>CM075675.1:105097883-105796217 GCA_037962975.1 Clitoria ternatea | reverse complement strand
ACCGCTAAGTTATATCCCTTTCCCTGCCTCGGAAATAGAACTGATTAATCCTAAGGCAAAGGGTGGAGAAACTCAACGTCACGATTCTTAAACAACTTGGAGTTGGGCTTTCATTTCACACTACTACTGATACAAAAATTATGGAAAAAATTGGACTCAATTGTCAACTGCTCCTATCAGAATTAGGATTGACTATGGGTACAAGCAATAGTACATGATTTTATAAAACTGTACGATTTTCCTTATCTAAATAAAGTAGGTTTTCCATGAAGAAGATTTGGCTCAACATGTTCTATTCGATACGGGGGTAGGAGAAGAACCCAACTCGATTAAAAAAAATAGAGAAATCAGAACCAAGTCAAGATGGATGATACGGATCAACCCCTCCTCTTGCATTATTGCGCCAGAGATTGACCTCCGTGGAAAGGATGATTCATTCGGATCGACATGAGAGTCCAACCACATTGCATTGCCAGAACCCATGTTGTATATTTGAAAAAGGTTTACGTCCTTGCTTCTCTCATGTTACAATCCTCTTACCGTTGAGCTCCCTTTCTTCTCGGTCCATAGAAACAAAATGTAAGACTGATGTCAACAGTTCATCACGAAAGAAAGGACTCGCTTTAACCAAGATCACTAACTAATACTAATTTAATACTAATAAAAAATACTAATAGAATAGAAATAGAACTGTCTTTTCTATATACTCTCTCCCGTTACGTTGCTGCTATCGCGTGCTTTACACACTCGATCGGATCATATAGATATCCTTTTAACATAACATAGGTCATCGAAAGGATCTCGAAGACCCACCAATGCACGAAAGCCGGGATCTTTCAGAAAATGGATTCCTATTCGAAGGGTGCATAACCGCATAGATAAGCTCACACTAACCCGTCAATTTGGAATCCAATTTAGGATTTTCCTTGGGATGTATCGGGAAGGAATTGGAATTTATTAATATCAATTCATACAGATACAGAAAACAAGGTTCTCTATTGGTTCAAACACTATACCTACGAAATAGGGATAGAAAAAGAGGAAAAAACCGAAGATTTCACATAGTACTTTTGATCGAAAAATCAATCTGATTTATTTTGTACTTCTCGCTCAATGATAAAATGTGTCAGATTCTACGAAATCAAACCTGTGGGCCTTAAGAAATGATAGAAGAAAATAAAAAAGAAAAAAAAATACAGTAGAACAGTCCAGATTGCAAACAAACAAATTCAAACTTAATTGAAAAGGATCTTTCTAATTCTCGAAGAATGGGGAACAAAAGGATTGATCAAGAAATATTTGTTGTTCTTATTATAAGATCGTGACTGGATCCACATATGTTTAGTAAAAAGAATAAACTTCCCCTTTGTTTGAGAATAAAAAAAAGGAAAATGTTCAATTGGAACATGAAAACGTGACTGAATTGGTCTTAGTTACTCTTCGGAACTGAGGGGAAGAAGGGGAGAGATTCTTGAACGAGGAAACGGATCCAATGACTTCAAAAGAATTGAACAATGAGCCGTATGAAGTGAAAATCTCATGTACGGTTCTGTAGAGTGGCAGTAAGGGTGACTTATCTGTCAACTTTTCCACTATTACACCTAAAAAACCAAACTCTGCCTTACGTAAAGTTGCCAGAGTACACTTAACCTTTGGATTTGAAATCAATGCGAATATACCTGGTATTGGCCATAATTTACAAGAACATTATGTAGTATTAGTAAGAGGCGGAAGGGTTAAGGATTTACCCGGTGTGAGATATCACATTGTTCGAGGAACCCTAGATGCTGTCGGAGTAAAGGATCGTCAACAAAGGCGTTCTAGTGCGTTGTAGATTCTTATCCAAAACTTGTATCATTTGATAATGCCATGTGAATCGCTAGAAACATGTGAAGTGTATGGCTAACCCCATAACGAAAGTTTCATAAGGAAACTAAAGCAGGCTACCATGAGACAAAAGATCTTTTTTCTAATAAAGCAAAATTCAATTCGAAACTATGATATGTCCAAGGTCCAATATGGAAATAATTACAAAGGTTTTCCTTGACTTTGTCCGTGTCAACAAACAATTCGAAATGCCTCGATTTTTTTAGAATAGGTTCGAGTAAAATAGCAATAATTCAAAGCACTTTACACTATATTTGTAAACCTAAGGACTCAATCGTATGGATATGTAAAATACAAGATTTCCAATCCTAGCAGCAAAAGGAGGGGAAACGGATACTCAATTTCAAGTGAGTAAACAGAATTCCATACTCGATGTCATAGATACATATAGAATTCTGTGGAAAGCCGTATTCGATGAAAGTCGTATGTACGGTTTAGAGGGAGATCTTTCATATCTTTAGAGATCCACCCTACAATATGGAGCCAAAAAGCCAAAATAAATTATTTTAGCCCTTATAAGTTATAAAAAAAACACGGATTCCCACTTTCACGCTCATGTCACGGCGAGGTACTGTAGAAGAAAAAACCGTAAAATACGAACCAATTTATCGTAATCGATTAGTTAACATGTTGGTTAACCGTATTCTGATACATGGAAAAAAATCATTGGCTTATCAAATTATCTATTGAGCTGTGAAAAAGATTCAACAAAAGACAAAAACATATCCACTATCTGTTTTACGTCAAGCAATAGATGGAGTAACTCCCGACATAGCAGTAAAAGCAAGACGCATAGGCGGATCGACTCATCAAGTTCCCATTGAAATAGGATCCACACAAGGAAAAGCACTTGTCATTCGTTGGTTATTAAGGGCATCCCGAAAACTTCCGAGTTGAAATATGGCTTTGAAATTAAGTTTCGAATTAGTCAATGCTGCCAAAGGCAGTGGTGATGCCATACGCAAAAAGGAAGAGACTCATAGAATGGCAGAGGCAAATAGAGCTTTTGCACATTTTCGTTAATTCATGAACAGGATCTATATAGATACATAGACCTATGGATCTATACATCTCAATCGAAAAAGAATCGGAATTGATTGATATATTTCTCGAAACAAACGAAAAAGAAATGAAAGATGAAACATAAATCATGGATCAATTAAGTCCTCCCGGAGACTTGCTAATAAGAAAGAGGAATCTTTTGCAAATTCCATGGAATAAGGTTTGGTCCTATTCATGGGGATTTCGTAAATATTTCATTCCAAAAATAGAAAATTGGAAACAATTGGGATTTTTTTTGGAGATTGGATACAGATACTAATTCATGATCTGACATGTCCAGAATGAAAACTTCTTTCTCAATTCTACAAGAATTTTTATGAAAGCCTTTCATTTGCTTTTCTTCAATGGAAGTTTTATTTTCCCCGAATGTATACTAATTTTTGACCTAATTATTCTTATCGATTCAACCTCTGATAAAAAAGATATATCTTGGTTCAATTTTATCTCTTCAACAAGTTTAGTAATGAGCATAACGGCTCTATTGTTCCGATGGAGAGAAGAACCTATGATTAGCTTTTCGGGAAATTTCCAAACAAACAATCTCAACGAAATCTTTCAAGTTCTTATTTTACTATGTTCAACTCTATGTATTCCTATATCTGTACATTGAATGTACAAAAATGGCTATAATAGAATTTTCTGTTATTTTATGCGGCGCTAACGTGAAAACGAAAGAAGTACGCCAAACGTGAAACCAAATGTTTTTATGCTGCCCTACTTTCATAAAACCAAATGTGAACTAGAAACCACTACTTGCATGGTGAAGACTTAATACACAAGCATAAACTCAACATTAAGAATTCTACTAGCAAAGTATGCAAATGAATTTTCATAAAAATGAAATAATTGTGACACACCTGCATCTGACTTCCACACATAGAAGCGGTCTCCTCTCTCAATTGCCTTAGAATCTGAAATGCAACAATTTTTCAAAAAGCACAAAGGACAACATGCCAAACACAGTTGATATCAGACACCCCCCAAAAAATGATCTTTTCATATTCAACAACGAATGGAGCAAAAGGGTATGGTCCTAACCTCCGGTTCTCGAACATTTTTGAGGACATAGTCGTAAAGGCGGGGAGTGAGACCAACAACCTGCTTGTTGCCATAGTTTTCATCACTGGAAATGACAAGCTCACTGGTGGAACAGCTTCTGACAAGCCGTTTCCACTTGCATCTGCTTCTCTTGGAATTGAAGAAAGGGCAACAAGGAGAAGAAACACTGCAGTTCCACTTTTGTGGTGTGACATGGAGGGTAATGTTGGTAATAACCGTTGAAGAGAATGAATCAGAGCTTGTAGTTCTCAGTAGAGATGCTACAGCAGCTTCACGGGGTAACATGGACCCGTTATGAAGAAACACCATGTTGATGCTCGTATTTGCTATAACTGTGTGAAACAGCCTCGTATGATATGACAACTACTTCACTTCCTCGTACCTCTACTTTGCCTGTTTAAAAATACCCTTTTGTTTCTTTTTCCCTTAGAGGCAATTCTACAAACAGTTGGTTGGCATTGGACTTGGACCAACAGGAAAATGCTACACAACCTTATGAGTCATGACTAAAATAAAGATGAAAAAAAAGGATTTTTAGTAAGAGACGGTCTTTCTTAAGACACACACCAAAAACTATAGAATAAAGATTTAATACAACTAGGTTAAAAATCTCACACCCTCTTAAAATTATTAAAAGTTAAATCATATTTATTTAGCAAAATTATTAATAAAGAAATTTGTTTCATGTAAGATAGAACAAATATAAATTCTCTAAGAATATTTTCGTAACAAGATCCTCATATATTATTTAAAGTGGGAAATAATCTAGGAAATTTTAAATTTGTAGAAATAATCATATTTTAAAAAAATGAAGCAGAATAATTATCTTTAAATAAATTATAATGTGCATGCACTAAAATAAATTGTAATTTTTATTTTTGATATATCCTTTTTGACTTGAGCATGAAAAAACTAATTGAGATACTTTTAGTGTATTTTAATTAAGTGATGATATTTTTTCTATAATTATAATATATCAAAATCAAATTGTTTTATAAAACTAGCATAATCAATGCTTGATATGAATATTTAAGCGATCATTACATGATTCAAACTTTAGATCTCTAATTTTTATCTTGGCTTTTATACTGTTATCCTAAAATATATAAAAAACAAAATCAACTTCAAATAGAATCCATTAGGAATCAATTAAGAAAAAATATGTTTAATTATATTTAAGCATGTTTAAATTTAGATTTGTGAAGGGAAAAAAGTCATGATAAAAACTAGCCTCAATAATATATTTGTTTCCGACTTAAAAAAGATGGCATATTATTGTGAAGAATCCCTATAGTAAAAAAAACCATTAGATTCAACTTAGTGACTGTCCTTATATTAAAAAAAAACTTAGTTATTAGATGCCTTTAGTCACGTGTCGAAATAAATAGTCAACGCATTAAAACATTTTAAATGTCAAAATTTGAATGTAATAAGACTTAATCACTCAACACATGAGAGAGAAACAAAGAGTATTACCACCAAATTACTTAACACATTTAAAAATTATGACGCAACTATATATAGTTATATTATGTCTGTAAAATGTATATCTGTTTATAAAATTTATTTACAAAATAAATATTTTTATCTTTTTTTTATTTAGTATAAAAATTAAAACTAAAATTAATGAACGAAAAAATGTGAGAATATTTATTTTGCAAATAAATTTTATTAGCGGATATACATTTTACGAATATAATATAACAATATATGGTTATATTACATTTCTTAAATGTAACCTAGTGGTGAAACTTCTTTTCCATCTCCTGCTCAAATCGAACGCTTCATATGCTATCTTAGAATCCAAACAAAAATAATGACTTAGAAAAATATGTGGCATAGATTGAGTTGACACGTGGTTAAAAATTAATACATGTGGGCATAAATTTAATTGACACATGACTAGGAGGCTAGGAGCATTAGAGCCCTCAATTTACTGCATTTAGCAACCAGTCAAACTAGTCACTCATAAATAGTCAACATGCTAAAATATTTATATTTCAAAATTTAAGTGTAACAAGGTTTAGGAGATGGAAGAAGAGCCTTAGCAAATTGAAGACATATATCATGAGGTTTTTTAGGAATAGATGCCAACAGTCACATGTGTGATTTAAGCAATTGGAATGGATGCCTCTAGCCACGTGTCAACTAAATTTATACCACATGTATTGGTCTTTAGTCACATGTCAACTATGCCACATATTTTTTTAAATCATCATTTTTTGTTTAGATTCTAAGATAACATCTGAAGTGTTCGATTTGAATAGGGGATGGAAGAAAAGCTTCACCACTATGTTACATTTAAGAGATGTAACATAATCATATATTGTTATATTATATTCATAGAATGTATATCTATTAATAAAATTTATTTGTAAAATAAATATTTCTGTCCTTTTTCATTCATTAATTTTAATTTTTATACAAAATGAAAAAAGACAAAAATGTTTATTTTATAGATAGATTTTATTAACAGATATACATTCTACAGATATAATATAACTATATATAATTACGTCATTTTTTGAATGTGTTAAATAGTTTAGTGGTGGGGTTCTTTCTCTCCAATGTGTTGCGGAATCAAGCCTTGTCACATTCAAATTTTAGCAAATAAAATGTTTTAATGTGTGGCTGGGGGTATCAATTCTAATTATTTAAATTACATATAATTTTTATATGTGGCATGATACATGGCTATGGGGCATTGAAACCCTCAATTTAAAGAGGGTATCCAAGAATTTCTCTAAGTTTTATACCTTGTTTAGTTTTTTGTTGGGTTGGTCAAACCATCAATTTTAAAAAAAGATTTTATGGTCAAAAGAAGTTTTAATATTTCTAACGAGAATCAATATTAACTTTTAAATTTTTTTATTTTTAAAACTTTATTTTTTTAATTACATAGTAAACAAACATACAATGAACATTTTTGTTTTTTGTTTCTTTAAGAAAAGAAGTGGAATTTGGCAGCGTAGATAGTATGGGTGGGACTGGTGTGGGTCAGCTCAGTCATCATCATTTGGAATCCAAGTTGGCCCTAAATAATTTTCTCCATTTATTGCGATATTTCTGTTTAAGGTAGGTTATCGCATTAATTAATGTTACAAAATACAACATCGATGTAATATAATCAAATAGAATTAAATGAAATGAAATTATTATTTTACTTTGTCAATATTTTATGATAAATTTTTAAAAAGTGTTTATTTTATATACTCTTAAGAATGAAAAAAATAGTACATTTTAACTTATTTAAACAATTCAAACAATAACATTTAGTGTTGCATAAATTCAACACAATCTGTTTATCTGACTATAAGAATAATCTAAATCTATTTAGCAAAATATATAGATATAAACAAGAATCATGTTTCATGATTTCGGATAATTTTATTACCTCATTTTGTTATCTTTTATTATTATTATTATTTTGTTATAGACCTAAAATAAAAAATATTTATTGAGGCTAAATTACTATATATATATATATATATATATATATATATATATATATATGTGTGTGTGTGTGTGTGTCAATTTATTATTTTTAAAAAAAGAATCGCCGTGATTTAAAATTTTTAATGAGATTTTAATATTTTAAAACTTCTTCAAGTAAATAAAACAAGGACAGACAAAGAAGGATCGGGACTCTGTAGTTTGAAAATAACTGCATGCGATCTTCACCTTTAATTTTTTGTTTTACGTTAAAAAAGTTAAAGTCAAATGTGTTGAATAAGATTTCAGCCCTTGGATCTTCACTGCATGACGTGCAGTTCAAATTGGAAACGTAGAAGATCCAATCCCGTGAAAAAGAATCATAAAATTGAAGGGAGAAGTTAGATATGAGAAAATTGACATATGTGGCTGAATTGCAGTCAATAAAATTTGCTAGTAACTCATTTATATACATCAAAACATTATCTTAAAAAAGAGTGCTACTAATATATAATACACATACCCCTAAAAAATAATAAATAAATAAATGATTTTCCTTATTAAATCGCTTACCATAACAACAGAAACTACTCTCCTAAGCAGTAAACATGGAATTTTTTAAAGTGAGTAAAATTAGATTGATGACATAGATTTTCCCAGTGAGATGATAAATGACATGCATTTTTTTTACATTATCTATAAGCATAACCTTTTTTGTCGTGCCCAACCCACTTGTATTACCACCCTTTCATGCATAGGCAATTCTCCTATATCCATATATCCATCTCAGACTAATCTCTTCCTAAAGTTAAGCTCACACTAAACGGTTGTTACGCAATGTCACATGTATAGGTTCTACTCTTGTTCTGTTTTTAGGACTGTACAACAACATATAAGAAAAAGATAGGAACAAACAGTTTCTTTTTTGGTCTTATTTTCTTTTTTATTTTTCCATTTAGAGATGGAAATGATAATGAAGAAAGGAAGAGTGCTGAGAAACACACAAGGGGTTTGTGGCTGAGAACCACCTCACTTTGTTGATGAGATTTGGCTCAAAATAATACTCACCTCCAAAAGCTCATCCACTTGAAAATTCCAATTCTATTTCACTAGCATATATACACGTTATAACAAAGTTTGAGGCCCATCTTACTTTGTCTCTATTCTACCACGTATTTATCAACTCTTATTAGCTACTACTCTTCACTTCATTCTGTTTCTATTCCTCACTAGGAGCTCCTCTCCAGTGGTTCTTCTGCATGCACACAGTTGCATAGTTTTGGAAAACCAAGGTCTGCTTTTGTTGTTTCCCTCCACTTGTGTAGTTTGTTTCATCTCCATGCTCAATATATCATCATTTCATGTGACCCTTAGGACCATGCTTCTTTTTTTAGAGTGAAATGAAGAATAAAGAGTGGTGTTTGTTTGTTGCATGAGTTTTATTAGGCTCACTTTTGTTTGTTGAATCAAATTTGGTATTGGATAGCCAATATGTTATAGCATCAATCTTCTTTGCATCAGTCTTTGTTGTGCTTCCTTTTCCTTGTTATCCCTCCCTTTTATATATCATATTTCATTAGATTTATAAGAGGGTTTCAGCCATACAATGATGGGGTGAATACTATTGTTGAAATATTAGAAGAAAAGCTATAGCATAGCCTTGATTTTCTTGGCTGAGTTTTCATTATGTAACTTTCTTTTCTTTCTTTCACTGCCACTATATTTGCTTTTAATTTTTAATTTTCATTTGAAATTCAATATGGTAGCATCCGAAGTGTATAGTTCTCTCTTTAAAGTCCAAAATCCGGAAAAACTTCAGGAATAACAGAAGAAACTTTCCAAATTCCATTTATTTATATTTCCATCCTTTTCTTTTTTTGAAAGTTTTACCTGACTGAAATCAGCCTCTGAATTTATTAAGATCATTGAATAGTTTTGGTTTTTGTAGTAGTTTACTTCCTAGTTAATTCCTATATCAACTAGTATATCTTCACCTTTGTTGCTGAGGGTTGTGATGAAAGCCTTATAGCTGAAAAATTTATGCTCTTTATGTGAAATCTATGACCTGTAGGATTCCTGAAGGTTAGCATCAACAAGCAACTTTGAAAATGGAGATAACCAATGTCACTGAGTATGAGGCTATTGCAAAGCAGAAATTGCCAAAGATGGTGTTTGACTACTATGCATCTGGGGCAGAGGACCAGTGGACTCTGCAAGAAAACAGAAATGCCTTTTCCAGAATTTTGTAAGATTTTGCTCTTACATATTTCTACAGTAGCAAGTTACCGCTTACCATATACATAACTATGTTGTCAATGAGGCCAGCATAGTTAGTGCGTGGCATGGATATAAAAGTGTCAAGACTGAGTTCAAACCTTCGTTCTCTCACTTCTACACTTATCCCCTCCTTTGTTGTTATTCCAAAGGATAAACAAAATATATGTACATAACCATGTTGCTTTATTGTGCTCATTTGATATTTTGTATATATACTTATGGTTAGACAAATGTTAATGTCCTAGAAAATATGATTAACAAACATGCAGGTTTCGGCCTCGAATTCTTATTGATGTGAGCAAGATAGACATGACAACTACTGTCCTGGGCTTCAAAATTTCCATGCCAATTATGATTGCCCCAACAGCCATGCAGAAAATGGCTCATCCTGAGGGTATACTTGCTTATCCTTTGGTTTCTTTTAGATTAGTAGTAATCAATTTGTGGTTTTCCAATAAGGTTAAGAAAAGATAGTGCCATACTTTCTAATATTTTGTTGGTTTCTTCCTAATCAATTTCAGCTAGATAAAATCTTCGCAATTGAATCACACAGACCTTTTATGCATACTCACTAAAACACTAAATGAGATATCTCATTGAAATTATCACTGAAAATATGAAATGACTTCTATCAGTTTTAATACATGCCAGCTTCTCAAAGAAAACTTCACAATAGGGTAGCAATAGTAAGATATTTAAATATGTTGACCTTATCATATGGAATGGTTTAATTATGAACCAAGAACATGGATATGTGTTGGATGATACATATACTTTTTCTCTTGCAGGAGAATATGCAACAGCAAGAGCTGCATCTGCAGCTGGAACAATCATGGTACTTAAATTTTCTGCCCATATTCCTCTTAATTAGTGATCTAGAAGTGCTTCTTCACATTATTAAGTTACCTTAAACTCTGAAAAAGTTGCTTTTGTAAGAGGCATATATAATCACTATAGAGGGAATATCCCTTCTTTATCAGTGTCTCAATATGATAAACAATTTTGTGACATGGAAGGGGCATTTGCTTAGAATCTGTTATTCACTGACTAGTATATAGTGCCTTGGTTACTTCATGCAGAATATTTCATTCATAAGTACCCATTTAACTTCAAAAGATGAAAAAAACTAGAGAATTCATTTGTTGCTTATCAATTTTTTGCCTACTAGGCTATGATATGATAGGCTCTATGTTCTTTTCTTTTATGAGTAACCATTTGGTTCTTTCAGACTTTGTCCTCATGGGCTACTTCAAGTGTTGAAGAGGTTGCTTCAACAGGACCTGGCATTCGCTTTTTCCAGCTATATGTAAGCTTTTTTAAAACTTTCATTCAGTTTCATGTTACTGGTTCAATACTTTGTTTTACTTACATGATTTTGTTCTCCTTTCTTTAGGTGTACAAGGACAGGAATGTGGTTGCTCAGCTTGTGAGAAGAGCTGAAAGGGCTGGATTCAAAGCTATTGCCCTTACTGTTGATACCCCAAGACTAGGACGCAGAGAAGCTGATATCAAGAACAGGTACTACTCTTCAACTCCAACCTTGTTAATTCTCTTACTTAAAGGATATGATTGGCTTTTCTTAGAGTTTCAGCTTTACTTGTTCAAATATTGTGATTATAAATACTAATAAACTTGACTTGTTTCTTATAGATTCACTCTGCCCCCATTTTTGACACTGAAGAACTTTGAGGGATTGGACCTTGGAAAGATGGACAAAGTAAGATGAGTTATTACAGAATTTTTCCACAGGTTTAACTTTGGTTTATGTGTTTTTATTTCCTAATTCCTATAAATAAAGTTAATTTTAGTCCCTTTTTTGGTTGATATTGCTTCATATGACCACATATTGATCACATGACAAGTATCTAGGCATGTTACATCACATGTTACCTAAGCATAATTATAAACATGACATATCAGGATGCATGTCACGTTATCATTACGTGGTAATAGAGATCATTATTAAAAAAAATTTACTAGGATTAAAACTAATTAAAAATTTGGAAGGCTAAAATCGAAATTAGCTATATTTATATATATGGACTAGGAGCATATTTAAGGATTTAATTTTCTTATCTTTATCACTAATTGAATTGTTGTCTTGGTGCTTTCAGGCTGATGATTCTGGACTTGCTTCGTATGTTGCTGGTCAAATTGATCGTACTTTAAGCTGGAAGGTATGTCAGATAATCAAATCAAACACAGCATTATTCCCTTTGTAGTTATAGGCAAGACTTCATTAAAGTGAAAAAACAAGGGACACACTTATATACCCAGTTCATTGATTTCATTCATAAGTTGTTTGCAACTTGCTACCTAATATTAGTCACAGAATACTCCTCCAACCCAGTGTAGAATGATAGATCAACTTGATCAAAATTTTCACTTGGTGCCCACATTTTCTTGTAAAATGACACATCCAATTTGATCACAGTTCACATTTGGTTTCTTAATTTTTATCTATGGAACTTTCAAGGTTCCATTAATTAATAGAGTCCACCGTTGTTAATTGTGTAGGATGTTAAGTGGCTTCAGACAATCACTACGCTGCCAATTCTAGTGAAGGGAGTATTGACTGCTGAAGATGGTAACTAAAACAAAAGCTGCTTTGATATGCCATCCCTCTTTGAACATTTTATTAACAGTGCCTTGTTGTGAACATGGCAGCAAGAATTGCAGTACAAAGTGGTGCAGCAGGAATAATAGTGTCCAATCATGGAGCTAGGCAACTTGATTATGTCCCAGCCACTATATCAGCCTTAGAAGAGGTACAATATATACAACAACTTCAAGTTACATCATCTCAATCATGTTGAAACTTCCATTATACCAATTGTTTGTAAGGCTCTCTTATGTATGTGTCTGTTGGTCAAAACATAGGTAGTCAAAGCTGCTGCAGGTCGTGTTCCTGTGTTTTTGGATGGTGGTGTACGCCGTGGAACTGATGTCTTCAAGGCATTGGCACTAGGTGCCTCTGGCATATTTGTGAGTACATAATAAACCTCTTCCAAAAGTTAATATATAGTTCTGTTTTTTTATCATATTAGGATACCATTTTGAGATATTACCTCCCACTTAATTGTTTGTTCTACCTTGTGGACTTTTAAGTTCACACATTTACTGTAAGAGCCAACTACTAATTTGGATCCCAGGTCACTTGCTACCATTCCCTTTAATGAAATAAAGATACAAGGGCAAGTTTATTAGGCTTGCATAAACTTTAGCAAAATGTTAACGAGTCTCTACAGTCTACATGTCTACATATTCATATTCATAATCATACTCAGTATTTAAAAAATTTCTATCAAAAAAATTGTCATGAATACAAAACCCTCCCACCCGCCACCCGTATTTCTAAAAAAGTTACCAAATTAACAACAACTTTCTTTTATATTCCATTTGAGAAATTTTTTAACTCATGAACTAACTTTGGTTGAGTTATGTTTGTCATGTTCATTCTTATATATTTTATAAGTCTTTCACGCATTAACTTTCGGATTAAGTTAGAATCGACATTTTCCAATGGACTAAATTAATGTTCCCACAAAATTACATAATTACGCCTAAAAACAATGGATAACAAAGGTTGGGTTTGATGACAGATTGGACGCCCTGTGGTGTTCTCATTGGCTGCTGAAGGAGAGGCTGGTATAAGAAAAGTGCTGCAGATGCTACGTGATGAGTTCGAGCTAACCATGGCCTTAAGTGGATGCTGCTCACTCAAGGAAATCACTCGTGACCACATTGTCACGGAATGGGACCAACCTCGAACACAACCTGTCGCTTTGCCAAGATTATAAATCACCAACCAACTTCCATGTCTCATGAACCTGTTCTCATCCTTTATTTTCCCCTTTTTTGAGAACTCATCATTTCAACTTATAATATATTTGCAAAACTCTATGCTCTCTTTGTGAACATTATATCATACACTTTGTGTGGCTACTGCTGCTGCTGCATTCACTCGTTGTATATTCTTTGAGTAATTTACCAACTCTCTCTCTGGGTGTTGCTTTTATTACGCAAAATTGATTTATGCTGTTAACGAAACTTAGTGCGTGAATGCAATTCTCTTTTATTATCTTAATATGATTTTGTAACTTCTAAATGCCAAGCAACAGCTTATTGTACTATACTCTTCCTTATTTTATAATTTTTTTTGGTACACTTGGTTTAGAAGTTAGTCAATGGTTAATGATTTTCTATTTTGAAATAATTGAAAGTATATAACCTTACTGTATGTTCTGACACATAATACTAAACAATTTTCGGTTTTTTAAACCTTACATGAATTCCATCGTTGGTATTTCGAATAAATCATTTACTTGATCCTTGAAATTAGTAGTGGTGAAAGTATATTACTTTTTAAAAAAAAATCATTTTAGTGTTTGATTTTGAAAAATCAATCGCCTTGTTTCCTAAAATTGCTCTTAACTATCGTTTTAGTTCTTAAAATTATTTGTTGTCTATAATTATTTCTTTGATATTAAAAATGTAATTGATTGATATGAAGAATTTAAGGGATTTAAATTATAATTTTCAAAAGTCAAATGTGTAAATTGTAATGGGTTGATTAAACAATCTCAAAGATTAAATCATAAAGGTTAGGGATTAAGTGTCAACACTTCAATTTTACAACCAAAGTAAATGTTTATTATCAATATATGTCTATATATAAGTATATCAAAACAATCATCTCTTCTCATGTAATTGTTTGGTTCATTTTTTTCCCTATAGTTGGCATAGTTGTGATTTTATTTGGTTAAAATAAGTATTTGAAGTATTACACAATTTTAATTTGACTTTTATAAGTATATACTGTGATATGTCTAGTATAGGGACAAATCTTTGGTATGGATATTGAGTCTTATATATTTTATTTTTTACATTAATCTAGTGGGGATTTGGTATCATCTCCCTAAGTTTAGCAGGGATTCTAAGATCTTGATGTCATTTCATTCAATGTACTGGTATCTCACATTGTGGGGTCAAATAGGGTGTCATATACAAAGATACTTTGACACTCAAATCAATATAATATCAATATTGGAGCTTAAGTGTTGGGGTTGGTTGAATGTACATCAAAGTATAGTAAATGGATGGTATTTAACTATTTATGGAGTGGACCGCTGGTGTTTTTTCGTAAGTTTAGGGAAGCTGACATAGACGCAAACATTTCATACATAGTTACAGGTGTTGACTGATTTACCCTCAATGTGCCCATCAACCTATATTTAACAGTGGCTCATTAGCGATACTAGTTATCATGGGTTCTGCAAGAAAGCTAGATTGTGGTGCTAATATTGATATAAGATGCCATTGTATAACTACCGGTGTGGACCTACGGATACCAGCACTAGTAACTGGTCTAGATCATTTGCCCTCCAGTCTGTTGAAATAACTTAGAGTTGCTTCAATGGGATGATGTTTCACAAGTCTCTGAAAAATTTACTTTTCGAAGTAGTAAATGACCATATGAAATTTTCTTCTAATATACCCCCAACATTATTTCAGGGTTGTCTAGTTTTGTGGTTGAATCTTTAAAATGCAACATGCAAGTTTCAGATTGGGTAAGATGCTTTGTTTTTTATGTTATCGTTGTTCGGTGTGCAAATTATCATGTTTGCATGCTAGAATCATTGTGTCTTAAGGTTGATACCCATTTTGCCCCTCAAGACTTAATAAAGAAAGGGACTCAATCACTTGTATAACCTACTTCTGATTCATTCTTTGCGTATCTTGAAATTCTTTATTAATCATGCTTATATTGGACAATCTTAAGTATAGATAATTGTTGCCACTCTAGGGAAAAAATTTAACTCTCATTTGATTGTTGCTGCTCTCGGGGCTTCTACTACTCTTAAAGCTCCGCGCGAATAATAGGTTTTGATGTGGACATCATACTACATGAAACTTAGATGAATAGTCATAGGGATTGTAAAAAACATTTTGTTAACCAGTTATATATCGAACTATACTGGCGTGTGCCTCTTTAAAACTTCCTTAAGGAAAACCCTCAAGGTAGGAAAAAGAGTATAGACATACTTATACTAGTCAATTGTAGTGTATTATCATATTTAAGATATTTCACTTGTTTTTGAGATCGGAGTGACTACTCTATATCTTATTCCTTTTGAGGAAACCAATTTGATTTAGGCTTTTCTCTCAAAACAAGTATCTGGATTGGTATTGATCTTATGACTGCCAAATGTATTTTTTTGGCCCATGTACTTAGCAGCTTTACTGCCAAAGTCCTCTAGAGTTTGAGGTGGACTATTTGCCAAGGAAAAGGCAAATGTCGACTTCACCTTCAGAGCCTTTGATGATATAAAGTTGAAATGGTTCTGTCAACCCTAAAACCATAGATGTCTCATTATAAAACCTTTTTCTAGAAGTCTTTCAAGGACTTTATCTCACCCTACTTAATCTGATCCACGGTGTGAGACATTTTTGGTGTGTCACTTTCTATAACAAAGTCTTTTCTAAACGCCTCTTTATGTGTATAACTCTGTCTGAACTTAGTTGAGAGAACTTTATTATCTATAATGATTTGATCTCAAATCTAAATAAGATATGTTATTGTCTTATATTTAATCATAGGCATATTAATTATTTATATATATGTGACTATTTTCTTTTTGTGCAAATACATACAATTGTTATATCATAATTAATTTAATGGTTATGATCAATGCATGAATTGAATAATAATATACTTTTCATATAATATATATATATATAGTATTATTTTTATAAAATATGGTGGTGTTTATGCAAAATTTAAGTGAAAGATATGTTTTTTCAATGAATGAGAGATAACATATGTAACATCCCTAACAATTTAGGAAAATTTTGTGTAGTAGAAAATATTATTAATTGTTTTTGAAATTATTCGGTATTTTTATGAAGTACTGGACAATTATGAGTAATTAAATATTGTGAATATAAATAAAATCATTTGGTTGGTTAATAATAAAGTGAAGACCGATTGAGGGAAGAGAAGAGTTTGAGGGGGGAAATGCTTGAGCGAATGGGTGAAGGAAAGTGGGATGGTAACCGGTTGGGAAGGTTACCGGTTACCCCTGGACTTTAAAAGGGCTTCTTTCTCTCTCTCTCTCTCTCTCTCTCATTTATCACTCACACACGCGAGCTACTGCTTCTCTCCCTTTTTCTTCGTTTACTTCTGTTCCTGTTCATCTTCTTCCTCCTCCATCGCTGAGTTGCATGCTCTAGGAGAGGACTCTGTTTGCATCAAAACCGAGTAACAAGCTCATTTCCGTGACCGTGGCCTCAAGGTAAGTCCACTGACCCGTTGCAATTGTGTTTCCCTACCCCTTTCGTTTCTTTGGTGACTAATTGGCCATGCATGGCTGTGTGTGGGTCTGTTCTCCACTTCTCTGGTGAGTGTGAGCTCAAAGGTGGTCCTTAGAGTTAAGGACGGTGCAAAGCTAACGGGTTTTATATTCCGACCCGTAGGTAGCAGTGAAGGAGCTGGTGCTGTATTCGGAAGAGAGACTGAGAACCCAGTGCTAAGAGGGCGTAACCGACACCAGGAGCAGATTATAGAAGCTTGGAACCAAGGTAAGGGGGTGTTCGGGTTATGATTAATTAGAATAGGACATGTTCCGCGTCCGAGTCGTTGAGCTGTGTGAACATGGTGAGAAAATGTTATTGAATGAAAGTTGTATGTTTATGCATGTGTGAGTATAGACACCGATCGGTTGAGGATCGGGTGTGTGTGTGTGGCTTATGACAATGATGATTTTGAAATGGTTGATGTTGTGACAATCGGTGTAGTGGCAGTGTGAAGCCGGGCTTGACAAGCAGGTCGCCCGAGTGATGAGTATGTGTTAATAATGGCCACTCGTGATATGATGGGAAATATGAATTGTATATGTATGATAAGTAATTTCTATGTGTGGCATGAGATTGATAATGTTTGTTATATTGAGTTACATATTGTGTATGAGATACTCCGTATACTGTTGAAGGCGGGGAGTGGTCGCCGGTGCGTTGCACGAGCAAGGAGTGGCTCCTGACAGGCTTCCAGTAAACGGATTGTATGATTATGATACGTGATTATGTGGTGTGGGACGGCCAACGGTATATATAGCCCCTCATTTTCGGCTCCCGTGGTTTTTGTGCCCAGTTGAGCTACCCAGTGGTCAAGTAGGACCCAGTGGTCGAGGTGGAGAGTCAAGCAGGACTCGGTGACCCAAGTAGGGTTCACGGGGTGTCAAGTAGGACCCCCAGCTAAAGGCCGATCCTTTAGTATCCGGATACTAGGCGTCAAATTTTATCTGAGAGTCAGTTGTGATAATTGATGAATTATTAGTTGTGATGTGTAGATTTGCCGAGTGAAATTTGTTATATTTACCGAGTGAAATTTGTTATATTTGCCGAGTGAAATTTGTTATATTTACCGAGCGAAATTTGTTATATTTACCGAGTGAAATTTGTTATATTGCCGAGTGAAATTTGTTATATTTGCCAAGTGAAATTTGTTATATTGCTGAGTGAAATTTGTTATATTTGCCGAGTGTGGATTATTATGTTTGCCGAGTATGATGTGCTGTATCTGCCGAGTGTGAAATGCTTTACTCGCCGAGTGCGAAATGTTATAACTACCGGATGTGAATTAATTACCGAGTATGATGTATTATAATTGCCGAGTGTGATTTGCAAAGTGATGAAAATGCAATCGGATGGGACTTATATATATATATAATTTGTTAATCTCCGTTCTAGATTAATTATGATGCCAAACACTCACCCTTGCTGTTGTTTTCAATTTAGTAACCAGTGACAGGGAGGAGGTCGGAGCCCTGGAGGCGCGCCAAGTGGAGAACCGATGCCAAGGCCCGAGTGATTTTGAATAATTTGTGTAATATATATATATGTATTGAGTTTTCTGTATATGTGGTGTTACATGTGTGCTGAACTAAGTTTAAATCTGGTGTTAATCTATGTTATATTATGATTTATATTCATTTTCATAAATGGTTGTTGTAGTCAAGTTTGGTACTGGGTGAATATTTCCCGAGCGCATTTATCCTTGTCCGAGCGAGGGCCAGTCGGCTTGGTGTCTATTTCGTTCCTGTGGGTATCCCTCGTTTCTTTTCCAAGAGAAGAATAACCGAGAGATTCTCTTCCGAGTGAGGAAAGAATAGAATGCTTCCGAGCGAAGGAAGAATAGAAGGTTTCCGAGTGAAGAAATAGTAGAAGGTTTCGAGTGATGGTCAGAACGTTTCCGAGTGACTTATGCCGGGAGAGCCTTTTCTGAGTAAAGTAAAGTTAGGGTATTGACCGAGTGGAGATACCCGGGGGGGAAACCTTACCGAGTGAAGGAGGTTAGATTATCCCCGAGTGAGCTGAGACTAAGTGATCTATTTCTGAGTGAAGGTTAGGAATGAGTCAAGAGTGGTATGTCCGAGTCAACGAAAGCTAAGAGTTTTCCGAGTGATGAAAGTGTAAGTTGTAACCGAGTGGTCCTTTTTCGAGTGAAACCCTGACTCGTGAGTTTGGTTCGCCCGTGTGGCATTTGCTCAAGCGAGTTGACACTCGCTTAAGCGACTCCCTCGGATTTCGCTTAGGCGCAGCAGGGTCTCGCTCAGGCGAATGACCCTTCTGCCTTCGTTTTCCCCGCTGTTTCCAATCGCCTCTATTTTATTAATGTATTATTTTCCGATCGGTTATTAGTATTATATTGAGTATGCTTATTTACTTTGGATGTATTTCAGAAAAGTAAATATTAATTCATATTAAGACCGAGTTGATTTTCTTTTTACGTGAAAAATTGTTTTCGAAATTGATTAAATGATTGTATTAAATGGTAAATTGACTGGGACTGTCAGAACATATACTGCTAACAAAAAAATTAAGTTAAAAAAGTAGAAGGAAGCACAAATAGAGTTATATGAATAAGTGTATTATCTATATTGAAATACAAGAAAAAAGGTCTTATATATATAACACTCTTTTGTACATTATATAGAATATAGATTGTTTTTATAATGAATGTACGAAGACCATTAATATCTAACAAGAGAATCAAGCTATTGGCAAATAGAAACATCACATAATTATATGCAGAAAGAAAACAATTCAAGATCCCGGTTAGGAGGAAGAGGGATCTCTAGTAGATACTTTCTAAGTTCGAAAGATGTCTTTGTTGAATCTTTATAGCCTACAGATAATGTTCTTCACTATGTTCTTTTTCCTTCTTCATCACTCGCTGAAACCTAGGTTTAATTTATCCAACAATTATAGTCTTTGCCATATATTGATATCTTGATTATTAGCTAGCTTTCTTTCTACAAGACGATTATTTTTATGCTTTAATATCCCCTGCCTTACAAACTATTGAGCATATGTTTAGAAGATACAACTTAGAGCGAATATATTAAATAAGTTAATGACGTAAAACTTTGATCTATATATCTTCCCAATCTAGAGATATAGCCACACACGATGAAATGAAGGAATGAGAATGAGATGGGTGAGTGATTCATGGTAAAAGATCCCAAATAGAGCATATAAGAAGTAAGAAAGAGAGAAATTCATAGAATTTAAAAAAAACCTAGAAATTTATATAATGAATCGGGTAATAAAAAACATATTTACAATAAACACACCTATTTATAGGAACATAATAAATGATGGGTGTGAGAATCCAAAACACTAAGGTCCCAAGCTCAAATAACAAGAATTCAAATAATTAGGCACGAAATTTGGCATAATAATGCCCACATAAGCATAATAATGCGCAATTAAAATTACAAAGGAGAATAAGTTGAACGTGGCCACGCGGATCTCTAACGATGTAAGGAAAAGTCGGACATGAGCCAACATGGTTACGCATAAGAAAAGTTGTATCAAACACATAGCTGGGCGTGGTAATGCCTAGGCTGTCGTGCCCACACCCAGTCACAGGGGTAATAACTTCCCACTTTAACTCTTTAGCATGGTTATCCCAGGTCTGGTGTGCCCATGCCCAGACTCAGTTTCCAAACCTTCTATTTCTTGTATTCCAAGCAACCTTTTGTAAAATTCATATACTTTATAAATAAATTCTCAATAGTTTACAATTTCAATATTCTTCCACAAATACCTTATTATGAACAAAAAGTGAGAAATTGGAATAATTTAGCTAATAAGGCATGATGATTATTCTTTAACTAGGGTTAATAATTGATTCTACTAAAGACTTATCACCAAACAATAATAAATAAATAATGTTGAAAGAATAATTAATAATGTTATAACTATTCAATAACCAACCACTTGCATTAAGGCTTCTATCGCTAACTAATTGTTATGCAAAATGGTAAACTTAATTGATTTAATGCTTTAACAATCATGAAACACAACACATAAAAAAGATGCGCAAAGAATTGATAAGCTAGTCAAATCTAATCAACTAGTTGGAAGTTTGAGAATTAGACTGATTATGTTAAACCCTAAACTCAATTTACCTCTTAAATCCATTAATTAGTCAAGGGATTGGTCGCCTATTAACTAATTAGTTGAGATTAATTCACGAGTGACTAGCTCAAGAATTAGAGAACACACATGAGACAATTTGGTTTTAAAAACACAATCATAATCACATAGAAATAAAGTAAGGTTCAAAAGAAGTTACAGCTTAAGAATTTATCTTGGTCTCGTGGCAGGAGAACTAGATACTTATACAACTAGGTATATAGGTCCGGTTGGGACCCGCTTGTTTGACCCATCCCTACATAGACTATGAGTTGAAAAAAGAGACCTATTTTAATCATGGGTTTGACATGTTTAGCCCACGTGTTAAATAGGTTCAACTCATAGGCCAATTTATATTTAAAATTATAATTTTATTTTAAAGATGTCCTACCCTTTTTCCATACTATTTTACTTTCACTTTTCACCTTTTTAAAAAAGAAATAAACTCAAAGCTAAGACAATGTTATGTCATTGTTCCGTATATTGAAATAGGAGAAAGTTGATATTTAAATTCCATTAGTTACTTATTTGTTGAAATTTAAATGTCTAAGTGAAAGCTTTTGAATGATTAAATGTTTTAAATTATATGTGTTTTAAGTTTCATGAAAAATATATGTTTTTGGTCAAAGTACAACAATTTTAAAACAAAAAAATAATCATGTACGAGCTAGATTGAAGGCTTACAACCCTAAAAAAATTAACTCATTTAAAATACAGGCTGACTTGTTGCAAGGTGTGTAACATCCCAAACTTTGTAATTTTTCAAAAATTCATTCATTAAGGAATAATGAAGAAATTCTGAATGAAATTCCGAGTGAATACCGTTTGAAATATGATATTCCGAGTGAAAATAGTGCGATACCGAGTGAAGTAAGACCGAGGAAGCCATTTCCAAAAGAAGTTAAGATGTTTCCGAGTGAAACATCATTAAGCGAATTATTTCTAAGTTAAGTAAATGGTGTCTGAATGAGACGAATTTTGAGAGAATGACCGAACGGGATATACCGAGTGGGTATGTCTCTAAATAAATAGTTCCGAGTAAACAATTCCCGAGGAAAGAAAATATCCGAGTGATGAGTTACCGAGTGGTGAACTTCGTTAAATGGTGCTCGGATCGATTCTCAGAGGTACGAGAACTCGTGCTCGAGTTTGTCTTCAGAAATGTCCTTGACCCCGAGTGATTCCTTCCAGTGGAAAGACTTCCGAAAGAGAGGATTATTTTCAAATTCTGAGTGATTTTCAAAGGAAGATTTCTGGGTGACGTAAGTAAAGAACTGACTCAGACATAAATATACCTGAGTATGTTTGAATGAGATATTATCGTGTGGGATGCTTCCGGGAAAAGAAAGCCGAGTGTTCCATGGGATGAAACCTTTCCTCCGAATGAAGGAATTCTGAGCGAACAGAGGCTTTCTCGGAAAAGATACGCCCAAGACGAAACCGAGTCAGAATTATTGATTATTTTAATTAAGAATGCTTTCCACGTCACTCTGTTCTTCTACCTTCCAACAGATTCTTTTTCTAATAATTCTCTAAGTATGGGACCCTCTCAGATGTGTTGTCCCTTTTCATTAAATGCTTATTCCTTAGTCATCATCTGAAGAAACGTACAACAGATATCTTTTTATTGTTCACGTCTCTTTTGCATGAACAATATAAATATCAACTACTGTTGGATTAATTAAAGACTTTGGAAAAGTGAAAAACAACATCTACAATCTTTCTCTTCCAACTTTTGCTAAAAGCTATTAACGAAGAACAAGCTAATCTTCCTTCCTTCTCTTTCGTGTGAACATTTGGATTTCATAAGTAAGAGGCTTTTGAAACTGTAATTCCAGTCGGAATTTGATCCGGTCTCAATACCGGTATCCGATCTGTAAGACATATTTCAACGTCTTTGTCAAGACATCAACGTGTAACCGGTGTCATCGGTATACATCCGGACTGTAATTCCGTATCAGGCATTCTCCCTATACCGGTTGTTCAGGATAACACCATGACACCGGACAACACACACGTCACTGCACTAAAGACAAGGATTATTGCTACAGGGATCGATCAATAATTCCCTGCACTACGAGCCAAATTCTGCTCACGGGAAAGATCAACTTGTTCCCTAATCCTAGTCTATACCCTCCATGCTCAATATAAAATAGCCACTTGACCCAATCATGCTGGTAAGTGCGCAATAAAATAATGCTAATGGGAGTTAGTGGTTCCCCACTAACGAGTCCTCGAAAAACGAGCCAATCAGGTATATGAACTCATTTTATTAATGAAGTGAGGGATCTTCAACTATTTTGATGAACAATTACTCTCTGAAATACATTCCTTACTTGGAATATCATCACTGACTTGAGCGTCGGAGAATTTTTGCAGGTGACACCACCATTCGCCCACTTCAACGCGTTAGGTCAGTGTGAAGGACCTCCAGGACGCCCAGTCCGTTCTCTCTGCTCAAGGACAACGGATACTCATACCGGATACTCATACATCCGGTCTCCTATACGGTATTTACATACTGTTTGTGATTGACTTGAGTCCGGATCTCTAGACCCCGGTTCAGGACAGTTCATTGGCACGCCCGGTGGGACCTGATAAAGTTATTCCCATATCCATTGAAAGAGCAAGTAATCCACAATGGAAGGCGAAGCACAAGATTTCGTGGAGAATCAGCCTGAGGACAGAACTAACCCCAATGTTTTCAGGAAGCTCAACTTTGATTCTCATGGGGGCAGCTCGAAGAAAATAGTAACAGTGTCTAATCCTGATCCTCGCGATGAGCTGATCAGCCAACTTCAGAGGGAGCTCGCTGAATTGCGAAGAGAAAGAAAGCAAAGCGAGGATAAAGAATCATCCCGAACGCGAAATATTCCCCACACAACTGATGGTGAAAAGTCCACCACTCTCCAATACTCAAATATCCCTACGTTTGAGGGGGGAGAACAAACTCGTGATTCTGGAGATGAAACTTCCCGAAGGAAGAGGGAGTCAATGACAGCACCCCCAGTTTCTTACAAGCTGAAAGTTCCTTTTTCAAGGAGACTTATGAGCATCCACATCCCCAAGCACCTTCAAACTACTCAGCCACTTTCCATCGGAAAATACAATGGAGAAACTGATCCTACTAAGCACCTTGATGCTTACGTATTTGAAGCCGTGTACTTGGGGGCTGATGAAGATGTGATGTGTCGAATGTTCCCTCGAACATTATCTGAGGAGGCCCTCGGATGGTTTAAAGGTTTACCATCTGGATCCATAGATTCTTGGGCTGAGATGACAGCTACTTTTGAGACTCACTTCGTCATCTCTAGAGATGTGCCCAGGACGTCTCATACCTTGGCTCAGATTAAGCAAGGTGAAAACGAAGGCTTAAAAGATTTCTTGAAGAGGTTCTACAAGGAAGCAGCCCTGGTTCCTAACCTCACAGAGTCTATCAAGCTGCATATCGTTATTGAGGCGTTGCAGCCAGGATCATCTTTTGCTCTCTCTTTAGCGAAAAGCCCTCCTATAACTTTCGAGGAGTTCAGGAAAAAAGCCTCGAAATACGTGAGTATAGAGATGCACTTGGAGGCCATAGCTGCAAAGAAAAAGCCATCAACGCCACCTTCCCAAACCCAGAAGGGTAAGGAGAAAATGAGGTCAGAACGCATGGAGAGACCATTCACCAATCCCAGAGTTAATAACCACTCTCCTCGACCTCGAGAAAGACATGTTAATTCCTTCAGCCATTATGCACAACTATCTGCCAAACCATCTCAGATTTTGAGAGAGGTCGGATGGCCAGCTTTCAGCATATATGGCATCAGAAGGCCAGCTCCCATGAAAAGACCAGGAAATCCCCGTAAGTACTGCGATTTTCATGAACAGAATGGTCATTTCACTGATGAATGCCAAGCTCTAAAGAACGCGGTTGAGACGCTAATTAGAGAAGGCAAGTTAAAACAATACCTGTTCAAAGAGAAATCTTTCGACAGAGTAGAGCGGAATGAGAAAAGAGAAAGGGATCCAGATGACGGGGATGACAATAATCGTAATCCGGTCAGAAAATTCTCTGCTTCGGAGAAACAAAAGGGTGTGATGACGGATGAAATAGCGCACAAAGACGGCGTTCCTCAGCAACAGCATCAAGGTCGGCGTGAAGTCATTGACATGATTGCTGGAGGATTCGCTGGAGGAGGAGCTTCAATTACAGCTCGTAAGAATCATCATAGAATGATTCTATCTGTGCAGGGGAAAGTCAAAGACAATCGCCCTTTCAGAGGTGGGATTGAAGCTCCAACAATCTCTTTCTCCGATGAGGATTTTGGCCCGACCATTCCTGGTGGTGATGATGCTGTGGTCATCACAGCAGTGATAGCCAACAAGGACGTCCGAAGAATCCTTGTTGACCAGGGAAGTTCCTGCGATGTTATTTTCTATAATTGCTTTGAAAGAATGGGTTTTAAGGACTCAGACTTACAGCCTTATACGCAGGAACTAACAGCTTTCAACGGAACAAAGCAGTCGACTAAAGGGTATCTTGATACCCTTATTTCGTTTGAAGGCGAACCAGGGGCCAGGACGGTTAAATCCCGAGTGCTAGTGATTGATGTCAAATCACCATTTAATGGCATCATAGGCCGCCCCACACTAAATGCAATGGAGGCAGTTGTATCAACCCCACATCTCCTTATCAAGTTCATTGACAAGGATAATTCTGTTTCGTCTATCCGGGGTGATCAAGAGATGGCTAGGTATTGCTACAACCTAAGCCTCAACATGACAAAGCTGGACGCCTCCAATAAAAAGAGGAAACTCAATGATGCAGGAGCAGCCGCTGGATCTGTAAGCCTTGTCGACCTGGACCCTAGGGCGGATTTGAACATTGATCCGTCCAACCCATTAAAGCCCACACCGGATGGAAGTTCCAGGGTCATCGTTTTGGGAGATTCTCCAGAAAAGATCACCCATATTAATGACAAGCTAGATACAGAAATGGAACAGCGACTACTGACACTCCTGCAAGAATTTAAAGACCTCTTTGCTTGGACTGCAGCCGATATGCCTAGCATACATCCTGCTTTCTGCTGTCATAAATTATCCGTCTATCCAGAGACGAGACCGGTAGCCCAGAAGAAAAGGAGATTGGGCCCAGAGAAACAGAAGGCAGCTTGCCAGCAAACTGAGGAATTGCTGAAGGCCGGATTTATCAAAGAAATCTGTTATTCCTCTTGGCTTTCGAATGTGGTAATGGTCCGTAAGTCCAATGGCAAATGGAGAATGTGCATTGACTATGTGGACCTCAACCGCTGCTGTCCAAAGGATCCTTATCCTCTTCCTAACATAGATCGGATGGTAGATGATTCCTCTGGTTATCAATACCTGAGCTTCATGGATGCTTATTCAGGTTACAACCAGATTCTGATGTGCGAAGAAGATCAAGAAAAGACAGCTTTTATAAATGATCGTGGTGTCTTTTGCTATACAGTCATGCCCTTCGGCCTGAAAAATGCTGGGGCAACATATCAGCGCATGATCAACAAGGTTTTTGAAGGTATGCATACCAAGCTTGTTGAAGTATACATTGATGATATAATAGCCAAGACACCGGTTGGAGGTGATCATATTGAAGACCTGCGCCAAGTATTCACCCGTTTGAGAGAATTTAACATGAGGCTAAACCCGATGAAATGCACCTTCGCTGTCCCTGCTGGGAAGTTCTTGGGTTTCATGTTAACTCAACGCGGTATTGAAGCCAATCCAGGGAAATGCCAAACGATTCTAGACATGCAAAGTCCAAAGAATCTCAGAGAAGTCCAATCCCTGAATGGCAAAGTGGCAGCTTTGGCACGATTCATGCCAAAGATGGCTCATAGATCCCTCCCTCTATATAAGATACTGAAAAAGTCCAAGAAGTTCGAGTGGGGACAGGAACAAGAGAAAGCATTCCAAGAGCTTAAGGAGGTGTTGTCCAAACCTCCCATTCTCACAAAGCCTGACCCCGAAGACACACTCATCCTGTACTTGGCTATTTCAGATGAAGCTTTGGGCGTTGCCTTGATAAAAGAAACTCCCGATGGACAGAGACCGGTCTATTTCACTAGCAAAACCTTACAAGGTGCTGAGATCCGGTATCAAAAAATTGAAAAGGCCGCCCTCGCTGTTGTTTGGGCCTCTCGACGGCTGCGTCCGTACTTTCACGCCCATCCGATCATAGTGAGAACGGATTTACCACTCCGCTCTGTTTTAATCAAGCCCGACCTCGCTGGGAGGATGATCAAGTGGTCTATTGAACTCTCTGAGTTTGATATATCCTACAAACCCCGAAGCGCCATTAAAGCTCAAGTCCTGGCTGATTTTATTGTGGAAATGACAGGGACTGTTCCAGATTCCCCTCGTGTCCATTGGACCATTTATGTTGATGGTTCATCGAACCAAAGAGGCTCTGGAGCAGGTGTAGTTCTAGAAAGTGATGACGGAGTACACCTGGAAATCTCCCTTCGCTTTAATTTCAAAACATCCAACAACCAGGCTGAGTACGAAGCTTGTTTGGCCGGACTGAGAGCTGCAATTGACATCGGAGCTTCTGAGGCGACGCTCTGCAGTGATTCACAACTGGTGATTTCACAAATCTTAGGAGATTATCAGGCTCGCGAACCTCAACTCCAATTATACTTGAACTGTGTCAAGGAGTTGAGAGAGAAATTCTCGAAAATGGAATTCAAGCATGTTCCACGCGAAGAGAATACTAGAGCGGATATACTCTCCAGATTAGCAAGCACCAAACGACCAGGTAGCACAACTACGCTGGTTCAAAGCACATTAACGTCGCCCAGCATTCCTCTTTTCCCTTCTCTAAATGCCATAATGACAAACTCTCTTTATGGAGACACATGGATGGCCCCCTACATCCGTTATTTGGCCGACGGACAGCTACCTACGGATGAGAAGGAAAAGACGAGGATAAGGAGGGAATTACCATACTTCACTATGATTGATGGTAATCTTTACAGAAGGGCGCTCTCCGTGCCCTATTTGATTTGTCTCAAAGAGAATGAGGTGCAAGACGTAATGGAGGAAGTGCATGAAGGACAATGTGGACACCACGCCGGAGGAAGAAGCTTAATGTGAAAAATCCTCAGGGCTGGATACTGGTGGCCCACGATGAAGCAGGACTCCATTGACTTCGTTAAAAAATGCGATGCTTGCCAAAAATTCTCTAATCTTCACCACACACCGGCGGAAGAACTCTTCACATCCGCTGTTCCATGGCCTTTCTACCGATGGGGATTGGATATTCTGGGCCCCTTTCCAACTGCTCCTGGGGGCATCAAATATCTCATTGTAGGGGTCGACTATTTCACTAAGTGGATAGAAGCAGAGCCGGTGGTACATATTACTTCAGCCCGAACTCGTCGTTTCATGTATGAAAACATTATAACACGGTTCGGGGTCCCAGCACGGATTGTCACAGATAATGGCACCCAATTCACGGATAGAAAATTCACAGATTTACTCGAAGGGTTAGGAATAACCCAGATATTCTCATCCGTTGAACATCCTCAAACTAACAGCCAAGCTGAAGTGGCCAACAGGGAAGTGCTGAAAGGACTAAAGAAATGCCTTGGTGAAGCCAAGGGCGGATGGACAGACCAGCTATGCCACGTCCTGTGGGCATACCGGACAATGCCTCATTCATCTACTAACGAATCCCCGTATCGCCTGACATACGGGGTAGAGGCAATGATACCCGTGGAACTGCATATTGCTTCCACAAGGGTCAAATACTTCTCTGAAGAGTCTAATAATGCTAATTTGGCGTCAGAAATGGATGTCATACAAGAACTCAGAGAAGATGCATTCGTCAGAGACCAAGCTATCAAAGCCAAAGTTGCTCTCCGATACAACAAGCGAGTTCAATCAAGGACTTTCAACGTCGGAGATTTGGTTTTGAGAAAAGCAAGTATAGGGAACAAATTTGCTCATCAAGGCAAACTAGCCCCAAACTGGGAAGGCCCATACAGGGTATCCGAGGTTACTGGCAAAGGCTCTTACCGCCTTGAGAACCTTGATGGCACTCCAATCCGAAATAAGTGGAACACCCAAAACTTGCGCATCTACTATAGCTAGCTGTTGGAGCAATACATATTCTCCTATCCTCATTTTGGATTGAATACTGGAGAAATTATTTTCCCAGCTACGCTCTCATTGTAATTCTTATTTCTGATTTAATAAGAATCTCTCACAACAATTTAACTCTTTCGAGTTTTTCTTATGCTGTGATTTTCAGTTTATCCGGCGTACAAAAACATATTCAGGACGGATGATCTCAACTACTTATCCTGTGGTTGACGATGCAACTCCTCGAATATGTGCTCGCACAAGAGCATACTCAGGACGAATGATCTCAATTACCCATTCTGAAATTGACGATGTAACTCCTCGAGTGTGTCTAAGTAACTGAAGGCCCGGATTGTAGGATTAAACCGAACTCTGGGTACAGTTAGTAAGTTTGGCTGAACACCGGTGAAGACCTGGGCTGTAGGATTAAACCGAACCTCAGGAAATGGGTTGTAGGATTGAACCGAACCCCATTCTAAGAGCGGTAAAAGGGTAGAACCCAACACCGTATTGAAGGCTTGGGTGCAGTAAGCTGGTTCTTCTTCAAGACCACGCTGAACCCCAAGTAACGGGCGCAGTAGGTTCAGGATTAGCCCTGATCTGAACCCCGTGTTGAAGGCTCGGATTGTAGGATTAAACCGAACTCTGAGTACGACTAGTAGGATTGACCGAACGTCGGTGAAGAATCGTCATTGGGTAAAACCAAAAAACCGATTGGAGAACGGTTAGTAGGATTAAACCGAACACCAAATACGATATGGATTGTAGGATCAAACCGAACTCCAAACCCAACAAGTAAGTTATACTGAACTCCAAATTAATACTCTCTCTTGAATTTCCTTATTTGGAAGTTTTATAGCTTTAAATTCTGAGTCATCAATTCTTCAATTGAAGTCTGACTCGTAAACTCCGACCCAACAATAATTCATTCGGGTACGCCACAATCTGAGGCATATTCACCCGAAACCTTTCAGTTGGAAATATTTATATTCGCAATCGACGAATAGAGGAATCTCTACTCGAAATCCTCACTCTTAAAAAAAAACTCTCACGTGAAAGTACCACTCAGAGTTTCTGCAAGGTACTGCTCACCCAATAATACTAGGGGACAGTATTAATAGTTTAACAGATATCTTGGGGAATGAACTCTTGATGAAACGATCCCATAACCATTTCCCCTCAAGATTAACATTACAAGCCGTTCTCATGACAATAACATGTTTACCCACAACGGCTATTCTTATCATGTCGAAAGGCCTGACCTTCAAAAAACAAAATACGATTTCTACCAGGCTTTTATATATCAAGTTACTCATATTTGACAAAAAGATATTCTATCTCTCCAGTCAAATCAAGTCTTCGGCTATCAAAACGCCTATACATGAAAAACGATAGTTATATACTCCTATCCGTTCTTCATCTCGCATGTACAAATCTGGAATGAAGATTTTATATTATCCGATATTCATTACTTAAATCCGGAATGACTCGATACACATGCATATAAAGGCCAATCGCTCTTTTATTGATCAAATGAATATTACATGGAAGAATTCGTTTAACAATCCGGAGCTGATCCCGGAACACAACGAATTTGAATCAATCAAAAGAAAAAAGGAAAAAGGAAGGCACTAGTTTTTACGACTTGTATCTCCTTCCTTCCGTTTGCCTTTATCCCCGGTCTTGCCTTTATCTACGCTAGGGCCTGTTCCTGTACTTTTGAGCTTTAGAAGAGAAGGTCCCATTGATTGGCCTTCAGGTAAAGGAGCAAACTCATATGGCGTGTCTGGCAGACTCTCATGATGGTTATCAACAATGGCCACCAGTTTCCCTTGATGAAACTCATAGAACGGATCAATACCATTCAGATTAAGTTTCACTTTGGGATTCCGGTATTGAACTTGACGAACAGCCAACCCGAAGGATTCCTTGACTGCTTGATCACACATATCAACAGCCTCGTCAAATTCTGCTTTCGTGTCCGCCAACTTTGAGAGCAGCTCCTTCTCCTTACACGACCAATCTTCTGCTCCTCGAGGATAGACAATCTTGACTTCCTTAAGCTCCTCTTCCAGCTTTGAAGAGCGTTCCTTCTCCGTAGAAAGACCGGAATGGAGGTCGGAATTGATTTTCTTTTGATCAAGTACTTGGACCTCCAACTCCTTGACAAGATACATCAATCTGGCAATTTCTTCATCCTTCTTATATCCTTCCTCTTTGGAAGCTTCTAATTTACCTTCTAAACGGAGGATGTTTGCCTTATCCTTAGCAGCAGCAACGCTAAGATCGTTAACCTTGCCAACCAACAAGCTAAGCCTCTCATTCTCTTCTGAAAGTTTACGAACCGATCTCAGGAGCCCGGATAATTCTGCCAGGTGCTTCTGTCCGGCATCGCAAGCTTTGGTTACCTCTTCACTCTTCAATGAGGGCTTCAGCTTGTATGGAGTTTCAGGAACGCCCTCAGGAACAGAACCCTCGTATACCAAATATTGTGCAAGACCGGAGCTACTTTCAAGAGGGCGAGTAACTTTGGGTGCAAAATAAGTCGTTATTGGCTTTACACCATAAGTGATCCCGTCGCCTGGGGCATCCAGAGTGGATCCTGCATCCGGAGTGGGCCCTTCCACTTTCTTTCCCTTAGAAAGCTCCGGGTCAGCACCCCCTCTTGAAATTTTGGATTTCTTGGGAGAAGGTTGACGATCCGAGGTCTTGGAAGAACCGCGTTTTGTCCTTTTCTTCTTCTCTCCGACCTTCTCAACCACAACCCCCTCGGATCCGCCCTCAAGCAAGGGGATATCGTCACCAGCAGAGGAGGTTAAAATTATAGTCTCAGCTGTAGCTTTCTTCGAATTCCGTTTCGCTTGGATGTCATTTTCAGCTGCTACGGAATTCACTCCCGCTTTGAGCCCTTTCAGCTTCTCCATCTCTGGTGACACAGTTTCAATTTCAACTGCAAAACCAAACAACATGGTTAGAAATCAAAGACTTCAAGGCATGATAAGATAAAACATAAAAAATGGCAGGAAAATTACGCAGATACTCCCCGCGGGTGGACCACGATCCTAACAAATGCCTGCAAGAGAAAAATTGGTGCGAGGCGGTGTAGGATTGAAGGGCTGAAAGAACAGAAACTGAAGATGGACTCAGTTCATCCTCCTCAGTGTAGTACGCCTGGGAGGTCAATAAAAAGTGTTCATGCGTCCAAGCCACTGGGAACTTCGGAATCCCATCTTCAGTTAACCAAAAAATTGGTTCATCAGTGTAACACCCCCTTATATACACGAGATATATATGTATTCTTCTTACTTTTAAAAAAAAACTTTTAGAAAGATATACATATTTATCACTCTTTATCTCGTGTATACAAGGATGTATATACATCTGATTTCCTTTGAATATTGAAAGTAAAAAAAAATTGTCTTTCAATATTTGTCCATAATGACAAAATAATTTATAGAAATCATAAGTGATAAATCATTACAATATTATATCCGAATGAAAGAGTTTATCAAAGTTTAACCTTTACCTTGTTACAATTATCTACTTGATATTGTAATAAGGCAAAATAAAACTAAACTATACCTCTACTACAAATGTGAACAATCATTTCCTAGTCCTTGAACCATCGAGTTTTGAATCCTACTCTTGTCATATCTCTTCATCTAATCGATTGAGAATGAGACCACTTTATCCTCTTGTAATTATATATCCTTCCATCTTGGACTGCTAGCTATATATCATATAACATATATTTTGGACACAAAAATTCAAACAAGAAGGAGTGAGAAACAAAATATAATATATTACAGATAAGACATAAGCATAAGGGTTTTCACAAACTAATATAGTAATATCAGTCATAATCTCATATACAATCAATTATGAATATAGGGTTTCCACATACATAACACTTATATTTTCATTCATAACCATCCATATAGAATGTCACAATCACATGAATGTTATGTAATGCTTATGCTACTGTCTCATTCAGTTTATGCATGTGGGCCCTTAAAGTTTTAGTTTGCACTGGGCCAACCAGGAGTTTACACTGTTTCATAAATTCTGGATAATAATAACATAAATGCCTTCATGGCATATGAACAGCTCAACTGGCGTGGAAACACTTAGAGACTAGTCAGACTGAGAAAGTTTTTATTGTGAAAGTACCCGACACTAGGGAGCGACCCCAGGTCACCTGAAGCACCCTTTCACACTCTCTCATCCCAAGGCTCGCAATTAAGCCTCCTCTAATGTATCCTCGGTTTCTATAATCCGTCCGCAGGCAATATCATATCTCAATTCTCTTTAATGATTCATGATGCATGAACTACTCGCATATTTAGTTGGTTAAGGCTTTTAGAAACTCAATTATTAAATACCATAAAGGTTCACAAAATCATCACAATAAACTGTACATTTCCATAAGTTCTTCTTTGAACTTCTGTTATACTGAAATAATTTAGTACAGTCTTCAAATTCAGATCTTACCAAAATTGAGTTTCCAAGCCTTAAATATCTCAAAGCTTTCTCTTAAAAACCTTCATATATTTACATAATCTTTCTCAATTTAAATCTTAACTAGATTGAGTTTTTGAAATTTCCACAAAATATTCTTTAGTTATTTCGTTGGGGAAAACCAAAATAATTTACTTTAAACTTCTAATTTCTAAAGAAAATAATTTAAAATCATTAACTAAGAATACTTAAAACTATAAAAATTTTCTTTAATTCAAGAATTAATTATCTCAACCTCTGATTTTCATAAAATAGCTTCTTTCTAATACTAGATTTTATTATTGAGATTAAAAATAAAGTTATTAAAAATTATTTATAAGAAGAAATAAAAAACTAAAATAATTACAAAATACTTTCTCTTGGAATAAAAATTTAAAGAGTAAGGTAAGAAAATTCTTACTGAGTTTTAACTTTCCGTCATGCTTGCTATATGCTCAAACTTCATATCACAAGATCATCAATCATTCATCAACCACAATCAAGTATAGTAATCTCATCAATCACAATCAAATATCATCAATCATAATTGAATATTATTAATCATAGTCTAATATTATAAATCACAATATCATTAATCGAAATCAAATATAATTAATTATAATCAAGTCAAATCAACTAAATATCGCTTATAAATATAATTCAAATTTTTAATGGTTATTTAAATTAGTAGATTTGATTTTGAGTCCTTATAGTCCATTCCTCGCACAGGTCTATATAAGTCCATATATCCAGTCTTCGCATAGGTATAGTTCAGTCTAGACAGGTCATAATATTCCAAGTCCTTGCATAGGTTTAGTTCGATCCATATAGGATATAAAAATCCAAGTCCTTGCATAGGTTTAGTTCAGTCCGTATAAGTTATAATAATTCAGATCTATGTATAGATATTTCAGAATAAGTTACACAGTATATTAAATTTATTATAAATTTTAAGTTGAGAAGTTATTACTTTATAATAATATTATTAAATTTAAAAGGAGTAAGGGACTCCTCCCTTTATTCTTATGTCTTTCATATTATATTTTTATCTCACTCCCCCTTACCTCTTGTATACCGATTCGTTATTGAAAATCCATGCGCGCCTCATCTCCGAGTTCTAAAACATACCAATTTCATTTTAATATAATTACAAGATGAAAATTAAGATTACAACTTAAAATAAAAAAATGGTAAATTTTGAATAGTGAATAGTGAATAGTGAATAGTGAATAGTGAATAGTGAATAGTAAATCGTAAATAGTAACAGTAAATAGTAAAACGTGAATAGTAACAGTAAATAGTAAAACGTGAATAGTAACAGTAAATAGTAAATCATGAATAGTAATGGTAAATAGTAACAGTAAATAGTAATTTACTATTTGAATAGTAATTTACTATTGAAATAGTAATTTACTATTGAAATAGTGTTTACTATGCAGAATAGTAACTTAAAATAATATTATTTCCAGTATAATAACAGATTTCTAAAAACGATATAAAAATAACCCAAAAAATATAAAAGAGAAGTATTCTTACCTTAGGATTTTGGCAGAACCTTCTCTCCAAAAACTTTTCTTCTCTCTCTCACTTCCACCACTATCTCACTAGCACTACTATATTAAGAAAACTTAATCTGAAATTGTGAATTCTAAAGAAGAAATCCTTCGGTATTTATAGGAAAAAAATTTACTATGCATTCCATTATTTTAATATAAAAGTACTATGCATTTTTGAATTTTTTATTCCAGGTTACTGTGCATCTTTTGAAAATTTCATACATGCACAGTGATTTGCATAGTAATTGTCGGCAAAATTATTAAGTCAAATAGTAACCCTTCACTCGGTATATTTTAAATATTCAAAATGAGTCCTTTTTGAAATTTAGCGATATTATATCAGTCCTCACTAATTTTATAATAAGTAATATAAAGCTGAAATTTTAAAAATCTAAAATTTTCTGTTAATAAAAATTTATTGATACGTTTCTAATTTTTTAACGATTAGAAAAAATCAAGATTTTTCTCAAACCGATAATTTTTAGATAAGTCTACTTGAAATGGATTTTAGAAAATTTTCTTATAATTTAACTTTACATTCTTGTAAATATTTTTAATTTTAAGCAACTTTAATGAATTTAAAATTATTTAAAATATATTATTTTATTAAAATAATTCAAAATTTTCAAAAAATTCCAAAAAATCATAAATATTATGTAGATCAAAAAGTTTAAAAGAACCATAGTCTAATTCCTTCAAAATTTTATTTTAAAATTCTAATAAGAGTTAAATCTTAAATATGAAAAAAAAATAAAAATATAACAACATAAAATAAAAATGGTGAATAACAAAGATATTAAAAATTCTTAATATAATTTTCTTAATTAGTGAATACTAATTAAGTCACTTTAAAATTCTCATTCAAAAATATTTTCATTTTATTATTATTATTATTAAAAAAAAACAAATAATAAAAATATAAATACCAAAATTTTAAAAAAATGATAATAATAAACTAACTTATAGTAAGTATTTCTCAAGAAATATATATTAATATCTATTTCCTATTTGTGATGAAAATAGGATGTTACAACTCTACTCCCCTAAAAGAAATTTCGTCCTCGAAATTTAATATTGTTAATAAATCTTACCATAGCTAAACTAACTGAACTGTTCTAAAATATATTTCTAGTTTCCTTGGCAATTGTGTACATTTTCCTTAACATTGCCATTTATCTCTCTTTTTTTAATCTTATCTGTATTTTTTTCCTTAATTCAAAAATATTACTCGTCTTAATTTTGTCAACCATGCTCATCATAAATTGATGGTTAACTCTAAACACCTCAATAATTACGTTTCTCAATCTATTAAAATCTTACTTAACATAATCCATAACATCTATTAATTAAAATTCCTACTCGTAATATAGTAAAATGGACTGCTAAGAATTAATTACTGGACAACTAGCCGTTAGCAACTAGCCGTTGGACTAGCCGTTGGACTAGCCGTTTATGACCGTTGCAACTCTCCCTCCCTTGCTTGCTTATAAATTCTCATTCCATTCTCACTTCCTATCACAACTTCAAGGTTTCTTAGTTTCTCTCTTCTTTCTAATTTCTTCAATCTTTTTTTTTTTCAAGTACTATCATACTATTCGATGGCTAACCTTCCTAGAAGTAAGGAAGAACGAAGTCGGGATGGACTACAAGTTGTGGTAACAAGTGCTTCACTTCTTATAATCGTTATGATTATTTCTCTAGTTTGGATAATTTTTGTATTGCCAAGACTCTTAGACCTCTATCTATGATATACTAGATGTTCTATTTTATTTTCCTTAATGTAATCGTGTATAATAAATTATCCTAGTGAGAAAGGATAAATATGTCTTAGTCCATGTTGTACTAGTTAAATCCTTGTGGTCTTTGCTTCATGATAATCCAGGGTATGTAATCATTTCTTATTGTCTTCTATAATGAATCAAATATTCCTTAACTAAGTGATTACACATTCCATTATAATTGACTACAACCATTACATATATTTGATAAATTCTCCAATCTTAAATGATCACAAATCACTACGTTGACTTAGAAATATTCACTTGAATATTTTTTTATAGGTAACTAAGACTTATGTAATCAATAAGTAAAGGTTCATATCTACTTCCTCATGGTTTACTAACACATTTCTTTATTTTAAATCTACAATGGTCATTACATAACAATGATTTATATCATGTATATATATTCGTCGAACAAAATCGATGACTAAAAGAAAATAACTTGATAAACATGTATCATATTGTTAGGAATCACAAAAATATTTTATGTCACAATTTCTAAATATTAAACCAATATCGATGTCTTCCAAAGATCTATAATGCTTATTTTAGGTCATTCATTGATATATTTATCACAATAAATCAATTTAAAAAAAATTCAAAAATATATGGTTAATTACATTCGATGTCACAATCATAAAAGTTTCATTAATTCATATATTTACACACATAACCATCATATATATTATTCAATCGTACACATCATAAATGAAAACTTCATCAAATCAAACAATAATTAACATATTTTATATGTCATACAAAAGAAGAATCAATACAAATAGCCAGAGATACAATTCCTAATATGATTATTTGTTATATCAAACAAGTTATAAATTATCATATTTTTTCATAAAGTATACATCCACACATTTTTCTTTTCAAAATATATCACCAAAGGAAAAACTATGATTCTATCTTAAAGAATTTGTTATACTAGTTTGGGATTACAACAGTTATTTACCCATTGGAATTCTAATTCACACAAGTATCTCTTACAACTTCAAGGACATGGTAAGGAATATCCTAATAGAATTTATTGAGTTTATCTCCATTTCTCCATATACTACATTAACCCAAGGTTAAATTCGTTGATCTTAACATCCTTCTTTTGACATGTCTTTCACTACTTAGTGCAAATCATTCGGGGTGATCAGTCCCAATAGTTTATAACTAAGTAGTCAAAGTCACGACAGCTCCAGTCTAGAATTCATACCAAAATATTTCTAAGAATTTTCTATTGTCTTATCTCCCTTGTTGTCTCATACCATATTGTAAAACAGGAAAATGTTAGAATATTTCACTATCACATATTAATCAGAGAATCAAACACCATACAATACATTTGGAATAAAAGGAAATAACTGCATTAGTTAATTTACCTTATCATTCCACCATACATTAAGGCCTGTACTTAAACAATGTCAAGAAAGACTTCAGAATGGCCAGTTTCTGATAATCCCTGCAATAACATTTTTCAAGTAACAGGCTATAAAGTTTTAACTTATACTTCTTATGAACTTAAAATTAGTTCCTTCTTTCTATACTCCTAATTTTTCTTCACTTACTTCTTACCATTTACTCTAATAAAATTTCCTCTTTTCTCAACCATAAAATCTCTTGTCAAACTCAACCATCAGAGTACACTAACACGCTAGTAAGACCATACCACAAGCCGGTTTGGATTGAACTGCTCTGATACCACTTTGTAACACCCCCTTATATACACGAGATATATATGTATTCTTCTTACTTTTAAAAAAAAACTTTTAGAAAGATATACATATTTATCACTCTTTATCTCGTGTATACAAGAATGTATATACATCTGATTTCCTTTGAATATTGAAAGTAAAAAAAAATTGTCTTTCAATATTTGTCCATAATGACAAAATAATTTATAGAAATCATAAGTGATAAATCATTACAATATTATATCCGAATGAAAGAGTTTATCAAAGTTTAACCTTTACCTTGTTACAATTATCTACTTGATATTGTAATAAGGCAAAATAAAACTAAACTATACCTCTACTACAAATGTGAACAATCATTTCCTAGTCCTTGAACCATCGAGTTTTGAATCCTACTCTTGTCATATCTCTTCATCTAATCGATTGAGAATGAGACCACTTTATCCTCTTGTAATTATATATCCTTCCATCTTGGACTGCTAGCTATATATCATATAACATATATTTTGGACACAAAAATTCAAACAAGAAGGAGTGAGAAACAAAATATAATATATTACAGATAAGACATAAGCATAAGGGTTTTCACAAACTAATATAGTAATATCAGTCATAATCTCATATACAATCAATTATGAATATAGGGTTTCCACATACATAACACTTATATTTTCATTCATAACCATCCATATAGAATGTCACAATCACATGAATGTTATGTAATGCTTATGCTACTGTCTCATTCAGTTTATGCATGTGGGCCCTTAAAGTTTTAGTTTGCACTGGGCCAACCAGGAGTTTACACTGTTTCATAAATTCTGGATAATAATAACATAAATGCCTTCATGGCATATGAACAGCTCAACTGGCGTGGAAACACTTAGAGACTAGTCAGACTGAGAAAGTTTTTATTGTGAAAGTACCCGACACTAGGGAGCGACCCCAGGTCACCTGAAGCACCCTTTCACACTCTCTCATCCCAAGGCTCGCAATTAAGCCTCCTCTAATGTATCCTCGGTTTCTATAATCCGTCCCCAGGCAATATCATATCTCAATTCTCTTTAATGATTCATGATGCATGAACTACTCGCATATTTAGTTGGTTAAGGCTTTTAGAAACTCAATTATTAAATACCATAAAGGTTCACAAAATCATCACAATAAACTGTACATTTCCATAAGTTCTTCTTTGAACTTCTGTTATACTGAAATAATTTAGTACAGTCTTCAAATTCAGATCTTACCAAAATTGAGTTTCCAAGCCTTAAATATCACAAAGCTTTCTCTTAAAAACCTTCATATATTTACATAATCTTTCTCAATTTAAATCTTAACTAGATTGAGTTTTTGAAATTTCCACAAAATATTCTTTAGTTATTTCGTTGGGGAAAACCAAAATAATTTACTTTAAACTTCTAATTTCTAAAGAAAATAATTTAAAATCATTAACTAAGAATACTTAAAACTATAAAAATTTTCTTTAATTCAAGAATTAATTATCTCAACCTCTGATTTTCATAAAATAGCTTCTTTCTAATACTAGATTTTATTATTGAGATTAAAAATAAAGTTAATAAAAATTATTTATAAGAAGAAATAAAAAACTAAAATAATTACAAAATACTTTCTCTTGGAATAAAAATTTAAAGAGTAAGGTAAGAAAATTCTTACTGAGTTTTAACTTTCCGTCATGCTTGCTATATGCTCAAACTTCATATCACAAGATCATCAATCATTCATCAACCACAATCAAGTATAGTAATCTCATCAATCACAATCAAATATCATCAATCATAATTGTATATTATTAATCACAGTCTAATATTATAAATCACAATATCATTAATCGAAATCAAATATAATTAATTATAATCAAGTCAAATCAACTAAATATCGCTTATAAATATAATTCAAATTTTTAATGGTTATTTAAATTAGTAGATTTGATTTTGAGTCCTTATAGTCCATTCCTCGCACAGGTCTATATAAGTCCATATATCCAGTCTTCGCATAGGTATAGTTCAGTCTAGACAGGTCATAATATTCCAAGTCCTTGCATAGGTTTAGTTCGATCCATATAGGATATAAAAATCCAAGTCCTTGCATAGGTTTAGTTCAGTCCGTATAAGTTATAATAATTCAGATCTATGTATAGATATTTCAGAATAAGTTACACAGTATATTAAATTTATTATAAATTTTAAGTTGAGAAGTTATTACTTTATAATAATATTATTAAATTTAAAAGGAGTAAGGGACTCCTCCCTTTATTCTTATGTCTTTCATATTATATTTTTATCTCACTCCCCCTTACCTCTTGTATACCGATTCGTTATTGAAAATCCATGCGCGCCTCATCTCCGAGTTCTAAAACATACCAATTTCATTTTAATATAATTACAAGATGAAAATTAAGATTACAACTTAAAATAAAAAAATGGTAAATTTTGAATAGTGAATAGTGAATAGTGAATAGTGAATAGTAAATCGTAAATAGTAACAGTAAATAGTAAAACGTGAATAGTAACAGTAAATAGTAAAACGTGAATAGTAACAGTAAATAGTAAATCGTGAATAGTAATGGTAAATAGTAACAGTAAATAGTAATTTACTATTTGAATAGTAATTTACTATTGAAATAGTAATTTACTATTGAAATAGTGTTTACTATGCAGAATAGTAACTTAAAATAATATTATTTCCAGTATAATAACAGATTTCTAAAAACGATATAAAAATAACCCAAAAAATATAAAAGAGAAGTATTCTTACCTTAGGATTTTGGCAGAACCTTCTCTCCAAAAACTTTTCTTCTCTCTCTCACTTCCACCACTATCTCACTAGCACTACTATATTAAGAAAACTTAATCTGAAATTGTGAATTCTAAAGAAGAAATCCTTCGGTATTTATAGGAAAAAAATTTACTATGCATTCCATTATTTTAATATAAAAGTACTATGCATTTTTGAATTTTTTATTTCAGGTTACTGTGCATCTTTTGAAAATTTCATACATGCACAGTGATTTGCATAGTAATTGTCGGCAAAATTATTAAGTCAAATAGTAACCCTTCACTCGGTATATTTTAAATATTCAAAATGAGTCCTTTTTAAAATTTAGCGATATTATATCAGTCCTCACTAATTTTATAATAAGTAATATAAAGCTGAAATTTTAAAAATCTAAAATTTTCTGTTAATAAAAATTTATTGATACGTTTCTAATTTTTTAACGATTAGAAAAAATCAAGATTTTTCTCAAACCGATAATTTTTAGATAAGTCTACTTGAAATGGATTTTAGAAAATTTTCTTATAATTTAACTTTACATTCTTGTAAATATTTTTAATTTTAAGCAACTTTATATGAATTTAAAATTATTTAAAATATATTATTTTATTAAAATAATTCAAAATTTTCAAAAAATTCCAGAAAATCATAAATATTATGTAGATCAAAAAGTTTAAAAGAACCATAGTCTAATTCCTTCAAAATTTTATTTTAAAATTCTAATAAGAGTTAAATCTTAAATATGTAAAAAAAATAAAAATATAACAACATAAAATAAAAATGGTGAATAACAAAGATATTAAAAATTCTTAATATAATTTTCTTAATTAGTGAATACTAATTAAGTCACTTTAAAATTCTCATTCAAAAATATTTTCATTTTATTATTATTATTATTAAAAAAAATAAATAATAAAAATATAAATACCAAAATTTTAAAAAAATGATAATAATAAACTAACTTATAGTAAGTATTTCTCAAGAAATATATATTAATATCTATTTCCTATTTGTGATGAAAATAGGATGTTACAATCAGGATGCACGCTGATCCTCGTGAAGTAAGACTTGAATGAATGACCATCAACTTTGGCGGAGTCAGTGTACGCCTCGAAGTTGATAATCTTGGAGAGAGTCCGGAGGGATATCAAGCTCACTCCCCCCTTCTCTTTATTTGCACGACGGACCACTTGGGCAAAGTAGAAAAGCATGGCCACCGTCGGTTTGAAGTTGAAGTGCTCCCCAAGCACTTCAAGAGAACGGACTAACCCCCATCCGTTGGGGTGAAGCTGTGAAGGGGCGCAGTCTAAGAATCTTAAAACCCCCATCTGAAACTTTGTGAGGGGAAAGCGCACACCAAGATTCAAAAATAAAAAGTCATACATATACAGGGACCTTTCGTCCGGAGTATGACAAATTCGATCAGATGGCAGCGGAGCTAACGCCATAAAGCACCTTTTGTATTTATCCTTCTTGAAGACTGTGAAACGCGGTTCCAACTCTGCTCCGTCCTCTCGAGCATGGACTGATGCCGTTTCGCGAAATTCCTCAGCCACCCAGCTGAATGGGCGCTTCTTTTGGAATTTCACCCAATCGATCCGGTGTGCAACCACGTTGCATAGCCCGGATGCTGTCTTCAATATATACTGTTGAGAGGGTGTTTCCCCTCCAGATGATTTTCCCCCAGTCGCTTTCTTCACCACCATTGTGAAAGCTTTTACGCTGCGGTAAAAATCCACATCGTCAGAAAGATACAAATCACCACTCTCAGCACTCTCACTAGAGGAGGATTCTAAAGAGGGTATAATTGCCCTTCGCCTCTGATATGACGACGCCTCCCTCTCTGAGCTTAGTGGCTTCGATTGGAAGACCACTGGAATCCTCCCACCACGAACTGTGGGGTTTCGAGTTAAGGCCCTTCCTCCTCTTCCTCTAAGGCTAATACCACTAAGACTAACACCTTTCCTAGACATTTTCAGATATTGAAACGAGACACCAAAAAATGGAAAGAAAGTGGTTACCTAAGAATGGATGAGGATAGTGAATTAAGATTCACAGAGGCAGACACGATAATCTTCTCGAAACTTTTGCAGAGGTTCGTCAAGAGAGTAAGAAGAAATGATAACTGAGATTGCCAAATATGCCTTTTTCAGGGCATGAAAATTCAAAAACCGACTCAAGGCAACCTGTCGTTTACCCTCAAACGACTCCCCGTTTAGTGGGTTAAAATTGTCGTTTTTAACCCAAAGGCGCCAAAATTCCATCGTTTCGTCACAGAACTTTCTAAATGGGCCTATTAAATTCAAATTCTAGGCCCAACAAGCCCCGGTGTGACGGTTATTAGGATACGCATTTAACGCAATAATGGCTCGCCCACGTGATTAAAGGCATTAAATGTCCAATCATGAGAAACGTGGCCACCATTACCCGTGTGACATCCCGGCGCTGTTGAGGGCGGGGAGTGATCGCCGGTGCATTGGCACGGACAAAGAGCGGCTCCTGGCAGGCTTCCAGCGGGAGATGTGATATCCCGGTCACTGTTGAGGGCAGGGAGTGATCGCCGGTGCATAGGCACGGACAAGGAGCGACTCTTGGCAGGCTTCCAGTGGGAGGGACACATGAACGAACCGAATACATACCAGAATGAGAGGGATCCAAAGACTGTATAGGTATGGGACTATACAGTCGAGGATAGCTTAAAGAAATGAATTTGTACTACCTATACCAACAAATGCATTAGCCTTTTCGGTGGCCTATCACATAAGGACTCCAAAGTTAAGCGTGCTTAACTTGGAGTAATTCTGGGATGGGTGACCTCCTGGGAAGTTCTCAGGAAATGTGTGAGTAAGGACAAAAGCACATTGGAAAGGTCTCGTGTTGGTCTGTGGGGCGAGTCGTTCATTCCTGAAAAGCAGCTGGGGTGTTACAGTTGGTATCAGAGCCTAGCCTCTCCTAGTACGGTATGGTTCGGGGACGAACCAGGCGGAAGCTGGTGGGCGTGTGACATCCCGGCGCTGTTGAGGGCAGGGAGTGATCGCCGGTGCATTGGCACGGACAAAGAGCGGCTCCTGGCAGGCTTCCAGCGGGAGATGTGATATCCCGGTCACTGTTGAGGGCGGGGAGTGATCGCCGGTGCATAGGCACGGACAAGGAGCGGCTCTTGGCAGGCTTCCAGTGGGAGGGACACATGAACGAACCGAATACATACCAGAATGAGAGGGATCCAAAGACTGTATAGGTATGGGACTATACAGTCGAGGATAGCTTAAAGAAATGAATTTGTACTACCTATACCAACAAATGCATTAGCCTTTTCGGTGGCCTATCACATAAGGACTCCAAAGTTAAGCGTGCTTAACTTGGAGTAATTCTGGGATGGGTGACCTCCTGGGAAGTTCTTAGGAAATGTGTGAGTGAGGACAAAAGCACATTGGAAAGGTCTCGTGTTGGTCTGTGGGGCGAGTCGTTCATTCCTGAAAAGCAGCTGGGGTGTTACAACCCGAATACCAAGAGTTGCGAAATTTGATAAACTCCTGAGATTCTCATTATTCAAATCCGCACTCAAGCGATCCATTACAACGGAACCTTGTTCCCAGAGCGGATATTTACGCACCAGTACAATTCCGAAATCTAGACGTACTACGATCGACTTAGCTCATATGAGCAAATCTACTAATTCCTCACATAAGCTAGGGGGCCAGTAGAATACTGATGGTCTCTGATTTCGGATACGAAAATTAAATCCATACGATTGAGAAGCATCCACCTCAATCCGCACTCTTATGATTGGAAGAATGTCTCCAGGACGGATGATCTCAATCACATATTCTGTGATTCGATGATGCAACTCGTACTCTTATGATTAGAAGAATGTCTCCAGGACGGATGATCTCAATCACATATTCTGTGATTCGATGATGCAACTCCTGGTACGAACAATTCTAATCATCACCCCAGGACGGATGATCTCAATCACCTATTCCGTGATTCGATGATGCAACTCCTGGTATGAACAATCTTATCATCATTCTTACGATGGAAGCTTTTGAAAACTGAGAACTATTCATTCAATCCGTACTCCTACGATTGAAAAGCATCCCCAAGACGGATGATCTCAATCACCTATGAAGTGATTCGACGATAAAACTCCTGGTACGACCAATTCCCATAATCACTCCTATGATGGAAATCTCTGAAAGTCAATCCGCACTTTCGCTCTCAAGTGGTATTCTCCCAGGACGGATATTCTTTATCACCTATTCTGTGATAGAATGACATAACTCCTGGCGTAGAAAAACTCCCATCATTATCCTTATGATGGAGGACTCAAAACACCACTTTCTTACACCTTTGCAGTTCCCCAAACTTGGAACAATACTCTTACAATGGACGACATAGTTTTCTCTAGTGAGAATAACATGAATAAAGTACAGTCATCCGTCCTGTTACATTATTTTACTAAACAACGGATCGACTCCTCTTTTCCCCAAAAGAATTAAGGATCATGCCCCAAAGACAGGCACCTTCTCCTTAATACGCACTTGGGGACATGCATATATTTATCCATACGATTGAGAAGCATCCACCTCAATCCGCACTCTTATGATTGGAAGAATGTCTCCAGGACGGATGATCTCAATCACATATTCTGTGATTCGATGATGCAACTCGCACTCTTATGATTGGAAGAATGTCTCCAGGACGGATGATCTCAATCACATATTCTGTGATTCGATGATGCAACTCCTGGTACGAACAATTCCAATCATCACTCCAGGACGGATGATCTCAATCACCTATTCCGTGATTCGATGATGCAACTCCTGGTATGAACAATCTTATCATCATTCTTACGATGGAAGCTTTTGAAAATTGAGAACTATTCATTCAATCTGTACTCCTACGATTGAAAAACATCCCCAAGACGGATGATCTCAATCACCTATGAAGTGATTCGACGATAAAACTCCTGGTACGACCAATTCCCATAATCACTCCTATGATGGAAATCTCTGAAAGTCAATCCGCACTTTTGCTCTCAAGTGGTATTCTCCCAGGACGGATATTCTTTATCACCTATTCTGTGATACAATGACATAACTCTTGGCGTAGAAAAACTCCCATCATTATCCTTATGATGGAGGACTCAAAACACCACTTTCTTACACCTTTGCAGTTCCCCAAACTTGGAACAATACTCTTACAATGGACGACATAGTTTTCTCTAGTGAGAATAACATGAATAAAGTACAGTCATCCGTCCTGTTACATTATTTTACTAAACAACGGATCGACTCCTCTTTTCCCCAAAACAATTAAGGATCATGCCCCAAAGACAGGCACCTTCTCCTTAATACGCACTTGGGGACATGCATATATTTATCCGTTCTAAATTTATTTGTTGTTTAATCTTCCGAGGCAATTATTTCAATCCGACCTCAAGGTTAATCATACAAAATGGATTAGCAACGATTTAAATATACATGAAACGATGAAGACAAATTTCTTAAATGAAATTCATTCATTGAAAGTGGGATTACACATAATAGTTAAAAGCCGGAGTTGATCCCGGAACACAACTATACATTTAAATAAAAATACAACTACGGAGGAGGAATCTGTTCTTCAGTTTTCTGTGCCTCCTCAGCACCAGGCTCTTGTGTCCCTTCCTTCGGGACTTTTACAGGAATCTCCCCTCCAGGAGCCTCAGTTCTTTCTTCAGAAGAAGGAACCTCAGACACAGGAAAGACGAAATCCGGTCCTATAGTCTGACCCTCAGGAAGAGGAGGTAAACCATACAGGGACGTCGGAGGATCTTCGTGACGACCATCAACCACTGCGACTAACTTTCCCCCATGGAATTCATAGAACGGATCCATTCCATAAAGGTTAAGTTTCGCCGTGGGGTTGCGGTAGAAAACTTGGCGTATAGCTAGGCCGAAGGATTCTTCGACAGCCCGGCTGCATATGTCAATTGCTTCTTGTCTCTCAGCTTTCGCTATGGCCAATTCTCCCCGCAACTTGGACAGCTCCCCACTAGATCCTTTAGACTCCGCTTTCCAAGCCTTCAGTCCTTCGATCTCAAGAAGGAGCTTCTTCTCCCTTTGAGACCACTCCTCAGCAGCAGCCTTGCTTTTATCCTGGCTGCTACGGAGTTCTTCCTCCTTCTCTGCCAGCTTGCCTTCCAAGTCTTTGAAGTCACCTTTAAGCTTGAGATTCTCTTTATTCATGATATCTCCGAACTCCTTAGACTTGGTAAGACGATCTTCCATTAGCTTTATGGTGGCTTTGTCTTTCCCCGAGGAAAGGTTGAGTTGATCCAATTTGTCGCTCAATTCTTCAACCTTATCGACGTTGTCAGCCAACTCGCTGACTGAATAAAGCATTCCAGCAAGTTCGGCTAACTGCCACCTTCCGGCCTCACATGCTTCTTTAATTTCTTTAGCGCTGAGCGTAGGCCGGAGTTTGTACATTGGCTGTGGAAGAGTAGCTGGAGTAGATCCCTCGTATAAGAGGAAGGGAGTGAGAAACGAGGTGGTTGGGTAGGAGGTCGGCTTCGCCCCAGAAACCCCGGCGGCAATTCCTTTATTGAGTCCGGAGGAAGCAACAGCTGCTTCCGAGGTTTCAACAGGTTTATCCTCCGGAGTTCTACGCTTCTTGGACGGACCCCCCACAGAATCATTCTTAATTTTCCTCCTTCTCTCAGTGACTGGGGGCTGACCCATGGCTGCACCGATATCGGAGGAACCACCCTCAACCAGCGGAATGTCCCCTTCAGCATCCGAGGTCAGGATGATTAACTCGGGACGGTCCTTGGTGGATGGTCTGGGCTTGATCTCATTTTCGCGGGCAACGGATTTACCCGCCGCCTTAAATCCCTTCAATTTGTTCATTTCCGGAGTCTCTTGTTCTATTTCACCTGCATGAACAAATATGAGATATTAGCAACTACAAAATATTTGATATATTTGACAAAAGGGAAAAAAGCGAAATAAAATGAGTATTACGTAAATATTCATTCCGGACTCTGCTTGAACTACTTAACAAACGCCTACACGAAAAGACGTGACGTCGTGTAGTGTGTGCTTCAAGTGCGAACAACACTTTCGACGTTTCAGGAGAAAGAACGGATTGATCAGTACAATACGCGTGGGAGCTCAAGAGGAAATGTTTATGAGTCCAGCTCAATGGAAATTTGTTGACACCCTCTTCATCCTTCCAAAATATTGGTTTGCTTTTCTTAATGGAGATCCGGGTGAAATAGGTCTTAAACGACTTCCCATCAACCTTAGCCGAATCAGTGTAAGACTCAAAGTTTACAAAAGAACAAAGAGTCCGGAGAGTCACCAAACCAACACCGCCCTGCTTGTTAGTCCTCCGAACTACTTGGGTGTAGTAAAACAACATTGCTACAGTAGGTGTGAAGTTGAAATGTTCACCCAAGACCTCCAAAGCACGAATGAGGCCCCAGCCGTTGGGATGAAGTTGGGAGGGTGCACAATTTAAAAACCTCAACACTCCCATCTGAAGCTCGGTTAGAGGGAAACGAACTCCCAAGTAATGAAAGATAAAATCATACATATACACAGAACGGTCATTGGGGACGATGTGGCATATCCGTTCTGTTGGAAGTGGTGCATAAACCCTAAACCACCTCTTCGTTTCCTCTTCCGCATGAAGCGTGAACCTTGGCTTAATCCGGGCTCCATCCTCATCTGCATGACGGGAAGCCAAGTCCTTGAATTCACTGGACACCCAACAGAAAGGCCATTTGGCCTGAAGCTCTTCCCAATTCAGCTTGGAAACAGTGACGTTGTAGAGACCTTCAGCTGTCTTCGAAATGGCACTATCTCCAGAAGATCCTTCTCCAGTTGCCATTTGAAATATCTAGACCGAACTCCTTAATCTACGATAAGAAATCATGTCGTCAGAAAGTTGATAATCATTACTCACTTCATCTTCTACAAAGCGACTACAATCAGAGGACGACTCTGAAAAGGGAAAAGTCACTTTCCACAGTGAGTAAGATCCCCTTTCTGAGCGACATGACTCAACCCTAGAAAGAATCACAAGGATTCTTCCCCATGACTATTAGGGTTGCGAGAAATTGTTCTTCCCCTAAATAAACTACATTCTCTTAAAGCAAGAATGACAGACCCAAAATAAGACGAGGTTTACAGGGGAAGAAGAGATAATTACCTCAGGTAACGATGATGGAGATGAAGAGCGAACGAAGTCTCGTAGAGTAAGCAACGAACTTCCTTGCGAGATTTTTGCAGAGTTTTGTTAAGAAAACAGAAGCAAGTGGAACTCAGAATCCACTAAGTGTTTCTTTTATAAGAAACGAAGAGGTTCGGTTGCCCACTCTGGAAGTTGTGTCGTTCTCGACTAAACGCATTGGTTCACAAGCGAAACGACACAACCGTTCCAAATTCATAGGCGCCAAAACAATAGCAATTCGACGAAGGGCCTATCTACTAGGCCCAAAAGTTTCAAAAACTTCAGGCCCATTAAGCCCAAAACGACGGTTAATGAGATTGTTATCTCAGACGCAATAATTGCTTGCCCACGTGATTAAAAGCATTAATGTCTAATCATGCAACGCAATTCGCGCTTTACAGCCGTTACACAAACTTCAAGAGCTTTCAATTCCAATAAACTCTTGAAATTCTTGTGCAACGAATCTTTGTCTGAATCCGTTGTGACGACACCGACAGACCAGATCTCTTAATCTGAGAACGGTTCTCTGCAAAATGATAATAAATGCTAAAGGAACTGTTATACGCGTAAGCTTACCGATATTCAGACCTCTCGCAGGTTGAGTAGCTTATGTGAACAACCATTCAGTCCCTCACACAAGCTAGGGGACATATGATCCGGTCTCAATACCGGTATCCGATTTGCAAGACATATTTCAACGTCTTTGTCAAGACATCAACGTGTAACCGGTGTCATCGGTATACATCCGGACTGTAATTTCGTATCAGGCGTTCTCCCTATACCGGTTGTTCAGGATAACACCATGACACCGGACAACACACACGTCACTGCACTAAAGACAAGGATTATTGCTACAGGGATCGATCAATAATTCCCTGCACTACGAGCCAAATTCTGCTCACGGGAAAGATCAACTTGTTCCCTAATCCTAGTCTATACCCTCAATGCTCAATATAAAATAGCCACTTGACCCAATCATGCTGGTAAGTGCGCAATAAAATAATGCTAATGGGAGTTAGTGGTTCCCCACTAACGAGTCCTCGAAAAACGAGCCAATCAGGTATATGAACTCATTTCATTAATGAAGTGAGGGATCTTCAACTATTTTGATGAACAATTACTCTCTGAAATACATTCCTTACTTGGAATATCATCACTGACTTGAGCGTCGGAGAATTTTTGCAGGTGACACCACCATTCGCCCACTTCAACGCGTTAGGTCGGTGTGAAGGACCTCCAGGACGCCCAGTCCGTTCTCTCTGCTCAAGGACAACGGATACTCATACCGGATACTCATACATCCGGTCTCCTATACGGTATTTACATACTGTTTGTGATTGACTTGAGTCCGGATCTCTAGACCCCGGTTCAGGACAGTTCAGAATTCTCGAAGCTGTGACTGATAACGACTGAAGAACAGTTGAAACTCTTTATTCCAGGTAGGGGGAGCGTTACATTTCAAATAGATAGTTTATGAATGGATGCGGGGTGATATTATTATGTTGTATATGTGTTATGTGCATAATTGTTATTGAGACCCCGTTTATATGACGCTTTATGTTTTCATATATATTCAATTCATATTGCTGATGTTGATATCGATAGTGATATGAGATTGATGATGAGTATATGAATGTTATTCATGAATTTTTCATGATATTTATGTATATGTATAAGATGCATGTGTGACGATTGAATCTGAAATATGATGTGATTTTCACAAAAGACCTTGGGTGGGACTCAAGGCAACCTCTTGAGCGAGGCTCGGGGTTTTGGCCCGTGGCACTCACCGTTGTCACTGAGAGTGATGGTGTCACATAAGGGTGTAAACGGTTTGGTACCAGTAAAACGGTCGGTTCAGCTGAGAGCTGAGTTATGGCTCAGGGAGCCAGTGTTACAACACAAAAATTAAAAGACCTAATGGATCCATTTGATTGAGCATGTGTATGCACTGATTTATGTGCTATTGAGAGTAACATGTTGATTTATGATGAGTATATATGTCTCGGTGTTGTTATTATGAGCAACATGAGTATATCATTATTGTGAATAATTATGTGATGATATTATCTGTCTCGGTTTTGTTTTATAGTTATGGATTAGACTTTTAATCCAATTCAATAACTATTATTTGATATGTTTATGTTCACCCCCTACTTATTATTTTACAGTGGATAGAGGACACAGGGATGGTGTTTGAAGTCACTCAATCGACTGGAGCATTATGTATCAGTATGCACTATACATAGTGTGCATAGTTATTTGGGTAGAAGCCTTGGCCGGCTCCTGTGATTACCAATTGTACATTTTTCTTTTTATATTAAGTGGCCGGTCGGCTTTTGTAAAGTGATAATGATATTAATTAATTCAGAGTTTGTTTTGCTCTTGGAATTATTTGTGAAAAATTTATTTGTATTTATTTGAATTCTAAAATGAGTCAGTCGGGTTGATGTATAACCGGTAATTTAATGTTAAATCCGATTCTTGTTTTAGAAATTGAAATTATTTGCGAAAAATTTATTTGATTTATTGAAAATTTTTAAAAAAATTAAGGATGTTATAAGGTGCATCAGCCCATATACCCAACTCTAGTTACCAAAATGAAAACAATATAGAATCCATATCTAATATAAGAATAGAAAAACCTATAGGGCTTGACTTGTTACATAAGAATTTATTTATCATCACTTCGTAAAAATCAGACAACGATCTAAAAGTAAAAAATAAAGGTGACAATAACACAAGTAGCTTTTAGAGGTGAGAGAAAAATAGCTAGACTCGTTAGATAACCTAAACACATACAAATAATATTCTCTGAAATAAAAATAATCACTAGGCATAAGAAATGAAATGCTAACATGATATTAATGCATACATAAATATTTACTACAAAGTTATATATTGAAAATAAGTTTGTCCAGTCCCAACAAAAAAAGATTTAGCCACACATAATCATGATGGCAAATCCAATATACATCAATAAAACAAAAGAGAAGAAGTAAACCTTCAAACGAAGCTTCAGGGTCTTGAAATATGAAGAAGTTCTCTAAAAGCTCCAAGCTTTCTTCTCCCAAGTCCAAGATAAGTCAAAACACGTGTTTCGGGACGTTTAAGTAAGTCATATTGCGCATATCTTGCTCTTGCGAGCACTTGCTTGTATGAGAGAAAACTTCAAAATTTTTCGTGCTTGTAGGAGTGAGTTGCCTCTAATAATTCTCTTCAAATTTTGTCTAGGCTTCAATTTTTGACTTTTTTTTCTTGCAAAAACACAACCAACATATCAATTATTAAAAAATGAGATGATATTTGAATTTTAAGAAAATTGGGACATCAAACATAATTAAAGGTCAAGTTCCTAAAGAAAATAACATAAAATAAGTCACTAAGAATATGTTTGTCTAGATCCATGCTCTCCCAAGTTATTTAGGTTAAAGTCATAGGCCCTCTCCACCCAAGTTGTAGTTATACTCATTCTAAACCATCATCACCCATTATAATTAAATCATAAAAACAAATTTATTTTCAATTAGTAACACAAATGTTTATAGTAAAAACACACTAAAAATCCCACAAATTTGTATACCAAATATATAATATATAATTTTAAATATATTTTAAAGAAAATTTACTTTTTCTATAATAAATAAATAAAATTAAAAATATATATTTAAGTTTTAAAAATTTCTTCCTTTGATTACCATCATATAAATGTTCCGTATTGGATGGTGGATACATTTCCATTTTCAAGCAAAATTCTTCCTAATAATATGTTTTTTCAAATAAAGTTTTCCTTTAACAAACATTATAGTAACTCCGTCTTTAAATATAAGACAATTTTTAGAAAATTTTTTGTCTCTTAATATAATACTCTCTTTTAAATTTCAGGGTTATTGATTATTTTTGACCTAAATACTCCTATTAATGTATAGCTTTTATTGAAATCAATATATAATAAATAATATACCTCAATTAAATTATTTATCTCTCTAATGATAATTGTGTAGTAAATAGAGAGAGAATAAGTAAATAAAATTTAATTATAAGTGATAATCATAGGTAATTTTAAAAACTATTATAAATTTTAAACAAATTTAATAATTTTATAATATATATGAATTGAAAGAGAGAATACATATTCTCCGTAAGTCCGACCGCAGGGGATTTATTTTCGTTAACTAACAACCAAAAGTTCTAGAGCATTCCAACGCAGGACAAAAGCGATGTGCATCCAACGGTCCAGATTAAACCGAAGCTTCAGGATCAAATCTTCTCCCCTTTCCGCATTGTAACAATAAAAACCTAATCTCTTCCCATTTCTTTTTTCCGTCAAAACCACCACACTATACACAACAACAACAACAACAACAAACCTTCTACCTCGCGTTATCCACTCACACTCCTTCAACCCTCTCTTAAACCCTAGCCACTACCATGGCTTCCACCTTCTCCGCAATGTCCTCCGTCGCCGCCTACAACCTCTCCTCCTCCGCCTCCATTTCCTCCTTCCCCTTCGCCGCCGGCACTCGCCGCACCAACCGCGTCATCGTCTCCAGGCGCAACGCCAAGGTCTCCGCCATGGCTAAAGAATTGCATTTCAACAAAGACGGCACCGCTATCAAGAAGCTTCAGGTACCATGTACTGTACTACTTCAAGTATTGTTGGTTATTACCGCGAAACACTGCGTTTTGATGTTTGTGATAATCTTGTTTACGTTTTCAGAGTGGCGTTAACAAGCTCGCGGATCTCGTCGGGGTCACTCTTGGCCCTAAGGGAAGGAACGTTGTCCTCGAGAGCAAGTATGGTTCGCCAAAAATCGTTAACGATGGTGTCACCGTTGCTAAAGAGGTTTATTTCTTTATCAAGCTTGTTTTGGATTTTGCTGTGTTTATGGCTATCTGTTTTGTGAATTATAATTGGAATGGTTTGAATTTGTTTAGGTGCTCTTGTTTTCCGTATTTCGGGTTTAAATAATTGTTTTTGCTGATGTTTGGTTTGGAAAGGTTGAGTTGGAGGATCCCGTTGAGAATATTGGTGCTAAGTTGGTGAGACAAGCAGCTGCCAAGACAAATGACTTGGCTGGTGATGGAACCACCACTTCTGTCGTTTTAGCACAGGGTCTTATCGCAGAAGGTGTCAAGGTGTGAGACTTGTTTGTTTTGAAAATATAATTAGTAATAATTAATTGGTTTGGGTTGGTTTTCCTTTATTGTCATTGATTTAATTCTGTCAATTTTTGTAGGTTGTAGCAGCTGGTGCCAATCCTGTGCTCATTACTCGTGGCATTGAAAAGACAGCGAAAGCCCTTGTATCCGATCTTAAACAGATGTCAAAAGAGGTGAAACATTTCTCTATTTTTTCACTTTTTGTGTATTTGTTTGTGTTTAAGCATGATTAATAATTTATATAGGGTATTCGAAAATTTCAATTTGTTGACATGCTCTAGTGATTCATTGTTGGGTAATTGTTTTACTCGTTTTTTAAGACTCGAGAGTTGTGTTTGGGTGGATTCCAGGTTGAAGATAGTGAGTTGGCAGATGTGGCAGCAGTCAGTGCAGGGAACAACTATGAAGTTGGTAACATGATAGCCGAAGCATTGAGTAAGGTTGGTAGGAAGGGTGTCGTGACACTTGAGGAGGGAAAGAGTGCTGATAACAGTTTATATGTTGTCGAGGGGATGCAATTTGACCGTGGTTATATTTCTCCATACTTTGTTACTGACAGTGAGAAAATGTCTGTTGAGTATGAGAACTGCAAGGTGTGACATTTTTTGTCTTTTGTGTTCTGTTCCTTCTAACTCACTATTTTTAACATCCTTTATCCTGTATGTTTACTTAATTTTTATGGTGCATATTTTGGGCAGTTGCTGTTGGTTGATAAGAAGATAACCAACGCAAGGGATCTTATTAACATTCTTGAGGATGCAATCAGAAGTGGATACCCGATATTGATTATTGCAGAGGATATTGAACAAGAAGCTTTAGCAACACTTGTGGTGAACAGACTTAGAGGATCACTGAAGATTGCCGCACTTAAGGCCCCTGGATTTGGAGAACGCAAGAGCCAGTACCTTGATGATATTGCTGTCTTGACAGGAGGTAACTAAATTTGAGAGGGTTATGCCTCTGATTGTTCTGTCTAATTTGAAATTATAATTATTATATATGTTCTTTTCTGTATCTTTTACTTTACCGGCCGTTGATAACCATATGCATTTTCTCAATTGGCTTACAGGTACGGTAATCAGAGAAGAGGTTGGCCTTACTCTTGACAAAGCTGGGAAGGAGGTCCTGGGACATGCCTCCAAGGTGGTGCTCACTAAGGATACAACCACAATTGTTGGTGATGGAAGTACACAGGAAGTTGTGAACAAGAGAGTTGCACAAATAAGGAACCAAATTGAGGTTTTCTTCTCTCTTTCTCTTACTCTCTCCACCTAAATGTTTGCACATGCCGCATGTGCAGGGTTTCTTGAAGTCATTATGCAGAAAGCATGTGTTAAAATACCTGTATTTATTTGTCAGGTTCCTTAGCTTTTCTAGAAAGCCTTGCTGTATGCCTTTCTTTATGCCCTGTTTTATGCATTATGTCTCCTATTATGTCTCCTTTTGTTTTGTATATAATTGTAGCAATTCCTCATTAATGAATATACAGAATATTTTTGAATCTCAAGTTGGTATCAGAGCAGGTTCGATCCTGCTCTGCAGTCAGCGGCGCCGCCGCCCGCCGCCGCCCGCCGCCGCCCGCCGCCGCCGCCCGTCGCCGGCCACCGTCAACCGGCACCTTTTTCTCCGGCGAACCTAGGGTTAGGATCGCCTTGAAGAGCGCGGCCTATCCCTGGTAACCGCGTCCCCGACGGCTCGCTCACGCGCCCTCACGCGCCGCCCAAGCTCCGTCCACGCTCCGGCGCGTGAAGCCCACGCGCCGCCCTCCGGTGACCGCTTCTTCACCGGACCTGGCTCGCCTGGCTCGGTTTCTCCTCCCCTCTCTGTTCCAAGTCTCGGGTTCAAGTTTTGCCAAGCTTGAACAACTATTTCTCTAATTTTTCTCCTTTTTGGGCTTTATTTTTCCCTAAAATGGCTTCTGCTGGGCCTGTTTGTGCTTTTTCTGGTACCCCAACCATTACTACTGCCAAACTAAACTGGAAAAATTATTTATCTTGGTCTGCCTCAGTTGAGTTGTGGTTTCTTGGCCAAGGGTACCATGACCACTTGGAGAAGGAAGCTACAGCTGTGTCCAATACTAAAAAATCTGAATGGGAGAAGCTTGATTTTCAACTATGTGCTGTGCTATGGCAATCTGTTGAACCAGAAGTCTTAGAATTTCTTCGGTCCTTCAAAACGTGTTGCTCTTTCTGGAAGAAGGCTCAGGATATATTTGCCAATGACATTCAACGTCTGTTTGATGCGACCCAGAAAGTGGCTGGCCTAAACCAGACCAATCATGATATGATTGCTCATGTTGCTAAAGCTCGGGCTGCTGTGGAAGAACTGAAGAGATTCCTTGTGGCAGATTCATTGGAGGAGGTTAATAAAAAGCTGGATAAATTTTACATGGTCCTTATCCTGAGAAGTCTACATTCAGATTTTGATCATGTGCGTGACCAAATTCTTGCTGGTGATAAAGTCCCATCAATGGACTCTCTTGTTACTAGACTCCTTCGTGTTCCCACCTTGATGAAAGGAGAAAATTCAGCTGAAATTGTGGAAGCATCTGCCTTGGCAGCTCCACGTAGTACTAGAGGGGGTCGCAGCAACAGAGGAGGTCGTGGTGGAAGAAATGGACGACCTCAATGCTCTTACTGCAAGCGAATGGGTCATACTCAAGAGAATTGCTTCTCCCTGCACGGTTTTCCTGACAAGGCTGCACATATAGCTAAATCAGAAAAAACCGACACTAAACTTTCTGATGAGGAGTACCAAGAGTATTTGAAGCTGAAATATGAAAAATCTGTTTCCATGCCAAGTGGTTCAACAGCCTGTATCTCTCAATCCACGGAGGATTGCAGTCCTTGGATTCTTGACTCAGGTGCTTCTGACCACATTTCTGGTAACAAATCCTCATTCTCATCTATCTCTTCTCCAAATATTCCCCATTTTATTACTGTAGCCAATGGGTCTCAGGTTGCATCCCAAGGAATTGGTCAAGTTCCTTTGTCTCCTTCCTTAAAATTAAATTCTGTATTGTTTATTCCCCACTGTCCTTATAATTTAATTTCCTTGATTCAATTAACCCGTTCATTAAATTGTTCTGTAACTTTCAACGCTGATTCCTTTGTTATTCAGGAACATGGTACGGGGCGTCTGATTGGAGAAGGACATGAATCACGAGGTTTATATTATTTAAAACCTAGCCCTCCTGTGTCTTGTTTTGCAGCCTCAACACCAAAACTCCTGCATGATCGTCTAGGTCACCCAAGTCTAGCCAAATTGAAGATAATGGTCCCTAGTCTTAAGCATCTTCAAGCTTTAGATTGTGAGTCATGCCAATTAGGAAAACATGTTAGGTCCACATTTCCTCCACAGAATAAGGAAAGATGTGATTCAGTTTTTTCTATCATTCACTCTGATATTTGGGGTCCAAGTCGTGTCACATCCTTTGGTTTTAGATATTTTGTAACCTTCATTGATGAATTTTCTCGATGTACTTGGGTTTATTTAATGAAAGAAAGGTCTGAACTTTTACCTATTTTTATGACCTTCTTTAATGAGGTTAAAAACCAATTTGGGAAAACAATTAAAATTTTTCGAAGTGATAATGCTAAAGAATATTTTTCCCATGATTTATCCTCATTTTTGTCTTCACAAGGTATTTTACATCAATCCACATGTCCTCATACCCCTCAACAAAATGGTATAGCAGAAAGGAAAAATCGCCATCTCCTTGACGTTGCACGTTCCCTAATGATAAATTCAAATGTTCCTGTCCATCACTGGGGAGATGCAGTTCTCACAGCCTGTTTTTTGATAAACAGGATGCCTTCTTCCTTTCTCAAAAATCAAATTCCTCATTCCATTTTGTTTCCTCATGATCCTCTCTTTCATGTCTCTCCCAAGGTATTTGGTTGTACTTGTTTTGTTCATGACCTTACTCCAGGCTTAGACAAACTCTCTGCTAGAGCTATTAAATGTGTCTTCTTGGGGTACTCTCGTCTTCAAAAAGGTTACAGGTGTTATTCACCAACTACTAAACGGTATTATATGTCAGCTGATGTATCTTTCTTTGAAGACACACCCTTTTTCAATCCTTCCATAGACTATTCTTCTACCCTTCAACAGGTCCTTCCTGTACCATTATCTGGTCCAATGAGCAATTCTTACCAAAATGTGACTGAAATTCCAGCTAATCCATCTAGTTCTGTTGAGGCTGCCCCTCCACCTCTCATCACATATCAACGCAGGACACAACGCGTTAGTTCTACTTCACCAGAGTCACCTCCTCGTGATCCTGTTCCTTCCCCAACAGATCCTCAGACCATGGCTCCTTCGAATGCGTCACCTGATTGTGCTACAGCCTGGCCCATCGCCCTTAGAAAAGGTAATCGTTCAACTCGAAACCCACATCCAATTCATAATTTCTTGAGTTATCATAGATTGTCCTCTTCATATCTCTCTTGTGTTTTTTCCTTATCATCTCTCACCATTCCTAAAAATATCCATGAAGCACTTGATCATCCTGGATGGCGACAGGCCATGATTGATGAAATGCAGGCTCTTGAACACAATGGCACTTGGAAACTTGTCCCTCTTCCTCCTGGGAAGAAAACTGTTGGTTGCAGGTGGGTCTATGCTATCAAAGTTGGCTCTGATGGTAACGTTGATCGCCTTAAAGCCCGGTTAGTCGCCAAGGGATACACTCAGATCTATGGCCTTGATTATTGTGACACATTCTCTCCGGTGGCTAAAATTACCACAGTTCGTCTGTTTCTTGCTATGGCTGCCATGCGTCATTGGCCTCTACATCAACTAGATATTAAAAATGCCTTTCTTCACGGTGACCTTGAGGAGGAAATTTATATGGAGCAACCTCCTGGATTTGTTGCTCAGGGGGAGTGTGGCTTAGTATGCAAACTAAATCGATCTCTCTATGGGTTGAAGCAATCTCCTCGAGCATGGTTTGGTAAATTTAGTCACATTGTGCAGCTCTTCGGACTGAAAAGAAGTGAAGCAGATCATTCTGTTTTCTATTGTTTTACATCTCCTGGAAAATGTGTGTATCTAATTGTCTATGTGGATGATATAGTAATTACAGGAAATGACGCTGCCAAGATATCTCAGTTAAAGAAACATCTATTCAGTCATTTTCAAACCAAAGACCTGGGTTATTTGAAGTACTTTCTCGGAATTGAAGTGGCTCAATCAAAAGATGGTGTTGTGATCTCACAAAGGAAGTATGCCCTTGATATTCTACAAGAGACAGGTCTGGAAAATTGTAAACCAATTGATAGTCCTATGGACCCAAATCAGAAGCTCATGGTGGATCAGGGTGAAATCTATCCTGATGCTGAGAGATATAGGAGGCTAGTAGGCAAACTCATTTATCTTACCATTACAAGACCTGACATTTCCTTTGCTGTTGGGGTTGTTAGTCAATTTATGCAGAAACCCCATGTTGATCATTGGAATGCTGTCATTCGTATTCTCAGGTATTTGAAGAAGGCTCCAGGACAGGGACTGTTATATGAAGACAAAGGTCACACTCAGATTACAGGATATTGTGATGCGGATTGGGCTGGTTGTCCCATAGATAGGAGATCTACCTCAGGATATTGTGTTTCCATTGGGGGAAATATCATCTCATGGAAAAGCAAGAAACAAAATGTTGTTGCTCGGTCCAGTGCAGAGGCTGAATACAGGTCTATGGCTATGGTTACATGTGAACTTATATGGATTAAACAATTTCTTCAAGAGCTGAAATTTTGTGATATTGACAAAATGACATTATATTGTGATAATCAGGCAGCTCTTCACATTGCCTCCAATCCGGTGTTTCATGAGAGAACCAAACACATCGAGATTGATTGTCACTTTATAAGGGAGAAGATTCTGTCCAAGGAAATTCACACTGAATTTATCAACTCTAATGACCAGCCAGCAGATATCCTGACTAAATCCTTGAGAGGACCTAGGATTCAATCTATATGTTCCAAGCTTGGTGCATATGATTTGTATGCTCCAGCTTGAGGGGGAGTGTTAAAATACCTGTATTTATTTGTCAGGTTCCTTAGCTTTTCTAGAAAGCCTTGCTGTATGCCTTTCTTTATGCCCTGTTTTATGCATTATGTCTCCTATTATGTCTCCTTTTGTTTTGTATATAATTGTAGCAATTCCTCATTAATGAATATACAGAATATTTTTGAATCTCAAGTGCATGTTAATGGTTTCTCAACAAGGGAGAACTAGTTTTTAGGGATTGATTGATATACAGAATACATGCATAAGTAGAAACATGCACATGATAGTCGCACAGGGATAAGTTCTCTAATACAAGAGACTAGGACAGTGGATCATTCTTCTGCATGTTCTAACAATACAATTGTGTTGACAGGCTGCAGAGCAAGAGTATGAGAAGGAAAAGTTGAATGAGAGAATTGCAAAGTTGTCTGGTGGTGTGGCCGTGATACAGGTAATGAATTCACTGAAATATGGCAATATTGTAATCTGTAGAAGTCAATCTACTAGAGCAAGTCCTGTTGCATACATGTGTAGGTTGGAGCACAAACAGAGACAGAGCTTAAAGAAAAGAAATTGAGAGTTGAAGATGCTCTTAATGCTACGAAGGTAATCTTTTCTTTCCCAAGATACTTGGTTCTTTTTTTCATTCTATGCCTGTGACCTAATATTTTGTTGATTTTCAGGCAGCTGTTGAGGAAGGTATTGTAGTTGGTGGGGGCTGCACTCTGTTGAGACTTGCATCAAAGGTTGATGCAATCAGGGATAACCTTGAGAATGATGAAGAAAAAGTGAGTCATTTATTCAATATGGCAGGATTACAAGTTTCTCATGTGTGATGCTTTCATTTTGGGTGTTTGGGATAGTTCCTTGACTGTTTTTTCGTCCAATTTTTAAACTGATCATGACCTTGGAATTTTGATTTGTTGCAGGTTGGAGCTGATATTGTGAAAAGAGCTCTTAGTTACCCTCTAAAATTAATTGCCAAAAATGCTGGTGTAAATGGAAGTGTTGTGAGTGAGAAGGTACTAAAGATTTACTCAATTTGACATTCTCTTTGCTCTACCTATGAACTTGTGATAATGTGACCTTTTCTGTGGTTAGGTCTTGTCCAGTGACAATCCAAGATATGGATATAATGCTGCCACTGGACAATATGAAGATTTAATGGCTGCAGGAATCATTGATCCGACAAAGGTGATATACTGTTTTAGAATTGTTAGTTTTAAACTTGCATGAGATTTCCATGCTATCACTAGTTGCTGGGCCTGGACCAAATTATTATCTAATTGATCCGTCTAAGGTTCGAAGTATAGGTTATTGGGTGGGACATTGCGTGTATTGAACTTGAATGACCATAATTATGAAACTCTGAATACTCAAGAATCCTACTCCTTTGTACAGGTGGTCAGATGTTGCCTGGAACATGCGGCCTCTGTTGCCAAAACCTTCTTAATGTCAGACTGCGTGGTTGTTGAAATAAAGGAACCCGAGCCTGTACCTGCCGGCAACCCCATGGACAATTCAGGTATGTAATTCTTAAGGCTTTCACTTAGAGATCAATTTTATAGAAATGTATTATGTAGGTTCTCCACATTGCCGTTTTTTCGGGAAAAAAATGAAATTCTCTTTGTTCATCTAAGCTCGTGTGTTTCTCAAATTATCAATGAGAAATCTTGGAAGTCTTAAATGTTATCATAACAAAGCTCTAGATTTTAACAGCAAATGTGGTTGGCTCTGACCTTGTTCCTTTTTCTCTAGGATATGGCTATTAGAGGCAACGGCTGCTTCAGTGAGAACAGTATTTTTTTCCTCCCAGCGGTGAAATACAGAATTTGGTAGCTATTTTTATTTGTAGCAACAAGTCCAAATGTTCGATGGTTACCTGTAGTGTGGCAATGCCTCTTTTTTTTGTATTTTTTAGAATTAATAATTAAAAAATTTTGCTAATTACTACTCGCGGTATTTTTTTTTTACTATAATTGTTTCTCATTTTTCTTTTGTCCAGTTCCAGACGTTGTGTGAAGAAAATATCTTTTCTCCTTTATTCATGTCATCGCAGTTCATTTCCAGTTATTTGTTTACAAGTCTAATGTCAAGTTGAGTAGTTTTTAGCCATACATATATATGGGTGGGGAGTAATTGAAAGGTACCCTTTCAAAAGGCCGTTTATTGTTGGAGTCTCAACGCTTAGGCGTTACAGGGCGTTGAGAGGGGTTGGCATTTTCTTCTTTATCTTGTGTTTTTATGGACTATATCTGTGGTTAAAGGGCATGTTTTGGATGGTAGATGAACTGATGGAGGTGCCAAGAATGGTTGGAAAATCTTATAGAAAGTTTGCGATTCTCATAATCATTTTAAGTTTGTATTTTTATGTTTATATATATATATATATAAGAGAAGTGCAATTGGAGAATGTATGGAAATAGAATGTGGGTTTGAATTTCTTCCGCCCATATTGCTAATAAAAAACTAATTTTTGCGGATAGGAAAGGTTTTGCATGGAAATTAAGAAACGAACATGTAAAAAGTTTGACGGAATTCAAATATTTCTAACAAATAACTACTATTTGCGGATATACATATTTTCGCATGAAAATTAAGAAACAAACACGTCAATATTTACAGTTAGTGAATGCGAAAAATATACAAGTAAGAATTTGACGGAATTCAAATTGCATTTCGACAAAACTGTAATTCTTTTACGCCCGTCGATAAAGCCTAAATTCTTATCTTCCACACTGGCAGCTTTTGACTGGGGTGGAGACGAGGTGAAGGAAAAAATAGCGGCAGTTTAATTAAACGTTGGGCCAAAAGTAACTAAATGATCAATAATCAAGAGAGTTGGCCGACCCCTTTTTAAGTTTAAAGAGTATTTGTGGTCATCTAGAATATTAGGGTTTTTGTATCCCCTCTTCCTAAACAAAAAAATAAAATAAAAATCAAGAGAGTTGGCCATATGGCTAAGAGCTTGTTTATTGGCAAGAATAAAGATATAATAAGGAGATAATGTTTGTTACTATTATTGTTTATTTTATTCTAGGAATTGTAATAATAATATTATTAATAATAAATTTATCTATCTCTTATTTTAGTATACACTAAACATCAAATAAGATAAGAATTTATTGAATTTTTATTTTGTTTTTATCTTCGTCTATTTGTTTTTTATCTTATCATACCTGTTGACATTGATTTTTGTTCAAGTATAATTTCTTTTATCAACAATATAAAAAAATAAAAAATAAAAAATAGAAAATACAATGATTTGGGTTAATTTAGTTTTTTCTTTCAAAATTTAAATACCATTTTTTTCTTCATTAAAATCAAATTTTTTAAAAAAATTTCTTTACTATAAAATTTAGAAAAATACAAAAATATTTTATTTTATTATTTTCTCCCTCCTACTCACAAACTCATATATATCACAATTTACTCACTTTATCATTACCATAATTCCAATCAATCATACAATAACATTTTAGATAGAATTTTTTTTTTTGGTTTTATTTTATTTTAATTTTATTTATTTATTATTATTTTATTATTTATTTGTTATTTGTTTTATTTATATTTTTTATTTTTTCTTTTCTATGACTGTTTCTTTTCTTTCTTATTTCTTTTTCTTTTCTTTCTTTTTTTTACTATTTCTATTTCTATTTTTATTTATGTATTTTTATTTAATAATGAGTGAGTACTTACTTTTTGAGATAGGAAAGTGAGTGGAGCTGCGGTTTTTAAGACTTAAAGTTCAGTACTTGCCTATACTCCGTAGTTTAACAGTGGAAATCTAAGAGTTTTTTGGAGTGTTAGGGAGAAATTATAGTGTTAGATTCAAAGGAGAATAAATGGTCAGTATTAAATTCAGAGGGGATTTGGTCACTGTTAAATTAGGGAGTCTTGTCATCATTACATTCTAAAGAACATTCGGTGACTATTAAAATTAAGAGAAAAGAGTCACTATTAATATTAGAAGGTTCGGTCCCGTAAAATCAAAAAGATCGAGTTACCGAAATAAGATAAGTTCTTTTTCTCTTGTTTTAAGTCTCATTTCTTTCCCCTTTTTTTCTTTTTGTTCCTTTGTTTTGTTGCTTGTTTTGTTATGATTCTATTGTTTGATTTTGTTTCCTCTTCACCATCACTAACCAACAACCCAAACACCACCACTAAGGACCCCTTATCACCACCACCGACCAACATCCAAAACTCAACCATCCATCAAGCTACATCAACATTAGCAACCACCATCACCTCCACACTTACCTAATCTTTTTTAATTATTGTTAGCTTTTTTATTATTTATTTATTTATTTATTTATTTTATTATTTATTTATTGCTCATCTTTTTACCCTAATATAAAAGACAAATAATAATAATAATTCATCATTCTCTTCTTATGTATGTTTAAGCTTTGTGTCTCATTTCAATTTTATTGTCTATTTTCGTCTTAAGAAACTAAAGAAAATATAATTTTATAGCGGTGTCATAAAAAAGTAAGCATATTAATTACTTTATCTCGTACTTTTCTTCGTTATTGATTTTTTAAATATATATATAACAAAAATATTTTCATTTAGTAAATAATGCGATAATTTTATACTTGTACTTTTCTTTAGCATTCAAATTATTTTAAAAAAAATACTTAAAAAGAAAAATATTTTTTATACAGTAATTTTATAATCGTGTCGTATACTGTACTTCATCTGCATCAATGCTATAAAGTTATGAAGGAAAGTAAGTGTATAGATTACTTTATCTCGTACTTTTCTTTGACATGATTTCCTTGTTTAATATTAAAAAAATACAAAATATTTTTAACCATTTCTCAAACAAAACATAATAAAATAAATATTTTTCAAATCACACCAAAAACTATGTAACCCTATTTATCGGTCAGAGTCACTTGAGAATATGTAGGAACGATATCAATTCCTGTTGGGCCCACTTTTTCTTTAAATAAATCTTTTTCTTTTTATTGTTATTTGTTTCTTGGGTCAATTTTAAAGTTAGCATTCAAACTACTTGATTTAATTTGAGCTATTGTTCTTATAAACAGGCAAATAGAACTGCTAATACATTCTCTATTTGTAACCGACTCCCAAACTCAAAACTCTAAAGGGTTTTTCTAATATTTTTCCATTTTAACAATAGAACAAAATTTTGGTGGTAACTGCACATTTTAAACGTTTAACCAATATAATTTTTTCGGGATTGCTAGTTCGTCACATATAGGGAGGTCAAAAATATCCATGCCCGCGGGTACCCGCGGATAAAAACCCGTCACGGATATAAAAACCCGCGGGTATGGGTACCCGTGGAGGAAGGAGGGCGGGTTTTGTACTACCCGTTAAGAAACGGGTACGGGTACGGATATAATGATATCCGTACCCGCGGGTACCCGTATATATAAAATTATATTAATACCCTTTATTATTAATAATATATAATTATATTCAGTGGGTATTTTTGTAATTTGTGATGATAAATATTTAATTTGTAATTTATTTAAATGTTTCTATATTTTTATTTTTAAATTTTTTATTTTAATTAGATACCCGTGGATATCCATGGATACCCGCGGGTAGTAACTACCCGAAAAAAAACCCGTAAAACGGGTACCCGTGCGGGTAACGGGCGGGTACGGATATTATTTTTATCCGCGGGTACGGGTAGCGGGAAAGAGGTACCCGTGCCCGCCCCGCCCCGTTGACATCCCTAGTCACATAGTGACAATAGCTACTAAATGGATAAAGAAAAAGAAATTGGATCATAAATTCATTGCAAGAGTGAATGAATAATTGATTGGTGGAACCATACTGTCTTGAGCAATGTCGAGTTTAGCATTTCTTATTTCGATGTTCTTACGGCAGTAAAAATGATTAATAAAAAGGCTTGATTAGTTGAATTTTAGTCATCGAACTTTTAATGTTTTAGTTCTTAAATTAGGTGATTTGTTAATATTTAATTTTTTGAATTTTTACATGTATGATTTTTTGTTTTTAAACTATTCAATTTGTGAATATGGTTGTTTCCTAATTTATTTTTTGTCAAATTTATAATGTGAACAATCAAATTATGATATTTACAGTATCATTTCTATGAAGTATCATGTTCTATTTTTATAAATCATTGTTTTCTATTATAATATAATATAATTATTATTTTAAAAAACAATAATATAAACATGATTAATTAGATGCAAAATAAGTAGAGAGACTAAATAAATTAACAGATGAAATAATTTAATGACCAAAATCAAACACTCAATAAGATTGATGATTGGTAAAATGTTAGGTCACATGCAGATTATCTTAGGCTTCCATCACCGAATTCTGGATTGAAATGCAAGAGCCAACTGAGTTTGGGAATGATTGGCGAGAATTAAATTATACGTTACCTTTTCTTTTCAAAACAAATCAATTATTTGTTTCTATTCTCAATGTTTGATTTTACCTCCAGATAGAAATAATAGTTGCAAATGTGCTACTCTTGAATCAGAATATGATAAGATCCGCCACACTAAATGGTTTAGCAGCTAATATGATATATCCTGAACTAGATAGATGATATTCATACAAAATAAACATAAGGGTCTTGGAAAAAGCATCTTTATGTAGAAAGGTTATATTAATGACTAATAGTTGGATATGTTCAAAAGTTAAATCAATCTTTTAAGACATAAAACATTATCCATAGAATTGGATCTTATCATGAGTATAAGATCAAATTCAAACCAGTAAGCAAGAGAAGCAATTTTAAGGTGTTTCTTGAGAGAATGACATGTATAACTTGTTCAAGCCGCTCACTAAGTCATGTTAAGCATAATAATATTGTATGTAGTTCTCATAGATCCCTACAAATAAACCATAGCCGGATACAAATTAATCTTATAGATAATACAAACAAAAACAAAGAAGCGCACATACAAACCATGAAATGTAAATAAAAGAAAAAGAAAAAGAAGTATTCAGAAAGCGACCTTATAATTTACGCTTAATATTGTTGGTTTATATTATCCATTTTTAACTGATATTACTGAACATAAAAAAAAATTCTCGGTTACATTCTCTACGTAGATAATGAACTTTATAATATATATATATATATATATATAGAGAGAGAGAGAGAGAGACAGAGAGAGAGAGAGGGGGGGGGGGGGGGGGGGGGGGGATGGTTAGATTGAGTATTGGAGACATTGTGAAACCATTACCATGAATGAAGATAAAGCTGCGTAAATGATCTGACATTTTATCAACTGCTAGTAAGCCTTTTATGTCATTTTTATTGTCAAACACCACTAAAAAGCATAGATAAACATAATTTGGGGTTCACCGGATTTTGTAATCCGGAAATCGTAATTTCTAAATAATGACATTTGTTTAATTCACAAGGTAAAACAGGTGAGGGTTGTGCAAAGAGAAACTAAACATGAAAGAATACCCTGAACTAAACACACATTTTAGCCCAATCTGATCCACATGAGGACATTCTTACTAGCCTGTTTAATCTTCAAAACCACATTTTGAAGTAACGTGGGACAAATGCTTTTGATATATCAATCTTTACAAAGATGGATGATATGGATCAAACTCTTCTCTTACATCATTAAAAGAATGATTCATTCGGATCGAAGTTATAACTCTTGCCATTTTTACGGTTTTGTATGAATAGAACATGTGTCTAGTTACTCATGAATGTTTTGACATTCACACAACTGACTTTAGAAACTGTATAGTACATTTTATTCATGACTTTAGCAGGTTGCTCTACATCCATTATTTTAACCAACACAAATTAAAATGTCTATCAATATCATCTATTAAGAAAATGAAGAATGGACGAACTACTAGAGAAAGAATGCATACGATGATTTATTTGGGTTACATGGAGAAAAATAAACCAAAGACCAACAAGATGTCTCAGTAATTGAAGTTGTTTTTTTGCGTTTGGAAAATGTTGGATTTATTTCACCTCGTTATCTTCTCTTCCTATAAAGATTTCTAGACAAGTTTAACCAAACTATGCTGAGAGGCAACAAAACCAAACTATAAACAATAGAAGTAACAAAACCCCGGAATGAAATGTATTGTTACAAACATAAAATTACATATCAAAGGGCTCTGAATCAATTATAGAGACCTTTTACTCGACAAATACGAGCATGAGAAACTTACATATGGAAGTCACGTAACCTGCAACTGTAACTACCGTATCTAAAAAAATAAATAGTTAGTACACCATGCTATCACAATTACCAGCAACTTTTATTTGCTTTCCAAAATTGGTTGAACCTAATAAAATGAATCAAACCTATATCCTATATTATTTGTCACATCACCATTTTTCTTAATAAATGATTGTACCAATTTAATTGGTTCCACAAAACTTGATTTATTCATCAGCCTTATTGCCCTTGTATGTGTTTATCAATTGCATCTGTACGTCATGAGAAACTGATGAATGTTCCTTGTATTCCATTGTGAATTCACCTTTACCCTGCAGTTATTGAAGAGCAGAAAATTAAAAACCAAACATATATTAACCTTAAAATATGAAATATTCTCAAGAAATGCGATGTTTACCTGTGTCATTGAGCGAAGAGCTGTAGAGTAGCCAAACATGTTGTTAAGTGGGACCTGAAATAATTGATAACAGTAACCTAATTAGCAAGGAGAAATCGACAAGTTATTGCTACTAGTTTAGAGGATTGTTAGGTACTTACATGAGCAGTAATGACAGAATCATCTCCTTCCTGATCATTGCCAACGATCACACCTTTTCTCCTTTTCATGAGTTATAAAAGTATGTCAGAAAATCCTGAAATTTATCACAAGATCAACTGAAAAAAGTAAAGAGCCCTCACTTGTTAAGGTCACCAGCAACAGCTCCCTGAAATTCTGTTGGTACTTTAAGCTCAACAAGCATAACAGGTTCTAATATAACCGGTCTGGAAGCTGCATAACACTGTAACCGAACATAGCACAACAAATTATCACATAACTAGGCCATCATAATTATGTAAAGGAATCAAAATATGATAATCAGGGGAATATGTGCAATGTTGTTCATGAAAAATGGACAACAGAAATGGAAGGACCTGTCTAAAAGCATAGATAGAAGCCAACTTAAAAGCAAGTTCACTGGAATCAACAGCATGGGCAGCCCCATCTGTCAAGACAACTCGGAGATTTTCAACGGGATGTCCAATTAAGGCGCCACTGTATGGAAAAGAAAATTTATTTTGGCATAACAAATATAAGGTTAAGCAGATACACACACCCAAATTCTATAAACCAAAAAAATCTACATTATTACACTGAAATAATACAGCACACTACATATTGAATATAACAAAATCAAGTTAGAAAAAGCACAACTAAGCAAAAATTAATTTTTTACTCACGAGTTAGCAGCTTCTTTGAAACCCTTCTCAATTGCAGGGATAAAATTGGACGGAATAGCTTGACCAACAAGCATGTTTTCAAATTCAAACTTGGTTGATGACCCTGCAGGAAGTGGCTCAATATACCTGCAAACATAGGGAATAGAATCTATAACATGAAGAAATATAAGGGGGGGATTAGGGAAGAAGTGGAGCCACAACTAGCCTCAACCAAAATGAATGGTAAAAATAATTGGGAGCATATATGACCAATCTATTTGTGTAAAACATCATAACATGTGACATCAATTTATGCAAGGGTTTTCATTAGATGTAAATATATTGACTATAGAAAACATTTTTCTTAAGTAATATTACCTTCATCCCTTAATATAAGAACTTCTCAACTAGTTCTAGTTTTTAAGAAAAATTGATTAATGTACTTAAAGTCATTTAACGTGTCTACAAATTGTAATTTTCCAAAAGTACCCTTATACATTAATTTTGACTCACAAATCTTACTCTCTTCTTAATTGATGCTTATTTCATTAATGGTTAATAAAGGTATTTTGGTAAGAAAAATTAATTAATGTTAACTTTTTGATGAGATTTTTATAGGGACGGAGGTAGTACATCACACGGGTCATAGACATTCAATGTGCACAAATAAGGAAAAAGTAAAACATGCAGAAGTTACGAAATGACAAGCAACTTGGAAGCACTTCAATAATTCACAACTTCACATCAAGTATGAATTTGGTTTACAGCAAAAAGCCCATGATAGAGTTAGTAGTTAGTTTGTTATTCATGTAATCTGTTACGCAGAACAGCATTTGAGGCCACAACAATACTTGAGGAAGAAAAGATTCAGAGGGTTGAAAGGGGGCCATCCAAGTGCATTATGGTGGGACTTCTCAAGAGCTTTGTTCAAACTTACTAGTTCCAGCCAGAATTTAATCCACTTCCACCAGTTTTGGTCCAAGAACAGGAGCAACAAAATGAAAGGGAAAATGAAGGGTTGAAGATCAGGAACCAGAATTGCAGACTTGCAGTAAGGGAAAAGAACGTTGGGATCAAGAAAACCAAAAGGGAGCAGAAGACTTGGAGGAAGGAGACAAAAAAAGATATTTTGGAAACAGAAAAAGCAAGAGACACAAACATGAAAATAGATATATCAAATGAAGAACTTGATCAGCCAATTGAGGAAAACAAAAAAATGAAGAACATGCAAAATACGGGTCATGACAACCATCTTCTGGGTAAAAAATGGAGGTGGATGGTGAAAGAAAAGAAGGCTCTCCCTGTAAGTTCTCCCTGTTTGTATATAGGTGAAGAGGGGAGATCGAATTTTTCCAGGTCAAGAAGTAAAGCAAAAAAGAATCCTGATAGTGGGCACCATATCAGAACAAAAATGTAAGAAAACAGAGATAGCTGTGCATCATTTGGTTTAACATGAGCTGGTCAAGCTGTGACTGTCACCAGAACTGCAATATTTACAACAGGTGGGACACCAGTAGTGACATGGCAATGGATATCAATTACTTTGGCCATGTTTTTCCTTTGGGATGCACATCAACGCATGGGTAGTGGTCTACAAACTCTACATTTTAGTGGATGGGGGTGAGGGTAGAGAAGAATGTTGTCTCGCAACCCCAAAATACTGTGGCCACCAAGTTTCCATTACCAAAACTTTCGGATGTGGGGAGTAGAGGTTGATGTAATAATTGCAGGGAAGATATCAACAAAAATGGCAGCAGCGGCCAAATGTGAAAAGGAGGGAAGGTAATGGAAGGACAGAATTTAAATTAAAACAGCTGAGCACATTTTTTTTTAACAAATTGGTCTCATAATGGGGAGTGCTCAGATCAACCTAAATTTTAACAAGATTTTACCAATGCCAATCTTTTGAGAAAGTTTGGAATTGTAGAAATCTTATCAAGCTATTGACTGTAGATCAGATTCTCAGTTCACTTGCTGAGGTAATGATTCTCAGTTTGTGTTTGATCAAGGAGGGGTTGAGGCAACTCCATGACTGCAGCAACAGTGGGATTGGCTTGATCAGCATGCTTCAAACAGTTGGATGTTGGAACCACAATGGAACAGAACAGGTGGGTAAGTTCAACCCACTGCGTGAGTGGAATTAGCAGGCATTCAATGATACAACAGCCCAACTCATTGCATCATCTATAATAGTAATAAGTTTAGGACTAAAGCCAACTTACTTATAGGAGCCGAGAGAAAAACACATCAACTGAAGAGTTACCATGACCTAATGGGTCAGGCCCAGCATAATAAAGTGGAAGACCTCAGTTATATTGACCTCAGTTATATTCAGCTGCAACAGAAGATAATCTGTTTTATGTGCAAAAATGCTTCCAAAAAACAAAGCGATGTAGAAGGGAGCCATGAGCCATCCATCTGTTTGTTTTTAACCAAAGATGGGGCTGAGGCTATTTTCAAGCTGTGTTTATGGGGGTTATCCCAGTTATCATGTTTCAAATAGTGGGAACTTGGTATGGGCTTTATTTTCAGTTGTGCTCACCAGTTGTTCACCTCACAAACACGGAAAAACTTATTGCTAGGTAACCCCTACAGTTAGTTGGTGGGATAATTATACGTTGTTGGTTAGTAAGGTCAGATAGTTGAATAAGGCATATTGCCAAATTGCCAATAAATAAGAGGGGAAGCTGAGAGAGAACATCTTGTCATTTGAAAGGCAATTGAGGCCTTTGGGCATTGGGAGCCACAGGCCTTCAAAGTTCTGCAACAACCTAGCTTTCTAATCGAGGTTTATCACTTTTCCCCACTCTTTATGAAAAAGGTACAAGGTCTATATCAATGTGCACATGAATTTTTCTTGAAGCAAAATTACCACTTGAGTATATAAAATAAGAATAACCAATCAATACTTACCCAATTACCCGTCCATATTGCCCTTGCCCTCCGCTTTGCTTCTTATGTAAATAGTCAAAATCAGTACGTTGAGTAACAGTTTCTCTGAAGTTTACACGTGGCTTTCCAACCGAAGCATCGACCTTAACAGGTAAAGACATAAGAATGAAATTTTAGAAGAAGCAAACATCTGGCCAGCATCAACAAGGAAAAAGAGAAAAAATGGAGAGGATGTAAAAAAGTACCTTATACTCTCTTCTAATGCGTTCAACATAGATATCTAAATGCAGTTCCCCCATTCCAGAAATGATTGTCTAGCAATAAAAGTATACCAATATCATAAAAAGAACAATGATACTGTCACTTGATACAGAAGGGTAAAAAGAAGTAAAAACAACCTGCCCACTCTCTGGGTCCAAGCCAACACGGAACGTAGGATCCTCTTTTTGGAAACGATTCAAAGCTTTTGAGAACTATAACAATACACAGAAAGAAAATCATAAGACAACTTTTCAAGCAGGGGCAGGGATTGGCATGTTACATAAGTAAATTACTCACTTGCCCTCCAGAATCTTTTGAGACTGGCTGTACAGCTAATGACATTACCGGCTCGGGAACATTCATAGAAGTCATCGTGTATTTAACTGAACCATCAGTAAAAGTATCTCCTGGTGACCAAGAAAAAAAAAATTAAGCCCAATATACAATAAAAAAAGAATTAAATAATGAACAGAAAGAGGTTGCCCCCAAAACACCTCTCTAGCATATATCTGGTGCATTTTTTTTGGTTTAACTTTTTCAGCCGCTCAAGTAAAATTTATTCTTCAATTAAAAAAATATCATCCCTCTTAGATATTCAAACCACCACCAACAGATCCTTCACAAACACTTACCTACCCATAAAATCACAAAACATGAGCATTTCGGGAAATGCATGGATTCAACTCATTCAAGCTAAGGCAAAAGAATAACCTGATGCACAATCAACACCAAATACAGCAACTATTTGTCCAGCATGTGCCTCTTGGATGTCCTGCAGATTTTTGGAGGAAATCTCAATAGAAAGTTGTAAGGAGATGGAAAAGAATAACTTAATATAATAAAATTCTCCAAAATGAGGGGAAGGCCTTCTGTTTCCAGTGGCATTCAACTTAATCGGAAGATGTACTAATCATGCCGAGTCTCAGAACAAACCTCCATCTCATCAGAATGCATCCGAACCAAGCGAGGAACCTGCATTCGCAGAAGAAAAGATTCAGCACATTGACCCTAGTCTTGGAATGCAAAACATGATGGCAGTGATCTTACTAATGAATAATACTGCATTTTTTAAATTACATACGCCCCTTACTTAAGTAATTAAAATTATAACTAGTACCAGCCATTATCGTACTGTGTAGTTATTCATGGATAACCTGATATAGAAGCATCTAGTTCACATATAATACCAGCAATTTCTTTTGTAGTTTGTACATCAAAAAATAGGAAACAAAAAGAGGAAAAATTACAAAAAGGGAAGGTGGAAAATCCTCAAACGAGAGCACGCAAGAGGAACATCATGAGATGAGTTGGGTAGTTAGAATATATGCCCTATTCTGCAGGATGAGTTTTTTCAGAAAAATATTCCATAATTACATTAGTAGTACCATAGCTAGCATGATTTTGAATCTGTGCACTAAATATTGAAGACTTAAATTTATGACATAGTAGAATTCTCAAGAAATAGGACTAAATTAATGTTGATTATTTAAAAACAAAAAAGTAAATTGGACCAACATAACCGTAGAATGTCTTAACACAATCATGAACCATCCCGATCTTGGAAATCAAATAGACAGCAAAAACAAAAACATCGTACAAACATAGCCATGAAGTTTATGAACAAGACAAATACAACCAATTAGGTTAGTTAAGACCGTCAAACTTACCTTGATCTTCTTGCCAGTGTTTACATTAATGATAAATTCACCCTTCCGAATCACACCCTCATAGATTCTTCAACCAAAAAAATAAATTAGCTTATGCATTAATAACTAAAAGGTAACAAATTTGAAAAGGAAGATCAATATATATATATACATACATACATACATACATACATACATACATACATATATATATATATATATATATATATAAAGAAGAAACTAGATTTCAACGGGATTAACAGTGCCTAAGTTGAGGCTTGAGGGATACCTTAGATATGTTAACTGGCCAAATCGCCCTTCCTCCAACTTGAAAGCCAATGCCACTAGTGGCCCATCAGGACTTCCCAGCAACTCAACCTAGAGAAGAAAGTATGCTATTACAAAAACCCAATATGAAGCAAGGCAAACATGGGTTATCTGAAACATGCATGCATATCAATTTGATATGATTATAGCGCTCTATATCACAACTCTGCAAGAACCAACCTCATTATCCATAACATGTGATTTCATTCCAGCAATTTTGGTTTTGTAAAAATACAGTCAGGTTTCATCAAACCTATGTGAGATTTGGTACAACCTGAATGCAGAAGTTACTTCTTACTCTTCTAAACTCATCCCAAGCTCATATAAGGTCAACAAACCTTGTTATCATACCATTGAATACCCAACTCTATCCTGAAATCATAAACCTTACTTTTGATTTTTAAAAACATAACCCAGCCATTTCTAATTAAAGTAATTTGACTATAGCTATGATTTAGTCCTTGGTTGCACCAATTTGGATTTTGGAGTTTCATTTCCTTTTTAAGGATAGTGACTTACAATTTTACTATATATGCATTATTATGTCAAACAATGACATTTTTCATTATTAGAATGATTGAGATCTGTTTCATTGCATAGAACACACATTTAAAGCAATTTTTATCATTTTATAGTACATCTGATAATTCATGAGTCCAAGTTTGGCATTGAAATTCAAAACTCAATGAACTTTATGACAACCATGATAGCTACATACTGTTAAAGCAAGACAGGGATGAACACCCTATGAATCAGGTACCTTTTCCTCATTCTTAGTTTGGTCAAGGGCATAATTACTAACTTCAATTGGGCACGGCAAATAATTAATTACACCATCCAAAAGTGGCTGTACCCCCTGTACAACAGAAGAGTAATAAAAAAAATAAGATAGAAGGTAATAATACAAATCAGTGATGAGAATGCATGAAATGCTGAATGTTCAAGCTTTGGATCTTATGTTTGGGCAAGCCAGCGTGTCTGTGCATGCAAACAAGAGAGTATTTTTTTTTTTTTGGGGGGGGGGGGGGGGGGGGGATTAATAGTTGGAACTTGAAACTTGAGAGAAAGGATGCTTTCCTAGATGCATTGAAAATGAAAAGATTTATCATTTACATTATATAGGGCGATACAAGTACAAACAATATTTAACTCCCAAGTTATCAGAGATATATGCAAAAAATGGAAATATTAACAAATGCAAATAAACAATCTATCAGTGAAATTCTGGAACAGGGCCACCATAGAGAAAAGGTTCCCAGTTTTCATTAAGAGAAATAGACCAGATCAAGGTACTTGGATCTGGATGCGAATCGTGAATTGGAAGACCTATTTCCAAATCATGAATTGAATCTTAAAATGAATTGTAAGATACATAATCAATATTAAAAAATCGATATTTAATTCGTTACATAAACATAGGTATAAGCTCATGTTTCATTTATGAACTTCAAATAAGTTAAAATCCATATCATAAACAAAAATAACAATTGAAAACAGTAGCTGCTGCATAAATAAGGACCCATTAGTGGTTCCTTTCCATGTAATATCTCTCCTTTTTCTTCTTTGTTTGACCCATTAGTACCAACAAACCAATTCAAAAATAAAAAGCAAACAGGGGGACCAGTAAACACGTGAGAACTGCAAAGCACTTCGATGGGGAAAACAAAAAAATTCACCGTGAGAGGGATAGCCCAAGATTAAGAGGGAATGAGGGACCACGAGTTATTATTAGATAAATGCCAAAATCAAAATAGCTGGGAAGAAGACAGCCGGGGGAGGGAAGAAGAAATCAGAAAAAAACAGAGCAAAAGGGAGAAAAGGAAGCTCGATTGTGCGGTGCTTCACAGGAATAGCTTTGATTAAAAATTGATTGCGGGTTATTAGAGGGAACCCAAACTCAACAGTTTCCCTCTCTTTCTGTGAAAAAAAAGTGCAAAAAAGGCCTAAAAAGCCATTTTTTGGTTCGGTCATGTAACCCACCCAGTTCAAGACTAAAAAAGTACAGCTTTCAAATCCTGTGAATCAGAATCTGTTTCACGATTCTTCCGATACAGAGCTGTGTTGTCCAATTCACAGTGCGATTCATGCAAAAAAACTTTTCATTCAATCAATTCGTATTGATTGGTGACAAATTTATAGCATACCACGATGCATATTATACAATATGTGCGATTCCGACGACTACGAACCAGGTAACAGAGAAGGAGGGGAAAAAAGAGAAAACAAACATGTCAAAATTTCCAAAACATAAAGGCAAACTTTAGAAAATCAGATTTTTGTTTCTCTAATTTAGTTTAAGTTATCAGGTAACTAGAATTTAAGTTACGCATTGGTACAGCATGTGACCAAATCCAATTCCAAAAGACCTGCAGTGTGGCATGACATTTACGATTGGTCATGGATGCACATTCATACCATATTGCTTGTTGTAGGTATCATCCAGAAGGTTGCAGACAATAATGCTACAAACGAAAACAACTATAATAGTAAAATCATAGAATGACTCCCAAACTTGATTACATCATGATGACAACATTCAGCAAAAACAAAGAAAAAAATCATTATGCATCAACCAGATAGAGGAGAAGAATGAAGAAGGTAATGAATATGCAAGCATATGCAAACAATCCAAACCTAATTTAATGGTTACCTTATTTTTGAAAGCACTACCCATGAATACTGGTATAAATTTCTGTGCTAGGGTAGCCCTACGAACTGCTTCCTACACAAAAATAATAATTAACAATAATAAAACTTTATGAAAAAATAACATGTCGAGAGAAGGATGTCAAGGATGGGGCTAACAAATCCTATTAACATTGTTAAAGGTTCCATCCCAAAACCAATTGGCAATGGTTGGAGTTGCCCAACAGATATTTAAACCATGCGAAATATGATGAGGCAGGCAATGTGGGACTTCCCAACAAACATATCATTATATAAAAAATTATTAGAACTAAATGTCAGATTATTAAACATGTACAATGAGTAGTACTAATCGTTACTTAATCAGGTGATTAATGCTGATTAGCGCTAAATAAGGAGATGATCCATCTTGGAATTAATATTGTACATCATATTAATCTTTACCTACATGTACTGATTAAATGCAGTTTTACCTCACTCCTACAAAACATTTCTAAATTCCAATTATATGTGGTATCAAAGGTATCAAAGACTTAACAACCCTCAGACCACTATGCGTCACCAGTGGTTTCAGCGGACAAACGTCTTTTTTTTAAGTATCATGGTGTCGGACACATTTCTGAGACTACACCTCCTTGACACGTCTCCTATGTGCATCGGACACTCCCCAATAGGGATCCAATTAAAAAAATCATTTTTTATCAGCTTGGACACCTAAGCCGACACCTCTATATAGCTCAAACACTTGGACTGACACTTAATATATAGATAAACACATAGTTACCTCATTAAAAATATATCTTTTAACTTTTAAAAAAGTTAATTTAACTTAAATTACATGTTAGAGTATACTAGTGCAGTGGCATAAGGCATGTTGCCTATCTGCAACTGAATCTGATAGCCAGCTGTGTAACTAACTCTGAGAGTTAGCTACAAGCTGAGTCAGCACATGCTGAACCCATTTCTATAAATACACTGTACAAGCTATTAACTAAATATGAAATGAATTAAACAGTTCAGAAATCACTCTCTTTCAATTTTCCAATGAACCTTACAGATCATAAAATTACAATATAAAAATACCAAACATATAATGTTTCTCTCACTCATATTTTAGAGCTGGGTAAAAATGGAAAACTTTGAAAGTTGGATTTTAAAGGGTGAATATACATATCTTATGCAAATGATGAATATCAATTTAGATTTTTTTGTTATGTTGTTCATAATCATAGTTCGTTTTACTTAAGTTTCTCCTTCTCTATTTACACACACATATGTGGTGTCCTGGTGTCCTCTATTTTAGAGATTAGCCGTGTCCATGTCCATATCGTGCTATTCCCCTTCCAACACTTTCTTAAAATTATGTATTTTCCATGCCTGGTCATCCATTAAGTTTTAATCTAATCTCCATGAGAAAATTCTAGACCTTGCTCTTTCATCATTGGTTCATTGCTAATCATAGAGGCAAAGGTGACACTAATAGTGATACTACAGTCTATTGTAAGAAAATGATTGTGTTGTGAGTCTTGTGACTATAACCAGAGATAAAATCAAGTGACAATGATAAATCATAAACGGAATACATTCTTACATTTTCAGATGAAACCACATTCACTTTTCTGATACAGGAATCAAGCAAAAATGGAAACCGTGTGAATAGATTTTCTGTTAAAGTAGTGAGACAAATACAGGCAGACCCATCACTCATCTATGCCATTATTTCTTGATGCACAGCTTGGATGCCCAAATCATAGGGTCCTCAACACTTCCACACAACAAGCTGAGAAACTAATTTGTTGTGACCTATACCCTTACTTACAATTCTCAATACAATTGGATAATTTAGATTCACAATTCAGAAAATAGCCCTCCTCAGTCTTGACATGGTTAGACATAGAATTAACATGATGCACTTTAATTACCAAATAACTAACATGCAAAACTTGGGAATAAATAACTGCTGCCTACACACCTCAAGATCAGCAGGTGAAATGGTTTCATCACCAAGAAAAGCTTCAGCAAGTTTATCATCAACCTCCGACACAGTTTCTATGAGTTCACGCCTTTTTTCTGCCACAAAGGCTTCCATGTCTGCAGGCACTTCTTCAGTGACAACATTTTCACTGCAAAAAGCAACACATGAACAAGCTAAAGAATAATGCCTTAGAAGCCTTAGTCTTAGGAATAAACAATGCAGAAAATTTTGAAACAGACCCATTTGAACCATGAAAATAGTATGCCTTTAACTGCACAAGATCAACAAGACCCTTAAAATCATCTTCCAAGCCTATTGGAACTTGTATTGCAGCACTATGATGCCGAAGTTTAGATCTAGCCTGAAAAATAAAACAAAATAGTCTGAATATGGAAAAAAAATTTAAACAAAAATAAGGCTGAGAAGAAATTTATAAAATGAAAAGGCTAATAACAAATAATACTAGACATCACAAAGTCATAAAACTAAAATTTTATAGTTTATGCCTTGAATAGTAAAAAGTCTTAACATATAAGCAAGGCTCTATGGAAATAAAAATTCAGAGAGCAGAGATTTTTAAAAACGACCAGCTTATTATAAAGAAACAGCTTTGAAAGAGCTTCAAATTCAACTTTTTTTAAGAATATTCATTCACTTAAATTGACAAATGCCCTAATAGGGGAATCGTTTCCAAAATTCTAAATTAACCAAAACAGTGGAATAACAACAAAAAAAAAATTGTCTACATTGGCATCATATATCTAAAAAATGCACCTGATTTAAAACTTTCCATGGATCTGCTCCCATCCGATCAAGCTTGTTGATAAATGCAAGTCTTGGAACCTCATATCTTCTCATTTGCCGATCAACAGTAATAGACTGACTTTGCACCCCACCAACACTACAGAGAACAAGAATGGCACCATCTAAGACACGCAAAGCCCTCTCAACCTCAATGGTGAAGTCAACATGACCAGGTGTGTCAATAATGTTAATCTGCAACAACACATTTTCTAGAAGATTAAATAAAAATATATGTAAACAATGGAAACGAAAATAATTATCCAGAATAGCTCAAAGATTATTAGCATCTTTGGGAACAGGTTAATTTTAAGAAACCAACAGTTTTTTTCTGTTTCCAAAATCGTTCTCAAGGAAAAAAGGATTATTTCTTCAAAATAAACCAATTCAAACATGCACTCTAGTATTTTACCTTCCAGTCAATACAATAGCTGACCCCTACAATTAGTTAGTGGAATAATTAGTTAGTTAGTGAGTTAGCCGGTTATTTATTATCTGTTCATTTATTTGTTAGCATAAGATAGAGAAAAATCAAGGTAGATTGCCTAAATATAGAGAAGGATGTGAAAGAGAGCGTCTAGTCACAGGCATTGCGAGGTGCAGACCCTTGAAGTTGTGTTCTTTGTAATTGAGGTTTACCCACAATTCTTTTCAATGTGATACCAGTTTCTATCACAATACCACAAGCAATAAAACTAGTATTCATATAATTGTTCATCATTTCTGAATCAACAAATTGCATTCGCTTAGCACAATGCTTTGTTTCACTCCCACCCATTTCAGTCACGCATGCCAAGAAATTGAATACATCTCCAACCTTGTTATCCTTTCTCTTACATAATTAACCACTAAACATACTTAACACTTACAATTATGAAAGCAACAACAGCAGCACTCAAATCCCAAACTCCTCTTCATATATCTCAATCCCTATTACCTCAAAATCAAATTCATTTCGAACTCAAAAGAAACTCAATGAAGAAACAATGTCGTTTGACGGGAACAAACCTTGTAGTCTTTCCAAGAGCAGTAAGTAGCAGCAGACTGAATGGTGATTCCCTTCTCCCTCTCCAAATCCATGGAATCCATCTTGGCGCCAACGCCGTCCCTGCCTCTCACCTCGTGGATCTCGTGGATCCGACCCGTGTAGTACAGAATCCGTTCCGTCAGTGTCGTCTTCCCGGAGTCTATGTGCGCCGAGATTCCGATGTTGCGAAGCCGCTCCATTGACTCCTTCCACCATGGTTCCTTCTCCGTCGCCGCCTTCGCGCGCGCCACGTTTCCGGCGGAGAAGTGCCGGAGGTGGAAAGCGCCTCCGATGAGGGAGGACGCCGGAGACCGTGAGGCCGACGAGCACAGGGCGTAGAGGAGTCGCGACCGGGACACGCGAGCCATGGGTGGATGGTTTTTCCTAGTGCTCTATTTCTGGGGTTTTGAGCAAGGTGATGAATTCTTAAACCCTAGATAAGTTTTAAAAAAATCGTATAATTCAGTAAGTATATTGATAAAGTAATTTAATAATCATAATATAATAGTGTAAACTAGGGCAGTAATATTGAATGAATTTAATTTAAATACAAACGGTAAAGTTTTTTCCATTGATGTCTGATTATAAATTTTTAATCTTTAATTTCAATAAAATTTGTATATTAATTAGAATCATGTTAAATTAGTTGTAATTTAATTGAATGAAATTTAAAAATTTATCTTACTTAAAAATCAAATATATAACCTTAATTATACATAGATCTTAACTTGACCTCTGAATTAATATTGACTTTTATTTTTGAACTGGTTTGGACCGGGGTTTAGGATCCGGTGTGGGACCAGCCACAAGAATATAGGTGTTTTTAGGGTTTGCACACCGGAACAGTGTGTATCCGATGTATTAATCCGGTCTCTCAGTGGGAGAGGCCGGTCTTGTTGTCCTGGAGATCCTTCACACCAACGATTCGCGTTGCAGGGGAGCGAAAGGTGGTGCCACCTGCGAAGATTCTCCGACGCTCAAGTTAGAAGAGTGTAAGAACTCAGTGAATGCTCAAGCGATATATCAGTAAAGCGTAAGTTAGAACAACATCACCTTGCATGTGTATTGAAATGAGCTATTTATAGTTGTACGTGAGAAAATGAGTCGTTGGATACAGGTGGGTCCCCTAGCTCTGATAGCGTGTACATTATGTCAATCAGGGTGGCTCAACACTCAGAATGTGTCAGGAGGGTAGGTCAATTATCAGAGTACGATCCTATAGGAAGAAGAGATGATAATCACCTTTTCCGCATAATCTGCTGACACATCCACTTGCTTTCTGAGGCCATTGACGTGACATATTTTGCTACATACAGTATCTTCGCTGATAAGTTATTAGGGGCTATTATCTTGCTTTGACTGAGAAGCCAACAGTTATATATAAATGTTCTGTGAAAATGAACAAAGATCCGTTATAGAGACAATAAGTAGGGCAGTCGTGAGATGAGGACGGAAGGCCAGACATCGGATATCCGGTGTGGTAATGTCGAACCAGGACACCGATTTTCCTTATATGAGGTCACTCTGACGTCACAAGATTGGGGCCGGTATCCAGACCGGATCATCTGTCCCCTAGCTTGTATGAGGGACTGTTAAGTTGCTCATATGAGCTACACAACCCTAGAGAAGTCTGGATGCCGGTGGTACATTCTGGAAGGTCTCTGAAAGCTCGGTGGCATCCGCTCTAACGAACGAGTGACCGCTCTTCTCGCGCTGCGTACAACGGATTCAGACAGCGTAAAATAAATGATGGAAATCCCAAGAGTCTTTGAGAATCAAAACCCTTGGTATTCGAAAAGTGGTTGAAAGACATTAAATGCGCATGGCATGATTGGACATTAAATGCATTTTTTACGCACGAGCCATCATTACCCAAGAGTGTAACCGTCGATTGGGCTTATTGGACGCCTGGATTCAAACTGAAAGGGAGGGCCCATTTTGCCAAAACGTTTGCTGAAACGTTACCATTTTTGCGCTTATTCGTGACGAAACGACGGAGTCGTTTCAATTTGAAAGGTTGCATTTTGAGGCAAGCATTGTGACTTTCGACGGAATACTATGCCTCTTCGTTACCTATAAAAGGGACTCTTAGCAGATTTTGGAATCCACTCTTGTTTTCAAGCTTAGTGAACCTCTGCTCAAATTTCTTGGAAATTTCTCTGTCGTCTTCAAACTTCTCAAAGATCTTCTTCCTTTAGGTAACCTCCCTTTCCTTCAACTCCTTGCAATTTTTGTTCATTCTGTTTCCATCATGCGACCTGGAGCAGGCAACGCTGGTCCTTCAAACAGGGGGAGTTTTGGCTCTCGCGTCCCCCTTAGCCACCGTGGTGGGAGGATTCCAGCGAATCCTCCTGTGGCTGGGCCTCGTCGCTCAGAGAGAGCTGAAGCTTCTTCCTCACGAGCGTCCTCTTCCCAACGTCGTTCTGAGGTTCCCCTTGACTCGAGGGCTACCAGCCGCTCTGATGAAGGGTCAAGTGCTGAAGGTTATCTCTCTGACGATGTTGCTTTTTACTATAGTACGTACGCGTTCCACCGTGCCTGCACAACTATGGATCTTCCTGGACGTGGAAAAACACCAGTTCTCCGCTCTGCTGAAGGATGTGTCAACGTTGTGGCACACCGGCTTGACTAGGAAAAGCTCAACAGGGAGAAACCCTACTACTGGGTGGAAGAGGAATTCCTAGAGATCCCTTCGCATCATGCGAGTGAGGAGGAATGCACGGTCTCTTTCCGCTGCAAAATATACTCAGACAAGAAGTATAAAGCGCGATACGCTGTGTTGGCACCACGTCCCTCTGAGAGAGTATGCCACAACGTCCCTGATGAGAGGTCGGTCTACATGTACGACTTCGTCTTCTTGAAATTGGGGGTACGCTTCCCCATGACGGAATTCCAGATGGCCGTCCTACGCTTCTTAGACTGCGCCCCTACACAACTGCATCCCAACGGTTGGGGTCTAGTCCGGGCTCTGGAGATTCTGGGGGAGCATTTCAACTTCTCCGCCACTGTGGCCAAACTGTTCTACTATTGCCAAGTGGTCCGTCGTGCTAATAAGAAGGGCGGCCTTGGGTTCATTACTCTCCGTAGTGACTCAAGGGTGATAAATTTCAAATCTTATACGGAATCCGCGAAGGTGGATAGACGCTCTTTCAAGCATTACTACACACGGGTCCGTATTCAACCGAATAAGCCGGTCTTCTGGCGAAACAAGGAGGGATTCACCAAGTTTCCTCTTAGCTGGACGCACGAGCACTTTCTCCTCATGAGCCGTGCTTATTACACGGATGAGAGTGAACTCTCCTCTCACTCTGTTGAGGTCTTGAGCGCCATGCAAACGGCCTCGAAGACCCTCAAAGGATTTTCCAGCAGGCTCCTCTTGGCAGAGGATGACATCAGAAACGCCTACCTCCGTAATATCCGCTCTTACTTTATTTGTGTTGCATAGTTATTCCGTTCTGATTATCTTTTCTTCTTATGTGCTAACTCGACCTTTCTTGTTTTGCAGAACAAATCGAAAGAGCCTGCCCAGAGATGCTGTCGTTAAAGACCATGATGGCTGACGGTGATTCCTCCTCTGAGGAGAATGAGATCCAGGCGAAGAGGAACGCCACCAAAACTCCCCTTATTCCCCTGACCTCTGCAGTAGGTGAAGAGGTTCCTCTCTTTGATGAGGAGGAAACAGAAGAACAAGTTGAGGCCACTGGAGCGGGCGACGAGGAGGCCGTCCCAGAGAAGAAAAAGAAAAAGAGGCACCTTGTTAAGAAGGCAGATCAAGAAAAACCCTCCTCTGATGATCCTGTGAAGAAGCGTCAGAAGACGGTCGAAGAAACTGGATTAAAGAAGGACAAGGGGAAGAAGCCCGTTCCTGAATCCTCCACCCCTTCTTCACAGAATGCTTCAGAGCCGGACTCTGGGAGTGGTCCTCCTCCGGCGTTTGATCCTCCGCCTGACTCCTCCCTCTCTCCTTACTTGTGGTTTCAGGGGTCCATGCCTCCCACTCTTCCAAAGGCACGATATTGCCTCCGCCCCTCCCTCGACGCTGCTGGGGTCCGAGGTGCTTGTAAGGCCGGGCGTTGGCAGCTGGATGAACTGTCCGGCCTCCTTGATTCCCTGAGCAAGAAGGCAGATTACATGGAGCAGGTTGAAAAACTTGAAGCCGAACTCGCGGTGAAGGAGACATGGGCGGCCAAGCAAGCTGAAGTTCATAGGGGCGTGGAGTCAGAATTGAAGAAAACCAAGGAGACGCTCCAGAGGAAAACTAAGGAGGCAAGCCAAGTGCATTTTGCCAACAAGGCTCTAGAGCAGGAAGTTGCCGACCTCCAGAAACAGAACAAATCCATACCCATCCTCGAAGAAGAATTACAACTGGAGAAGAAGAGATCGGCTAAGCTTGCTGACGATCTCAAAATTATGGAGAACGGTCGCAATAAAGACCTTGGGGAGTGGGAGAGCCTTCGGAAGGAGATGCAAGCCCAAATTGAGGAACTCAAGAAAGGTGGTGCGAGTGCTGGGCCTTCAGAAGAGGATTTTGCCAAGGTTCAAAGAAAATTAACTGCTGCGAAGGCCAAGGCTGTCAAAGCCTTGGAGATATGCAAAAATGTGGCGTATGAATCCTTCGGCCTGGCCCTCCGTCAAGTTTATTATCGTAACCCTGGAGTGAAGCTGAATCTGTACGGATTGGATCCGTTCTTTGAATTCCATGGGGGAAAACTTGTCGAAGTACATAAGGACGGCTCGCACCACGAACCCCGTGCATCTCTGTATGAAATGCCTCCCCTTCCAGAAGGTCAAAGTATTGAGCCGACAACGTCCACCGCTGCCTCTGGAGTTAAAACGCAAGAAGATGCCCAAACTGGAGCAGAGGGCAAAATGGAGAAGACAGGAGTGCCCACTGTGGAGGATCAAGCACCGGCCTCTTAATTTATACTTTATTCATAGCTGTGTACTGGGATCAGCTCCAGCTTTAACTACTTTGTAACCTGAATAATTTCTCATTTTTGGAAATAAAATTCACTGTTGTTTCTCTTCAACTGCCTGCGTCGAATGTATGATTGTTGGATAACTTAGTGCTATACAAAACACTTTATTGTTTTCAATGCTTTGTGAACCCGTTCTGTGTGGTTACCTAGGTGCTTAAAGCGTACTTATCACATCGGATTAAGATAACAAATTGTAACGAAGAAGCGATAATTAAGTTAAAGCATGCCCTGTCCCCAAGTATAAGTACATTGGGAAGGGAAATTTTATCTCAAGAATTACCTTTTAACTTCTTAAAAAGATAGAAATGCTCATCTGTCCTCGGAGATGTAGAGCGGGTACGTTAGCGTTCAACCGCTCTGGGGTGGATATTCCATAATTGGGGACGGACATTGCCTTTGAGTTTTGGTACAGCTTTGACAAGGGTAAGCTTTACGCCTTTCTCTTGAGGTTCGGTTTGGTCCTACATCTCAAGTCTTCACACGGTGTTCAGTTCGATCCTACTAACCGTACTTGGAGTTCAGTGCAATCCTACAATCCAAGCCTTCAACACGGGGTTCAGATCAGGGCTAATCCTGAACCTACTGCGCCCGTTACTTGGGGTTCAGCGTGGTTTTCTGTATGAACCGGCCTACTGCGCCCAAGCCTTCGCATAGGGTTCGGTTTGTGGCCTTGAGGAAGGACCAGCCCTACAACCCATGTTGTCTGCAAATGGGGTTCGGTTTGTGGCCTTGAAAAAGGACCAGCCCTACAACCCATGTGGTCTTCGAATGGGGTTCAGTTTGTGGCCTTGAAAAATGACCAGCTCTACAACCCATGTGGTCTTCGAATGGGGTTCGGTTTGTGGCCTTGAAAAAGGACCAGCCCTACAACCCATGTGGTCTTCGAATGGGGTTCGGTTTGTGGCCTTGAAAAAGGACCAGCCCTACAACCCATGTGGTCTTCGTTAGTCCCTCGAGTAGTTACATCATCAACTACAGAATTGGTAGTTGAGTTCATCCGTCCTGAGGTGTATGCGTGTTAAGCTACGGCTATAAATCACAACACATAAGAAAAGTGAGAATGATAGGGCGGTTAAAATGTATTCTCATTAAGATTGAAAGTGCATTACAAAGAGAGCGTAGTTGGGGTCGTGCCTCGTTAAAACCTTCTTGAGAAAACCCAATGGGAAAAAACTCAAGTAAGGAAAAAGAGTACACGCTGTCTTACCAACTAGCTGTAATAAACACGTAAGTTCTGAGTGTTCCATTTGTTGCGGATTGGAGTTCCATCAAGTTCTTCCAACCGGTATGACCCTTTTCCAGTCACTTCAGAAACTCTATAAGGACCTTCCCACGTTGGTGCTAGCTTTCCTTGGTGAGCGAATTTATTCCCCACACTCGCCTTTCTCAAAACAAGATCTTCGGTGTTGAAAGCCCTGTATTGGACACGTTTATTATACCGGAGTGTTGCCTTTGCTTTTACCGCCTGATCCCTGATAAAAGCCTTTACTCTTAACTCCTGGAGGACGTCCAGCTCTGATGCCAGGTTGGCGTTGTTGTCTTCAGCTGAAAAATACTCCACACGAGCCGATCTTGTTCGTAGCTCCACTGGAATCATCGCCTCAACCCCGTACGTCAGCCGGTATGGGGATTCGTTAGTTGAAGAATGAGGCGTAGTGCGGTATGCCCATAAAACATGACATAGCTGGTCAGTCCATCCTCCCTTCGCTTCTCCCAGACGCTTATTCAACCCCTTTAGCACTTCTCGATTGGCTACCTCCGCTTGTCCATTGGTTTGGGGGTGTTCAACAGATGAAAATATCTGGATTATCCCCAGTCCTTCAAGCAAATCTGTGAACTTTTTGTCTGTAAACTGGGTGCCGTTGTCAGTCACAATCCGCCCTGGCACCCCGAACCGAGCTATGATATTTTCATACACGAAACGTCTTGTTCGCGTAGAAGTAATGTGCACTACGGGCTCAGCTTCGATCCACTTGGTGAAGTAGTCTACCCCCACGATCAAATATTTGATACCTCCTGGCGCAGTGGGGAATGGACCCAAAATATCAAGGCCCCACTGGTAGAACGGCCAAGGTACAGCAGATGAGGACAGCTCTTGGGCCGGTGTATGGTGGAGATTGGAGAATTTTTGACAAGCGTCAGACTTCCTAACAAAATCTGCAGAATCCTGCTTCACAGTGGGCCATCAATATCCAGCCCTGAGGACCTTTCTCATTAAGCTCCGACCCCCAGCATGGTGCCCGCACTGCCCCTCGTGCACTTCCTCCAAAACCGCTTGAACCTCATCCTCTCTCAAACACAAAAGATATGGGACAGAGAATCCCCTTTTGTAGAGAACACCATCAACCATAGTAAAGTATGGTAGCTCCCTCTTCACCCGTCTCCTCTCCTTCTCATCAGTGGGAAGTTGACCATCAGCCAGATAGCGAATATAAGGGATGACCCAAGAATCCTCATACGGATAGCTCACCATGACAGCATTCAGAGAAGGGTACAAAGGTATGCTAGGTGATGTCAAAGTGCTTTGAACCACCGTCGTTATGCTGCCGGGCTGCTTTGTACTTGCCAGTCTTGACAAGATGTCCGCTCTGGTGTTTTCCTCTCTGGGCACATGCTTGAACTCTAAAACTTCAAATCTTCCCTTCAACTCATTAACACAATTCAAGTACAATTGAAGTTACGGCTCCTTCGCTTGGTATTCCCCCTGGATCTGCGAAATCACCAATTGGGAATCACTGCACAGTTTGACTGCTGATGCTCCGATGTCAATCGCTGCATGGAGACCGGCCAAGCATGCTTCGTATTCAGCCTGGTTGTTGGAGGTTTTGAAATTGAATCGGAGGGAAATTTCTAGGCGCACACCATCATCACTTTCTACCACAACACCTGCTCCACAACCTTTGCTATTCGACGATCCATCAACGTAAATGGTCCAATACGCTCGAGGGGTGGCAGGGTCCGCCCCAGTCATCTCCACAACAAAATCAGCCAACACTTGCGCCTTGATGGCTCCTCGAGGCTCATACGAAATTTCAAATTCAGATAACTCGATAGACTATTTTATCATCCTTCCGGCGAGGTCTGGCTTGCTAAGCACTGAACGGAGAGGCAAATCCGTTCTCACCAGTACTGGGTGCGCGTGGAAATAGGGCCTCAACCGTCGTGATGCCCACACGACTGCTAGAGCAGCCTTCTCAATCTTCTGATACCTTCCTTCCGCCCCCTGAAGCGTCTTACTAGTAAAGTACACCGGCCTCTGCCCTTCAGGGGTTTCTTTAACCAAGGCCACGCCTAGGGCTTCATCAGAGATTACTAAATACAAGATCAAAGTCTCACCAGGGTCAGGCTTAACCAAAATTGGTGGACTCGAGAGAACGGCCTTGATTTGTTGGAAGGCTTGTTCCTGCTCCTCTCCCCATTCAAAATTCTTGTGTTTCTTCAACGCTTTATACAGGGGAAAGGATCTGTGTGCCATTTTGGGCATGAAACGAGCCAGAGCGGCTACCTTCCCATTCAATGATTGGACCTCCCTCAGGCTCTTGGGGCTCTGCATATCCAGGATTGCTTGACATTTCCCAGTGTTAGCCTCAATGCCTCGCTGGGTCAACATGAATCCCAAGAATTTCCCAGCTGGAACGGCAAAGGTGCATTTTAAGGGGTTTAGCCTCATGTTGTACTGTCGAAGCCTAGTGAAAACTTGGCGCAGATCCTCAATGTGGTCTCCTCCAGCAGGCGTTTTGGCTATAATATCATCGATATAAACCTCGACCAGCCTGGTGTGCATCCCTTCAAAGACTTTGTTAATCATACGCTGGTAGGTAGCGTCGACGTTCTTCAATCCAAAAGGCATGACGGTGTAGCAGAAAACACCGCGGTCATTGATAAAGGCAGTTTTCTCTTGGTCTCCCTCCCACATCGGAATCTGGTTATACCCCGAATAAGCATCCATGAAACTGAGGTACTGGTAACCAGATGAATCATCCACCATGCGATCAATGTTGGGTAGGGGATATGGATCCTTGGGGCAGCAACGGTTAAGATCCACATAATCTGTGCACATTCTCCATTTGCCATTAGCTTTCTGCACCATAACCACATTAGAAAGCCAAGAAGAGTAGCGTATCTCCCTTATAAAGCCTGCTTTCAACAACTCCTCTGTCTGCTCACAAGCTGCCCTATGCTTCTTCGGTCCCAACCTCCTCTTCTTCTAGGCCACCGGTCTTGTTTTAGGGTACACAGCAAGCTTGTGGCAACAGAAATCAGGGTCCATCCCAGGCATGTCTGCTGCTGTCCATGCGAAAAGATCCTTGAACTCCTGCAGAAGGGCTAATAAGCATTGCTCCATAGCAAACTCCAGCTTATTATTGATGTGCGTGACCTTCTCAGGGGAATCCCCTAAGACAACATCTCTGGAACCACCATCCGGTGTGGGCTTAGAGGGATTGAGTGGATCAATCTTCAATTCCACTCTGGGGTCCAGATCAATTAGACTGACAGACCCTGCCGCTGTTCCTCCGTCGTTCAGCTTCCTCTTCTTGTTGAATGCTTCCAACTTGACCATGTTGAGGCTCAAGTTATAACAATATCGAGCCATCTCCTGATCACCACGGAGAGAGGACACACCGTTGTCCTTGTCAATGAATTTGATCAAGAGGTGAGGAGTGGATACAATTGCTTCCATCGTATTCAGTGTAGGACGGCCTATGATACCGTTGTATGGGGATTCCACATCAATCACCAGAATTCTAGACTTGACTGTTCTTGCTCCAGGCTCTCCTTCAAAGGAAATTAGAGTGTCAAGATACCCCTTAGTGGGTTGTTTGGCTCCATTAAACGCTGTGAGTTCTTGCGTGTAAGGTTGTAAATCTGCATCATTGAAACCCATTCGTTTGAAACAATTATAAAAGATAACATCACAAGAACTTCCCTGATCGACGAGGATCCGCTTGACATCCTTGTTGGCTATAACTGCCACGATAACTACTGCATCATCACCTCCTGGAATTGTTGGGCCAAAATCATCATCAGTAAATGACACCGTCGGAGCTGCCATACCGTCCCTGAAAGGGCGGTTATCCCTTGGTTTGCCCTGGACAGACAGAATCATCCTGTGGTGATTCTTCCGTGTCGTGATTGATGCTCCTCCTCCCGCAAATCCTCCAGCTATCATCTCAATCACTTCTCGTCTGCCCTGCCTCTGCTGTTGGGGCATGTTACTTTGTTGGGCATCTCCAGCAATCACTACTCCCTTCTGCTTTTCGGCTGCAGTGAACTTCCTTGCTGGGTTACGTGTATTATCATCTTCGTCATCAAGATCTCTACTCCTTTTTTCCATCCTCTGAGGCTCGTCTACAGATTTCTCCTTGAACAAATACTGCTTTAGCTTTCCTTCTCGGATGAGAGTTTCAACCGTATTCTTCAATGCCTTGCACTCATCATATTGTGTCCTGTCTGTTCATGGAAAGTGCAATACTTGCGTGGGTTACCACCTCTCTTGACTGGGGCTGGTTTCCTTATACCAAAGACGTTCAACGTTGGCCAACCAACCTTCCTCATGATTTGTGAATGCCTGGTGTTCAACGGAGCATAGTTGTCGAACGATGATACACGCCTATCTCGTGGATACGGGCGAGCGTTTACAAAGTCTTCTCTAAAGGCATGCTTCTCAGGCCTCACTCTCTCCTTTTCTCTCCGTGGCTGCTGAGTGGGTGCTAAAGGCTTCATTCTTGTTGCGGTTGCCTCCAGATGCATCACTATGCCCACGTACTTGGAAGCTTTCCTTCGAAACTCCTCGAAGGTTGTTAGGGGGCTCTTTGCCAAAGATAGGGCAAAGGCTGAACTAGGCTGAAGAGCTTCCACTACAATATGAAGTTGTATGGCCTCCGTGAGGTTGGGGACCAAAGCTGCCTCCTTATAAAACCTTTTCAAGAACTCCTTAAGAGTTTCAGTTTCTCCCTGCCTTATCTGGGCCAGGGTGTGAAAAGTTCTTGGGATATCCCTAGAGATGACAAAATGGCTTTCAAATGCAGCGGCCATTTCCTCCCAAGAGTCTATAGATCCTGAGGGTAAGCTTTTAAACCAACTAAGAGCCTCCTCCGTTAGTGTTCTTGGGAATATCCTACACATAACATCTTCATCTGCTCCCAAATACATAGCATCATACACATAAGCATCCAAATGCTTAGTGGGATCAGTTTCTCCATTATACTTCCCTATTGACAGTGGCTGAGTTGTTTGCAAATGTTTCGGGATGGTAATGCTCATCAGCCTTCTTGAGAAAGGGACACTGAGCTTGTACGTCCCTGAAGTCACCACCGCCTGTTCCCTTCTCCTGGTACTGACTCTATCACCAGAGTCTTGAGTCTGCTCTCTCTCTTCATACGTGGGGATCTTCGAATACTGAAGGGCTGTAGACCTGCCCCTCTCTGATGCGTGGTGAGTCTCTTCTGCATGGTGTAACATCCTAAAAATTTTATTCTCATGTATAATCATTTTGATTTAGACCATCAATGATATTATCCATTTTATCTCAACTTTCTACATAAATTTTTGGTTAGGACAACATCTTCAATTTAACCTTTTACCATGGTAAATAATTTTAACTCTATACCTTTGGTAAAAGTTAATCAAATAATTTATTACCTATTTCCTTAGTTATTAATTTCCTTGGCTTTTCCAATTACTCTCATCAAATTGCCACATACTCCACTCAAAATGCGTCATCTTGTACATATTCTAATTGTTAGCTAGAGTCCGAATTTGGAAATATGGTTAACTATAAAGTTGTTCCGCTTTTTCTTATCTTTCCAACAAGACCAAAATTGTTAAATTCCATTAAGTTATGAGAGAGATGTGCCCAAAATACCGAAACAGTGTCAGAATTGATATTTTACTTCAATCATATCATCTTATACATATTTTAATACCTTGTTAGAGTCCGAATTTGAAAAAGTGGTAAACTACAAAGTTGTTCCTTGTTGTCTTAGCTTTCCAACAAGACCAAATTTGTTAAAATCTATTACGATATGAGAGATATATGCCTAAAATATCAAAATAGTGTCAGAATTGATATTTACTTCAATCAAACAAACTACATTATGTAGGCTGCGGAAATGGTCAACAATCCAGCTCATTTTTCTCACCTAAAACCTTCATTATCACCATAATTCATGCACCTAACATCCCACTACAATCCCATTATGAAAATCTTGTCCTCCACTTGTCATTTGCATCATTAAATCAAAGCTACATCTTGTTCCCAAGTCTGAATTCTTAGAACAAGCTAAAGTTAGTGAAGTCTCTCTCTTATTTTCTTTCACTTTCTCCATCAATTTCACTCTTGATCTGAAGCTAGGACAATAATACAACACTTTCAACCACTTTAGGAACCTCCATTAAGGTAAGAGGGGACAGGGTTGTGAATAACTATGAAATGGGTAGAATTGTATGCTGTCATAGGATTCCAGTTTTATTTTCGTATCTTGTTACTCGGTTTTGAGATTGAAAACGTGTGATTTTGATTCTGACTTCTTCATAAAAGTTGTAGATCTTTTTGTTATCTGAATTTTGAGACCTGAATCAATTAATTGTAATATGTATAGCAAAAGTTATAGCCAAAATACTATAGCATGTCCGAGTGGAATATTTATCCTATGTTTTGTATATATATTAAAATTCTGGGACTTATACATGCATAATCAGCCTTTGATGTCTTCATGAAAGTTGTAGATATTTGGGTTATGGATCTGTAGAAAGTGGTTTCAAGTCAAAATGATTTTTTTAGCTCGAGTTATGCCTAAAATACTGAAGTATGTCCAAGCTGTAAATCTGTTAACTTGAGATACGTATTTTATTTTTTTAAAACTAGGAACTTTGTGGTGAGAATTAGTGATTGGTGTCTTCATCAAAATTGTAGATCTTCTTGTTATGGGAATTTTGAGACCTGAACCGACTGAATTGGATATGTATAGCGTACGTTATGATCAAAATACTACAGCATGTCTGATTGAAATACTTATCTTGTGTTTTGTGCATATATGAATATTCTGGGAATTATACATACGTTTTTAGACCTTGATGTCTTCATGAAAGTTGTATATATTTATGTTATGGATCTATAGAAAGTGGTTTCAAGTTAAAAGGATGTTTGTAGCTCTAGTTATGCCTAAAATACTGAAGTATGCTCAAACTAAAAATCTGTTAACAATGAAATGATATGTATAGCATGAGTTATAGCCAAAATACTACAACATGTCCGATTGAAATACTTGTCTTATGTTTTGTGCATATATTAATATTCTGGGAATTATACATACATTTTTAGACTATGATGTCTTCATGAAAGTTGTAGATATTTATGTTATGGATCTATAGAAAGTGATTTCAAGTTAAAAGGATGTCTTTAGCTCTCGTTATACCTAAAATACTAAAGTATGCTCAAACTGAAAATCTGTTAACTATGAAATCCAAATCGTATTTTTAAAACTGGGAATTTTATGGTGAGAATTAGTGGTTGGTGCCTTCATGAAAGTTGTAGATATTTGTGTTAAGAATAATTTAGAATTGGTTTCATGCCAAAATTATTTTTGTAGCTCCAGAAACGTTGAAAATACTAACCTGTGTACGTTTTAAAAATCCTCTTTGAGGCAGTTTTGTATTCTGTGAATAAGTGATGTTTCTGTTTAGAATTTGAATTTATGGTCTTCATGAAAGTTGTAGATATTTATGTTATTGAGCTATAGAAAGTGGAATCACATGAAAAGGATTTGATTTGCTCATGTTATGACTGTTTTACTAACGTATGTTGCTATTGGAAATGCTGAAATTTGCTTATAATGGTTATAATGGATAAAAATGATATTTTCCCTATGGGTAACAAATTATTATTGAATTCTTGAGTGATTATGAAGTATTATGAATGTTTATAAGTGTCTAATGAGCATCATTCAGTTTGTGTATTTTGGTGGTGAATAATTATGAATGACTAAATTAATATATATACATGAATGCCTTACGGTTATTGATATATGTGGTTGAAACAGTAAATTCATGATTCTGAAAATTATTATATATGATGTGTCCTTTGAGGACTTGTGGTTTTCCAAGTGGTTTTGGAAATTGATATATCATGGTATGTTAAATGATAAAGAGAATTAAAGGCATTCATGCATCATAAGCATTTGGACGCACCATGGAATTTAGGGGTTCCATGATTGCCTACCCTGGTGGGGGGTTACTCTATGATGAGTTTAAGCCTTATTTTCACAAGAACCATGGAAGTGTAGGGATCCATGGTTGTGTAAATTCCTACTGGTATACTTATTTCTACAGGAGCCATGAAAGTGTAGGGATTCATGGTTATGCTAATTCCTACTGGAGTCTCTATGAGACTTTTTACTGCAGTATTCCCACCAAACCAAATGGATCCAGCATGACATCATTGGACTAAATTAAAGACTTATTAAATATAAATGAACTTGTTTGGCATATTCATCATATCATTATGGTTTGTTGATTGTGTTTGTGCAGTTTTATTTATTTTATATTTATTCTATATTCTGTCTCACTTTTACATTAATTTTTATAGTGAATGCCACGCAGAATGAAGAGTGATGCCATGATTGATGCCTATATGAACTATTACTTAGACTTTGATTTTATGGGTTGTAATAAGTATAACGTATCATGTACCGTTATTTTTCTAAATCATTTTCGCTACTTAAATGTTTTATCGAATTTAATTATTCACGACTAGTATGTATTATAATATTCTGCAATTACCAACTACTACGTGAACTCTGAATTTAATTTATGAATTTTAAAATGATCTTTTAAAAATGCGAAAAATTTATTCGGAAAACTACACGGGACGTCACATTGGTGGTATCAGAGCGTTTTCAAAAATTCAGGACCAATTGATGTAACATGTATTGTTCTTGATATATTACGTGAATTGTTTGATTACTTGTTTGATAATATGTTAAGTGTGTACTATATGACTTGTGCCTGACTGATAAATTGCAAAATGACTTGTTTGATTACTTGCTTGATAATATGATAAATGTATATTATATGACTTATTACTTATCTGATAAATTATAGAATACTTATAGTTACGTTATAATATTATATATATATATATATACGACATATTTTCCCTTAGAATTAGTATAAACCAAACTACAAATGTAGGATGGCAAGAAACAACAACAACAACGATATGGCAGCTGCTTTCAACCGTTTGGCTGAAGCCATTGAAAGACAAAATCAACCGAGAAGTGCTGGTGGACTTCACGGGCTAGATCATTTCCTAAAAAGGAAGCCATCACAATTCAAAGGAGGCTACAATCCAGAGGTAGCGTACCTATGGGTTAAGGAAATGGAGCACATTTTCCGAGCCTTGCCCTGCACACAATTTGAAAAGGTGGAGTGTGCCACTTACATGATGGTTGAGGAAGCAGAAAACTGGTGGATACATGCCAGAACTCGTATGATTGAAACTGATAGACCATTGAACTGGGTCAACTTCAAAGACTGTTTCCTAGAGAAATATTTTCCAGCAAGTGTGAAAAGCCGTAAAGAGCTGGAATTTATGGAGCTGAAACAAGGCTCAATGTCTGTTGGAGAATATGCTGCAAAGTTTGAAGAACTATCTCTCTTTTCTCCTTTTCAACAGGCTGGTGCCGAAGAATCAAAATGTGTTAAATTTGAGAACGGGCTGAATCTGGAAATCAAAGAGGCGATAGGGTACCAAGAAATTCATAGTTTTCCTATTCTAATCAACAAATGCAGAATTTTTGAAGAAAATCACCAAGCCAGACTGGCACATGAAAAGGCCAATAGACAACTGAAACCTCATTGAGTTGATTTCAAAAGAAGAGAATCGTTCTATCCAAGACGTTTCAAGGGAGGATCATCATCGTCATCTTCAGAGAGACGCAACAATATGAGGTGTCTTAAGTACGGAGGTAATCATCATGTACGTGATTGTAACAGACGTCTTGAAGATGTCACTTGCTTTCGATGTAATCAGAAAGGACACATCAGTCTAAATTGCCCTCAGAACCGTCAAAACGACAACAACACTATGAATAATCAAAGAGGCTCTAACTATCAAGGAGGTCGTGGAGAAAATACGCGAGCTGCTCAACCTCAAAGACTGAAAAGGGAGTCCACAGACCAGAGGTTACAGCCAACAACTGGGAGAGTCTTTGCCATCAGCGGTTCAGAGGCAGACCAAGCTGATGACCTCATACAAAGTAAGTGTGAGATCAATGGTACAATTTTATCTGTGTTATTTGATTCTGGTGCTACACATTCTTTCATTCTGATGAGTGTGTTAGACGCCTTCAATTACCTGTGAAGCCTATGACATATGATCTGATTGTTTCCACTTCCACCGGTACACAACTTAGGACTACTAAGGTGTGTAACGAATGTTCTATGCTCATAGAAGGTAAAAACTTTCTAGTAGATCTTGATTGTTTACCTTTGAAGGATCTGGAAGTAATCCTAGGGATGGACTGGTTATCGGCAAATCGATTCTTGGTGGACTGTCATAACAAAACTGTGATATTTCCATCAGAAGAAAATCTTACTTCCGACAATCTCAAACTCTTTGCCTTACAAGGTGAAAGCCAATTATTTGCCTTGTTTACTTTTCCACAAGGAGATGGAGAATCTAAAGAGATCGAGATACCAGTTGTTTCTGAATTCCCTGAAGTATTTCCTGAGGATGTCTCGAGTTTACCTCCAGAACGTGAGATAGAATTCTCAATTGATTTAATTCCAGGAGCAGAACCAGTATCTAAGGCTCCATATCGCATGTCACCTATTGAACTGGCAGAACTAAAGAAGCAAATTGAAGAGTTATTAGAGAAGCATTTCATCAGGCCCAGTGTGTCGCCATGGGGAGCGCCAGTATTACTAGTCAAGAAGAAAGATGGAAGCATGAGATTATGTGTAGATTATCGTCAGTTGAACAAATTGACGGTGAAGAATAGATATCCTTTGCCCAGAATTAATGATTTGATAGATCAATTGAGAGGTGCTACTGTATTTTCCAAGATTGATCTGCGATCGGGTTATCATCAGATTCATGTCAAGTCTGAGGATATTCCAAAGACAGCTTTTAGAACACGCTATGGCCATTACGAGTATCTTGTGATGCCCTTCGGAGTAACCAATGCCCCAGCTGTATTCATGGATTACATGAATCGAGTGTTTCATTCATACTTGGATCAGTTTGTTATTATCTTTATTGATGACATTCTGATTTATTCCAAGACATGGGAGGAGCATGAAAAGCATCTTCGAGTGGTATTGCAAATTCTGAAAGAGAAGCAATTATATGCTAAGTTGTCTAAATGTGAATTCTGGTTAAAAGAGGTAAAGTTTCTAGGCCATGTAATCTCAAGCGAAGGAGTGTCTGTGGACCCTTCTAAAGTTGAAGCTGTAACGAACTGGGAGAAACCTACTTCAGTCACTGAGATACGAAGCTTCCTGGGATTAGCTGGTTATTATCGGAGATTCATTAAGGGGTTTTCTCAAATTGCCCTACCAATGACTCGTCTAACCCGGAAGAATCAACCTTTTGATTGGACGCCAGAATGTGAGAGAAGTTTCCAGGAACTAAAAATGAAGCTTACATCTGCTCCAGTCTTAACCTTGCCTAATCCACAGGAAGACTTTGTGGTTTATTGCGATGCTTCTAAAATGGGCTTAGGTTGTGTTTTGATGCAGCAACGGAAGGTGGTTGCCTATGCTTCTAGACAGTTGAGACCACATGAAATGAACTACCCGACACATGATCTAGAATTGGCAGCGGTGGTATTTGTAACATCCTATTTTCATCACAAATAGGAAATAGATATTAATATATATTTCTTGAGAAATACTTACTATAAGTTAGTTTATTATTATCATTTTTTTAAAAATTTTGGTATTTATATTTTTATTATTTGTTTTTTTAATAATAATAATAATAAAATGAAAATATTTTTGAATGAGAATTTTAAAGTGACTTAATTAGTATTCACTAATTAAGAAAATTATATTAAGAATTTTTAATATCTTTGTTATTCACCATTTTTATTTTATGTTGTTATATTTTTATTTTTTTTACATATTTAAGATTTAACTCTTATTAGAATTTTAAAATAAAATTTTGAAGGAATTAGACTATGGTTCTTTTAAACTTTTTGATCTACATAATATTTATGATTTTCTGGAATTTTTTGAAAATTTTGAATTATTTTAATAAAATAATATATTTTAAATAATTTTAAATTCATATAAAGTTGCTTAAAATTAAAAATATTTACAAGAATGTAAAGTTAAATTATAAGAAAATTTTCTAAAATCCATTTCAAGTAGACTTAACTAAAAATTATCGGTTTGAGAAAAATCTTGATTTTTTCTAATCGTTAAAAAATTAGAAACGTATCAATAAATTTTTATTAACAGAAAATTTTAGATTTTTAAAATTTCAGCTTTATATTACTTATTATAAAATTAGTGAGGACTGATATAATATCGCTAAATTTCAAAAAGGACTCATTTTGAATATTTAAAATATACCGAGTGAAGGGTTACTATTTGACTTAATAATTTTGCCGACAATTACTATGCAAATCACTGTGCATGTATGAAATTTTCAAAAGATGCACAGTAACCTGGAATAAAAAATTCAAAAATGCATAGTACTTTTATATTAAAATAATGGAATGCATAGTAAATTTTTTTTCCTATAAATACCGAAGGATTTCTTCTTTAGAATTCACAATTTCAGATTAAGTTTTCTTAATATAGTAGTGCTAGTGAGATAGTGGTGGAAGTGAGAGAGAGAAGAAAAGTTTTTGGAGAGAAGGTTCTGCCAAAATCCTAAGGTAAGAATACTTCTCTTTTATATTTTTTGGGTTATTTTTATATCGTTTTTAGAAATCTGTTATTATACTGGAAATAATATTATTTTAAGTTACTATTCTGCATAGTAAACACTATTTCAATAGTAAATTACTATTTCAATAGTAAATTACTATTCAAATAGTAAATTACTATTTACTGTTACTATTTACCATTACTATTCACGATTTACTATTTACTGTTACTATTCACGTTTTACTATTTACTGTTACTATTCACGTTTTACTATTTACTGTTACTATTTACGATTTACTATTCACTATTCACTATTCACTATTCAAAATTTACCATTTTTTTATTTTAAGTTGTAATCTTAATTTTCATCTTGTAATTATATTAAAATGAAATTGGTATGTTTTAGAACTCGGAGACGAGGCGCGCATGGATTTTCAATAACGAATCGGTATACAAGAGGTAAGGGGGAGTGAGATAAAAATATAATATGAAAGACATAAGAATAAAGGGAGGAGTCCCTTACTCCTTTTAAATTTAATAATATTATTATAAAGTAATAACTTCTCAACTTAAAATTTATAATAAATTTAATATACTGTGTAACTTATTCTGAAATATCTATACATAGATCTGAATTATTATAACTTATACGGACTGAACTAAACCTATGCAAGGACTTGGATTTTTATATCCTATATGGATCGAACTAAACCTATGCAAGGACTTGGAATATTATGACCTGTCTAGACTGAACTATACCTATGCGAAGACTGGATATATGGACTTATATAGACCTGTGCGAGGAATGGACTATAAGGACTCAAAATCAAATCTACTAATTTAAATAACCATTAAAAATTTGAATTATATTTATAAGCGATATTTAGTTGATTTGACTTGATTATAATTAATTATATTTGATTTCGATTAATGATATTGTGATTTATAATATTAGACTGTGATTAATAATATTCAATTATGATTGATGATATTTGATTGTGATTGATGAGATTACTATACTTGATTGTGGTTGATGAATGATTGATGATCTTGTGATATGAAGTTTGAGCATATAGCAAGCATGACGGAAAGTTAAAACTCAGTAAGAATTTTCTTACCTTACTCTTTAAATTTTTATTCCAAGAGAAAGTATTTTGTAATTATTTTAGTTTTTTATTTCTTCTTATAAATAATTTTTATTAACTTTATTTTTAATCTCAATAATAAAATCTAGTATTAGAAAGAAGCTATTTTATGAAAATCAGAGGTTGAGATAATTAATTCTTGAATTAAAGAAAATTTTTATAGTTTTAAGTATTCTTAGTTAATGATTTTAAATTATTTTCTTTAGAAATTAGAAGTTTAAAGTAAATTATTTTGGTTTTCCCCAACGAAATAACTAAAGAATATTTTGTGGAGATTTCAAAAACTCAATCTAGTTAAGATTTAAATTGAGAAAGATTATGTAAATATATGAAGGTTTTTAAGAGAAAGCTTTGAGATATTTAAGGCTTGGAAACTCAATTTTGGTAAGATCTGAATTTGAAGACTGTACTAAATTATTTCAGTATAACAGAAGTTCAAAGAAGAACTTATGGAAATGTACAGTTTATTGTGATGATTTTGTGAACCTTTATGGTATTTAATAATTGAGTTTCTAAAAGCCTTAACCAACTAAATATGCGAGTAGTTCATGCATCATGAATCATTAAAGAGAATTGAGATGTGATATTGCCTGGGGACGGATTATAGAAACCGAGGATACATTAGAGGAGGCTTAATTGCGAGCCTTGGGATGAGAGAGTGTGAAAGGGTGCTTCAGGTGACCTGGGGTCGCTCCCTAGTGTCGGGTACTTTCACAATAAAAACTTTCTCAGTCTGACTAGTCTCTAAGTGTTTCCACGCCAGTTGAGCTGTTCATATGCCATGAAGGCATTTATGTTATTATTATCCAGAATTTATGAAACAGTGTAAACTCCTGGTTGGCCCAGTGCAAACTAAAACTTTAAGGGCCCACATGCATAAACTGAATGAGACAGTAGCATAAGCATTACATAACATTCATGTGATTGTGACATTCTATATGGATGGTTATGAATGAAAATATAAGTGTTATGTATGTGGAAACCCTATATTCATAATTGATTGTATATGAGATTATGACTGATATTACTATATTAGTTTGTGAAAACCCTTATGCTTATGTCTTATCTGTAATATATTATATTTTGTTTCTCACTCCTTCTTGTTTGAATTTTTGTGTCCAAAATATATGTTATATGATATATAGCTAGCAGTCCAAGATGGAAGGATATATAATTACAAGAGGATAAAGTGGTCTCATTCTCAATCGATTAGATGAAGAGATATGACAAAAGTAGGATTCAAAACTCGATGGTTCAAGGACTAGGAAATGATTGTTCACATTTGTAGTAGAGGTATAGTTTAGTTTTATTTTGCCTTATTACAATATCAAGTAGATAATTGTAACAAGGTAAAGGTTAAACTTTGATAAACTCTTTCATTCGGATATAATATTGTAATGATTTATCACTTATGATTTCTATAAATTATTTTGTCATTATGGACAAATATTGAAAGACAATTTTTTTTTACTTTCAATATTCAAAGGAAATCAGATGTATATACGTCCTTGTATACACGAGATAAAGAGTGATAAATATGTATATCTTTCTAAAAGTTTTTTTTTAAAAGTAAGAAGAATACATATATATCTCGTGTATATAAGGGGGTGTTACAAAGTGGTATCAGAGCAGTTCAATCCAAACCGGCTTGTGGTATGGTCTTACTAGCGTGTTAGTGTACTCTGATGGTTGAGTTTGACAAGAGATTTTATGGTTGAGAAAAGAGGAAATTTTATTAGAGTAAATGGTAAGAAGTAAGTGAAGAAAAATTAGGAGTATAGAAAGAAGGAACTAATTTTAAGTTCATAAGAAGTATAAGTTAAAACTTTATAGCCTGTTACTTGAAAAATGTTATTGCAGGGATTATCAGAAACTGGCCATTCTGAAGTCTTTCTTGACATTGTTTAAGTACAGGCCTTAATGTATGGTGGAATGATAAGGTAAATTAACTAATGCAGTTATTTCCTTTTATTCCAAATGTATTGTATGGTGTTTGATTCTCTGATTAATATGTGATAGTGAAATATTCTAACATTTTCCTGTTTTACAATATGGTATGAGACAACAAGGGAGATAAGACAATAGAAAATTCTTAGAAATATTTTGGTATGAATTCTAGACTGGAGCTGTCGTGACTTTGACTACTTAGTTATAAACTATCGGGACTGATCACCCCGAATGATTTGCACTAAGTAGTGAAAGACATGTCAAAAGAAGGATGTTAAGATCAACGAATTTAACCTTGGGTTAATGTAGTATATGGAGAAATGGAGATAAACTCAATAAATTCTATTAGGATATTCCTTACCATGTCCTTGAAGTTGTAAGAGATACTTGTGTGAATTAGAATTCCAATGGGTAAATAACTGTTGTAATCCCGAACTAGTATAACAAATTCTTTAAGATAGAATCATAGTTTTTCCTTTGGTGATATATTTTGAAAAGAAAAATGTGTGGATGTATACTTTATGAAAAAATATGATAATTTATAACTTGTTTGATATAACAAATAATCATATTAGGAATTGTATCTCTGGCTATTTGTATTGATTCTTCTTTTGTATGACATATAAAATATGTTAATTATTGTTTGATTTGATGAAGTTTTCATTTATGATGTGTACGATTGAATAATATATATGATGGTTATGTGTGTAAATATATGAATTAATGAAACTTTTATGATTGTGACATCGAATGTAATTAACCATATATTTTTAAATTTTTTTAAATTGATTTATTGTGATAAATATATCAATGAATGACCTAAAATAAGCATTATAGATCTTTGGAAGACATCGATATTGGTTTAATATTTAGAAATTGTGACATAAAATATTTTTGTGATTCCTAACAATATGATACATGTTTATCAAGTTATTTTCTTTTAGTCATCGATTTTGTTCGACGAATATATATACATGATATAAATCATTGTTATGTAATGACCATTGTAGATTTAAAATAAAGAAATGTGTTAGTAAACCATGAGGAAGTAGATATGAACCTTTACTTATTGATTACATAAGTCTTAGTTACCTATAAAAAAATATTCAAGTGAATATTTCTAAGTCAACGTAGTGATTTGTGATCATTTAAGATTGGAGAATTTGTCAAATATATGTAATGGTTGTAGTCAATTATAATGGAATGTGTAATCACTTAGTTAAGGAATATTTGATTCATTATAGAAGACAATAAGAAATGATTACATACCCTGGATTATCATGAAGCAAAGACCACAAGGATTTAACTAGTACAACATGGACTAAGACATATTTATCCTTTCTCACTAGGATAATTTATTATACACGATTACATTAAGGAAAATAAAATAGAACATCTAGTATATCATAGATAGAGGTCTAAGAGTCTTGGCAATACAAAAATTATCCAAACTAGAGAAATAATCATAACGATTATAAGAAGTGAAGCACTTGTTACCACAACTTGTAGTCCATCCCGACTTCGTTCTTCCTTACTTCTAGGAAGGTTAGCCATCGAATAGTATGATAGTACTTGAAAAAAAAAAAAGATTGAAGAAATTAGAAAGAAGAGAGAAACTAAGAAACCTTGAAGTTGTGATAGGAAGTGAGAATGGAATGAGAATTTATAAGCAAGCAAGGGAGGGAGAGTTGCAACGGTCATAAACGGCTAGTCCAACGGCTAGTCCAACGGCTAGTTGCTAACGGCTAGTTGTCCAGTAATTAATTCTTAGCAGTCCATTTTACTATATTACGAGTAGGAATTTTAATTAATAGATGTTATGGATTATGTTAAGTAAGATTTTAATAGATTGAGAAACGTAATTATTGAGGTGTTTAGAGTTAACCATCAATTTATGATGAGCATGGTTGACAAAATTAAGACGAGTAATATTTTTGAATTAAGGAAAAAAATACAGATAAGATTAAAAAAAGAGAGATAAATGGCAATGTTAAGGAAAATGTACACAATTGCCAAGGAAACTAGAAATATATTTTAGAACAGTTCAGTTAGTTTAGCTATGGTAAGATTTATTAACAATATTAAATTTCGAGGACGAAATTTCTTTTAGGGGAGTAGAGTTGTAACATCCTATTTTCATCACAAATAGGAAATAGATATTAATATATATTTCTTGAGAAATACTTACTATAAGTTAGTTTATTATTATCATTTTTTTAAAAATTTTGGTATTTATATTTTTATTATTTGTTTTTTTAATAATAATAATAATAAAATGAAAATATTTTTGAATGAGAATTTTAAAGTGACTTAATTAGTATTCACTAATTAAGAAAATTATATTAAGAATTTTTAATATCTTTGTTATTCACCATTTTTATTTTATGTTGTTATATTTTTATTTTTTTTACATATTTAAGATTTAACTCTTATTAGAATTTTAAAATAAAATTTTGAAGGAATTAGACTATGGTTCTTTTAAACTTTTTGATCTACATAATATTTATGATTTTCTGGAATTTTTTGAAAATTTTGAATTATTTTAATAAAATAATATATTTTAAATAATTTTAAATTCATATAAAGTTGCTTAAAATTAAAAATATTTACAAGAATGTAAAGTTAAATTATAAGAAAATTTTCTAAAATCCATTTCAAGTAGACTTAACTAAAAATTATCGGTTTGAGAAAAATCTTGATTTTTTCTAATCGTTAAAAAATTAGAAACGTATCAATAAATTTTTATTAACAGAAAATTTTAGATTTTTAAAATTTCAGCTTTATATTACTTATTATAAAATTAGTGAGGACTGATATAATATCGCTAAATTTCAAAAAGGACTCATTTTGAATATTTAAAATATACCGAGTGAAGGGTTACTATTTGACTTAATAATTTTGCCGACAATTACTATGCAAATCACTGTGCATGTATGAAATTTTCAAAAGATGCACAGTAACCTGGAATAAAAAATTCAAAAATGCATAGTACTTTTATATTAAAATAATGGAATGCATAGTAAATTTTTTTTCCTATAAATACCGAAGGATTTCTTCTTTAGAATTCACAATTTCAGATTAAGTTTTCTTAATATAGTAGTGCTAGTGAGATAGTGGTGGAAGTGAGAGAGAGAAGAAAAGTTTTTGGAGAGAAGGTTCTGCCAAAATCCTAAGGTAAGAATACTTCTCTTTTATATTTTTTGGGTTATTTTTATATCGTTTTTAGAAATCTGTTATTATACTGGAAATAATATTATTTTAAGTTACTATTCTGCATAGTAAACACTATTTCAATAGTAAATTACTATTTCAATAGTAAATTACTATTCAAATAGTAAATTACTATTTACTGTTACTATTTACCATTACTATTCACGATTTACTATTTACTGTTACTATTCACGTTTTACTATTTACTGTTACTATTCACGTTTTACTATTTACTGTTACTATTTACGATTTACTATTCACTATTCACTATTCACTATTCAAAATTTACCATTTTTTTATTTTAAGTTGTAATCTTAATTTTCATCTTGTAATTATATTAAAATGAAATTGGTATGTTTTAGAACTCGGAGACGAGGCGCGCATGGATTTTCAATAACGAATCGGTATACAAGAGGTAAGGGGGAGTGAGATAAAAATATAATATGAAAGACATAAGAATAAAGGGAGGAGTCCCTTACTCCTTTTAAATTTAATAATATTATTATAAAGTAATAACTTCTCAACTTAAAATTTATAATAAATTTAATATACTGTGTAACTTATTCTGAAATATCTATACATAGATCTGAATTATTATAACTTATACGGACTGAACTAAACCTATGCAAGGACTTGGATTTTTATATCCTATATGGATCGAACTAAACCTATGCAAGGACTTGGAATATTATGACCTGTCTAGACTGAACTATACCTATGCGAAGACTGGATATATGGACTTATATAGACCTGTGCGAGGAATGGACTATAAGGACTCAAAATCAAATCTACTAATTTAAATAACCATTAAAAATTTGAATTATATTTATAAGCGATATTTAGTTGATTTGACTTGATTATAATTAATTATATTTGATTTCGATTAATGATATTGTGATTTATAATATTAGACTGTGATTAATAATATTCAATTATGATTGATGATATTTGATTGTGATTGATGAGATTACTATACTTGATTGTGGTTGATGAATGATTGATGATCTTGTGATATGAAGTTTGAGCATATAGCAAGCATGACGGAAAGTTAAAACTCAGTAAGAATTTTCTTACCTTACTCTTTAAATTTTTATTCCAAGAGAAAGTATTTTGTAATTATTTTAGTTTTTTATTTCTTCTTATAAATAATTTTTATTAACTTTATTTTTAATCTCAATAATAAAATCTAGTATTAGAAAGAAGCTATTTTATGAAAATCAGAGGTTGAGATAATTAATTCTTGAATTAAAGAAAATTTTTATAGTTTTAAGTATTCTTAGTTAATGATTTTAAATTATTTTCTTTAGAAATTAGAAGTTTAAAGTAAATTATTTTGGTTTTCCCCAACGAAATAACTAAAGAATATTTTGTGGAGATTTCAAAAACTCAATCTAGTTAAGATTTAAATTGAGAAAGATTATGTAAATATATGAAGGTTTTTAAGAGAAAGCTTTGAGATATTTAAGGCTTGGAAACTCAATTTTGGTAAGATCTGAATTTGAAGACTGTACTAAATTATTTCAGTATAACAGAAGTTCAAAGAAGAACTTATGGAAATGTACAGTTTATTGTGATGATTTTGTGAACCTTTATGGTATTTAATAATTGAGTTTCTAAAAGCCTTAACCAACTAAATATGCGAGTAGTTCATGCATCATGAATCATTAAAGAGAATTGAGATGTGATATTGCCTGGGGACGGATTATAGAAACCGAGGATACATTAGAGGAGGCTTAATTGCGAGCCTTGGGATGAGAGAGTGTGAAAGGGTGCTTCAGGTGACCTGGGGTCGCTCCCTAGTGTCGGGTACTTTCACAATAAAAACTTTCTCAGTCTGACTAGTCTCTAAGTGTTTCCACGCCAGTTGAGCTGTTCATATGCCATGAAGGCATTTATGTTATTATTATCCAGAATTTATGAAACAGTGTAAACTCCTGGTTGGCCCAGTACAAACTAAAACTTTAAGGGCCCACATGCATAAACTGAATGAGACAGTAGCATAAGCATTACATAACATTCATGTGATTGTGACATTCTATATGGATGGTTATGAATGAAAATATAAGTGTTATGTATGTGGAAACCCTATATTCATAATTGATTGTATATGAGATTATGACTGATATTACTATATTAGTTTGTGAAAACCCTTATGCTTATGTCTTATCTGTAATATATTATATTTTGTTTCTCACTCCTTCTTGTTTGAATTTTTGTGTCCAAAATATATGTTATATGATATATAGCTAGCAGTCCAAGATGGAAGGATATATAATTACAAGAGGATAAAGTGGTCTCATTCTCAATCGATTAGATGAAGAGATATGACAAAAGTAGGATTCAAAACTCGATGGTTCAAGGACTAGGAAATGATTGTTCACATTTGTAGTAGAGGTATAGTTTAGTTTTATTTTGCCTTATTACAATATCAAGTAGATAATTGTAACAAGGTAAAGGTTAAACTTTGATAAACTCTTTCATTCGGATATAATATTGTAATGATTTATCACTTATGATTTCTATAAATTATTTTGTCATTATGGACAAATATTGAAAGACAATTTTTTTTTACTTTCAATATTCAAAGGAAATCAGATGTATATACGTCCTTGTATACACGAGATAAAGAGTGATAAATATGTATATCTTTCTAAAAGTTTTTTTTTAAAAGTAAGAAGAATACATATATATCTCGTGTATATAAGGGGGTGTTACAGTATTTGCTTTGAAAATCTGGAGACACCATTTGTATGGAGTCAAGTTTGAAGTGTTCAGTGACCACAAGAGCTTGAAGTATTTGTTCGATCAAAAGGAATTGAACATGAGGCAGCGAAGATGGATGGAGTTTCTTAAAGATTATGATTTTGATTTGAAGTACCATCCAGGAAAAGCAAATGTGGTGGCAGATGCACTTAGCCGAAAGTCCATTCATATGGCATCTTTGATGATAAAAGAGATGGAGATGATAGAACAATTCAGAGACATGAACTTGGGTGTGGAGATGAAATCTTCAAAAAGTATGACTTTGGGAACTTTGAAAATAACCAATGATTTTCTAAAGCTGATAGGTGAAATGCAGACAGAGGACTTGCAACTACAGGAGTTGAGAGAGTTGCAGGAGAATGGAAAGGATATGGGATTACAAAAAGGATCACATGGAATTTGGAGAATCAGAAGTAGAATTTATGTACCAGATGATGTTGATCTGAGAAGGACAATCCTAGAAGAAGCGCATAAAAGTATATTGAGCATTCATCCTGGATCAACTAAGATGTATCAAGATCTGAAGAAAAGCTTTTGGTGGCCAAGGATGAAGAAAGAAATAGCTGAATATGTGTCTTCATGTCTGGTGTGTCAAAAAGCCAAAGTGGAACATCAGAAGCCATCTAGTGAACTACAACCATTGGAGATTCCTGTCTGGAAATGGGATGACATTTCAATGGACTTTGTGTCAGGATTACCAAGAACACGTTCAGGAAATGATACAATCTGGGTTATTGTAGACAGATTGACTAAGTCTGCTCACTTCCTTCCGATGAATATGAAGAATTCTCTACAAAAGTTGGCACAATTATATGTGAAAGAGATCGTGAGACTTCATGGTGTACCATCCAGTATTGTGTCAGATAGAGATCCGAGGTTCACTTCCCGATTCTGGGGAAGCTTGCATCAGGAGTTGGGTTCAAGACTCCGATTAAGTTCAGCTTATCATCCTCAAACAGATGGACAGTCAAAGCGTACCATACAAAGTTTTGAAGACTTACTACGATCTTGTGTACTTGAGCATGGTGGTAGTTGAGAGCAATTTCTTCCACTGATTGAATTCACGTATAACAACAGTTACCATAACAGTATTGGTATGGCTCCATTTGAAGCATTGTATGGTAGAAAGTGTCGAACGCCCCTTTGTTGGTTAGAAACTGGTGAAAGTTTGGCGTTAGGACCTGAATTGTGCAGCAGACTACTGAACAAATAGAAGTAATCAGAGAGAAGATGAAGGCATCCCAAGATAGACAGAAGCACTATTATGATAAAAGGAGGAAACCACTTGAATTCCAAGTTGGTGATCATGTATTTTTGAAGGTTTCACCTCACAAGGGGATTGGCCGAGCATTGAAGAGTAAGAAGTTGAGTCCAAGGTTTATTGGACCATATGAAATTCTAAAGAAGATTGGTACAGTGGCGTATCAGATTGCACTTCCTCCTCATCTTGCAAATTTGCACAATGTGTTTCATGTATCACAATTGAGGAAGTATGTACAAGACCCCACTCATGTGATTGCTAATGATAATGTTGAAGTTAGAGAAAATTTGACCATCCCTACAAAACCCACACAGATCATAGAAAGATCGATTAAACACCTGAGAAACAAGAACGTACCATTAGTGAAGGTTGCATGGAAACAAGGGAATGATGTAACTCTGACTTGGGAGCATGAGGATGCTATGAAGACGCAATACCCAGAATTGTTTCACTGAGGAGTGCGTTATGTTAAATTTCGAGGATGAAATTTTTATTAGGGTGGGAGAATTGTAACATCCTAAAAATTTTATTCTCATGTATAATCATTTTGATTTAGACCATCAATGATATTATCCATTTTATCTCAACTTTCTACATAAATTTTGGGTTAGGACAACATCTTCAATTTAACCTTTTACCATGGTAAATAATTTTAACTTTATACCTTTGGTAAAAGTTAATCAAATAATTTATTACCTATTTCCTTAGTTATTAATTTCCTTGGCTTTTCCAATTACTCTCATCAAATTGCCACATACTCCACTCAAAATGCGTCATCTTGTACACATTCTAATTATTAGTTAGAGTCCGAATTTGGAAATATGGTTAACTACAAAGTTGTTCCGCTTTTTCTTATCTTTCCAACAAGACCAAATTTGTTAAATTCCATTAAGTTATGAGAGAGATGTGCCCAAAATACCGAAACAGTGTCAGAATTGATATTTTACTTCAATCATATCATCTTGTACATATTTTAATACCTTGTTAGAGTCCGAATTTGAAAAAGTGGTAAACTACAAAGTTGTTCCTCGTTCTCTTAGCTTTCCAACAAGACCAAATTTGTTAAAATCTATTACGATATGAGAGAGATATGACTAAAATACCAAAACAGTGTCACAATTGATATTTACTTCAATCAAACAAACTACATTATGTAGGCTGCAGAAATGATCAACAATCCAACTCATTTTTCTCACCTAAAACCTTCATTATCACCATAATTCATGCACCTAACATCCCACTATAATCCCATTATGAAAATCTTGTCCCCCACTTGTCATTTGCATCATTAAATCAACACTACATCTTGTTCTCAAGTCTGAATTCTTAGAACAAGCTAAAGTTAGTGAAGTCTCTCTCTTATTTTCTTTCACTTTCTCCATCAATTTCACTCTTGATCTGAAGCTAGGACAATAATACAACACTTTCAACCACTTTAGGAACCTCCATTAAGGTAAGAGGGGACAGGGTTGTGAATAACTATGAAATGGGTAGAATTGTATGCTGTCATAGGATTCCAGTTTTATTTTCGTATCTTGTTACTCGGTTTTGAGATTGAAAACGTGTGATTTTGATTCTGACTTCTTCATAAAAGTTGTAGATCTTTTTGTTATCTGAATTTTGAGACCTGAATCAATTAATTGTAATATGTATAGCAAAAGTTATAGCCAAAATACTACAGCATGTCCGAGTGGAATATTTATCCTATGTTTTGTATATATATTAAAATTCTGGGACTTATACATGCATAATCAGCCTTTGATGTCTTCATGAAAGTTGTAGATATTTGGGTTATGGATCTGTAGAAAGTGGTTTCAAGTCAAAATGATTTTTTTAGCTCGAGTTATGCCTAAAATACTGAAGTATGTCCAAGCTGTAAATCTGTTAACTTGAGATACGTATTTTATTTTTTTAAAACTAGGAACTTTGTGGTGAGAATTAGTGATTGGTGTCTTCATCAAAATTGTAGATCTTCTTGTTATGGGAATTTTGAGACCCGAACCGACTGAATTGGATATGTATAGCGTACGTTATGATCAAAATACTACAGCATGTCTGATTGAAATACTTATCTTGTGTTTTGTGCATATATGAATATTCTGGGAATTATACATACGTTTTTAGACCTTGATGTCTTCATGAAAGTTGTATATATTTATGTTATGGATCTATAGAAAGTGGTTTCAAGTTAAAAGGATGTTTGTAGCTCTAGTTATGCCTAAAATACTGAAGTATGCTCAAACTAAAAATCTGTTAACAATGAAATGATATGTATAGCATGAGTTATAGCCAAAATACTACAACATGTCCGATTGAAATACTTGTCTTATGTTTTGTGCATATATTAATATTCTGGGAATTATACATACATTTTTAGACTATGATGTCTTCATGAAAGTTGTAGATATTTATGTTATGGATCTATAGAAAGTGATTTCAAGTTAAAAGGATGTCTTTAGCTCTCGTTATACCTAAAATACTAAAGTATGCTCAAACTGAAAATCTGTTAACTATGAAATCCAAATCGTATTTTTAAAACTGGGAATTTTATGGTGAGAATTAGTGGTTGGTGCCTTCATGAAAGTTGTAGATATTTGTGTTAAGAATAATTTAGAATTGGTTTCATGCCAAAATTATTTTTGTAGCTCCAGAAACGTTGAAAATACTAACCTGTGTACGTTTTAAAAATCCTCTTTGAGGCAGTTTTGTATTCTGTGAATAAGTGATGTTTCTGTTTAGAATTTGAATTTATGGTCTTCATGAAAGTTGTAGATATTTATGTTATTGAGCTATAGAAAGTGGAATCACATGAAAAGGATTTGATTTGCTCATGTTATGACTGTTTTACTAACGTATGTTGCTATTGGAAATGCTGAAATTTGCTTATAATGGTTATTATGGATAAAAATGATATTTTCCCTATGGGTAACAAATTATTATTGAATTCTTGAGTGATTATGAAGTATTATGAATGTTTATGAGTGTCTAATGAGCATCATTCAGTTTGTGTATTTTGGTGGTAAATAATTATGAATGACTAAATTAATATATATACATGAATGCCTTACGGTTATTGATATATATGGTTGAAACAGTAAATCCATGATTCTGAAAATTATTATATATGATGTGTCCTTTGAGTACTTGTGGTTTTCCAAGTGGTTTTGGAAATTGATATATCATGGTATGTTAAATGATAAAGAGAATTAAAGGCATTCATGCATCATAAGCATTTGGACGCACCATGGAATTTAGGGGTTCCATGATTGCCTACCCTGGTGGGGGGTTACTCTATGATGAGTTTAAGCCCTATTTTCACAAGAACCATGGAAGTGTAGGGATCCATGGTTGTGTAAATTCCTACTGGTATACTTATTTCTGCAGGAGCCATGAAAGTGTAGGGATTCATGGTTATGCTAATTCCTACTGGAGTCTCTATGAGACTTTTTACTGCAGTATTCCCACCAAACCAAATGGATCCAGCATGACATCATTGGACTAAATTAAAGACTTATTAAATATAAATGAACTTGTTTGGCATATTCATCATATCATTATGGTTTGTTGATTGTGTTTGTGTAGTTTTATTTATTTTATATTTATTCTATATTCTGTCTCACTCTTACATTAATTTTTACAGTGAATGCCACGCAGAATGATGAGTGATGCCATGATTGATGCCTATATGAACTATTACTTAGACTTTGATTTTATGGGTTGTAATAAGTATAACGTATCATGTACCGTTATTTTTCTAAATCGTTTCCGCTACTTAAATGTTTTATCGAATTTAATTATTCACGACTAGTATGTATTATAATATTCTGCAATTACCAACTACTACGTGAACTCTGAATTTAATTTATGAATTTTAAAATGATCTTTTAAAAATGCAAAAAATTTATTCGGAAAACTACACGGGACGTCACACATGGGACGTTACCCTGTCCCCAGCTCCTCCTCTCTCCCGCTTCAACTCCATCAGCTCCTCCCTGAGCTGCCTGATAACCTCATCGCGAGGGTCAGGCGTTTGCACTTGCACCAACCTCCGGGTCTGAGTTACAGGGGACTCAAAGACAAGTCTCCTTCCAGTCTGTTGATGGGTCACATCCTCCACGTGACCATCAACGAAATCTCTCCCATCACCTTCCATCGTGACAACCAAACTTCTGCGAAAATGGGAATAACTCTAACGAGTCCCACCGGGTGTGCCAATGAACTGGTTTGGACCGGGGTTTAGGATCTGGTGAGGGACCAGCCACAAGAATATAGGTGTTTTTAGGGTTTGCACACCGGAACAGTGTATATCCGATGTATTAATCTGGTCTCTCAGTGGGAGAGGCCGGTCTTGTTGTCCTGGAGATCCTTCACACCAACGATTCGCGTTGCAGGGGAGCGAAAGGTGGTGCCACCTGCGAAGATTCTCCGACGCTCAAGTTAGAAGAGTGTAAGAACTCAGTGAATGCTCAAGCGATATATCAGTAAAGCGTAAGTTAGAACAACATCACCTTGCATGTGTATTGAAATGAGCTATTTATAGTTGTACGTGAGAAAATGAGTCGTTGGATACAGGTGGGTCCCCTAGCTCTGATAGCGTGTACATTATGTCAATCAGGGTGGCTCAACACTAAGAATGTGTCAGGAGGGTAGGTCAATTATCAGAGTACGATCCTATAGGAAGAAGAAAGGATAATCACCTTTTCCGCATAATCTGCTGACACATCCACTTGCTTTCTGAGGCCATTGACGTGACATATTTTGCTACATACAGTATCTTCGCTGATAAGTTATTAGGGGCTCTTATCTTGCTGTGATTGAGAAGCCAACAGTTATATATAAATGTTCTGTGAAAATGAACAAAGATCCTTTATAGAGACAATAAGTAGGGCAGTCGTGAGATGAGGACGGAAGGCCAGACATCGGATATCTGGTGTGGTAATGTCGAACCAGGACACCGGTTTTCCTTATATGAGGTCACTCTGACGACACAAGATTGAGGGCCGGTATCCAGACCGGATCAATTTTATATATGTGAATTTTAATACATGGTATAACTTGAATGATCAATTCTAACCCGGTCAAAAAATAGGAATCAATAAATATATTTAGCCTTTTATTATTATTATTTATGTGGTGTTTTCTTGGTTGAGCTTATTTATGCAGTATTTGGTAGTAGGTATGATTTCTAATTTTTTACCGGATAAGTTTTTTTCCAATACATAAATTTGTTTCATCGTAATTTAACTTACTTTAAAGTAACTTTTTATAACTTCTACTAAACAAATAATTTTTTAACTTTTATTTTGAATGAAAAAATATTTCCTGTCAAACCAAATTACCTAAGCTCCCTTCGAAGAATAGAGGAAAGTCAATTCTGAATGGACCATTTTAAATGCTCTGGAGAATCATTTAAATGAACTATTTTGAATGTTTTATTCTTCTTTATTTTACTTTATTCTTCCGTATGCATATTCTCTCCATTTCATCCTTAGTTCTTTACTTTTCCAAGTAAGTTTTCTCAATTCTCTTTTTTTTAATGTTCTCTTCTTCATTCCTCGTGTACTCTTCTTGTTTGGTGTTTCTTTTGCTTTGCATCTTCTTTAATCTATAATTTTTGTGGTTTTTAAACTAGGCGTCGTATTGTATGGTTTCTTTGATTAGTTGTAAAAAGGAGAATTGTGTTGCTTTATGGTAAATCAATCCAATTTACATTTTAAATTTTGGTGTTCTTTTACACCTTAATTAACAATTGCAATGTTGTTAATACTCTAATTTATATGTATCTCCTCTTTCTTATTTGGTATTTGGATATAAAACTTTTGGTGTTAATTTTTTTTGCTGGTCTTCATTAACATTCTATTTGGTAGTGAATATGTAACATCTTAATTTTAAATTTAATGACTAATTATCGGTGATTAAATAATAAATGGATGTTGATTTATATAATTAAAAAATGGCAAGTTGAATGAGATTTAAATTTGACTCAATTTAAAATAACTTGGAGTTACCCAAATAGTTTTAGAAATTAATCAAACACATAAGAGGACCAAAACATTATTTGCCCCTCTAAAACTCATTTTGTTTTCACATTCCTAAAAAAACAAGAAAAGAACAAGAGAATTCTCTTCTTCTTCTCCTTTCTTCCAAACCATGCTCTCCCTTTCTTCGCTTCATCTTCATCCTCATTTTAACCAAGGCTATAGAGAAGCTCCCTCTACTTCTCCCATCTCCCTCTCCATATACTAAGGGCTATGGTATAAGATTAAACTTCCTCCTTCTTGACCTGGGTAAGACTTTAAGAACTCAATTGGGGATTTTCTTTGATTTCTTGATTCCCAACTCAATTCCTTGAATTTTGATCTTGTAGAGCAATTATGAGCTTGCGAGTATCACAAGGATTTCCTATTCGCCTTTGAAACCCTTGTTCGACATGTGTTTGGTGAGTTGTAGCTTACGAACTTTTCTGTTTTATTCAATTGTTGTAATCCGGTGTTCGTAGGCTCTAGGTAACTTAGCTTAAATCAATTTGATGAGTTTTAAAATCCAAATAGTGAATTGGACATATTTGATTTGTAAACTACTAGTTGGGTAGATTCAGGTTGAGAATGTGAATGAGGGTCAGGATTACTTACTGGTTCAGCCTGCTCATGCTCATGACTTGTTGTCTTCGCTTAAGTTCTTTTTCTTTTCTTTTGATAAGCCTTTCTTCTGAACTCTTCTTCATCATCCTTGTATTCTATATACACTTCAACGAACCTATCAAACCAATCCACATTGGTCTACAGGTTAATGTCCAGGTCTGGAAACTTCTTAAGGTGCACTTCGATGAAGACAATGATCTCGATGAAGTTTGGACAAACAGTAGACTTGTTGATCTTTGTCAAAGCTTCTTTCTTGGCCTGAATGTCTTTAAAATAGGAGGAACGCGTCTCCTGGTACTTTACAAGCCAAACTAGGCAGTCCAACTCTTGACTTGAACAGAAGGATTCAGAGAAACAAAAACTCTGATGAAATGCTTACTCTACTCAATTGAGATTAGAGACTTGTGTTGTTAAGGAGGAGGAGAAGGTGCAGACTTTTATTATTAACGACGAGGAGGAAAAGTCTTGCTCTTTAACTGACCAATGGGAATTTCGTCATCGGGGTCTGGAGATCTTTTTGGAACACCAGTGACCACTAGGTCTGGCACTGATTTCTTGACTTGGGCGGGAAGAGAAGCAACACTTTTAGGTTGTACCTTGAGGGGAGAAGCAGACTTCTCTCGCTCAGTCTGTGCTACCTTAGCAGTCTAAGCCTTCTTGACTGTTGGCTCCATAAAACAAGGTTCTTCAGCAAACTTCCTCTTGGAGGTTGGCTTGATTACTTCAGAAACTAGAACAGACTTATTCTTTTACACTTCTACAGGGATAGACTTATTCTTAGTAGCAAGTGATGCAACAAACCTTTCCCTAGTCTGGTCCATAAGGGGTGAAAAGGTTGGTAACTTACTCACCAAAGAGGTACTTTGGTCATATCCCCAACAGGCTGTATTGGGACATTCTCCAGAGCAAACACTTTCATCAGTATATTCAGATAGGGTATCTTGTTCTGATTCTTCCCTAAAGAGGCGATCGGGTAAGTCATGATGATGTTGGCTAGACTGATGTTTTCCTTTACCAGCATATGGTACATTCAAAATCTATCCAACTTTGAGACCGTGTCTTTTGCATTTGAGTCTTAGTTGTTAAAGGGAGAGTAAAATAGTTTTAGGGAAGTAGAGTAAAAACAAAATGTTTTGTAATCTTTGCTCTGAACCTTTTTTATGATTAATAAAATATATTTTTGCTCTGACAATGTTTTAGATAAATATGCTCTAGTTTTGATAACTAGACTTATGCTTCGATAATTATATACTATATATTGCTCTGATCACATAGATGCTTTGATTATATATTCTTTTGTTTAAAAAGAAATGTTCGTTCTGATCATTAAAAGTCTGGTTTCCTCGACCTTCTTGCTTGATAAGTCAAAGTTTTTGCTCTGATCATATATCTGACATTAGTTATATGTTTAAAAGCATCAGTCGTATATGCTTTGATCCTTGTTTGAAATCTGCTTCAACATCAATGCTTATAATTTTCTAAATAAAAGTTCTAATGTCATCTGATGTGTTTGATGCTCTCTCTGATATGATTTGATTATCATAGACTTTATTTAATATAAAAGGCTTGATATTTGCTATCAACAAATTGAGGGAAATTGTTGGAACCAAGTCATGTTTGTAAAGGATTTTAAACTATTGACTATCATTCACCAGATCCCAAGTTTTGTTAATAACACATAATAAGGCATTTAAATTAAAAAAAGTCCGCTCATGTGTTATCTAACCTGCTAAATTAAGTATTTTTGGATACAAACACAAAATGCATAAGTTACAAATGAAAGGGGGAGTCTATCAATTAAAAAGTCTGTCTTGAGCCATTAAAGTTATTTCAGGATAAGTCTGATCAGGATCAAAAACAATTTATGTACAAGCTTGTTCCAAGAAAAGTCTGATCCAAGAACTTTGCTAAAGAAGAATCTAATTCAAGTGCGCTCATCCAGACTTTTGGACGGCTAAGTACTTAGCACACGTACTTGCTTCATCAATCAGACCTTTGACTTTTGAAGCAACAAGAACGTTACTCTAAGCTCGTATTAAACGAAGATCAAAGTGTACTTTGAAGATGCTCTAAACCAAGTTCTTATCAAGAGAAACTTCTTTTATCATCAAAAGAGAAAAGAAGACAATCTAGTGCAAAAATCAAATCTCATAAAGGAAGAAACCAATATAACTACTTTGCATATTTTAGAAAACCTAGTGAAGATAAGCTCTTGTATTAAAAAACTCTCAGAAGGTTAACCCTATCCATTATGCACGTCTTAGTTGAAAGAAGAAAGCCAACAGAAGGTCTTTTGCTCTGGATTTCTCAAGGAACACCATTTCAGTACAAGCTCTAATGTTCCTTCATACCAAACCTTTTGTCTTTTCCTTATCTTCAAGGTTCGATGCTCACAACGGCTAAATCCCTCCAATGGTTTCACAAAGGTTATATCAAAGGCTTATATATATATATGTGTGTGTGTGTGTGTGTGTGTGTGTGTGAAGGGATTTCAAATCTTGAAGTGGTTAAGACCTGTAACAATTGAGTATCAAATTCACGAAAGTTATTCTTTCAAGTTCTCAGTCTTAGCTTTCTTCTCTAGAGTAAAGACCTTCTTTGTTGTTCTGCTCCTAACAGACTTTAGCCTTTGTGTTTTATACTTAGTGTTTAAGTTTTTATCTTGTATCTTTTGTATACACTAAGTCATCATAAACACAAACACAAACTATGTTTCAAATCCTTATTTGTGTAAAAGTCTGGTGTGTTGCCTACCTTATTTTCTATTGGGAAATAGTTATTGGCCTGAAAAGACTTTTGAAAGAATACTTGGAATTAAGTCAGAAGTGGCTTATTGAAACAATATTTGGGTTTAAGCCAAAAGTTCCTGGAGTCAATAATACTTGTGGCACGGCCTGGTACTGTGATTGTAAAAGGTGTTTTTACAATAGTGGAAATCCTTTAAGACATAGCTTCTGAGTTGGAAGTGAATCAATATAAATTCTGTGTTCAATCTCTCTATCCCTAATCTTATAAAAGTCTATTTCAAAAAGTCTGGTTCATTCACGCTTAAAAAGTTTATAAGTTCCACACGATAAGAGTCTAAGACTTATTCAACATCCCTTCTAAGTCTGACTTTGAACCATCAGGTTGGTTTTAGGATTCTTTTGATTTTTATGAGTTTGAATTTTTGTAATCCTTATTTTGAGTACCAATGATTTTAATTGAATGTTTTGAATTTTTTTCAACCATGTGTGGCTAGATTCCTTTATTGTGATTCAGGGGGTGGATTGTAATATGATTGAATTAATTTTTACCAAGTTATTAATGAAATTATGTTTACCTTTAACTTTTGATGTCTTTATTTGCTCAACAATCTAGAAATAGGCTTTGGGTAATCTTTAATTAAAGTTATGAGGGACTAAAAAGTGAACTGCTTTAATCAATTTGAGAATTGAATCTAATATTAAATCTATGAAGGACTCAAAAGTGAACTATTTTTGATCTTTTGAGGACCTAAGTTTTCCATAAGGATTGAATTTGGGAGGGACTAAAAAGTACACGTTTTTAATTATTGTGAGAACTTAATATTTTCATATAACCTAATAACTTTGTTTTCGAATTAAACGAACGTTTGTTTGAATTTTGAGAATCTTAGTGGAGCTTTGAAAAGAGAAAGCTAGAACCTTAGGAAAATTGTCCTGGTTAACATGAAAGTAAAAGATAACACAAAATCCTTAAACATCAACACAAAATAATTCACTACCCTATGATTCCAATATGCATTTTAATTCATTTCTTTTTCAGAAAACTTTCTATTGCAATTATTGTTTGTTCTATTTTTAAATTCTTTAAGCAAATTTTTCTAATCGCCTATTTAAATAAGTAGGATTGAGATTCCGAGTACGTGAGAACATGGTCCCTGTAGAGATGATATTTTTTATATTACGTGACAAACTCGTGCACTTGTGGGTGTTGTCAATGCATAATTGTAGAGATGATATTTTTTATATTACAGCATGACTAGTGGCCACAAGTCATAAATAGTGAGGGTTAGCTCGTGTCAAAGTTTGGTAGCTTTTGGAGGTCAAATAGGTAAGTTAGGGTATGTAGAAGTTAGCCCGAAGGCTAATATTCTACAGTCTAGGAGTCTGGTAATCGATTATCAGAGAACAAACTTGAAAACTGCACAGGTTGCTCTCAGGTAATCAATTATAGTAATCGATCACACAGCCCTGGTATTCGATTGCTTGGTTTTGGTAACTGTTAGTCCTCAAATTTTCAATAAAAGCTTTAATAAAAATTTCACAAAAATCATAAAAATTAGTTTAAATTGTTAGAAAATTAGGTTTTAAATTCAATAAATGGATGTTGTTGGAAATAATCTACCCTTGATCAATTTTCTCTAGTTTTGCAGTGAAAAAGTAGAAAATTCAAGAGAAAATTAAAGATACTGGAGGAGCTGACGCGTAGCATCAACCCCACGCATAGCGTGGTTACTTTTGATGCTGACGCTACGCGTCACAGCCACGCGTAGCGTCAGAGCTACGTGGACTCCACAGTCAGCTTGGCCAAGCACTCAGCTTTGACCCATTATTGGCTACCCCACTCAGCACAAATGGCCAAAACCGAATGGGGGATAGGGCCAAGTGGCAAGGCATGATTCATTTAATAATTCCCTCATGGCCACTTCGAGATGTTTAATGGAGGCTGAGTCAGGGGACTGGCGCGTAGCGTCAGCACCCTTGCTCAGCCCTATAAATAGGGCCATCCCATTCCATTCCATCATCCCATTCTCATTCTTTTCTCTCTTTGTACTCGACTTTGAGTATTTCTTTTGTGAGTTTGTAGTTCTAGAATAGTTTTCTAGATACTTGAGAGTGTCTTGTTGTATTGTGATCGTTGTATCGTGAAGTTACCATCGTCTTCATAATGTCAACCTCTGTAAGTGTTGTTTTTACTTTTACCATGTGTAGCTAATCTGTTTATGTTGGAATTGGTGAACTAATCTATTGAGTATACTGTTGTGAATTCTACCTCTGCATGTTTATGATTCAAGTCCATGTTAGTATTTCAATCTTTTATTAATATGAACGTCAAACGGGAAAATGATTTTCATGTGTATTGAAACTTGTTTTATTAGTGTGAATGTCAAACGGGAGAATGATTATTCATGCCGTATTGAAACTCGTTTTGACGAAAGTAAAAGTTGGAATACCCTTGGTATCTCAATTCTATAGGGGTTGTTAACCATTGTTGCTATAAGGCCCGGACATAATGCAAGTTTTTACTGAGAAAGCTCACGAGGGATCGGACTTTACGGTGAATTCTTAGAATTTATATCATGAGGGATCGGTTATAATGATTTTAAGCTGCAATGATATAAAACTTGATGATTAAATATGCATGTCTTGAGTTCCTCATTGTTATTCTAGATTAGGGATCCAATTTTCAACATAATTTGTCTATCTGTGTTTTATTCTCAAGTATCTTACCTATTCTAGATTTAAACTTAACTTTTTAGATAGATTTTTATTTTCTTTTTATCTCATGAATAATTCAACCATGCTATCCTGTGAATATTGTATAAATTGTATGTAAATCATTCTTTTGTCTATAAGTTTATTTTCATTAACCATAGTGACTAGGAAATTACTGTTGTTATTGGACTTTCAATCCCACTGGAACGATATCTAAATTTTGAAAACTACAAACGATTGGTGCGCTTGCCAATTAATGACCCGGTGGTAAACACAAACAGTTAAAACATTATTACCGGGCTAACAGTAACCGATTACCAGACACACCCTGATACCTAGATTCTTCTTTAATTGTTGGTAATCGATTATAAAGGTGGTGAAACCGGTTACACAGTAACTTCTGACCTCTATACCTTTTAGAGAATGTTACTTTCTCACTTAACTTTCGCTTAACCCCTTTGATTAATTTAACCAGCGTTTTGGGGTATCCGACCGACCATATTAGGTTCGTAAAAATAAAAAAAAATTCCCGTGTTTTTATATAAGTGTCACATTTTTATTGGTATCAGAGCATTAGGTGCTCATAACTCGATTTTCATGTCCATATACGAGCATAATTTCAGTTCTAATTCACAAGAACTTGCAGCCATTCAATAAAGGATTCCATAACCTAATCATTTTTATCACTTATTTTCATACATTTGTTATAATTTTTCATGGTTACAACTGGTTCCATGAAAAATTAAATGTGTTTTGTTGCTACATCGGTGCTGGCAGAGATCTTTTCTCACTCTTATGCTTGCTAGTTTATGTAGTGAGTAATTTTGAATATATTGATACTCTCATTCTTCATGAATACGATATTAATTCTATACTCAATTAAATAATTGGTACACTTGTTAGCTCTTATGAGATATATTTTTATGCATCCCTTATCATTTGAACAACTTCACCAAGCATATATATAAACAATAATAAGGATTTATGATATTATAGTTCCAGGTCAATGAATAAAAATGTCCATTGACAATAAAGGGTGACAATGAACTAAACCAACTAGAAGAATATTTAAAACTCAATTTGTTTATTAGCTCGTTGAACTTAGTTCATGAACTAAATGAGTTAAACTTGAGTTAAAACTCTAGCTCGTTAACTAAATGAATTCAACTTAAACTTTATACAGTTTAACTTATTTGATTCATGAATCAACTCAATATACACACTATTCACTATTTTTTAATTTAACTTATAATTAATTTATAAATATAATTTCATATTTTTTATAATAAAAATAACTTTTTTACTTAAATTAAAATATACAAAGATAAATATATATAAGCGATTAACAAATTATTTTAGCTACTAGAATCGAATTGTTTACAATCTCAAGTGGAAGTGGGTTTGAGTTGGAAAAAAAATTGTGTCAAACTTAAACTGAATTTCAAGCTCAACTCTACTATTTTGGTATTTTCGGCTCTATTGACAAGCTATACACACTAGTTAGAATATTAGGAGGATAAGCGGGCCCAGTTTAGTTTGTTTATCTTTGGGCCCTGTGTACTCATCCCATCCTCTGGATTGTGCATTGGCCCTTTTTTCTTATTGGAATTTCTTTGCACCAAAAGAAATTGAAGATGAAAACATATCAAAAGCATCCAAGATGTATGTGATTATTAGTACATGTCAATGATATGCAGCTTTGACACGTGTAAAAATATGTATAGTTTTGCTTATGTATGCATGTTTGGCCAACGGAACCAAAATGTTGAAACTTCAAAGTTATAGCTTATGTGACTGTTACATGCATCTTCTCCAAGTTTCTGCGCATCTTGTTTGGAACTATATAAAATTGTTGAAGCTTCTCATGTTGCCCCCACATCACCCATTTTTATATTGTTATAGTTTGGTACACTTTAGCACATATTCTCACGGAGAGTGACACATGGTTCATCCCATTACCAAAAATGCATCCTTGTTCTTCCAAACAATAATAATTTAAAGAGAGGGTTTCCCGCGAGGAATTTTGGATGAGCTATAGGACCACACCAAAAATCACATCATCATCCATTTTTTTATTCATTTTTCCTCCAATATATTTGGCGACTCCAATCCAATAAATCAGGAAACCCTTGCCCCTTCGGAACTTTCCATTTTAGCCTTTGAATTGTTACGAGAGCTAACTATTTACATACCCAACATTTTATTTTCCATTATAAAAAATTGCTGTCTACAGCTATAATTGTAGCCACCATCGTGTGAAATTTTTGAGATTTTCGTGATTACACATGTAGCAACTAGTGCGTCAGCTACATGTTTTAATCATCTCAGTGTACTTACAATTTTAACCACAGTTTCAAACTGTGGCGACAAGTGTAATGTTATGCATGCCACACATCCTACTTTGATGACATTTGCACATTGATAGACTTAGCTAATAACTATGCTGATGTAGTTATATAATTTTGCAAGCTGTAATACCGGGGAAAGTTTGTGTTCTCTCTCTGCGGTCTTTGTGTGCAGCTTTTTTTCCTCTAAAATTGTGTGACTCACACTCGGTTGCTCATTGCTTACCTATGCACTAATGACGCTATGAACCGTGTTTCATGTCACAAAAAAATTGCATTTTTATAACCAATTTTGTTCTTGAATTTTGATTGCAAACGTTGTCCTTCCAAATGATTTCCTGGGAAATGTTGGGCTACCAATTCAATAGCCTTATTGTACTTTGAAGGGGCAAGCATAAAAATTTAAGGAAGTGATTACAATGGATGCCTAAGCCTAAATTTAGCTACTGTGTGTATAGACTATATGCAGAAGTTGTGTAGTGCATGAACTTCTCGAAAACAGGAGACGTCAACCTTAGTGACATAAGCAGTTATCTATTTGGCATTTCCACTTCGTAATTCCAATGTGAAAGCTTCAACTCGAGGTTGCAATTAATGCACATGATTCAAGTGAGGAATGACTAAGTGTAGCATGTAAGAATGTCATAAAGGTTAAGGGTGGTAATAAGAAATAAAAGAGAAGATTAATTTACACATTTGAGAAATATAACGAAATCCTATAATGTTATACTACCTCCGGTTCCAAATATAAGCAAATATACCTAACTTCACACATATTAAGAATAGTAGTTGAAGGTAGTTATTTATATTAATGTTACCACATATTTGATTTAATTTTCTAAAATACCCTTAGTATCATTTATTACATAAAGAATTAGTAGCCTTGGAAATATATATGATGAGGACATATTTGGTAAACAAGCATTTAATAACATTGGGAAAATCTAATTTTGCTTATATTAAGGGACCAAAAAATTCCACTAAAATTTGCTTATATTTGGAACCGGAGGTAGTATTATATTGTAAAATGCATATTTATTGGTAAAATAAATAATATATTTTTTTAAATGGGTTAAGTAGCTTAATAGTAAAATTTCTCTTTTATTTTCCATGTATTGTTCTACCACACTTAAATTTTAACATATAAAACATTTTAACTTTCCTAGGGCATAAAAAAAAAACTCTTATCAAGTTGTGGTTCATTGATAATACGAGTGATGTGGTGGTGTGGACAATCTTATACTTTTCACGTAAACCTTGGGCGCTCCTTGTGATTCGTATTAATTACAGAAATTTGCAATAAAGTGATCGGTGGAAATTAAGAGTTTGGTGTATATAGAAATTAAACCTTTTGGTGCTTATTTTTGTAACTTATATTTGTGGATAAAATTGAAGATACAAGAGGGAACCTATTGAAAGTGTTGAATGTGGGAATTATAAGATGAATTTTTTGGGCATTCGTACGCGGCTAGTTGATAACCTAACTTCAATTATATATATAATAGTGCTTTAACAATTCTAATCAAATCCTCAAGCTTAGATGGTGGTCTGTAGAGTCAAAAACTGCAAGAAACTGTGTTACGTGATCCGATGTGACTTCCCTAGACTTTTTAAATCGAAGCATGCATGTATAATTTTATTGAGATAAATATAATCAATATATATTTTAGAAAATTTAAGATAATTATTGATTTAAAAATTATTTTTTAAGATTGAGTTAGGTGTAATATTTGAGTTAAATAAATTTTATTCTCTAACAGCAGTTTCAGATTAGCAAAATGACAGGAGATAATTGTATTTTTCTTTGAGCTAGCCATCATACTAATTCTGGAATGTTTTAAGAGATTCAGTTGATACAATTTTATATGTTTTATACACCTAATGCATATTAGGTAATGTAATACATCATGTTGCTCGTCATCCTCCATTTCACAATGAGATGAAAAGTTTTCCATTTAGGTGCAATTTTAAATCGTTTCGTTAGCACTTCCATTCTTTTTATCCACTGCCCACTCTCACAAAAGCTGACATTCATCTGAACCAATTATCACATTGCTTCTTAATATATGAAAAATCAATAAATTATTTAACAACTACCAAATACATAAATCAACTGAAAAACAACTATTCTAATTAAATTTCTAGTCAATAAATTCAATCCTTGGACTACTTTCTCCCTTTTTCTACGGGGTTTCTATATCGGAATATTTGTTGTGTAGTTTTTAGTTTTATGTTTTAGTTTATAAGGTTTTGAATTTGTAAAAGTTTTTTAAATTTTTATAATTATAATTAAAACTATTTTACACATAAATAATAATAATAAAATAAAAATATTAATGGTAATAATAAATCTTCTACAATAGTAACGATAATGGTGACAACAACTATAATGGTGGTGGGGTGGTGGTGGTCATTGGGACAGTGGCGATGGCTAAGGCGATGACGAAGATTGTGACAATAATAATGGTGATAGTGATGCTCACAATGGTGGTGGTGGTAGAGGAAGGTGCTTGCCGCAACAATGATGATGGTGGTAAAGATCATTGTCATCATGACGATGGTGAGAACATTTGTGACGATATAATGGTGATAGTGGCAATGGTGGTGATGGAAAAGGTGGGGACAATGGGTAAAAGTAGTGGTGGTGGTGGCGATAATGACGGCAATGACAGTAATGGTGATGGTTATTGTGGTGGTGGTGACGATCATAGTGGTGGTGGTAGTTGCTACAACGGTAGTGATGGTGAGATGGAGAGTGTGGTGATGGTGGTGATGGTAATAGGGTGGTGACGGTAGTGGTAATGGTGATAGTAATGATGCTTGTGGTTGTGGAAATAGTTGTGGTAGTAAAAGGTGTGAGATGGTGGGAACAATGGTGGTAATGGTTGTAACGGTAGTGATGATAGCAGAGTTATGACAAAGATGGTCGTAGTGGTGGTGGTGATCGTGATAATGGTGGTGGTGGATGATTGGAACAATGGTAATGGTGGTGATGGTGGGAACAATGGTAATGATGGCGGCTAGTGGGAATATCGGTAGTGGTGGCAACTCGTGGAGGTGGCAATGGTGGCTTTGGTGGCAAGGTGGAAAGGGTAATGATGATAGTGGTGGTGATTATAACGGTGACAATGATAATGACGTGTAGTGAGTGTTAAGAGTTTATAAAACTAAAAACAAGAAACACAAAGCTATTTTTTTTTCCTTAAAAGTAACCAAAAATCATTTTAAAAATGAATAAAAATTCACCTCAATATATTTTTTGGAACAAATTTTATTTTGAAATTCATTTTAAAAACCGAAAATCCAAAACACAAATGTACCCTTAAAAATTAGGGTGATGAGAGGTTTTTTGTTTTTAATTATTGGGGTGTATTGATGTAGCAATGAATGATGGGTCAATTCCAATATTCCCCTGTGCATGTGAGGGGGAGTGAAGCTTTCAGACGGTTCCACATTAGAAAGCGGCGTTCTCGGTTTATAAGAAATAGTATTAGTCAATTATGTTATGTCAGTGCCTCTTAGGACTTTGGAATTCATGCAGAAAGGTGTGTTTAGAGGTATCGTGGGTCATAGTAGATTCTTCCATTCTGTGGCTATCATAGCTTCACACACAGTTACACACCATTAATATCTCTCTTTTGGCTGCATACAACCCTGACAATGAAACCTTGGTGAGTGCGGCTTCTATTGCTAGTTTTTTACCAACACTTGCTTTAAAATCAGAATGCGATTTCTAACAATGTTGCCAATGGGGCCTATTGTGAGTAAATGAACGTCCCAAAAAATATCATTTCATTTTTCAACTCACAGAAGCAGTAAAAAGATATTATTATTGAGCAAGACACTTATCTTATCTAATAAACTATCCTCTTTGACGTGAAACAAAGAATTAAGTGACATGTGGCACCTTTCAATATCCTGAATGCTACATTCTGTTTCTATGTTCACCCCTGGGAATCTTGGCCTTGTTGTGCTGGCGAAATTTTCCAGCACTGTTGTTGTTAATTGTTAATAACTAACATGCCAATGGCCTTAATTATTAGGTAATTATATGCTAGTAAGCATATTAAATTATTTCTGACATTTCTGTGATTTTCCAATGCTTCCAGATGTTTCTAAGTTCTTTGAGAATTTAATATAGAAAAAACACATGATTTTGTGTAGTTGGAGATACTAGAATTAATAATTGTTTCTCATGTTTTACCTTTGATTGAGCTCAAGTTTTAGCCACAAAAGTTGCACGTTACACAGCTATCGATTGTTGCATACCTTATCCTAACAAAAGGGTTTAGTAATTATGTGTGGTTGAAATTCGTTTTCTAGTCCGGAGGCAGGTGTCACCGCTGACGCAGTTTTCTATACTTAATTATATTCGTTTTCTACATTTCTACTTGTTTCTTATTTACCTACTTCAAATTTTACTTTTACTTTTACAAGTGAAGATGTTAATGTATCCCAATAAGATTCATAAATACAAAACAAAAACATCTCCAATAAGATTGACTCCCTCTTATATAGTACTAGATTCTTAAATGTAACTAATAATATCATATCGAATTCAACAATAATTTAATATATTCTCCTCTAGTTTATTGGAAAGATAGTGGACTTGATATTTAACTCCAGTCAAGTATCTTCTTTAATATAAGGTAAATTGTTCTATTACTTACAATGATACTTAAAATCTTTTTTTATTTTAAAAAATTGTAATTTGGGAATTGTAACTTTGGAAGTGTTTGATGTAACAATTTTAAAAAATGTTTTTGAGAAACTAAGATTTTTAAGAATTTATTTTTATTAATAATTCTTACAAAAACTTTATTATAAAAACTTTCCCACTAAAGGGGGTGAGAATCCTAATTCTCCCAGTTTGAAAGTTTTTTCATAGTTAAAAATACAATTATGTATCATATATAAACTTATTTAAACTTCTCTTGTATGTTAAATTCTCATTCAAAATTATCAGAAATACGATAATAGTCAAAATTCAAAAGATCTATGTAATTTTCCCAAAAACATTTTTGTTCTTACCAGTGTTCGGGTCAATCATACTCTCGATTTTACACCGCCTTAGTGGGGTATAGTATTTTATACTTAGGTTCAATGGGGAGCCAAGTTCTTCACATTATTGGATGAAGTATAGTCAAGTCCTAACTGTTATGAAGCAACACACCGGAGGTGAATAGATAGATTACGGAGGTCCTTCAGAAAAATGTTCAGCTCCCCTTAAATTAATAAATGAGTTGTATTTATAGTACTTTCTAGAGTTCAAGACTTGATTTGACCTCTTTCTTAACATGCTATAGCTACAGTAAGTTGGCAGGAAAAGGTTGCCTATACCTTATCAGGCTGCTGTTTAGATGTTAGTTAATTTGACCGTTATCAATCCAATATCCATACTGATACCCATTTTGTACATCGGTTCTTAGGCTTGAAATATGGTATCTAAGGTTTTTAGCAATCTGGCATCTAAATGGTTTAGTTTCATTCTACATACTAGTCATTCTGTCCACTGGTTATGGAGTTCGGTATGAACCCCAGATCAATTTTAACCATACCAAACATGTTTATAACACTTTTAAGGAATATAATTCCGGTGGGAAACACACTTCCTAGGATTTTAAAAAAAATATCCGTGTACTCCTTTGATATTTAACTCAATCACAAATATACAATCAAAATTAATATACTTTGTGCATAATAAATACATGGTATTAATAAAAGCAAAAGGTAAATTCTTACCATTTCGTACTTTATGAAAAAAATTGTAATTTACACAAGAATTTCTAACACATAGTGTAGATATCATTGGATGTATGACCAATATGTTTTAGCATATGTGTAGAGTGTTGACACAACGATTCAGGGAAATAAAATTATAAAAAATAAAAAAAATTTAAAGTTAATATTGATTTTTTATATCGTTTGAGATAATTAAAACTATATTTTATTATATAATCTTTTTTAGAATTGGTCAAACTAAAGTTTAACCAATTCTAACTTCAAATAGGCTATGAGGTTAATATGTGACAATATCATGGGTCGTAGTCGTTGATACCATGCAAGTACCGGTATCATTTTCAAATTGCTAGATCTTCCAAGCATTAATTGTGTGGCCAAATAGAACTCTGAGCTATTAGTTGTAGCTCCAACTGAACCACAGCCATACATGTTCAAAGACACATTGGAAATTGTGTTGCCATCTTCTACTCACTTTGGATTACTGATTCAATATACAACTACATCATACATTTACTTCATATATTTAATTTATACCATACGGGTATTTTTGTATTGAGAAAAAAATTTAGGGACAGTTGTTCTTTAATTTTTTTTTTACTGTTTTCAATTAGATTGGACTTTCGGCTTGTTAATTCACAAAATATAGATAAACATTAATAACTGATCAAATTATTAAGATGCAACTTCAATTCTTAATTAGAGAATAATAACATTAGAATTGTTTCTAACTATTTTTTCCACCGTCCAACAATGGCATGCTGCAAGAGCAATGTGAACTGTGGAATTTCAACTTAGGAACATAAATTAATAGCAGTGTTTTCCACATGTCGGGTACATGATGTGACATGATATTTGTTGACCGGAATGCCAGAAAAATCACATAAAAAAAATTAAATGGTATAGTCTATTTGAAATGAGTTCCGTAAATATACAAAAATAATATTTATTTCAATAAATATTTATTTCAATAATTACATCAATTATATTAAAATTCATTTTAACGTTTAAATGTGGTTATGAAAATAAAATTATTTAAATAACTTGTTTTGTTTGAATTATATTAAAAAATATTTTTAAATTTAAAATTATTAAAATAAATATAAAAATTATAAAATTAAAAAATACAAAAGGTTAAATAAAAAAATAAGTGTATAGTATAAATAAATCTAAAAGAATTCAGATTCAGTATAGTTATTTTTCTTTTAAAAATAATCTAATGACTGTAATCAACTTTTTATAGAAACACACCAACATTAAAAATAAAATAAAAAAACCTTCCCAAGCACACATTTAAAGTGAGATGAGACCTAATCCCAGACTACAATAATTAATATTACTAATTGAAAATTTGAAACTGCAACATTTCTCTGCAACCTGCCACCTTTTTACTACATGCCTAAAATTTGTGTTAACTATAGAAGCATATTTGAACTCTCATTTTAAAATTTGGCTTCAATTGTTGAAGACAATATTAAAATGTGGTTACTGGTCAAATTAGAATTGTATATATATCAGGAGTTTTATTCTAATGCATTTCTATGATTAGCCATTCATTTACTATTGCCTTTTTTTTCTTCTTTGGATAATAATGTAACTCATCATTTTAGAACTCTCTTACTTTAGCTAATAGACACCACATTTATCCCATTCTCACTCCTTTGTTTATATTTATATAAATAGAAATTACTCAATTCCATAACCTTTGGCAACTTCTGTAACGTTATTGTTTTAAATTTTTAAAAAATTAAAATTGAAAAAAAGAAACACGTGTAACATGTCACTAGCCTTAACAAAATTTATAATACTACTTATAAGAAACTTGTGGTGAATTATATTAGTTAACTATTTTCTGTAGATTGTCAATACATTTTTGCTGACAACTAAAGAAAACACACAGCATGTCAGTTATAAAATGCAGACCCAAATGAAATATTGATGTGATGAAAAAATGCAGTTTTCATAAGTTAAAAAAATTCTGCTTTCTTCTGTCCCCAAATAAAAACGTGTCTGGTAACACAAACACAATTAATAGGAATGGGGAAATTATTACTCCCTCTCTTTTTATTTTTATTTATAAGATTAATTTGAACAAAACATGATTTTTATAAAAAAAATATATAAAATTTTAAATTTATCTCTATTTAAATTTAATTTTTTTTTATATTTATAATAATACTTTTCAAATTAAAAAGAAAATATTAAATGTTTTTAAATAAATAAACTTATAAGACTAGTAAAATATTTTTCCTTTACAATTGGAAGTACAGTGAACGAAGATAGGAAAACAATACATTGATTGATATAATAAAAAGGAAGTTTGCTATCATGGAAAACATAAATCTGACGGATAATTAAGTTCCACATAAACAAATTGGTGGGTGCCATGTGTTGAACCCGAAATAGAAGAAATCAACTTTAGTATTGATATAATATAATATATAATTGTTGTTTCCCTTTCCTTCAACAGACATATCCCATTTTATGGACCCAAGAAAGCAAAGATTCATCAACAACGATAAACCATAAATCAACTTTAGTCCTAGCTTTTTTATGGGGTGGTTAGTTATGTGATTATGATTGAGGTTCATACAACTTTCCTGTATTTTTTACCACTCTAATAGTAAGTTGATTTGGATGCATCTGAATAGGATTAAAAATTACTAATAAGGAAATAATGTAGATCTATTTTAGAGTTATTATAAGTAATTTTAATATAAATCTAACATTTTTGATTAACTTATAAAAAAATTACTTTTGAACAACTCTAATTAACCATGCAGTAAGGTTAAGCATATGATTTACAGTAGAAATAATGTCGAAGTGATGACAGAGTCTGACTGAAAGCTCAAGTTGGTTTAACAAGACTATGCAAAGCACAATGGACACTCCCTTGTCGAGATAAAAACAAAAAAAGACCATTTCAGCCTGCACTATGAGTGAAGGCAAACCCCAATGTGCAAATTGCAAAACCACTGAACAAACTACAAAAGACATGCCATACATTGCTGCAAAAACAACCAAGAGGAATTGCCCATAATCGTATAATGACTAATTAGAGGGACTTTCATGTTACAAGTTGTTGGTTGACATGATGAAAAGTTTCATCTTGAGATGAAATTTTTGCATTGGTTGGACCCTCCAAGCACATAGGCTCTTTGACATGTGGAGATCACAATAATTGAAGGTAGTGAGTAAAGCATCTTGTGTTTTGTCAGAGACTTTCTGTGCTCTATAGCTGTGTCAACTTATTTTCTCCACAAACTACCAATAGAACTCGCGCAATTTCCTTGACTTTCTTTTGAAAGCTCCTTCAATCAAATGACGATTTCACATTGCCACCTTCATGGTCTTCTCGTTAAAAATCTGGCTTGAAACTTCCAAATTGCAACACTTGCAAAGTTGACTTGTTACCCAAGATATTCATTCACGATTTGACAGTTATTTATTGCCATGTGTGTATTACTCATGGCGTGGCAGAACTTGCCCTTGCCCAATTGTTTACTTGTGATTGAATATTCACGATTTTAACATGTGCTAATCAACCAATCTCCCCTTGCTGCTACCATCTTTTTGCAATGTCTAAACCAAAAACTTTGAACTGATGAAGACATTTTCTGATTTTAATTTCGTTTAACATAAGGGTATATTCTTATATATATACATATTATTCCCACTAAATTCATCATTATAATCTTAGTATTGGTTTGGTTTTTAACCATTTGATCAAACATAATAAAATCAACATGGACTAACTATTACATACTACCTTAAACGAAATTCTAGTTTTGTAATTAAATTATCAAATAATTATTTATTTATTTTATCATGAATTTTATTCCATGACAAAGTATACCTGCGCAAATAAACAAAATTTCAAAAGCATTTATTTAACAGTTTTCTTTTTCTTTTTCTTATTTTGCCTATTTATTAATATATATTTCCTTTAACAGAGGCTACATCAAACAAAAAGGCACCTAATTAGTGAACACAACAGTCACCTTTTTAAAAAAATTTGTTCTCTTATACATACAATACAAAACATTAGAAAGGCAAGGATTTGCAGAAAACAATTGGGGGGGACAAATGGAATAACAAAAATAGTGAAATAAAATATTATTTCTGATATTTACAACAGAAAACCTGTACTGATGAACAGAAGTTTACAGTGATGTAAATAAAACCCACATAGTATATCACATCCTATACTGTGACATATATACCCCATGTTTTTTTACCCTCTTATAGATCTACATTCATCAAGTGAAAGAAGAAGAAGAACAAGCAGAGAGCAGCTGAGCTTCATGGCTACTAACTACACCCAAAAGCTACAAGCTGGTCCCCAAAAGTGATTAATCAACCCCAAATCATAAAAAAATCTGCTTGTGTAAGTAAAATGTAAATAAAAACAACAGAGGAGTATAGATTCCGGGGGCATATCTGCAAGCATCCCTCAGTTAAATCTTCCTCCTCATCACAGACAAACTCACCAATCAATCAAGCCTGCTTCCTCAAATCCTTAGACTGAATAAAAGTTCCATGGAACCCATAAGGAACTCTTGAAGGAAGCTTAATAGAAGCCTCGAGCTTCAAATTCATGGCATTCACAATTTGCAGCTCTGATTTCCATTCCTTCTCGTCATGCACAAATGCCAGAATATACCCATCATCTTCCCTCTCTGAATCCTTCTCCCTCGGAAGAAACAGAGGCTCTCCCCCGAACCTCTCTTCCCCATACATGTACTTCTTCACTTCCCCACTTAACAAATCAACCTTGGCAAACCCAGAAACCTTTGGCCACGGTTCCGCAAGCGCCAAATACGCAAACTGTGTCTTCCTTCCTAGCTTGTTCCTGTTCACCATCCCAGCTTCCAGGTTCACTTGTTGGGCCTCGTCTTTGATAATGGGTCTCCTCGTTGACTCCCCAGTCCTCAAATTCAACCTTATCTCCGACAAGACACTCTTCAAATTCTCCTCGCATTCGTTGAAAATCGAATCTGCAGGGGTCATGCAGGACCCAATCACGACAACCTCGTCCTCGTTCTCCTCCCACGCGTTCCACAAATGGAAGCAGAAACAATCCGGAGCGTCGATCCATCTAATGCCACGGGCGTCCTTCGCATTCTTGTCCAGCACGCCGAACCGGGAAACCTTCTCCTTCTTGTAAACCACCGGTGAACCTCCGGTGATCATCTCGCTCAGCTTGAACACCACTTGCTGGTCCGGCACCACCACGAAGTTCTCGGTGATGGCGAAATCATGCATCATGGTTGGTTCCTCAAGAGGGATTTCAACGTCAGGGGATTTGACGCCGTCGGGGGAGAAACGGAAGTACTTGAGGTAAGGCTTCTGAACCACGTCGTAGCTGAGCGCGTGGAGATCGCCGGTGACAGGGTCGACTTTCGGGTGTGCGATCATTGTGGAATTTAGTTGGCCGTTGAAGTCGTAACGGCCAACGGTGGTTAAGTCGCCGTTAGCGGTGACGCGAACGTGGTAAGGTAAATCGTCCTCCGACATGGCTAAGAGGTGGTTGTCGAAGTAGACGAGGCCGGCGTTGGCAACGCCCATGCCGTTGGTTCCGTCGACGAGGCCGAAGAGGCTTCGGGCGTAGAACAAGAGGAGGCGAGCGATGCCGGAGTGGCCGTGGAGTTCGCCGATGGCTTTGGGGAAAACGGGCCGACCCAATTGTTTCTCTTGGGCCAGGCGTTGGGTTTGAGTGAACCGGCAAGCGTAGCTTGCGGCGCCGTCTTTGAATTTCACGGCGTGGACCATACCGTCACCGTCGAAGAAGTGGTGGCCGGCTACCGGCTCGTAGAGCGGGTTCGCGCCGTTGCGGACGTAGACGCCTTCAATGCATTTGGGGATTTTACCGGTTAGCGGGAGGAAGTGCTGGACGGGTTGCTCCGGCACCGGGGCGAAGTTTCCGGCAATTTGGACTCGTGGGTCGGCGGTTTTGGGAAGTGGGTGTTTGCGTTCGTGGGAGACTAACGCTGTTTCGACTAAGTCTAAGGCTGAAGCTGCGGCTTTTTGGAAAAGGTTCCATTTTTGGGGTAATGGTTGTTGTTGGGAGGGTGGTGGTGGTGGTGGTGGTTGTTGGTGTTTGGTTTCTTTGGTGGTGGGAATGGCGGTTTGGTACTGTTTAGGGAAGGGGAGTGTTTGGAGGGAGCATGAGATGTTGGGCTTTTTGTGTTTCAAGGTGATTGAGGTTGTGGGAGATGAATTTGAAGAGCATGATGATGGAAGTGTGGTGTTAATCCAACTTTTTGATGCTATTGCTGCTGTTGATGACGATGCCATGGTGATTGGTAATTCTGTATTTTGGAGTATTAGTAGTGGTGGTGAGATCGTTGTGTTGTTTTAGGTAATGGAAATTGGTTAATGTTTTTGAGAATTGGAAGAGGTGCGTATGTGTAAGTGTATGAGAGAGAGAGAGTGAGTGAGAGAGAGAGAGAGAGAGAGAGAGTTGGGGAGAGTGGGGAGTGAGATATGGGATATATATAGTGGAAGAGGGAGGGAAGGGAATGGAGGTTGAAGTGAGACATGTAGGAGGAGACCACGTGTAGGAATAAGAAAATGGGAGAGGGGACTCATAAAAGGTAGGATTGGGAAGACAAGGTGGGACATAGCTGCATGATACGATGCCACGACCCCCCCTCTATCTCTCTACAACACCGAGTGCTTATATGTGGAAAATATGATTATAATATAGGGAAAGTTCCTTAAATTGAGAGCAATCACACATGAGAATTGATGACACAACACAAGAGAAATCGGCAAAGGGAGTGTTGTGTTGTTCATTGGCCCATTAGGAAGGGAAGAGAGTTGGGCTTTTGTGTTTGAGTGTGGATTGGGGGAGTGAGTGGAGAAGGCATTTGTTGTTTTGCACACGTCGAACCCCGCGTTGCTCCCTCATTCATAGTGTGACTCCCGTTACACGTGGCCAATTCTCTCTTCAAATCTTTCGTCACATCACTTCCTTTACCCCACACGCTTCCCTTTAAACCTTCCTTCTTAATTCCCCACATCTCCCCCACGTTTATTCGTTAACTAGTCCAATTCCAAAATATGATTTCATTACCAACTCAACCTACAAGTTACATTTATTTTCTTATGTGTTTTTTTTACTATTTTTTATTTGAAATGCACATTGTCAACCGACATTCATATTCAACAAAGCATAACTGACATGTGTCGTCGTCACATCAATAAAAACCGACGTATATCTATGTCAGACGTACTCTTATAATTGGATCATAAGTAATAATCCAAATCATTCTAGAAGTTCCTACCATGTTATAGACAAGATCCCATAAAATACAAAAAACATGTGCAACTAATGATTACATCCTTAAGATTACATCTATTATTAATAGTGCATCATAAATATACAAGCTATGCTTGTCTTGATTCTAAGCCTATATACCGAACTATTGTTTCATTTTATTGACTTGGTTGTCTGTGAAACTTTAAGAACTAAAAGCCCTTTTGGTCCTTTATGACTCTTGTGCATGTGACTGGACATGAAATTAACCCAATTGTTGTATAGTGGAGATCGACACATCAGAGCATGATAGATAGGGATGACAAAACAGGTTGGCTTGTCCCACCTAAGTCTGTCAAAAAGTGAGCCAACTTAGCTTGACACGTCTAAATAAATAGGCCAAATAATTGGGCTCAATGGGCCAACAACCTGACTCACCAAACCCCAACCTGTGCTTTTTTTTTATAACAGTCCACCATTTTTTTTTGAAAAAAAGTGTCAAACTAAGATAAAAAAATCTAAAAATAATTCTTTAAAAATCAAAGAGGATATTAATTAAGAGATGTCACTTTTTTTAACTTCAGAAAATGAAAGTATATGTTTTAAAAAAATAAAAAATTATTTTATTATTAATATTTAGATTTTTTTTTCTTAGGCAGGGACGTGTCCTACCAAATTGGCGACCAGGTCATTACGAGCCAATGAGCTAAAAATTTTGTCCGCTTCGCCTATTTTGACAAGTTTAAAGGGTCGAGCTAAAGTTATAATTAATTAGGATCAAGTATCGATTGGGGTTTTGAAAATAAATAGTGTAGTCGATGAAAATTAGGAATTAATTATGTTTATGCAATATATCATGATATGAAAATTCATGTGAATTTACGAATGATAGTATGATACTAATTATGAGTAGAGAATGGTGGTTTTAAAAATATATAAGTTATGGTGGTGGTTAGTATATGCTAGATATAGAATTGAATTTGTGTGATGATTGTATGATGGTTTTGTGTTTAGTGAGTTATATATTAATTATGATTTCCTACACTTACCTTTACCATGGTTTATTTCTTTTAGTAACCAATGACAGAGAGATCCCAGATGCCCCGGAGGGAAGCGCCAAGTAAGGAGCCGATGCCAAGGAAAAAAGTGGGATTAATGTAAACATGATGATGATTTTAAATGAAGTTAGTTTTACCAGTACACTTGGATTAATGGTTTGGTTATGTACAATAATTAAAGTTTGGTAGATGTGGCGATGTGCTTACATAGTTGATTTAGATAATGGTATGATGGAGAATGTTTAGCCTTTGTGGGTGATGAATGGATAAAGTAGAATTAATATGTGACTTTATGCATGTATGTTGTATGTTGGAGTTGTATGTGTGATTGGCATTGAACCATGTGTGATTGATGCTAAATTATTATGGGAAAATGAATTGTGATTGCATATGTGTATGTATTTGGTCCATTGTGTGGTTAGTTTGATGATGATGATAGAATTGATGATTTGATATTTGATGGAGTGATGCATTACATATCTAGGCGAAGAAAACGACTAATTTAGCAACTAGATGTGTGAAATGGAAATCCGGTGGGAATTAGAACCCCCGGAGGGTAACAATAGGTTCCTAAGGTCATGTAAAGCTTGTATGGATGGCCATTGGTTGCGTTGGAGTGCATTTGATTGGTTTTGAGAATGGTGTTGTTTCAAGTTTGATTGAAATACATTTTGGCATATAACTTTGTCATATGAAGGAATTTTTTAGTACGGACTGCACCAGCATGTCCAGAATAAGGGAAATATAGTGTCTGTAAAGTTTGGTAGCAATCGGAGTTGAAACAGACAAATTAGATAGGGCAGAAGTTGGTCCAAGTACTAGAGAATCAGGTTTCCTTCTCATGCATCACGCTTATTAGGTAATCGATTACCATATTTGAGTAATTGACTACTAGGACCTTGTAATTGATTACACGCTCCAGAAACAGAGTTTTTAGGCGTTTTGAGTAACGTGACTCTTAGGTTCCTATAATTTAATAACGGGGTATTTCCAAAGTGAAAAATTTTCTCTAATTTTTCTAGACCTTGTAATAAAATTTTAAGAATCATTAAGGGAACGTTACATAAATAGTTGTGGTATTAATGAATTACGTGGTTAATTTTACTTTTATGCATACAATATATAACACACATGTATATTAATTTTCATTTTAAATTTTAATTAATTTCTATTTTTGAAAAATAATAAAATAAAATATTAAAAGTTTAATTAATGTAGTTTAATTGTACATATATTTATTGAGTTTTTAAAATTACAATTTATAATCATGGTGAATAAAGGTATTAAGGATAATATATATATTGCATTTAATTTGAATTTTCACTTAATTTCAAAATTTTAAGTATTAAACATAGTAGATTTAATTTAAATAGTTATAATATTTAATACATTGCATGGTTAATTTTACTTATATATATATATATATATATATATATATATATATATATATATAATACTTAGTTAGATATACATGCACTATTATATTATTGTAAATTTTTATGGATAATACAAAAAAATGTATTCATTCAGAATAATACAAAAAATATTATGCATAAATATGTAATATAGTAAATCGGGTTAGAAAATATACACAATATAGTTCTATAAATAAATGATAGTTAATATTAATTAATTATATAATATGAATGATAATAGTTACTATATAACTTTATGTGCCGCTTTTTCAAATAATATTTAATGTAATATTTTAACTTAATATATATTTAATAATATAATATAATATATCATATTAATTATAATTTATAAAAGATAGTTAACATAAGTATGAAAAATAAATTACTAAAAATAAAAATATAAAGAAATACATAAATATTTAAAAACTACAAAACTGGGATTGTATTTCGTATATTATTAACAATATATAAAAATAAACATCTAATTGTCACTATATTTCTATTTTTTAAGGATTAATCAATAAACATATAAATAACTAAAATAAAATGGTAGTCTTAAAGATTTTTTCTCCACTTTGGTGTATAATAAGTTATCAAATATTTTGACAAATGTATATAATATATATTTTATAATTGAATCAATCGCGTAAAAAGATAAACAAATGGACTATATTACATAAAAAGTTGATATGTAACCAAAATTACTAAAAATAAATTATTAAATGTTTAACAAATATATTTAATATAGATTAGATTATGTATTCTAATGTTATTTAATAACTTTCTTAATTTATATGTTTTTAAAAATTATATGAGATAAAACAAAAACAGAAGAAGTATCTAATCATGAATTAACATTTAAGTAAGAATCAATCAAGGATTTATGTAATAATTATAAAAATAATTTTTAACCAAATGGTGTCTTGAAACCAAAAGCCAAGCAGCAACCTAGAAGTCTTACTTAAATTTTTACTACAACATTCTTTAATAGTTGACTGTATTAGTGCATCATAATTATAGAGCACGTTTGGGAACGGAGAAAAACTTCGTTGATTTGTAGCAATTTTTTGATTCTACGGGTCAACGAAGTTTTGATTGTCTCAAACATCGTAAAGAATTAATATCAACCTCTAAATATTTCACTTTAACTCAAATCCGTTTTCTAAACTGTAAACCAAACACCCTCTAACCATAAAAGTAATTCTTTGTGTTTTTTATTGTTACTGAATTTTTTAAAATAAACTGAATATGTAATTTTTGGTTCTGCTTAGTCGCTTATCATAAACTAGATTACATTCAAACACATACATATATATAAAAGATGCATATGATTCCAGCCAGCTAACCTGTGGTTTTGCGGTTATTTCTGAAAATGTATAAAATTTTGTAAAGCATATCATTCTTTTTATGCATTAAAGCTTATCCAAATCAAAAAGTTGTGATAAATAGAGAAATTAAATAAATAAATAAAGGTCCAATAAGCATAGAAGATGAGAAAACAAAAATGATATGCATATATAGTTCCTATTCCTTAACTTTTTCAAAGACTTGTTCCAAGCTGGGGCAAACAAGAATGCTGTGCTTTGGCAGGATTAATGTTGACAAGAATTGACTCTCATGCTACGTGTAGGGCTGTATTTTGATTCAACGTATGTTCATCACAGGCACAATTAGATGATATTATGATCCTCACTTTTAAAACAGAGGAATTTGCACCTTCTTAATTAAAACTCTGCTAATAAACAAAATGATGTAATGCATGATGCAACAAAATAATGCACCATTTTGAAGAGATATTTTCTTCTTTCTTTATACCTAATGGCCAATGGGTAAATACATCATAGTCACAACATACAGAAGCTCTGGTAGCATCTACAAGAGTGGACCAGATTAATTGTAATGCCAAGTTTTGTGTTGTCATAACTCCATTTGCAAAGAAACCAAATTACGAGATTCAACTCATCCCCAATTAGGTTTAATTAACTTCCTTTCCGGTTCAATTAATTGTTACATTCTAATAATTAAGCTATACTTGGAATCATAACATAGTTTAATGCTAAAAGATCCGTGAAAAAGTAACTCTTTTATAACAACAACAAATTAATTACCAATTTCAGTCTATTTCCGAAAACAAAAACTGAAGTTTCTCTTTCTCTTTTAATTTATTCTAGTACTAAGGTTTCATTTCATTACTGCGACCTTGTTTGCCCAAAGCCGAACACGCAAGGAAAATTATTCTAATAAATTATTCAACATGAGTTTTAAGATTTTGGAAACTATGCAGCTTTATAAATCTTTCCATAATTTTTTTTATAAATCATTCTAAATTCTAACCTTTATCAACTCCAGAGTTTCTAAGCAAACCCCTGCATCTCTTACAAAAAATATGAGTAATACTTTTCTTTCCTTTCCTTGGAAATTATTTAAATTATATTAGTTTCTTATTTTCAAAGTTACACGTCTCTAACTTGATAGATTAATGATTTAGTCTATTTTAATTTGCACAACCTTTTAGCATTAATTTCCTTTTCTCCATTTGTAACCACTTCACAAGTTAAGTTAGGATGATGTCGAGAAACTTAAAAGATGAATTAATGGTGATTTTGATAATATAAATATCCAAAATATCATATCACCTAGTAAATTTTGAGAGATATTCAAAACTCATTTTCAATGAACTTCACATTTAGTACCTATGGTTAATTTTAATATATTAATAGCTCTAATAAATGTCAGAAATCTACTTCTATTAACTGCTGAACTAATAATAATATCGGTGACAAAAAAAAATTCAAAACAAAAATAAATCAACAATATACAATATAGTATAACTAATTGAGCAGTTAAATCAGTAAATTTAACAATAAAAACTGAATTTAATCAATAAACTAAAGTCAAGAACCAAAATTTAACCATGTTTTATAAAAATGAAATCTAAATCTTAAAAATTTCACAAAACTAAACACATTTATTTAAGATTGAGTATCCATTTAAGATTGGGAAACAAGTAACGATGTCATTTTCAAGGGTCGGACAGTGAATCGTGAAAAAATGTTAAAGATGGTTCAATATAGGTCTTGACTATGGTTAAGGTTTCGTATGAATGGTTTTTTAGGAGTTTTGGTGAATGGTATAGGGAGCCTTTGTTATGTTTATCAGGTTAAATTTGTTTTGGATATTGTTTTTTTTTTTTGAATATGGGTTAAGGTACCCATTGTACCTTTTTTTAATATTTTATAAATTTTTTTGTTGATAAGAAAAATAAAGTTTTAATTATCTCAAACAAACATATCGATTTGACTGATCCAACAAAGAACCAAATAAACTGTGAAGAGTTGGTTAAAGATGTAGCTAGCCTAGCATACATTTTTTTCACTTGTGACGAGGTGAGAGATTAATTATTAGGCACTATACACCTGTAATATATAATTATTAATATTAACTTATTTGGGGGACAAACAATGGCTAGGTCCCCTTCGTTTTTATTCTTTTATTTTTAATATGAGCGAATCTGCAGTAGAAAGATTTTCTCCTTGTTAAGTACAATATATTATTCACATTATATTATTATATTCTTAATTTGCTGTGAGCAGAGACTAATTGTTATAAATACATCACTTTCATGATTTTCAATACGAAAATCATTTTTAATTCTTGAATTAATGTATACGGGACCCTTTTTCCGATATTTTAATCTATAATATGGAATATTTCTCTTTATTGTGATGGATGACTCTAAAATTCTTTAAAAGGGTTTAATTAAATATATAATTTTCCCATCATAATATGATTTAACGACTGATTTTGATAAAGATGAATACCTTTTTGATATTCTATGGTTATGACATAAATTAATACAACATTAATATTAAGCGACTAACGTGTCGGCTGCTGGTGCATGTTACGCAGTCCATGATCTAATCTCTAATTTTTCTAATGATTAATTAACGAGATTGTGGGAGTTTTAATTTATTTGCTATCTGAAGTTAAAGAATTAATTTTCTGTTAATGGACAAGGAAGTTTGGGTTTAACTACCATGCGCACCATCGTAATTCTGCAATTTAATACTTATCCTTCTCGTTTCTATTTATCTCTTTATCTAAATATAAAAATATTTATTTAAAATCTTAAGAGAGAGTTAATTGTTCATTTAACATCAATTCTAAATATTATTCGTTAAGACTGAAGATATCCTTTTAGAGACCAATCTCTTTGGTAATATAAAAAGTATTAGATCAATTTTATTCTCTTCATAAAATCTTTTCTATTCATATAATTTACAAATAAAATTTTTGGTCATCATAAGTAAGTGATTTCTACGCCACTATGTTTATTTTTTTTTATTCAAATACTTAAAAATTTAGGATAAGGAACTGGTGCTCAAATTTATAACCAATTTTATGATATTAAAAGGAATTAAATAATGAATATATGGAAATAGAAGGATGAAACTAAAATCCTTGCCACAGCAGAGACGCGTAGCCTGCCCAGTGTCCACCATGATACTCGACGTTATCAAAATTGAACTAATAACTTTATTTAAATTATTATTTTTTTTATTTTACTTGTAGGGCCTTGTAGAAATTTTTTCATAGGATGATTTTACAAAAAATTTAAGTATAAATTATATTATACATATATAATTATTTAGTTTTTTAATCACTGTATATAAGAAAATATGATAAAGAAAATTTTCTCATGGAATGATTTTATCGTTTATCGATAAATATGTATATTCAACTCAGCCAATTTATGATACGTATATTTATTTAATTTTGTCACTTAATCGTATTCATCTCCTTCTTGTCTTCTTTTTTTATTAGTCTTTTTGTTTTTTTTTCTGCCATAGTCTTGTTTTTTCTTTTTCTTTCACTCACCTCCCTTCTTCCCCTCCACCTCATGGTTTGCTTGGTGGCGCCATTGACACAACATAGGTGATGCAAATACAAGTTTGTTGCAACACAGGGAAGAACAACACGATGAATTATATGATGATTGATTGCAAACTTAAAGGGAAATTAAATCTAAGGCTCGAAAGCTCAAATAAAAAACACTCATATGGTCTAGTCTCATCCAGTCATATCGCCTTGACATCAAACACAATTCTAAACTTGAGGCGTCGTAACAAACTTGCATTTGCTTCCCTGACGTTGCATTGGTAGCGTCACCAAATGAATCATGTAGTAGAGGGAGAAAGAGGGAGGCAAGGGAGAGAAGAACAAAAAGAAGGAAAACATGACAGAAAGAGGCTACAAGAAGAAAAGTACTAATAAAAATGAGAAAAAGAGGATGAATATGATCAAGTAACAAAATTAAATAAATACATTGTTAATGTTAAGTTAATATTAAACTAGTGGAAAGTTAATGACATGACTTAATCTTAAAAAAAAAAATCTTAGGGGGTTATAGGCTAATTTTATATTTAAGAAACAAAAAATTACACATATAAGTAGCCATCTTAGCACTTTATTGACGGAAAGTTAACTACATAACTTAATTCTAACAAAAACAAATATTTCTATGACTAAATCTTTATTAAAAAAATCTTAAAGGGTTAACCTTAATTTTAAACATTTTTAGAGTTAATTTTATATTTAAGTCTATAACTTAAAATAGTTTATAGAATTTCGTATAATTAACTATTCCAACAATTTCCCTTATCTTATGTTGGGATAAATAATCAATCAATAAGGTAATCATATTGGTCGGATGTTGATTCATATTCTCAATAATATGAGTTTAATTTTTAACATCCTAAGTCAATCTTCGACTAAACTCTCTTCATTAAATTTTTAATATAATAGTATTCATTTTAACTCAAACTATGTTAAATAATTTTTTTCTACGTTTGAATTATTTTTATATTTCCCTCGTGGGACATGAGCCATTAACCAAGTAAGGGATCTAATAAATTGGTCATTTAACCAGTAAGATCTTCACTCGATCTTCACCACCCCATACTCATTTAACCCAACTTTATCCTTAAAGCTTGATCAGGGGTAGTGATGAACTTCAAATAAGCGCCCAATCCTCTAAATTTTGAATACTATGAAATTTTTTTTCAAATTATACTTATTTGTAAGACCTTATATAACAAATGGGGAAATATTAGATTTCTTGATAGACTGTGCTAAAACCGGGGTTCAACCAGAAGTATTAAAGAATTGACCCAGACTGGTCACCTAAGCAGTTCACGGTTCAACCGGTCGGACCGGCCAAACCGGTTCGGTTTTGATAACAATATTTTTTACCATTTATTACGGAATTTTAAACCGTTAGATTTAAATAAATAAGCAATAACCTATAAACCTGAACCTATCGGTGTTACCTAACCAAATTAACCGGTTTGTTAATGATTTCAGCCATAAAGCCACAAATAGATTGTCAAGGTTACTCATAATTAGACTTAGAATTAATTAATTAAATAATTGAAAGATTAAACAGTAACTCCCACCAATCGATACAGAAACGTTGACGTGTCCTTCTTCACCGGATTTTTCGTTATTAAAATATATAAATAAACCTTAATCAAATTTCAAAATTTAATAACATTTGAAATCAAAACTTTCACAGAGTTTGAGACTATGATTTGTAGAATTAGGTTGCCACACAATTGATGTTAATTTTTCTAACGCGTATGAGGCTTTTCAAATGCTCTTCTTACGTACTCACCAAACAAACCGACCCACTTAATTTGGGGGTTCATGCATATATAATGCATTTTATGATCAGAATTCCACAAAAAACGGCTCTAAATATAATGGAAAACACAAAGTGGACTTCATATTTTGGGAGACATATATAATCACAATCACTTCTTGCAGTGCAAAATGACATATTATATGAAAAGTTTTTATGTACAACAGTACAGGTACTTTTAACATTGTGCGTTAGTTATTGAATATGTTCCCCTAGAAACGAATTACTAGATAATTAATTACATATAATACATTTTTGTTTTTGTTTTGGTGTCTTAAAATTTTGTGATCATGATCATAATTTTTTTAAGTGAAAAAGTTTGTTAAAGAACTAATATAAATGTCATGTGTGCAATAAGAACTTAAGTCGCTCAATGTGAAAAATATTACTTCGATACTTTCAAGGTCTACTATAATATAAAGGAATTCAACAACACTCAACCCAAAGTCTGCAGAATGCCTGAAGCCTTTTATTGAAGATATTGCTCAGATGCTGAAGTATGAGAAGAAGAACTTGCTTTAGATCTTAAGATATAAGCATTTTTAAGCCTAAGTTTGTTGTCAAGTCCAATACAATCAAGTCAAAAGTATGTTAAGTCAAGGTGCTCATATAGAAGAAGTTTCCAAGTCTACTGCATCATCTAAGAATGTTTTTGAATTGGTCAGGGCTGGGGTACAAGGTCCGACGTGACAACCAGCCCTCAACTGTATTCATTTGTATCTGTTTATACTGCTCCAGTAGGGATCTAGTATTATATCTCCTATACTAGTGGGGTAAAAAGAGTCTTGGAGTGATCCTTAGATCAAATATCACCAACCTCACGCGTTGTGGGGTGAAAATAAGTGTCATCTACAAGGACATTCTGACGCTCAAGTTAGTGGGATATTCAGAGAGAATAAGAAAGCTTGAGCGTAAGTTTGTAGTAAGAATATTCTACCTTTCTTTCATTGATTCGTAACTTTTATACCTTAGAGCAGTGGAGGATTCATTTCACGTAGGTGACTTTACCGTACAAAGTGTTAATGTGATTCTGATCATTTGCAGAAAGACTGACACACAATAGTGACAGTACCTATCGGTTGTACCTTTCCATTAGTCACTTTGCAGGTTACTCACACGATTGCATAAGTCAACTTTGACCTTCTAGTATTGAGAAAATAACTCGTACCGGTGTTACGCCATGAGTCTTTTCGCGGTGTTGAGAGTCGATGTCAAATTTCAATAATCATACGATGTCGATCTTATATGACGACTTTTAGGTTGAATGACATTTCTACCCATAGGCCGGTATCGAGACCAGATCAGTTTTCAAGTTCACGAGATTCATGGTTTGCTTGAAAGTTTGTTGGATCCTAATAGAAGCATGATGGGCTAAGTTGCATTTGGATATTCATCCTACCAAGGAAAATGCCAATTGTCACGCATACTACATAAGGAGCATGTTGCACGTCCTTTGAGCCACTAGGTCATTATTTCATTCTCACATGCTATAATAATCACAACACCAAGAGAAACTATAAAATGAAGACCCAGACCTAGGTGAAGACTCAACACTCTTGTACAGAAACAATTGTATATATTCTATTTCATATTTTCTTATACCCTTAGTTGTTATTATTTCTTTTGAAGCTAGTCTTAATTGTAAAAGTTCGTTACAAACTTATCCTTGGTTGTACTAAGTTTTAGCTTGAAATATATTTTCATCTCTTTCCTTCATTCAAACCAAGCCCATTAGGCCTGTGAAGGCTGTTTAGAATACCAATTGTTGTTGGGAAACAACTTGGCCAAATGAGACTTTTGAAAGAATGTTTGGTGTTGAGCTAGGAGTGGCTTTTTGTTAAAGAATACTTGGGTTCATGCCAAAAGTAGTTGGAGTTATGAATATTGCAGTTTGACTTAAGTAGTTGGAGTCAAGAATATCTAAGTTTAAGTTCGAAGTAGTTGGAGTCAACAATACTTGTGGTTATTAGTGCCAAGTTTATAAGACTGTTTTGAGATAACGAAAATCCTTTACATTGAAGATACTAGATATAGCTTATGTCTTCTTATAAGTGAACCAATATAGCTCTCTTGGGTAATATTCTTAACCAGTCTCTTTTACTTAAGTCTATTGTTATGTAACTTGTTTTAGACTTAGTTTTGGAAAAAGATTTTAAAAAAATACCTAATAACTCATCTTCTAAGTTTGTTTCTAAACCTTCACTCTCCTATGAGCATAAACTTTATCATACATCCAAAAACAATCCATGATCTGTATTACCAACAAAACTCTACACACACAACTCTAACTAAAACACGTAACCAAATAGACTAACATAACAAATCAAACACTAACCAAACATGCACCTTAAAAATCATAACACATTTTTATTTCAAACAACCAATAGTAAAGCATAACACAACCTCAAACAACCAAACAATCAAACAACCTTAGATTATGAAACTGGTCTTAGATTACCAAAAAGACACTAATTAACTAATTTCTAAAAAAAAATTGATAACATGATTAACCTCTATATTTGAATATTTTCAAAGTATTTATATAACTAAACAAGTTTTAGATTACTAAAAAGACACTAAACAAATGCCCAAACATGTCCATAATTATAAAAAAAGATACTTAAATAAGTCCAAAATTATCAAAAAGGTCATTAATTACTACATTTGTTGCCAAACTTAGCTAATGGGAAGAAATTTGACTAAATTTCTAAAAAAGTATCACAAGTTCATTTTTAACAACATTTAGCTATAATATAAACTTTCTAAAATTTATAAGCTACTAAATAATCACCAATTAGGTTATATATTAAAGTAGATCAATCATCTACCTTGAGATTATCCTAAATCCTTATATTTAGCTCCCATGGGTAAGTTATTTATTAAAAAATCAAGAGAATGGTAAAGGAACTAACCTTATCGTGGGAAAACATTTTGATCAAGATGAAGTTTTTCTTTCATCATCACAACACAATAGAGTGGTTGATGTTATAAACTTTTAATTTTTAATAGTTATTTTTGTAGACTACATAAAATATTAAATCATTTATATTTGCTATATGTCATTTAGGCTGATCATTAGTTATCTATATTAAGTGATCCCATTTAAACTACTACCGTAGACCTATTTTTGCATAGTGGAAACCTTAATAAGTTGGATAAAATAAGATGTTCTAGAGGTGTTGGTACCAAAACACCAAATCAATTCGTCTCTATATTCCTTCCTATCAGGATTTTTAGCACTTGAGTCTCGATTTTGGAAATTAAATAGATTTGGTCAAGGAAGGCCACAACACCATTTGTGATGACTTTTCTTACATATCCAAACGTTGTAAATGTCACAACACCACTCGTGACGATTTGTGATGCTTATCCAAATTTTTCCACTACATTTTAACAAAGCGTAATGAACATAGGTTTTCCTCAAAATCTACAATTACTTAATAATCTAAAAAGTTTTCCACTACATTTTAACAAAGCGTAATGAACTCAGGTATTCCTCGAACTCTACAATTACTTAATAAGCTAATGTAATGCTTCATGGATTTATATGTGAAATAAATTGTACGATTACACGATGTTCCTTTTAATATTATATCAGACCGCGATCACCGATTTACTTTCAAGTTGTAGGAGAGTTTACACAACGATCTATGTACAGAACTGAGGTTGAGCTTAGCATATCATCCTTAGGCTGATGGTCAGTCTGAACGTACTATTCAGATTTTGGAGGTTTTACTTCGTGCTTGTGTTTTGGAGCATAAAGGATATTGGGAGCGATTCTCGCCTTTAGTTGAATTCACTTATAATAACAGTTCCTATAGTATCATTGACATGACACCATAAGAAGCTCTTTATGGCAGGGAGTGTCATACTCCATTATGTTAGACTGACAATGGTGATGCTTTGGTGTTGGATCCAAAAATAGTCCAGTAGATGACTACGAAATTGGTTATGATCAGAGAAAAAATGAAAATAACTCAGAACATATGTAAGAGTTACTATGATAACAGACATCGACCTCTAGAATTTCATATCAATGATAACGTGTTTCTGAGAGTTTCTCTTTCAAAAGGTGTTGGTATGGCTATTAAAAGTCGAAAGCTGAGTCCAAGATATATAGGTCCTAATCAGATTCTGGAGTGAATTAGAGATGTAGCTTATCAGATTAAGCTTCCTCCAACTTCATCCAAATTACATGATGTGTTTCATGTATCTCAGCTTCGAAAGTATATTCCTTGTGATAGTATGGTGATACCAAATAGGGGTGGCAAAAAGGGCCAAAGGGCCGAGCTGAGCCAAGGTCCGTGTAAGCCCATCAAAGTACGGGTCGGGCAAGGCCGGGCCAAAATATGAAAAAGGGCTAAAAACATTGGCTTGGCCCGTACTTTGTGTGGCCCCGGGCCAAAACGGGCCGGCCTGTTTCTTAAAAAGAATTATATATGTTATTTTATTATTATTATTATTATTTGAACTATTTTTTAGTCTTTTTTAAAAAACTTTAGATATAAAAAATAGATTTCACCTTTTTTAAATAACAGTTCCTATAGTATCATTGACATGACACCATAAGAAGCTCTTTATGGCAGGGAGTGTCATACTCCATTATGTTAGACTGACAATGGTGATGCTTTGGTGTTGGATCCAAAAATAGTCCAGTAGATGACTACGAAATTGGTTATGATCAGAGAAAAAATGAAAATAACTCAGAACATATGTAAGAGTTACTATGATAACAGACATCGACCTCTAGAATTTCATATCAATGATAACGTGTTTCTGAGAGTTTCTCTTTCAAAAGGTGTTGGTATGGCTATTAAAAGTCGAAAGCTGAGTCCAAGATATATAGGTCCTAATCAGATTCTGGAGTGAATTAGAGATGTAGCTTATCAGATTAAGCTTCCTCCAACTTCATCCAGATTACATGATGTGTTTCATGTATCTCAGCTTCGAAAGTATATTCCTTGTGATAGTATGGTGATACCAAATAGGGGTGGCAAAAAGGGCCAAAGGGCCGAGCTGAGCCAAGGTCCGTGTAAGCCCATCAAAGTACGGGTCGGGCAAGGCCGGGCCAAAATATGAAAAAGGGCTAAAAACATTGGCTTGGCCCGTACTTTGTGTGGCCCCGGGCCAAAACGGGCCGGCCTGTTTCTTAAAAAGAATTATATATGTTATTTTATTATTATTATTATTATTTGAACTATTTTTTAGTCTTTTTTAAAAAACTTTAGATATAAAAAATAGATTTCACCTTTTTAAAGCAAAGATTTTTATAATTAATCTAATTTATTTTATTAAAAGTTTAAATTAATTTTATTTGCATTAAATAGAAACAATAAATAGTCATCAAAATTAATTTCAAATCAAATAATCAACCAATATTTAAAACAAAAATCAAACACGCATACACTAATAATATAAAGTCCAAAATAAATAACATCAAATAAAGTATACAATAATAAAAGCCTAAATATTAAAAGTCCATAGTAAATAAGCATTATACATTATAATATATATACTAATATATTTTTTAATAAAGGCCCGGCCAGCCCGTGACGGGCCCGTTTTCTGACGGGCCAAAACGGGCAACCTATTCGAAAAAGCGGGCTTCAAAGGTTAGCTTGGCCCGACCTGTTTTAACGGGCCAAACGGCCTAGCCTGCAGACCCACCCATATTGTCATCCCTAATACTAGAGGATTTCATTAAGTTGACGGAGGTTATGACAATGCCAGCTACCCCTATTCGCATTGAAGCTTTTCAGACCAAGCGTTTGAGGAGCAAAAAGGTGCCACTAGTAAAGGTTTTGTGGCAAAACCTTAATGAAACCTCTTATACCTGGGACTTGGAATTAAAGATGAGGAGGCGGTACCCCAAGTTGTTTAATGAGGTATGTTAATTGTGGGGACAAAATCGCTTTTAAGGGGTGTGTGTGTGTAAAACCCTTGGTATTAATTAAGGATTGATGACTGAGACCTTGTTGATACCGCGTATGCTAATACTAGATGAGCGTATAGAGCAATGTGAAGGAGAAATGTGATTATCATGTACATATCATTATGTTTTGGGAACTTGGTAGTGCATGATATTTTGTGTGTCTGTATAGATATATGACATATGTATGTGATGAGCTATGATTGATGTGAAATATATGTTGAGGCTTGATGAGTACTAAGGATAATGCTTGATGAATTTTATTTCCAAATTGGTATATGTATATAGTCGAGTATATTTGAGTGAATGATGATATGATATTAATGATGAATAGTGTAGTCGATGACTAGGAGTTGCAAAATGGAACTGAGCCATTGAGTTGATAATCGTGCGATCATGGGCAGATGATTTTGGTTATGTAGTATGTGTGTGTATATGTATATTGTGAGTGATTGGCATTGATCTAATTATATGAAAATGTTAATGGTGATATTAAAAGTAATGATGATAGTTGGTATTGAAGATTGCTATTATATGGAGTGATGTGCTCATAATTTACGTGTTGTTTATAAGTGTGGTAAGACTTAGTTGAGAATTTGGTAAATGTATAGGCATTATGAATTGCCTTGATAATTGTGGTGGTATAAGTATGTAAGTGGTTGATGATAAAGATTTGGTTTTAGAAGGGAAATAACTAATTAAGCCAACTAAACATGCCATTTTGAGGTCCGATGGGATTCAGAGTTCCCGAACGGTGCCAATAGATCCATTGGCAACTTTGAAACTTGTGTTTATGTTGAATTTCCTAATTGAAGGTGATTTGATATGACTTTAGCATAGAAATTGCGTGAAAGCGTCAAATTGCATTTTTCTGCATAGCTCCATGATATGGAGGAATTTTTGAGTATAGACTACGGCAATAGGTCTGAAAGAGGTTGCACATAGTGCCCTAAAATTTCATAACAATCAAAGTTAAAACGAGCAAGTTAAAGAGTGCGGAAGTTAGCCCGAAGGCCAAAATCTGCATAATTCTATAGGTTTGTCTATTGGTAATCGATTACGTATTTGATTACCAGAGAGCAAGTCCTGAAATCCTACACAGGTTACTCATGGGTAATTGATTAAATTAATTGATTACCTATAATCAATTATAAGGATACAGTAATCGATTACCAGAGTCAAAAAGAAGGGTTTTAGGTGGTTCTAAGTTATGTACCGCTTAGGTTCTTGTGGTTTATTCGTTAAGGGCAATTCTAATTACGAAAAATTTTCTCTAATTTTTATTAGACCCTTGGGTAAATTCTAGGAAATCGGGGAGGATATGGCAGTATTAGAGCAGTTCTTGTTGGTGCATGCACTACGAGCTATTAATGTATCAATCTTAACTTATCAATAAAATTAGTATTTTCAGTTTAAGATTGTTTTAAAACTATTTATCCTGGAGTAATATGTCATATGAGAATTATTCCTAAAATGTCTCTAATCAAGTATTTACATGGGGACATGTAAATACATTAAGATTAGTGTGTGAATGTACTAATGATTTGATCTTATAAATCATGGATATATGATATCAAGTCTTTACACGGGTACACATTAAGAGTAATATTGTACTAGACAGACTCACCATGAAAACGTTACATGGATCGTTACATGAGTGTCATAAATGGTTCTCGATGTGATAATGGTATATAGTCCTTCGACCTGAAGTCACTATGATTCCTACATAAGGAGTTTGTTGTTTTGATACAATCAAACGTCATCTGTAATAAGATGACCATAAAGATTGTGATTAGGCAATGGACAAATCATACAGAGAGATGTGAGTGATGTAGATGAGATTTGTCTCTCCTATGTGACAAGAGTGATATCTATGGGCCACTTGATGGAGTGAGACTAACGAAATGCATGGCCATGTTAGGATGATTAAATATTAGATATTTATTCCATAAGCCTACTTTGGTATCAAGTAAAATGAATTGGGTCGACCATGCCTTGGGCTTAATTAGATATCATGACAAAAGGAATAAATACATATAATAATTATCACTTATAGGTCATGTCGATGATAAATAATATTCGGACATAATGATGTATTGCTAGATGGTGCTCTTATTTTATATTAATAATAGAATACTTTATTATTAATATAACCGAATATTTTACCTATAGGGTCACACACATAAAGTAAGCCCGCCAAAGGATAGTTTTATTTTAGTTGGACTAAAAATAAAACTATTGGGCCTAACTCATTTAGAATGAGTCAGGAGCCCACTGTTTAATGAGAGCTCATCAGGTTAAGACTTAAGCCTATATATAGAGCATGAGATGCTCATAGGCTGCTGCTCAAAAATTAGATTACTCTCAAATTTCTGTACTAGCATTCAGAATTTTGGTTTCTGGTGAGAGTACCTGTGTGGACTCCTAAGGGCAAAGCTACAATTGCTTCGATCGAGGAACTCGCTTTGCATCTACAAGATGTAAGCCCTAAATCGAAAGTTTAATTTTGTATAATGCCTTGAGACATTTGTTTTTGCAATCCTTTTTGGGAATCTTTTGTGTTTCCGTTGCCTGACCTTGAGGGATTCCCTAACAGTTCTGTTCCAGACCGGATTTTGTTGACAATTGTATGGTGTATGTATATGTATTCTGTTTGATTGGAAATGTTATAGGATTCTTTGCATTATGTTTCCTGGTACTCCATCGATTATGGTATCCCTGTATTGAGGTAACTCTTGAATTCTATTGAATTAACTAAAGAAATAATTGTGAGAAATGTTAGTGTAGAATGACGGGTGATTCCAGTTCTCATCTAGATGATGATTTCTTTACCAAATTTTCATATTTTATAGGGCAGGCTGAATCTGGCCCTACCCTTGATAAGTTTCTAAAGCGTTCGTCACCTGTATATAAGGGTAGACATGATCATGATGGAGCGTATACCCGAATACATGATATGAAGCAAATCTTTGAGTACTTTGAGTGCTTTGATGAAAAAAAGGCATTATTTGCTACTTATCAGTTGAAGGAAGAGGCGAGAATTTGGTGGACTCACACTAAAACTCAATTAACAATTGTAAATGAGGCCTTGAATTTGAAAAATTTTAAGAAGAGGTTTTTAGCAAAATACTTTCCTGATAATTATAATATCAGAAAGGAGATGAAATTTCTTAAACTTGAGCAAGGGAAAATGTCAATGGTTGAATAGATGGCTAAGTTTGATGAGTTATGTGACTTTTATTACCCTTTCTCTCTGGAGGATAGAGGGGAGAACAAATGTGCTAAATATGAATCTGGGTTGCGTGTAAAGTTCCACATCATTATTGTTCCATTTAAGATCAGATATTATGTAGTACTTGTGAATAAGATACAGTTAACAAAGGAAGTATAGTTACAAAGGGTGTCTGCAAGGAAAGATAAGCAATAGTTTAAGGCCAAGTGGATAAACTTAAAGAGACAGAGTCAGTCTAGCCATGTTGGATCATCTACCACGTCTTCTTTTTAATCTCGTAGTTACAGTAATGGTCATTCTAGTAGTAGAGCATGCTTTAACTGTGGTAAGGAAGGACAGTTGGCTAAAAATTGTTATGCAGCCCAACCTACATGTTTCCAATATGGGCAACGCGGCAATATTAAGCCTGGTTGTCTGTAAAGACAGGCCCAAAGTGCGTAGGGTAGCAAGGCTAACACTATAGTGGCCCGTGGTGGTGAAGCTCAGAGGGGTGGCCGCGGAGGTCAAAATTAGAAGAGGGATGATGTTTAGGATGTGAGTGCACAAAATGTTACTACAGGATGTGTTTTTTCCTTTGATACTACATAGGCGACAAAGAATGATTGGCTTGTACAATTTAAATGTGTTATTCTTGGTAATATACTTAATTGTGATCTATGATTCGGAGGTGACACATTCTTTCTTTACTGAGGATTATGTTCGTCACCTCAGTTGCACAATAAATCAACTTGTTACCATTAGAGTCAAGCGTGACCTTGTCATCCAGATGATGCAGACTCTCAGATAAATGGGGATACCTAGGATATTGGCGTTAATTACATCCTTGTTGAGGCCTTTGGTTCTAACTCAAATGGTAATACTGATAAGGATCAATGTTAGGGTTACCTTTAGGTGATGGATGTTCCTATTGATCAGGTAGCAAGAGACCCGGGTACTAGTCCTTTGGACCCTCTGGATGTTTTGACAGTGTGTGCACGTGACATGTCTACTACAAAGAAGGGTGATTTCGAGAAGATCATACTTACCCCTGTAAATGGGTGAGTACTTTACATTTAAATTAATGTATTTTAAATGTAATATTTTGTACTACACCTGGTTTCACATATAAGCAAATTTTAATGACTTTATAATGTTCATATTGTCTTTTAATATTTTATATATTTTTTTGTTAAATGCAAGAGTTTATGACTTTCGTGCCAGAGCATCATGATGCGATGGGGGAGGTGTTTGCAAAACATCAAGAAGACACACTTTACTGACATACTAGGGAAGGCCTATAGAGGGGCCTGAAGCATCGGACAACTACTCACCCCTCATGGATCAGGGAGACGACATGGGCTGGTCTACTCGTTAAGTGGGATAAGCCATATATCAAAGGTTTGGGAGTGCAACAAGAGTATCAATAGGCTTGGTGTGCTATACACCACGGTTAATCAGTCACATGCTGCCATTACTCAATTACTAGTAAGTTGTTTATCTGTTTCATATAGTACGAATTTAATAATCAATCAATTGTTTAACTTTTTCTTTGTAGGAGGAGATAAATGGGCACCCCATTAGCCTAGCTGAGTTGTTTTAGGTGACTCATTAAAACAATTGGGCAATAGGATTTCATTGATGAACGCTCACTTCAGATGATGGTAAGTTTTAGTCAACATTATTTCCATCTAAAATTTAAATAATTCTACATTATTCATGGTTTTTAATGTATTAATAAGTAATCCCAGTATGACAAATGTCTGGCAGAACTTAAGGCTTGAGGCTCACCATTTAACATGGCTACTAGGATTCAGATATGGATGGACATTGTTGGTGGGAGGCATCACAGTCACCTTTATGGCACTGCTTCCTTGGTCTCCAATGTTCATTAGGGTTCATCTTCGATGACGTAACCCTCCCCTTGCACTAACGCTTCATCAGTGCATGCAAATATGAAGGTGGCACCCTCTAGGCTTAGCCGGAGTACGTGAAAGGTCAGCTAGCATAATATGGTTGACTACAACATAGTTCGACCAACTACAACCCATATGGCCACCCTAGCTCGAGTACAATAGGGAGAGTTGTCCATCATGATTTTGATGTTGCACTAAACGACCAATCTATGTCTAAGAAGAAAGGGAAAGGGCCAACATCAACACCGCCCACATTGCCACTATTAATGTCATCATCATAAGCGCCCAACATCAATAACAACGATTGTCCAAGCCCCATAGCCCACTGTCGTTCTCTCCATGGAGATTGAGTTTTTTTTTTTAGTTGTATTTTATTTTCTTTAATCACTATATATATAGGGAATATATTTTTATAGGAAAGGTTCTCTTATGTGAGAGTAAGAGGAGCGAATATGGACCGTATAACCATACAATAGGTGGTTGAAATTCAAAAATTTTCAAAGTCACGTGATCACTTAAAAGATGACATGACTTTTTTAAAAACTCACATGATTAATCTCAATCATCCCTCTCTTTCTCTTTCTTTCTTTCTTTCTTTCTTTCTTTCTTTCTTTCTTTCTCTCTCTCTCTCTCTCTCTCTATATATATATATATATATATGTATTTTTTTGTTATTTCTTGTTATGTAGTGAATTTTATTTTATTTCTATATTTCTCACGTGTTAACAACAACAATAAATAAATAAATAATATTAATAAATTATTATTATTATAAAATAATACAAAATGGTATGATGTAATAGGTTTGAAATTGGGCATGGAACCCATTTCTTTGTTGAAAATGGTGTGGGACATTATGTCCTACGTTAGTTAAGGGCGTGGGAGTCAGAGTCACATTAACTTTTACATGATGAAAAATAGTGACTGGCTTAGCCTCAAGCCCTTTACCCAATTTCTTATAGTGATGCCAACAATTAACGTTTGACCTATGCCCTCTCAAGTGTCCAGTTGACGGTAATAGCGTTAGTGATTTAGGCCAATGTTTTGAACAAAAGTCACCAATATTATAGTAGTATTTAGCATTAATTACACCCTCAACCCTAAATTAATATATATTTGAAAGGATAAAAATTATAAATATTTAAAAATTATCATGGATGATCCACCCTATATTTTATATGTATATAGAAAGATGATTTAGAAATATATATCTATCGAAGATAGAAGTTGATTAGAAACGACCAAAACGCTCTTAATTTAAAAGTCTTAATTAAGATTCATTGGTTGAGTTGATTTGCAAGTATTATAATTATATAAAAGAACCTGCTCACTTACAAAACACTCCACACCGAATTTCATTTGAGCATATTAAGATAGAAATCCCAAGAGACACAGCAGCACACATGTATTGCATTTGGTTAGGAAGAAAATAAATACGTTTAGACCCACAGGAAGAGGAGAAATACACGTGATTGGTAACCTATGTATACCTTTTAGGTACTATGATTAATGATTAATAAGCAGAGCAATTAATAAGCATATTTAACTAATGCAAGTGTAGAATTCAATGATTAGAAAGGTAGGGATTATAATGCACATGAAATTCAAATTACTGAAATTAGGACAACAAAATACATGTTTTTGTTGAAGAATCAAATCCATGTTCGGAAGAACCGATGTAACGGAGAGAGAAACCAATGATTGAACTTAAACCGCAATTAATGTATAATTAACTATTGTATGTTGTATATACTAGACACATTAATAGACTGGTCAAGTGGAGTTCAGCAATTAATTGGGTGATTAGATCATATAAGTTAATTGTTGTAACCGCTTGTGCTGGGATTGACTTACACATGGGAGGGACCATATGCATCATGAATCATTTGGCTAATTAGCAGAGATCTTCCATGTGTGCACATGGTTGAACATGCTTAACACTTAATATAATTTTGTTTTCGTTAGGATTCATGTCTAATCATGCTCATATGGAACACCAAGAATGATTGGGAGAAGGAAAAAACAGCGAAAGTTTTAGAGATTAACTTCAATTTCATAAAGATTTGGTGTTTGATATTCACATTTTAACTTGAGATATTTCAACATATGATGCTTTATTCTTTATATAAAGAATGCAACGTTAACTACGTTGTTTATTATATGTTTAATTTATCTCTTTTGACGTTAAGAGAGAAAGTAATAAATGTTAACTAGATGTATTCCAAATAAATTGATTGAAATTACTACGGTACTCAAAACCATTGTCTTATTGAGTAGTCGAGTCGTAGAAAAATCACAATGTATTCAATTAAATAAATTTCATCAGAATGTATATTGTGAATGGTGGGATATTAATTCAAATACTGGTGATTGTGATTATGTATCGATGTATCCACTATTAATTGGTGTATGAAAAATATATTAATTGGTGAATATATTTCCTTTAAAAATTCTTGTAATGATTTTCCATAATTAGTTTAATTATCTCGAAATGCATAGTTTTGATTGTTAATGCAGATTTTATCACTAGTGGAAAAAAAAGATATAATCACGGTTAAAAAAGGCCTTTATTCACGGTTAAAGAACCGTGGTTGTTGCAGCCGTGGTAGTAGATGATGGTCTTTAACTACGGTTAACAACCGTGGTAATAAATCACATCTAACCACGGTTAAGAACAACTGTGAATATAACTTACTATTTATATTCACGGTTATCGAGCATAACCGTGAATATAAGAACTGAAAGATGTCAGTTACATCCACTTATATTCACGGTTATGGTGGACAACCGTGGATATAGATACATTTTATCCACGGTTGTCCATCACAACCGTGAATATAAGTATGGATTGGTTTCAGTTACAAACTACTTATATTCACGGTTGTGATGGACAACCATGGATAAAATGTATCTATATCTACGGTTATGGTAGTAACCGTGGATAAATATAGTCTATATTCACGGTTGTTGCCATAACCGTGAATAAATACTGAGGTTTTTTTTTTAATATGGATTCTGTTTTATCGTTTCCCAACCCTGCATTCAGACAAACCAGTACAGTATACAGTATGCCACAGCAACACTATGTCGAAAGAATGGTATGTATATATATAACAATTTATTTTCTATATCAATTCATAACAACCTAAAAAATGAAAGTATATACAATTAAGTTGAATGTAATCTAATAAAAGTAAACCCTAAATCCTACTAGATACATATATAAAAGAATAAAGATCCTATATCTAGCTTTGCCTAAGTTCAATGAAGTGTGAGGCCCATTGCCTTCTAACATCATCCACAAGTTCCTTTGGGAAAAATGACCGGTCATTAAAGTACTGCAAACAATGCACAAAACAATTAGAACAAAAGCTTTATTTATTACATGAAATTGATGAAATTGGAGAAAAGTAGTCCAAATGATGAGACTTACCTCTGTCCATCCATCTACTAAATGATGTTGGACAATGGTCAGCATAGTGTGCATGACGAAATAGCCACACTCAAAGGTACCCTTCTGCCTGTAAGACTACAATGGACATATAGTATAGATTCAACACAAACGATGACATTAATTAATTTAATGACCATTTGTGTCGAATCTCAAACGGGGAACTACGGTTCACTCATGCACATCCTCATACCAGTTAGCTAGTATGAGCCTACGAGTTCGCAACATTGACAACCATATACATACAAACGTAAACAAATAACATTATATGAGAGAAAAAATAGCAACAGAAATAACATTATATAATTGTGGTATTTTCAAGTAGAACTATGGTGTTGGATGATGGATTATGGAATTTGAGACATGAGGGTTGAACTTTTATTTTATGAATTATGGATATGGTGTTGGATTATGACATTTTTCAAGTTTTGTTTGGTATTGGATTTTTATTTTTTAAACATGGTGGCCCGGGTTGGGTTGGTCAAAAATCCATATTGATTCATTTTATTTTTGGGTCACTTTTTTTTGGGTCACTTTTAGTTAAGAAGAATTTTAGAGCATCTAAACTACTTCCACGAAGGAGTAACTATTATATTTTGTGATAATGCTTCTACCATTACATTGTCTAAAAATCTAGTTCTACATGGAAGGAGTAAACACATTGATGTAAGATTTTATTTTTTGTGGGATTTATACAACGATGGTGTTATTACGCTAAATTATTGTAACACGGAAGACCAATTCCTACCTACCTTAAGTAGGATAAGTACATACTTCTCCTAATACAAACTTTCTATAATTTTTTTATGTATGTATGGGTATATGCTATATGTGATAGAAAACTCTTATAACAAATTCCATGTTTCCTCAATTTAATTTCTTAAAACACCAGCTATGATGTATATCTAAGTAATTTCCCTTTAAAATATTTTTTTCTTAAAATGATTCTAATTTTGTAGATATTGCAACCTCAAAAACAGTATGATCATTACAGCTACTGTTTTTATTTCAGTACTTTTTTTTTGGTAATTGATTTCAATACATATTTTGTTCTGAAGGATATCAATTCTTTCATTTTTTTGGTGCACAAACAATAAAATTCTCGTCACCCATTTCAGCAGAGACAGAGACAGAGTTCAGAGGCAATGTAAAAATAGCAACAATGTCAAAATAGCAACAATGAAAAAGATATCAATTCTCGTCAGTCATTTCTCGTCTCCAAAACAATGAAAATGTCACAGGCAATGTCAAAATAGCAGAGACAGAGTTCAGCTTCAACAATAAACACACAAACAGAGAGAACGAAGCAAACCCATTACGATTATACAGCATAACAACGAAGCAGAGGTTAAAAAGTAAACGAAAGAAGAAGGGCAACGAAGCACTTACCTGACAATGCTGAACGAAGAAGAAGAAGGGCACGCGAAAGAAGAAGGAAGTGAACCCAGAAGCCTACGACCAACAAAGAGCAGGACGAGGAAGAAGACGATAACCAGCGAAAGTAAGGAGAAACTGAAAAAAGAGTGAAAGGCGCGGCTTTTGAAGTTTCAGAAAGGATATATATTCACGGTTCCCCCTCACAACCGTGAATATATTAAACATATATTAACGGTTTAACAAACAACCGTGGATAAATGTTAACTATATATCCACGGTTGGTATCGTAACCGTGGATAAATATTAAATCTATATTCACAGTTATAGAAACAACCGTGGACATAGAGTACCCAGTGATTAAATCCTAAAACCTGAACTATATATCCACGGTTGGAAATACAACCGTGAATATTGACATCTATATATATCCACGGTTCACATCATAACCGTGAACGTACCCATCAATATATATTCACGGTTGTGATCACAACCGTCGATATATATTTCAGGTACTATATATCCACGGTTGACTCCTCAACCGTGAATATATATTATGGGTACGTTCACGGTTATGATGTTAACCGTGGATATATAGTTTTCTCTGATTAAAACGTTCACCTTATAATTTCAAAAATGCCACCGCGCATGTTTTTATCACTGATCCTCTTCTACCCGTGAATAATATCCCGTTGTTATATCCATTTTTTCCACTAGTGTATTATTCCTGATTTGAAAATTATTCATCCATTTCTATTTAATTATAAAAAAAATTACACAAACTAAGAAATACAATCATTTTATCTTAATTATATACCAAATTTGTTAATGCACACCTTATTTATTAAATTACAAAATCTCTTATTATTTATCATACTGTCATCTTAAAACTCTAAGTGAATATTAAATAAGAATACAAATTTTCTTGTTTAAACAATTAAGTAGAAACAAAATGAGTTTTACAGATTGTTAAAATCGATCAGATCAAGCCAGTTCAATTGGTTAAATCAAGAACCAACTGAGTGATAGTCGAAAGTTGAATGAGAATTGTATTGTTAATTTTGTTTAATTTTGGTGGTTCACCATGGAGTGTAATATTTGAGGTCCCTCTCCAGCTTTCTAGAAAAAGATGCATCACTATCATGGCATTATATTTTAAGATAGAATTATAACAACGCAACCCGCACTGATGATGTTGAATTAATTGGGCGTGGTTATGCATAATTTAATTGAAAAAGTAACAACTGCTTAATCCTCTCCGATTAGTCTAATCCAAACATGGGTAACTGCAAATGGCGGTTGGGATCCGCATCATGAAATATTCTTAAATTAAAACCTTGCTTTCTCCAAATTTTATATATTATTATGTCTATCTTACCCTTGATCACTCCACTACTACCCAACAATAATCATGTTACTAATTGAAAATTAAAAAGATAAAGGATGCAAATGCTAGTGTCACATGCGTGAGCACATAAATATCCATGCAATTACTATAAAGTGCTGCTCCAAAATGCCTTCCTCGGTGTGATCTTAATTAGTCTTCAACTTGCTTTTTGTTTTTAAATATTTACTTGTTTAAAAGTACATCGATATTATGAAAGTTTTGTGTTTCCACATGTGATGGTAAAGTAATCCAAACAAAATATAAATGATGGAATCCTGGTCCATGTAACGGATTACCAGAAATAACTACTAACTGTCTTTTACCGACTAACATACTTGTGAAACACTCGTTTAGATTACTATAAATTCTACCAATCATGTTTCTTTCTTATCTTACACTCACATGGAAGGCTACAATCTTCAAGAAAGTAAAAACTCTTTTACTTGATCTCGTTCATGCATTTGTTCAAACAGGTCTCCGGCAGTTCTGTAAATGAGAAAGAATCACACGCAACTCATGTTAAGAGCTTTTGACAAAAGGACCATTTTTATTTTTCTTTTCTAAAAGAAGATAATACTCAAATTGGAATTTTAAAAATAGGGTTATCTTAAATTATATGTCTTTAAAAGATTTTTATTCTCAAATAAATTCTTTAAATATTGATGACTTTTTACACTGGTTAAAACAATTATTTTATACTGATTTTTTACCAGTTTATAAGGTTTAAGAATTAATATAAGAAATAAATTAATTTTTAAAAGACTTATATACAAACAAAAACCTTTAAGGGATCTAGTTGAAGATAATTTTATCTTTGACCAATTTAAATATTTTCTCTTTAAAAAAACATGTAAGCTCTTAATTAGTAAAGTCATGGAAAAGATATATTCATATATGGTTTTAGAAAACGATATGCATGGCCCATTAGCTCCTGAAGGGAAGCTAGCTTTGTGGGCACATGGAAGGCACTCGGCACAATCAGAAGAGTTAAAAAGATGAGGGTGGGCTAATTTAAAAAAAAATAAAAATAAACAAATATGACAACCTTTTAAAATTAGTTGCAAAATAGAATACCTAACATTTCATAAAAGATGTGAGCAACAACTTACATGTTTGGATTCGTGAGTATCTCATTATTTATTTATCTTTTGTAATTGGGAGGATTTGTTTTAGTTTCAAAACGGAACAAACACTGGTGCAAAAAGGACTTTTAAGCACGGTTCTGGGGACCCTTTAAGCACGGTTCTGGAACCGTGCTTGTTCCCGCCGTGCTTGTAGCTTAAGACTTTTAAGGACGGTTCTCCAACCGTGCTCGTAGGTGACTTTTTAAGCACGGTTATTTTCAACCGTGCTCGTAGGTGACTTTTTAAGCACGGTTATTTTCAACCGTGCTCGTAGGTGGGACTTTTAAGCACGGTTATTATCAACCGTGCTCGTAGGTTGGACTTTTAAGCACGGTTCTCCTGAACCGTGCTTGTTTCTACTGGACTTTTAAGCACGGTTAAGGCTTAACCGTGCTTAAAAGGGTGACTTTTAAGCACGGTTAAACCTTAACCGTGCTTAAAACCTTAATATTTTTTAAAAAAAATTTTTTTTGATTTTTATTCTTTCCCAGAAACCTGTAAACAGTCCCAGACAGTCCAATGATATAATAATGAACGTTTTAAAAAATTCAATCAAATTGTCTAAACATCAAATATGGTATATAAAATGCACAATAAGTAATTAAGCTACACTAATAGATATATAACTACACAGTAATAATGTAATTAATGACAGAAGTCTATTGGGCTCCTTCCTTGAGTTGAAGAAGGCTGGAGGCCCATTGGCTTCTGATTTCGTCAATGTATCCTTCAGGGAACATTGAGGAAGAGTCTCGAAAGTGCTGTAAAGAAGACATAATCATTAATAAGTAGGCAACAAATCGTAATAGTAATATGTCAAAACCAAATAAATTAAAGTAGGCAGCAAAAACTTACAGTTGTCCATCCGTCTACTATACCAGATTGGATAATGGTGAGCATCGTCTTCATCACAAAATACCCACACTCAAAGCTGCCATCCTGCCGATAAGACTACAAGGTACCATACATTGATTCATAATTAGTTATTGTTTTTGTTACTAATTGAGGTAACTTTAAAAGTAATTCTTATTAATTATTGAAGTGCTTACTTTTGGGAAGACCCACTCTAGTCTTTTCTTGCTCACTTTGCCGCGTAGTAGATGGTACCCAATTAAAGCCCTGTAAGAGAATAAAACATCGACCAGGTTAATAGAATGACTTAATCAAATATGTTAAGTTGTTTTATTTTTTAAAAATCAACTTACCCGTCGAGTATTTTCATGTAGTCCGCACCAGGACTCCCATACAACGAACAGAAGCATGCAGCAATGCCGTCCTTCGGGCAAATGACCAACAGTTGCCAGTGAAGGCTGCAATGTACCATTGAATATTAAGAACACAATCCATTATTAAATTGACAAAAATAAGTAAATATTTATTAGACTCTTACTCTCTATGAAGTGGTGCAAGGTACACAGTTTTGTTCGAGGCATGCATCCAATTCTGGATGTATGCCTGAATCTCCTCCTTGCTGTTCCCACGAAGTTGTATTAGAGAGGGCTCCAGGAAACCATAAGTGTTATCGACACCTCTCTCTATGCATAGTCTATGTAAAAACCTAATCAAATTTGTAGACGTTTAGTGTTGTAAAAATATAAATTTAATTGACACTATCATTGAATAAAAAACATTATACTTACAGCTCCCAACACTGAATCACTGAAATGTTCAACATCGTGTTCCCCACTAGGACCTCACACAAGTCAGGTCGTGCAATGTACACTGGGATAGCACTAGGGACACCAAAAACGGATTTCTCCCATGGGACCGGGATAGTGCAATTGCGAAGCCCAGCAGATATGTCCCATAGTCGTTCTATCGGATCAAGGGGTGGCTCTGGCTTCTTTGATGGGGCAACACCCTGTTAAAATAGTTAAAAAATTAGAAGCAACTTATGATTATTGAAACCATAACTTAATATATAGTTCATGCTTGGGTAAAGAGCATACCTGGGGACCGGAATCTGACACAAGTCTGGTCGGCCACATAAGGAAGTGTCCTACAGCCTGGCCGACCAGATGTACCTCAGATGTTGGAATGGGAACAACTGCATCTGCCTCAAGGACCTGTACAACCGAAATCCTTGACACACCATCGGGCAATTTCTGATGGTGAACCAACGGGCCTTGGTTATACACTGAACCAATGGCAACTGGCTCTTCCACTCCATCCACAAATAGGTCACACTGACGGCAGTCTCCAAGACTTGCGTCGTCATCGTCACCGTCAGGTGCAGCACATGACCCCTTCGTGCTGACCCGCCTAGTCTGCATAATTACACAACATTTTAAAGTTATTCAAGAAATAATGATAACGAATCACAGGTGAGTCAATTAAATAATGTACAATGTAACCTGTGGGTCCACCACTGGTGGCGTAGGTTGACATTGTTGACTGAATGACGCCATCATCTCACTCCGAAAGCGTGCCATCTGTGGCTAGTGCAAGCCTAACATTTCTTGGTTCACAGGCAAAATCTGGAAACATCGTATCCATTTTCTTCCACTGTAATCCATCTGCCGGATGCCTAACTAATCCGTCAACAACCCTTTCATCAACGTGCCATCTCATAAGCTTCGCATCATCTGCATTGGCAAATAGACGCTTTAGTCGTGGAACTATAGGGAGATACCACAACACCTTCGCAGGAGACCCCTTTTTGCAGAAATCATCAGAATCAACCTCTTTCTTCTTATATCGTGACACCCCACACCTAGGACATTGATGCAGCATTTCGTACTCACCACGGTATAATACACAATCATTTGGGCATGCATGTATCTTCGTATACTCCAAGCCCATAGGACACAACACCTTTTTAGCCTCATAGTTACGATTTGGCAAAGTGTTACCAACTGGGAGCATTTCTTTCAACAACTTAAGCAAGTCAGTGAAGCTTTTATCTGTCCACCCATTTTTCGCTTTCAAATTAAATAATCGTAAAACTGCTGACATCCTCGTGAAATTAGAGCAATTCGGATACAACGGCTTTTCAGAATCCTCACATAGACTCGCATATACGTGAGCTCTTTTAAAACTTTCTACCCCTACATCACGGATCATATCCTCAAGTCGGTCATCCATGTCATCATCAACCTCATGAGCAAAGCTTTGGTCTTTTGTTTGAAAACTAGTACTTGGCACCTCAACATGTTCACCATGCCATATCCATCGCGTATAACTCTGAAGAAATCCATCACACAACAGATGTTCTCGCACCTCTGTCAATTCTAGTCGGCGCATGTTTAAGCATTTAACACAAGGGCAAAAATACATTCCATTCACCTCTTCAGCATTTCGTATCACGTACTCTATGAATGTTTCAACTCCACCCTCATATTCTGGACTTATACGTGATGCAGCTATCCAACTTCGATCCATACTCTCTGTTTACAATACCCGTAAATTTAACGGTGCTATGAATCTTACTTTCTTCACAAAGGTGGTGGTCCTACCCATTCAGGATGAAAATTTTTCTATACCTCATAACCACATACAACTTAGGAGTCATTTTAAAATTTGATAAAATTTCGGCAGCATTTCGCATTGGTCTCTAAGTACACGAAATGAAAGTGGTAAAATCAAATTCAACCACAATCAAATATGCACCCAGAGAACAATACAAAACTTAACTAACCAAAACTTTATCAAATTTTAAAAAAAGTCCTAACTTGTACATAGCAATGACGCATAAAAAAATTGTTCATCCCAAACTGTCTAAACAGACAATTCAAGATTCAACACAAACGATGAAATCAATTAATTTAATTACCATTTGTGTCGAATCTCAAACGGGAAACTATGGTTCGCTCATACAATTTAATAAATCACAAACTCATATAAATTTAAATAAACTTACCAAATTCTGAAATTATAACAAATATAAATTACATCCACAAAATTAGTAACACATAATAATTAAAAAGCAATTAAAGAAAGTAAACAATGTACAATAAACTAAATTAATTAGATCAACCCAAAAAATTATGTATTTAAAATTTTTAATTGCCTAATCAACAAAAATAACTCCTATTAATTATTTTGTTACAATTCATATAATTTATTATTTTACATTTACAACTTAATTTTTATCTACTCCAAAATATCAAATTTCATGTGTTTAAATTTTTTTCCTAATGTAACGAATATAAATCCAATGTCTATGTATTTATTTAGTTTAAAATATCATGTTAACTTTAATATTAATTTAAATTACCCAAATTAATAAACACATACATACACAATAAATTTAACAATCAATCCTAACACTCCTAATCTATAGCTAACAATTTTAAATCCCTAATCACATTTTCCTAATATACAGCATTTCATTTTCCAAATACTACTAATTAACATATAAAGTCAAAACAATTCCTAACAAACACATAATAATGAAAATAGGGGTAAAATAAATACCTGTGAGCGTGACCAAAGTGTGAGAAGAGGAAGACGAAAGGAAAGCTTCGTGGAGAGAAAGAGAGAAGAAGAACGAAAATAGAGTGAACCGCGACAATGGAGCTTCGGAAATGGAGTGACCCGCGTCAATGAAGCTTCGGAAACGCCCAGAACCGCGTCAATGGAGCTGTCGTGAACGGAAAATGGAGGGAGGGACGGATTCAAATGGAGGGAGGGAGGGAGTTGGGATTTCGAAAATGGAGGAAGGGAGGGATTTGGGATTTCGAAAATGGAGGGAGGGAGGGATTTGGGATTTTGAAATGGAGGGAGAGAAAGGTTTGGGAGGAAACCGAATGGAAGAAGAGAGGGGTTTATTTGAGAGAGCTGAAATGAAAGAGGAAGATGCAGAGTTTTTAATCAGATTTTGAATTTCGCGCTAACATATGAGCACGGTTTCGCATACAACCGTGCTTGAAAGTCCCCTTTAAGCACGGTTACCATAGAACCGTGTTAATATGTCCCCCCTATAAGCACGGTTACAAGGAACCGTCTTCAAAACTGCCAGCCTACAAGCACGGTTTTGTAGAAACCGTCATTAAAGCATGCCTATAAGCACGGTCATCCTATACCCGTGATGAAAGAGGACCCTATGAGCACGGTTGGTTTCAACCGTCCTTAAAACTCTTCACGAAAATCACAAAAATGCCACCGCCTACTTTTTAAGCACGGTTCTCCCAGGACCGTGCTCAAATCCTGTCCTCGTAACTAGTTTTTGCACTAGTGAAACTATGTTAAATACATTGGGTTATTGGTTAGTTAATTAGTTTGTTAATTGGAGAATTAAGGATTGATTAGGTGTTAGTTGTTTGATTAGTGTTAGTTGCTCTTTTATAAATACCTTTACAAGTTTAAGTCCTTGTATTCATCATCTTTTCAATACGATTTTACTCATACAATTTGGCTTAGTGTCTCATACACTCTATGGGTCTTATTATTATTTTCCTTCTATGCTTAAAACATTCCAATGACCTATCAAAAATTGTTAAATAAGTGTAATGTTTTTGTGTGTGGAAAGAATGCTTAATTTAAAAGTATAAATCTCAACAGGACAACTTTTCACACTATACAGGCATGCACACACCCAAAAGATGTAACACAATTAATATTTTAGACCTCAAGTGTCGAACTCACTGAAACTATGTGAGAGAAATAACACGCCCTCCCTACTCAAGTTCTTTGAACGTTGAGCAACCACAAATAATTATCATGAAAGCAATTATATAAAAGAAAAGAAAACAGACAAAAAGATATGAGAGAGTGAATGAGTATCCAATTCAAGAGAGCATACCATCATAAAAAAGAAAAGTAAAAACAGACTAAAGTCTTATGTCTTTTATATGTCATTAGAACTTATGGTTTCACTCATATGATTTCACCTTCTAAAGGTAACATATTGAAAAAACCTTTGTTAAGACACTAGTCATAAAAATGAGATTCTAAATTTTGGAGTCTAATTATAGGTGGGGAAGATATTAATGTCCCACGTTGTCCGTTACAAAATAGTTACCTCAAATTGATCGCATTTCAAGTAGCTCAAAAATCAATTTAACCTCTTAAAAAAGGAATTAAACAACATCAACAAGTTCAAAATAAGGTTAATTTGATGTCTCGTCCAAATTAATCTCATAACAAAAAAAAATTTATGAACAAAAAAGAGGTTCTGAATATAACAAGGTTAAGAAGACGTCTCGTCCAAATGAAACTTATCGTTATACAAAGGTGCCTCAATTTAAATAACAATTTTAAAATTAATCTAGGGAGACAATGGCAAACAAAAATTTGATAAAGAAAAAGTGGGTTCGACAAAAATTAATCATGCTCCTACATATTCCCAAAGTCGTCGGGAAATCAGGGTTGCATAATTCTTTGTTCGAAAGTAAATCTTGAAAATTGAATTTTTTTAGTTTTTTGAAAATGATCTTAAAAAACCTTGAGAAACGATTTTTTGAAAAGGAGTTTGAAATTTTGACTTAATTTAGAGGAATGATATTTTGGATTTTTATTTTTTAAAAAAAAGATTCTATTATATTTTTTTAGATTTAGTAATAAAAGAAGGATTTTATACTGAAGGAAAATGCGAGACGAAGTACTTGGTACATGTATAAACCTTTGCAACTTTATAATGTCAATGTAGGAAAAATATTTTTACAAACACCATGAAAGAAAAAAATTATTTATTTGGTTATTTTAAAAATTTTTTAAGAATGGTTTTTGATTAAACATCTTTGAACCAATTTTTTTATAACCCCTTCGAAAATACTTTTATTTTGTTTTTTAAGATTTGTAAAATGTTTTACTCCTTTCCTTTTAGAAAACAGGTCGTTTAACTAAAATTTGAACTCTTGTATGCGAAGAAAAAGGAACAAAAATAAATAAATAAATAAAATGAAAATAAAGTACAACAAAACAAATATAAGTAGGTAAAACAAAATAACTCTAAACGACACATGCACATAACATGAAGGGGTGTCAATTATTATTTTTCCTCCTTTCCTTTTCACATTTACACTATAGACTAAAAAAAAGTAAAACAAAAATAAAAAATAAAAACAACAACTAAAATAAAATAATAATAATAACAATAACAAAACCCAATGGGCGTTGGCCCGAAACAAGGCTAATAATAGTAAAATAGAATATAAATAAAAACAAAATAAATGGGCTTAGGCCCAAAACCACATAAAAAAGAAAAAGGAAAGAAATGAAAAGAAAAAGAAAAAAAACAAACCCTTAAACTAAATGGGCCTTATTCTGAGCCCTAAAACCTAACTCATGAAAAGAAATAAACCTAATAAACTAATTACCCTAATGAATACAGAGAACGGAAATGAAAAGATGAGAAATAAAAATTGGGGCAACAGTTATTTAAAGGGAAGAGAGAGTGTGGCATAAGGTGGCATGAGAAAGAAAAATGAGGGGCAGCCCAGGGATGGGGGTTCATAGTTGCGTGAGGTGGCATGACGGAGATGGAGTTATGGCGACAACTTGGCCGTGGTGAAAAAGGACGGGCGTGATGACGATGAGGGAGCTATTATGATAATGAAGACAAAGATAGTGGTTCGTGGCTCCGGGCTTTTTCCCCATTTTTTGGTTATTTTTAGGTAGCTTTGGTTAAATAAGGGTTGTTATGGTGATGCGGATTGGTTGGACTTGGTGGTGATGATTTCTTGGTGAGTGCAGTGATGGTGTAATGAGGGTGACGATGGTGTTGTGTGGGTTGTGGTGTTGGTAACGTGGTGGTTGCGTGGTGAGGGCTTGGTGTGGTGGTTTTGATTTAATGGTGGTGGTAGGAGTTAGTGGTTGTGGTTGGGAGGCTATAAGGGAGAGGGTGGCGTGATGAGTGGTGATTTGAAGGTGGAAAGGCCGATGATGGTGGTGGTTTGGGTGGATGAGTTGCAAGGTTGTGGACGTTGGTTAGGTGGTGGTTACATGGGCGACAATGGTGCGGTCGTGAAGGATGGTTGGTTGGCGCTAGGTGGTGGATAAAACATCCTAACCCCAATATGATTAATTGGAATAATAAAATTGAGGGTGAATTTTTTGCGGTTTATCAAATTAAATAAATTGTAGAAAAAGCCGTGAAATGAAAATTTAAAAAATACCCCTGGACCATTTAAAAGAACCCTGGCGATATGAGAAGGTGTAACAATTTCATTCAAAAGTGATCCTTGGACAACCAATATGGCGATCATCACAAGGATTGGCGGAAAGCGTAATCTAATTATTAAATAAAATAAAATACAATTTCATAATTAAAATAATAAAGCTGTATTGAAGAAAATAAAGAAAATGAAGAAAATTGACATCTGGGCAAACTCGCTTGAGCGAAGCCTCTACTCGCTTAAGCGAGTTCTACATAGGTCGCTTGAGCGAGGCCTAGCTCGCTTGGACGAGTTTACAACATGTATCAGACCCCCTTCCTTGCCTGAGCGAAACAAGCTCACTTCCTTCCAGAAGCAATCTTGCTTACTCTCGCTTGAGCGAGCAACCAGTCACTTGAGCGAGTTCAACATGAATCGCTTGGACAAGACCTAGCTCGCTTGGGTGAGCATACCATCAGCATCAGACCCTCACATTCGCTTGAGTGAGTCATGCTCGCTTGAGCGAAACTAATCCAAAATCAATTCCCATTCATTTCGCTTGGGCGAGAGGTTCTCGCTTGGGCGAAATTCTTCCAGAACCATTTTCCCTTCGCTCGCTTGAGTGAGTACTATTCTCGCTTAGGCGAGATTGGGCCAGAGGCCACACCTCTGATGCATGAAGGTCTCGCTTGAGCAAGGATCACTCTCGCTTGAGCGAAACATCATTCTCGCCTGAGCGAACCAAATTCGCTTGAGCGAGAATTGGCCAGTAAGCTTCCTACCTGTAATCGACTTATCTCGCTTGAGCGAAAATCATCTCGCTTGAGTGAGTTTTAAAGCACAGACCTAGAAGTTCGAATTTTTCAAGTCCAATCACTATGAAACTTCATGGGCACTTTATTTTCCCCATTCCGAGGCTAATGGCAATGTCCGTTTGCCAAAATTCTGACATATGATTGACTTATGCAGAAAAGTGCAATATGATCAAACTATGCAATTTCCATGCATTATATCTTTTTAATTTCATTCAAATATGTCAAAACGTGTTTGGACAATTCATAAATGATATAGGGAATCTATTGATCCCTTTCGACACTCTAAAAACTTATCGGATCATAATTTCACCCTTCAAGTTCCTAATTTTATACTTTATGCATATGCATCATTTCAACTCTATAAGTTCAAACTCACATATCATATCATTTATCATAAACATATACATATATTTATATACATAGTCAGAGTCCAAGCTTCCAAGTGAAACTATCTTTCATCAAAACAGATAATTATTCATACTCATCATTGGGTATTCTTAAGAGCCAGCCAAGGCAAGTACATACTAAACCCATTATGTACAAATATATGTACATAACACTTCATGTTTATGCTGAGTGATTTCTCATATCCCTTCACTTCTCCCTGTATCCACTGTAAAAACAACCACAAATAGGGGTGAGCATATACATGTTAAATGACAGTTGTTAAATCGGATCACTTATCCAATTTATTATCATATATAAATAATATTCACAACCACATTAGTAAAAATACCATTCACATATCCACCCAACCACATTTCATCCATTCACATATTCTCAAATGGCCATACAATCCATGTTGTTCTCAACAACATTCATCAATGCATATACATGCTCATTCAATTGGATCTAATCATTCATTATTAAGTTTTATTTTGTGTTACAACACTGGCTCTCAACCATATACTCGGCTCTCAGCTGATCCGGCCGTTTTACTGTACCAAACCGTTTGCCCTCTCACGTGACACAATCACTCTCAGCGACAACGATAGTGCCACAGGCTAAACCCCGAGCCCCGCTCAAGAGGTTTTGCCTTGAGTTCCACCCAAGGTTTTTTGTGGAATCCTCGAAACCACAATCATATTTCATGTTTATTCATCAATACAAGCATCTCATGCTATCTCAATTTATATCTCATACATATAGTTCACATCAATCAAGTATCCTACTACATATCATGCATAGGAACCATTCATTTAAGTCAATATAACTCATACATACATACATTTCTACACAAATAAGTTGCATGTATCATATATTCAGGATAACGTACTAATAATTTATAGCATATAACAGTTAACATAACAATATCATCCCGAATCCATTCATAGACTATGCATTTAAAATGTAAAGCTCCCCCTACCTCGAATAGAGAATTCCCAAAAGCTCCAAGAGGTATCGAACCTTACTAATCGTGAATCGTAGGCCTCGATCTCTATTCCTCGAATCAAACAACTTCCTAGAATTAACAATATATGTATTTAAACACCGTATTAGACATTAAGTTTGTATTCCGATCAATAAACGTCAAACCACAATCATTTTCGGTATATTTTAACTTACTGACAAGATTCGACAACTTCTGGTATTTGATTTCGATTAACTCCGAACTCTAAAAACTTCCAAAATCTTTCGAAACTACCTAATTTATTGAAACAACCACTATCAAGCTTCAATTCTTTAAGATTAGCAAATCAAGAAGACACTAAATTTCACTTTTTCATAAGAAGCTTTAAGTTATTGAAAACCTAAGCTCTCCATATATCAATGGCTTTCAACTTCTTTAAAACTTCTTAAACCTCCATTTTATAACAAGTGTTGGAAAGGAAAAGGAAAATAATTTTTTTAAAAAATGAAACAAAGTATTGAAAAAAGGAAAAAAATAATTGGAATTTCAAATTTTTAATAAGATAACAAAAAACAATATTAATGATAATAGTAAATAAATAAATAAAATAAATAAGAGACATTTCAAGAACATTTTAATCAAAAAACAATACTCGGCAAAAAAGGGTGTTTACAGTTAGTTACCCCTCTTTACTTCTTTTCTGCAGAAATATGAATGGTTTATTCATGTTATCATTGCAGAAAAGAAGTAAAGATGTGAACACCGTGACTAGGCTCCCTGACCAAGTTCTTGAAATTTGTACTGATAAAAGGCTCAAAAGATGCCAACTGTGGCAATATGAAACTTTAAAAGGATGCCAATTGTAACATCCCAAAATTTATAATTTTTTGAAAATTCATTCATTAAGGATTAATGAAGAAATTTTGAATGAAATTCCGAGTGAATACCGTTTGAAATATCATATTCCGAGTGAAAATGGTGTGATACCGGGTGAAGTAAGACCGAGGAAGCCATTTCCAAAAGAAGTTAAGATGTTTCCGAGTGAAACATCATTAAGCGAATTATTTCTAAGTTAAGTAAACGGTGTCCGAATGAGACACTTTTGAATAAGGAAAATCTGAGTAAAATAATTCCGAATGAAACGTTTCCGAGAAAAGCACTCCTGAGTGGGGAAAAACGTTGAAATTGAATAAGTATTTCTCAGGACGGATTTTGAGAAATGACCGAGTGGAGTATCTCCGAATTGAGATTTTCCCAAGTGAAATGTCTCCAAGCACGACATTTCCGAGTGAAATGATACCGAGTGAGACTATTCCAAATGGAAAGGTGTTAAAGTGAGAAATTATTAATTTCTGAATGACGTGGCACCGAATAGGATATATCGAATGAGTGTGTTTCTAAATGAATAGCTCCGAGTGAACAATTTCTGAGGAAAGTAAATATCCGAGTGGTGAGTTATCGAGTGGTGAACTTCGTTAAATTTATGCTCGGGTCGATATTTAATAATGACCAAAAGCTTGTGCTCGGGTTTGTCTTCGGAATTGTCCTTGACCCCGAGTGATTCGTTCGAGTAGAAAGACTTCCGAGAGAAAGAGTTGACTTCAAATTCCGAGTGATTTTTAGATGGAAGATTTTTGAGTGATGTAAGCAAAAGATTGACTCGGACATAAATATACCCAAGTATGTCTGAATGAGATGTTACCGTGTAGGACATTTCCGAGGAGAGAAAGCCGAGTGTTCCATGGGATGGAACCTTTCCTCCGAATAAAGGAATTCTGAGCGGACAGAGGCTTACTCGGAAAGGATGTGCCCAAAACGAAACCGAGTCAGAATTATTAATTATTTTAATTATGAATACTTTCTACGTCACTCTGTTCTGCCAGCTTCCAGCAGATTCTTCTTCTGATATTTTTCTGAAATGGGACCCTTTATGATGTGCTGTTCCTTTTCATTAAATGCTTATTCCTTATTCATCATCTGAGGAAATGTACAACAGATATCTTTTTATTGTTCACGTCTCTTTTGCATGAACAATATAAATATCAACTACTATTAGATCAATTAAATACTTTTGGAAAGTGAAAAATATCATCTACAATCTTTCTCTTCCAACTCCTGCTAAAAGCCATTAACGAAGAAGAAAATCAAACTTCATTTCTTCTCTTTACGAAGAAATCTCTGAACTAGCAAGAAGCTGAAATTCCAGTCGGAATTTACAAGCTGTAAATTTGATATAGCTTTAAGAGCTGCAAGAACTCTTTATTCCAGGTAGGGGGAGCGTTACATTTCAAATAGATAGTTTATGAATGGATGAGGGGTATTATTTACTGTGTATATATGTTATGTGCATAATTGTTATTGAGACCCTGTTTATATGATACTTTATGTTTTCATATATTTCATTCATATTGTTGACGTTGATATTGATATGAGTATAAGAATGTTATTCATGAATTTTTCATGATGAATATAAATGCATGGGATGCATATCGATCAGTATGTGATACTTGTGTGATGAATGATTATGAAATATGATGTGATTTTCATAAAAGACCTTGGGTGGGACTCAAGGCAACCTCTTGAGCGGGGCTCGGGGTTTTGGCCCGTAGAACTGAGTAGAGTTACCGCTATCACTCTGGGAGTGGTACTCGGTGTTACATTATGGGCGTAGAGCGGTTTGGTACCTGTAAAACGGCCGGATCAGCTGAGGGCTGAATTATGGCTCGGGGAGCCAGTGTTGCAACACAAAATTAAAAGACTTAATGGATCCATTTGATTGAGCATGTGTATGCACTAATTTTTGTGTGTATACACTGACCTATGTGTTATTGATAGAAAATGTTGTTCATATTGTGTTATATGGCTCGGTTTGTGGTATTTACATAGTTATGGATTGGACTTTTAATCCAATTCAATAACTATTATTTGATATGTTTATGCTCACCCCCTACTTATCATTTTTACAGTGGATAGAGGACACAGTGATGGCACTTGAAGTCACTCGACCGACTGGAGCATTATGTATTAGTATACACAATACATAGTGTACATAGTTATTTGGGTAGAAGCCTTGGCCGGCTCTTGTGATTACCGAGTGTTGTATTTTATTTGTATTATAAAGTGGCCGGTCGGCTTTTGTAAAGTGATAATAATATTATTTAATTCAGATTTCGTTTTAATCTTGGAATTATTTGTGAAAAGTTTATTTGTATTTATTTGTATTTTAAATGGGTCGGTCTGATTGATGTATAACCGGTATTTTTATTACTGAATCTGATTCCTGTTTGGAAATTTAAATTATTTACGAAAATTTACTTGATTTATTGGAAATTATTTTTAAAAATTAAGGATGTTATACCAATTGTAGTATCTCATCACGTTTTAATTAATCTTTCACCCAATTCACAGATTTTACAAAAAAAATTCATAAACATAAAAGCTTTACTGATTAATTAATTTTATATTTTAAAATATCTCAAAATAAATACAAGTCAAAAATCCAAGACATCAAAAATGCAAAATCATGGTAAATTGAAACAAAACCTGGGTGTGGGTACGCCCAGGTTGGGCGTAATCATGCCAGCGCGCTTCGATAGGAACATAGCCTAGGCGTAAGCATCCTTCCAATACTAGCTAAACAACTAATATTGTTTAAGCCTTTATTTTTTTAGACTTATTGTTATTTTAGAAGTTTAAGATGCAATTACATTTTTTAAATTTTATGATCCTATAATAAATGTATCTCTCCCTTTTACCTCCTACCTTAGCTAATGAGCGAGACTTGAAAAGTGATAACATTATTTTTTAATATCAAAACAATAAAATTAAATGATGTTATTTTAGGTCATATCAAATAACTACTTAGTTAATGATTTCTTAATCCATATGAGAAAGTCTCAAATAACTATGGATATCGTATGAAAAAAGTACTTTCTCTATTTCTATTTAATTGTTTACCTAAAGACAAAAAATTTATTTATATTTAACTGTTTAATTAGAATTTTAAAAGAGTATTAATTGTCCATTTAAAATTTTAAGAAAGTATTAATTATTGTTCTTCCAATACTAGCTTTATTTATATTAAAAGTGAAATGAATTTTAAGAGTAGTAAGTAAAAGAGGAATGATGATAAAATAGGAAGACAATCAATTGATTTATAAAAACTAACAACATTAATTACACCTTTTGTTAGGCGTGTTTCTTCTCTCTCAAAAAAGTTAAATAGAAACAGATGAAGTAATATTTTTTTGGGTTTAATTCGAAGGAATAATCAACATAAATCGTACATAGCTAATGATGTTGCTAACTATTATGCCATTCTTGGCTAAAATACTTGATAAATATTACCAACTTTGGGATTTAGCCATCAATTATTTATATATATCTTGATCTTTATAAGTTTTTTATTTTTTAAATTTAATCCCCTTTAGTTTTGTAAAGGATATGAGACATGTCTATATATTTAAACATGTTACGTTATACGTTGCTTTATGATATTAACATATATCATAGTCACATGTATGTTACATTACTATTAAGTGTTTATAAAAATTATTCTACAAGATTTAAAAGTATATTTTGGTTTTTGTGTCAATTTTAATTCATCATCGTTTTTAGGTGTTTAAAATATCTAAGACATTTATGTACCATGTGCTTTGATTAAGTTTTCAAAATAAAAAAAAATATGCCAATCAGATTGTCAACATTGTACTTTTTTAATTTGATTTAATATTTTAGTACAAAGTGTTTCTCTCGGGTATTTTTTGAATTCATGATTCAATCTTTTAGTATATAAATAGCGATAATAGTAGGGTGCCTTTATTTTTGTAACAGGATGAATGTGGCCCCATACGCCACATGTCCGGTTTGAATCACTTAGTTAAAAGGAACATTTGTAAATTATTTCTTAAAGCATGCACGATAGAGACCGGTTAGCAATCCGTCATTCAAAATATTTAAAGGATAAAAATATATTCAAACCTAAATTTATTGTACTAATTTTTAATACCAAACAATAAAAATTTTATTTCAAATTAATTTACGGTGCAAGACTCATTAACACATGTTTTTAAATATAATTATTTTCTAATAAAATATAAATTGCAAAAACATTTTCTTTGTGGTTGTACAATTTTATGATTAATTATTATGCATAATTTTAAGTTATAATATATATGAAAAACACACGTGCAGTATAAATCATGTAATATTTCTATTTTAAGTGACTTAACCCAATTTTTAATACCGTGACTTATTTATAAATAATTTTTGACGTGTTTATAGGAAAATTATATATATGTGTATTTATAATTTATTTTAATGTTAATTCTTAAAAAAATTGTTAATTTTGATCCTTTTAAATAGTATTGGCTATGATTTTATTGAGATCGCATGACATATATGTCATTTCATGATAATTAACTATTGATATAACATTCTTACAAGCATATCGTGTTATTACTAAATAGAGATATTTAAAAAAATAAAATTATGAGAGAAGGGAAAGAAACTAGCATTTGTTTAATGATATTTGTAAGCCATTTTGTAAATATAATTTACTTAAAAAATCTTTTAATTATAAATATAAGTTTCATTTTAATATATTACCATGATGGTTAATTGAGTGTATGTGTCAGAGAAACCTAACAAATCTCACATAGTATTTGTTTGGTTTTCAGTTAGAAAAACAAAGTTGGGAAAATAGAGAAATTTATGGGTTGATATTGATCATTCACACTCTTTGAGACTGTCAAAACTCCGTTTGACCATAAAATTTATTTTTAGGTTATAATGCTTTTGATATATGGAAGCAAGCAGAGAGGTCCTAACGTGGAAACATAGTTGCAAGGGCACCAAATGCCCCATTGCAGGCCACTGAAATTCAACAATACTTAACACTTGTCTCACATGTTGAAGATTCCTTTCTAATTGGGATTAATGGGCAACACCTTCAACTTCACCATCATACTCTTTTTCTTTTGAGCACCAAACGCATATTTGTTTCTTTAAATAATTTAAAGATAGATATCTCTCATGGTTCTATTTGCTATTTGAAATAGTTAAATATTCATTAAGTTAATATTTTTTTTTATCTATTTACTCCACCTCCGCTTAACCAATTATCCAATGCACATGTGGATTTAGTTCATAATTGCCATCATCCAAAGTCTTGTGTCTATGCTATAAAATTTCCAAATGACTTTTAATATCATACTATATTTTACATTACACCATATAGGGCTAGTCCTAACATTTTATAGAGCCATGATAAAATAATAGAAAATGGCCTTATATACAAATTTTAATTTTAATATGTAAATATGTATCTTATAAAAGCACACAAATAATTTTATAAAAAAATGATAATATTATTACTTATTTTGAAAACTGATAGGTGAAAAAAGTGCTGGGGAACGAGGGAAGCTAGAAACATTGAAAGAGTAATAGCATAGCAGAGTGTGTGGAAATAGTGATGATTAATTTAGATGAAACTTAAACGTCAAAGCATGTGACTTATTTAAAATGTATTCTGTTTATTAAAAAATTATCAAAGCTAACTTTTTTGAGCCTCTTTCTTTTATGAGCTTATTGCCTTATATCTCAAGGAGCAACCATAGGTAGGGAAACCAAAGTAATTTTTTTAATGATATATCTTATTTGGCTTTTGGTACATTTGGAGAGTAAGAAAAATGAATAAAGAAGTGATGAAAATGAAAAGTATAAAAAATACAAAAAAATACAAAGTAATTTCATGTTGACTAATTAATTGTGAAACGTGTCATGAGATTTGTCACGTCATTAATGAATTAATGTCAGGACCAAATTAAAACTTCTATAGAAGATAGTTTTAGAATCTCCTGGTCCGTACATTAGTCATGTATATCAATTAATTTTTTTTAATTCCAAAAATGCAATAAGGCCATGTTTAAATGAATTATTTTAAAATTTAAAATCCAATGATATGTTTGAATTATATGTTTGGATAAAGTAATTTAAATTATTTCAAATTTAAAATTACTTGTTTAGGTTAAATATTTAAAATTTCTATATTTTAAATTTTTTGTGATGATGGTCACAAAAGCAGGGGAAGAGGTGGTGGTATTGATAAGGGTGGTGGGGACAGTGGTAGTAATAGTAGCGACAATAATAAGGATGAGTGGTGAAGGTGCTGGTAGCAAGGCGATAGGGGTAAAGTTTGGTAGTGACAATAAGGGTTTTGACTATTGCGATAACGACAACAAGATTAATGACAACAATGACAATTGTAGTGGTGACAATAACTTTGCATGGGTTAGCCTTATACTCATTTCTATTACAAGAGAGAGTAGAAACAATTACATGAAAAGAATTTAGATTTCTGTTATTTTTTTTACTTTAGAATTTTAAATTCCTAAATTTTAATTATCTTAAAGTTTCGTTAAAAATTCTATGAACTCAGTATTCCCATATCATCCTAACACTATGTTATAATTACTAGCATTTTAAATTTTTTAAATTGAATTTTCTTCATCCAATCTTACAAGATGAAGATTTAAGAAACCATTCCTGTTAACATGGAGATAACATAAGATATCATTCTTTAAATTTAGTGGTCACTTTTTGGTAGATATTTTACGTTTTAGTTAGTTTTTTTTTCCCGCAATTAACGATTATGCAAACATCTGTCTCACCAATTAAGGAAATAAAAATATAAAATAACCAGTTAAAGTATGTAACGCTTTAAGTAATTAAAAATGATAATCAATTCTTAATCATGTGTGAACACTGTTTTATGGGGATGGTAATTTAGGTCTGATTTACAAACCAATCTGTTTAACCCGATAAAAATAGGCAGATCAGGTTCAGGATTTGAACTCGTTTTCCTGAATAAAGTCTGTTTTATTTCTAAAAAAAACAGGCTGGCCCGTCAGACTGATAATAGAATATTAAAAAATATATTTATATTAATATATGTTATTGTTATTGTGTTTGCGTGTTTGATTTTTGTTTTAAATATTGATTGATTATTTGATTTGGATTTTTTATGATAGTTGTATAACTTGTATTATATATTATTATAATAGTATAATATTATAAAATATAAATGATAAAATTTTGTTCTCATTAATGCAAATATAATTTTTTAAACTTTTAATGAAATAAATTTGGTTGATTATAAAAAAAATCGGTTTTAAAAAAGGTGAAATCTGATTTATTATATCTAAAGTTCTTCTTATAAAAAAAACTTAAAAATAATACAAATTTAGAATAAAAAAATGACATACATAAAATAAAAAAATAAGCTGACCTACAGACCATATAAAATACAGGTTGAGTTAATATTTTTAGCGATTTTTTACCTCACTTGTAAGTTGGTATTATCACCCTTATTATTTTAGAAAACCATTATATACAATTTAGGAAAAAAGTTAAGAAGTTGACATTACAAAAGCATAATAAAAAAGAATAAAAACTGAAATAAGTTCAAAGTAAAAGGGGATTTTCAATGATTTTGCTCCCATATAATTGGGGTAATAGTTTTTTTGTTTTTTTGATTTTTGGGTCGATGGCAATAGGGATTTAGTATGAATGGAGAGGGGTTTATGGGAGATGAATGCCCCAACGAAAGGCCAAGTGGACTTGAGCTGTCTGGGGGCCCACACTTCTTTTAACCAGCAATTAGCAAAACAAGTTTGAGTTGACTTTTTAGCTTCGGTGTTTTAGGCTTTTAGCTTTGTCTTTATTTATGAGGGTACCTTTAATTCTAGTTATCTATGGCTTTTAGCTTTGTGCTGAAACCCACCTTCGTAGGAGAGTTTAATCTAATTTAATTAGTTGAAATAATTTTAAATTAATTGTTCAAATAATAGGGATAATAATAATAGTCATGAATTTTTTTAGAAAATCATATATTAAATGTGGAAGTAGCTGTTTTGGTAGAATATAGGATTTTGAGTGAAGAAGTGATATAATGGAGTGAAGTGGAAAAAGTAGGAGAAACCCAATGGCCCACTCCATATGGCTATATTAATGCTGTCTATCTTCATGTTAAAGAGAACAAGAATGGAAAACATGTCTGTAGGGGTGGCTGGATATAAAGACAATTATCTTCTATATTGGTAGTGCAGAGACCCAAACCTAATGGGTCATTTCATCCACTTTATAGCAGGAAAATAATATATATATATATCATGCTAGCAGCAAAACATCATGTTAACTTGTAATTTTGTATATGGGAATGTTTGGGACACAGCAATATTTATTTGTCCCAATGTTTGTAAATCAATAAACACTTTGTAACAAATTAAAATCATGAACTCGTAATAATCAAAATTGAGTTCAGTTAGAAATCATACTTTGTATTTATATTGCTGAAAGAAGTAGAGTATTGAATTATAATATACATGTTTAAATAAGTTCCATATAAGATAGAATTTAAGAATATGACTAAGGCATCAAAATAATAATAACTTTTATGTATAAAAATAACAAGACAGTAATAATTGATTCAATTGTTGGTCCCTGACACACCTTTAATAATTGCAGTTTCAAAAAATGAAAGGCATTCTTGAAAGTAGAAAAGTATATAAAATTTCGTCCACGGCTTGAACTGCCAAATGTGCATTGGGAAGAAATGAGTTACTAAAAATGGTTGCAAAGAAAATTGAGAAACATGGCATGTGCTTGGAGTGTTGAAACGAAGCAGAAAAGAAAAGATAATGGTTGCAACAATTGAAGTGTGATGCCAATCCAATCTGTGCCTGGTAGGTAAGACACTTGGACAAAGACCAAACACGCCCATCTTTGTGTGGGGACTTTTATCTACATCAAATCAACCTTGCCTCACGTCAATCTTTATTTTCTATTAAACACCTTTTTTTCTAATTAAAAATATTAACTTTTGGGTAACTTCTTATAGCTTGTTAAAAATATAATATTTTATAAAAATTTATTAAAAATATTTAAATAAATAGTAGGTTATTTATTTATTTATTTTATTAATATAATGGGTCTAATAGGGCAGCCTACTCTAACCTGTTTTTTGGTAGGTCTAAACCTATATGAGTTGCTTGCAAAAAAAAAAACTATATGAGTTGGTGATTCTAAAAATTTGTCTCGACCTACCTTCTAGTCTATTTTTAGTGGACCAGACGTATTTTGTCACCTTTAACAAGGATAAAGGGAAAAAAATAAATATTTTTAGTGTTGAATCAGATAGTTCCATAATTTAAATAACGATATTTGTATTACTTGAAATCTAAAATTTTAAAAGTATACATTGTTTACAAACTCTAGAACCTAACGATAATAATTGTATTATTTTAAAATCACTAGAAATGTAACAATAATCTTAGTAGGCTACAATATTTTTGTCAAATCTTGCCCTTTTATCTATTACCCCTTCCTTCTTTCTATTCTTTCTTGGAATTTAGTTGGAGGAAACTATGCATTAGAGATGTGAATAGTCTAGCCTAGTACTTAATTGTAAAGTTCGATTCTTGTTACTTGACATAAACAAAATTTTTACGTTTAGTCTGTATTTAGAAGCTTGAATTATCATAATAGTCCGTATCAAAGTTTGATTTACATTAAAACTAACAAAAATGCCAACGAACAAATATTAAAATTAATGAGCTCAACTTAAATAAACAAATAAGCCTCTAAAGAGTTAACCATTTATATAAAATATGTATTTAAAAATTAATTTTACATGTTAAAGTTAATTTTAACATATTTTAATCTTATAGATTCTACTTCATATATAGAAATATCATGTGTTCGTAAATTATAATATATCATAAATTATGATTTATTTTACAAAATCATATAAGAGTAAAAAAAAAAAGCTGACCAAACTAGTTGAAAATATATTTTTTTTCAAAAGCACAAATTTAATTTCTTTAATTAAATAGACTTTTAAAATTTTTTAGCTCAATCTTATTAATAAAATTGCACATTAAATAAGTTAGGTCTCGAGGCCTTAATGAGGAGTCTATCTTGTTCTCACCTTTAATAAGTATCATGTTAAACATTATTTACATGCACTTTAAGACTTTGAATTTGACGAAAATTCTAAATTTTTTTAAATATACATAATTTTTGAACTTAGGTCCCTTTTAACTATGGACCTGGGCGGACTCACCACGCCCACCTTCACAATTGGCCCTGCATGTAGACAATATATTTTCTTGATTTAGTGGCGATTATGTATTACCTTTTGTGTAGTGGGGAGCTGGATATTTTGAGTGTCTAAATTATCTTTTGATTTATGTTCTCATATAGAGGCGAGAATGACTATTCATCTGTAAACACTTGAATGTTTAAGTTAGTAATGGATACTAAAGCATAAGTTTCAAGATAAGAATATTGCACCTTATAATCAATGATTAAGTAACATTTATAGAATTGAGAGGTATAGTCCTTATAACGATGATGACATCAATGTTTTCTCATAATTTACAGAAAACTTGTCTTTTGCTCAATGGATATATATTTATAACACTTCAGTGGGTATTGTCTAGAGTTGTTAAAATAAGTTAGACCCGCAAAATGGGCAGACTTGGTACTAAAAAGAAGGCTGAATCAAAACTAGTGATTTTTAAGCTCATGTAGTGAAAACTCGTACCCAATTGGGCTTTCACCAAGCCAGCTCGTAAGTAACTTGTAACATTTTTTTATTATTTTTGTTTACTAACATGAAAAAAGTCACTCTTTACATATTTTAGTATCTTTTTAATAGTTGTACTTTTTTCAAATTTTCATATAAAAAAATTAATGTGATCCTGTCAAAGACCCGCCTCTGATGGTTGAGATAGGTCAAGCCCAAACCTAAAAAATGGAACCAAAATTCACTAGACTTTTTTTAGCTTAGTCCAAAAAAACACCTAAGCCACCATAGGCCGAACCGAATAGCCAATTTCAACAACTCTAATATTATCCAACATACTGCATAATTAGATAAAAGTTGTCAGCCATTACTAAAACTAATTTCACTTAAAACCCACACTAATTAACATTCGCTAAAGCCTTTCTTTTTCCTCCTTTATAACCACTTTCAATTTCAAGTCAAGCCTTAGCACCGAAAGCTATTTGCTGTCAATTATTTAGGTGAGCTATATTAACTAGATTAACAAATTTTATGAAAAGAACTTAATTGAATTAACTTTTAAAGTATTAATGACCTATTTAAGTAAAAATAATTAAGGGATCAACTTAAAAAACATCAAATGTAAAGAGGTTAAAAGTATATATTTTTTTCGCTTTTTAATTTTGCAAACAAAAAATTGCTAAGTGGGAGTATAAGGGACCTCTTAAGTACGAGAACAAATAATTGACAACTCTTCAAATATTAAACAAGATTGATACACAATTGAAATATAAAAAGAGTAAGGATAGCTCTCTATGGAGCTAAATCAAAGGGGATGTTTGTCGCCTGCTTTAGTATTATGAGCACAATTTTATATATGAAATTTATCATGTAGCCAATTCGAATATTGCTTGGGCCATGAACATTTAATAAAACGTTTTTTAATTGTATTATTAATTTATTCTTTTTTTGCAAGCAATTGGTTATATTGCTGATGAAATTGAATTGGAAGAATCTAGTTAGGTGAGTACTTACGAGAAATGTTATTTATATAAAATGTATCATGTTGTATGAACTATGAAGGCAGAGATGAAGATAATAAGAGAAAGATTAATCAAAATTGTATAATTATTTGTTACAGAAATATTATAATTATCTTGGCACTTATTTATTTTGTTTGCATGCAGCCATTGTAAACAATTAACAATCGTTATGGTGTCACCTTTTTTAATAGTGTAATCCTAGTTTAAAAGCACAACCAAACAGTACTGAATACGATCTTGCTCCTCAAAGTGATGTTTTCCAGTTCTATAAGATGATATTGACCAAAACGTAGATCATTAGAAGTGCAAATCAAACGTGTATAATACCTACCATATCTAATTTGGCATCTACATCTAAAAGAGAACCAATGTTGGTTCACATCTCTACAATCGAATAGCATTTCACTTTTCATAGATTTATATTTTTATATTACTCTTCAAGTAACTTCCAATAGTCTTCATTAATTTTCTTCTATACCTAACTCTATAATTACTTTGTCAAAGAAACTAATACCATGCCTAACACACACATATATATAGTTTAATATTTGGATAGTAGCTTAAAATGGATCATCTATCGTGTAATAATCTTGGTTTGATTCTTCCAAACTTACCGTATTTAAAAATACAAGTTTGACGTACGCATTGTCTTTAAATTCTGCAATTTAGAAGGCTGCGTTTGATGCAACTTAATTCAAAGTTTTTATTAAGTTATTTTTATATTTTCTTTACGAATAAGTTATTTTTATGTTAATGTTTATTCATAAAATTTGCTTGTTAGTTAAAAATTATTTATTTTAATAATCTTAAAAAAAATTATTGAGTCATAAACCTTTAGAAATCTACTTTTGAACAATATACATAGTTTATTTTTCATTTTAGCTTAGATGTGTTAGGAAATAAGGGAATTTTCCTTCAAACAAAGAAATAAAATATGAAAAGTATAATTGAGACATAAGAATTTAACGAGAGAAACTTTAAAACCAGAGAAAAATCACGGCATAAGCTCCAAAAAATATTTTAATTTAACAATGATAATTATAATATTTTCCTTGTACTCTTTTATACAATAGGCACAAAATATAGTGTTTTCTAATGAGACTCACTCCTATCACAATACTACTAATTTAATATAAAGGAGTTATAAATGTAATATCTCAAAATTCAATATATTTTTTATAATCACTCTTAAAATTTACTTAACACTCTATTTTTCTCTCCCTTTCTTAGAAGCTCTCTCTTCAGACTCTATAAATTTCTTGCTTCTAAACTTATACTAAACATTAAACCTCCTCGGTATTTAAAGGAAACCTCACACGTTTTTCTTTAGAAATTTTCAACATGCATAATAATCAAAACATGTAAATGTTACTATGCATATGTAAAATTTCAAATATGCATAGTGAAATCACTCTACATGTCATCTTTTCAAAAGGCTAGGTCCTACAATTCTTTGCCTCCGGCCAAAGAGAAAAAATAATCTTGGGTTTGGTTTGCTCCCGTCAAGTAGAAATCCTTCGGTACCAGAACTCCAACACTAGTCCTTAACCAGTTCTTCTTTCTTTGTCTAAACTGATGATTACTAGTTTCGTTGTCTAAATTGACAATCATTGTCTTCTTTGACAATTATTGTTTTGAAGAACAATTATACAGAGTATATCTACTAGAACTGAGCAATTCCAATGTGAAAGTCATGTTGAAAAATTTATGGTGAAGCTCCCATGTTAATAACTTCCTCTAGAAGTTCTTGAGCCATTGACAGAAAACTCCATGATACACCTTACATCGATGTCAACCAATACCTGTATGCAATTGTGGACGGACTAACTTATCCCAAGGATGAACAATTTCATTGACAATAATTATGTTATCAACTTCTTATTTGAAATCACATTATTAAGCACTCCCCTACACCTTTCTGCTATGATTTTTGCTATTACTTTGTAAACCAAACTATCAATGAGATTGACCTATATTCGTTCAATCTAAAGGATATCCTTATATTTTATCTTTACCCACACTAAGTACTATAGGTTGCATAAAAGCTTATCTACCCCTTACATCGTATATAAATTAAATATTTTTTAATCATAAATATTCTTTTGTATAGTTAAGGACGGATCTAGAAATAATTTAAATAGGGGGCTAAAAAAATAGTCATAATCAAGAATTCTCACTCGATCTCAAAGAATATATCTAAGAGATAAATTGGATCACAAATTGGTAAATGAACTTAGTATTGAGTTCATGCACATCTGTTGATAGTCCAAATTGGTCAAATATTATTAGGTCTATCTAACTTTAAAATCTTGTATACAAAAAAATAATTTAAAGTAAAATTTTTTAATTTAAAGTTAACTCAAATGCATTCTCTTGTGATTTTTAAGACAAGACGAATGCAACATTCAACAAAATATTTTTTCATTTTTTATTTCTTATCAGGTACACTGTTGCACAATTTTAACAGTTGAAACTAGTGGATACGAGGGAACATAAAGTAGCAGAGGTATATACATAGACAGTAGAATATACAAGTTTCAAAAGAAATGTGGGCCCGTTGGTGAGAACAGTCTGGGCTTATGATCCAGTTAGAGAAAAATAACCCGAACATTCTATAATGCTATATGATTGCCATTAAAGTAAATGCATTTTCTTGGCATTATTAAAACTTGAAAAACTAACCCGAATCATAAAATCTCAAAAGTAATGCATAATCATATGTCATATACAGGAGTCAAGATTAAGAAACTGCATAAATATCAGGATAAAAATAACTTAAAGCTTCACTTTTGGTTCTCTAACGAAAAAATATTTGCTGACTTTAGCCAGCTCAAATTGCAAGAGCATATTTGATTGAATGCTACTTTAATGGCAGTGATAGTAAGAGGAAAGTGAATATTTTTATTAGTGACATGAAGCATCGAGGAAGGAAGGAGGAAAGTAGATTTTGGTGGTACGTTGTGATTGGAGTAGAATCAAGAAATGTCTTAGTCCATATACATAAACAATAATTAGAGGAACCAAGAGACAAAACCAGACAATTGGTTGCAGACCACAAAGTTAAAACTGCCGTCAACAGAACGTAAAAAGGCCGTTGAGTTCACGACACGTTACCTAACCAAAACAGTGCGAGTTTAGTTTCTAAGAACATTGTAAATATCTAAAGTCCATTGATGGAATTACGAGGACCCAACACGTGTAGGCAAGAAAGGTCACCGACTCGACCTGCCGTCAAAAGTTGACTAAGACTAAGATAGGTACATGAATTGAATCAAATCAAATCCATGTTGTTTTGCTTCTCATTTGATCATTGCTTTGCCTCACGCTCCAAATATGCCACACTTGTCATTTATTTTAATCTTAATCCACACTTCACTTTTTTCCTTCCAAATTCATTATTTTATAATAACAGAACAAAATTACGAGATCATGAAAAACAAAATTAATACTGTACAAAATTAAATATTGTTAGGTATTAGTGTGTACTATTTTTATAGTACGGTTATATATAGCAATAGAGCATCATTGTGCGGAGTTTCTTTTTTTCTTTTTTAAATATTAAATGGTATTTTCTATTGTAATTTTGCAATCAAATTGAAAATGTACTAGTACACCTTTTTGCAAAATCTTACAATATCAATATTTTTTAATCAGGATTTGTTGTCAATCTCAGTACTCATCTTTCTCTTTTCATCTCTTGTAAGCTTAACCTATGTTATGAAAAGATGTTACTCAGTTTTTATTCTTCATGCATAATCAACAAATGTGTTAGTTCAATATGTTTTCTTTTTTCGTGATCCTCTTTCTTCTTTATTTAATTATTTATATCGACGAAGTCTTTATAAAAATTTATATAACCTCTTAATTTTTATCTCTTCAAACTTACTCCATTAAAAAAATGGTAAAAAATAGATATTTTGTGAAAAAAAAAAATTAACCAATACATCTCCGATCACAAAGTGTATATCATAGATATTTTCATTGATATGGATATATACACAAAATAATGGATTTCACTATGCATGTAAAATCTTTCGTGGGGTACTATATATATGTATGTTTGAAAAAAAAAAACAAGTTTAAGTGATTTATATTATATATAACATATAATATTAATAAAAATTGCTTTCAATATATGCAACCACTCTCAGTTTGAGTGGAGTGTTCATTTTTTTAACTGTGTTGATCTTTCTGATTGAAAAATAAATATATATTATTTTCTATGTATATGTTTTTATAAACTTATGATTAATTAATCTATGTATATTTAAAGTAAATTTGGGTACACAATTTAAATATTCTTTTGGAGGTAAGTACATGAATTAATAAAACATATTGATACAACCCGAGTTTATTATACGAATTTGAATATGAAACTATTACAATATATAAGTTAAGTGCTTATTTTATTAAATTCCAATAATAACTTATTAAAATAGGTAAAAAAAACTTGATTTTGTTATACTTCTCTATAAACTCTTTTAAACACATTCTTCTTGTTTTTTTTAGAAAAATTTTAAATACATTCTTAATATATTATTATCATGTTAGCTGGTAAGATATAATATTATGAACCTTTTCTTAAGTTGTATAAACAAACATTATATTTATTTGGAGTGGAAAATGTTGCCTAATTGTATGTTGAGATTCTAATTAAGGTTTTTTTAACAACATATAATTAAGGTTAGGTGAATGTTTAAAGTAAAATTTAGTTCAGTCTTCAATTCATAATTTTAATATGTGACATGAATTAGAATTTTTTTAGTAGATTGTACTTCATTCAAGGAACATAAAGCACTCCTTCAATAAATGATTGCTCTCCTTCCTTTATTAGAATCATAATCTTGCTAATACCCTCTGCTGTAAGTGTGCTGTCATCTACAAATTTTACTCTACTCTTTACAGACTCGTCCAAACTCACGAACCAGTCTTTCTTTCTCATCATGTGTGTAGAACATCCAATGTCTAGGTACCAATGATCATTCTTATCATTTTCTACAGTAGTTGTCACCATTAACAGAACCTTCTCTAAGTTTATTCCACCTTCTTTGGCCATCCTTGCTTCATCATTGTGATCTTTTTCTTTGCTCCAACACCCATCAACAAAGTGTTCTTTTTTCCCATGATTATAACACTTAATATTTCTTTTATCAAATTTCTTCTTTCCCCCTCTGCCTCTTGAACTATTGGATCCTCCTCTCATTTATCCTCCTTTATCGTTCTTATTTCTCCCTTCTTTAACAAAATTCTCTTTTCTGTTATAAGTCTTCCACCTTCCCTTTCCTTTGTTTCCATGAATGCTTTCACTAGCCACTTTCTTGGTTGTTGTTGAGCTTGCAAAGCTTGCTCCAAGGTCTTCTTACACACTCTCTCACTTAGCCTCTGTTCATATGCCTTTAAAGACCCTTGAAGCTCATCTATTATCATTGCTTTAAGGTTCTTAGACTCCTCTATTGCCACCATAATGTGATCAAATCTTGGAGTTAGGCTTCTCAAGATCTTCTCCACCAAATACTTATTGGTGAAAGATTCCTCACACATCTTCATTCAGTTTGCAAGAGTCTCTACTCAACCAAAGAAACTACTAATGCTCCCATTGGCTTCCATTCACAGCATCTCAAACTGTCAGAGCCTGAAGTTTTCACTTTCTTGACTTTCTCTACACCTACATAGGCTCTATGAAGATTATCCCATGCCTTTTTCGCAAACTCTGCTTTTGTAATTTTCTCAAAGTTTGCTTTATCCATACATTAATGAATTATGAACAAGGCTTTGCAGTCTTTCTTCTTCAATTCTTTAAGCATCAATTTCTTTTCTTCATTCATCTTCTCTATAACCTTCTCAATTCCATTTTCAACGATGTCTCACAAATCTTAAAACCCGAATAGTTCATTCATCTGCACATACCGACAATCAAAGTTCTTCCCTGTAAGAATTGAAAGATTTGTAGGAACATGTCCATTGTTTTCACCACACAGGTCCCTCTCAACCTTGCTCTTGATACCATTGCTAGAATCAAGTTCCTTCACTATAGACTTTGGGTCCGCCTCTATTTTATGCTACAGACTTTAAGTTTGTAACACAACAGACTCACGCAAGTGTGGGACACAGTCTAAGCCTGTTGTGCATGACTAAGGAATAAAAAGGAAGAAGACTTAAATTGGATAATACTTCTCACTTATATATTTTTCATTAATCGATACTCTTTATTTATACACAAAGTTGTAACAAACTTTTCAATAAACAAAACAGAATTAACAAAATAAACTCTGAGACTTAACCCATCCAAGCATGAATTCTAATCTTTCCAAAGGTGAAGTTAATTTAGTTTTATATTTGTCCTACTAATGAGTTCATTCTCTTCTATTTGACACCCACCACAAATTACGTGTAATTAAAGATGGAGAATTAGCCACATATATACCACTTTTGTAATTATAAGTAGTAATGGATATTCACGGTGAGAGAAAGTTCCTAAGTATCATGCATTATAAAGAAATACGAATTTAGAACTTTCTTTGAAACGCTAGATCTTTCTCAGGTTTGGTTGTGAATGAATAAACATCTAATAACTTTTCTTTTTTAAACTTGCTATATGGTAGAGGACAAGAAACATTCATTTTCCCTAAAAAATGGGGATCCTTGTTATGTCCTTTTCGTTATTAATATTGTCCCCACTCCACTTCTACCGTGTTTAATATGTGAATTTTCCATGTGATATATAACATTAATCATAGAAATTTCAAAATAAAATTGAAAATAGGAAGTCAATCTAAATACAAATTCTTTTATTTGATTAGTACCCTTCATAATCGGAGGAATCATGGACCGTATCTTTCCTTAAAGAAAATAAAACTAAAATAAAAAATATATAAATTTTAGATCATTTCAACGTTTGCATTAGTAAAAAAAGTTTTATTGAAAGAGTATGTTTGTGGAACTTAAATAAATTCTAATTTATATGCGACGATGGAACCAACATCTAATAGGAAACATGGAAAAAAATATATGATAGGAAATCATGCGGACAAAATTATTTTTTATATAAAAATTGTCTTGAAAGAGAATGAAAATTCCTAATATATCTTTATTCGAGTAATATTAATAAATAACTTTTCGAAATCATTCAATTTTTATAAATGAAATTGAAATAAATTTGTTAAATGGCAATTTTATTATCAAATTGATCAGCTTATTTATAACCCTTAAATGAACTTAGTTAAATAATACTGTATTAGACAAGAGTACTGAACCTGACTTTTATTTTAAAGGCCGAATAAGTTCGGCTCTTTATTTATTTCTAATTTGGAATAAAAGTGTTAACAAAAGATAGTAAATTAAAAGCGATTCTATAAAGTAGATAATTTTTTTAAGGAAAAATAAAAAGTAAATCGTAGTCCATCATACATGAGATTTCCAACTCCTTAAAATATAAAGTCAATAAAAGATAAAAAATGTAAATCGTATTTCATGCTACATGAGAAAATTTAAGGGTAACGATTGTAAAAGAAGCCAAATCATCATTTCTTATTTTCTTTCTTTTCAAAATCTAAAGTAATATTAACTTCATATCTTAAAAGAAAATATTAATTTCACAAGATAAAACATGGTCAACTTTAACACAAGAACTTTTAAATCCACGTATGTATAATGTACCACCTATTATTCTGTTAATTCAAATGGTCATCATATTAATGGAGAGACTAACTTGATTAATGACTCAAAATGACAAGGGTTATAATAAATTTCTCATAGTATATGGATCAAGTTGGTTGATCATACAAACCTTAAAGACTGAAATGAATGTTCCCTCTAAATTTCTTAAGTGACTCTATACACTTCAAGAAAAAAAAGTTAGCATGGGAAGTTGAGCAGAACCCTTACTCCCATGCAATGTAGCATGAGACATTTAGGTTGTAGTGTGAGAATTGCTCAATGCAGCAACAATTGATCAAGACACAAATTTTTTAAAATGTCGCGCTTTAGTGTGAGCTTACCTCAACGCAACAACCAAGTGGTTGTCGTCTCACACAAAGTTTAAATTAAAAAAAAACACGTGAATTTAAGAGATGGAGAATGATAAGAGAATAAGAGAATATAGTTTACCATATGAAACAACTTCACAAAATAAATTGAAAAGTCCACCACAATTAGCAAATGATTGAATCTTTTAAAAATGTTATAAGGGTTTAAATTTTGTCATGTATATAAAGTAAAACTTTGTTAGGTGAGACAGGACTCACTTCAATGATATCTATATGTCAAATGAATAATCTTTAAATTTTGATTTGGGAAAATCCATAGGTTCACCAATTTTTTTTCACAAAATTAAATATAGAAATTGAAAAGATTTAAAATACATGTATAAACTAAAATATAAACGAAGTAAAGAGCTGATAGTTATTTTAACATTCTTTTTGAAACAAAATAATACTGTAGAAATTAAGAAGGGTTTTATATAGAGTAATGGAGCCTCTAAGGACAGACCATTTAGGAATCATTGTTTCATCACATGAAGCCTCTCAATCATATTGTTGACAAAGTTGAAATAGGCATGGTTCCAAGAATGGAAAAACAACAATGAGCCCAATACACCCCAAAATCCAACAAAAAATCCTAATCCCATACTCAAATAAAATCCCTGGCCCAAAAACGAGTCTTCTTGATGCTCTTCACTGTCACTATCAACCAATGGATCGCCAGAAATATTTTGATCTGGACAAATTATTTCAAGTGGCTTGCCACAAAGATAGGCATTTCCTTCATAAGAAGTGGCATCAAAACTCTGCAATTGTGTCCCTGTTGGAATTTTTCCTGACAAACTGTTACTTGAAAGGTTTAGAACAGCAAGGCTACTTATTTCAGCAAGACTCATAGGAATTTTCCCAGATAAATGGTTTCTTGACAAATCAAGAAAATCCAATGAATGCAAGTTCCCAATTTGTGATGGGATTTCACCGCTCAAATTATTATCTGATAAATCCAAAGACCTTAGTTGCACAAGATTCCCAATCTCTGCTGGTATTTTTCCAGAGAACCCATTGCTTGAGAGATCAATCAAATTCAAAATTCTTTGATTGTCTTTGAAAAATAACTCTTTACCTTTCCACGTGACCCGAGGGAAAAAATCATCAATTGTCACAAAATAGTGTAAAGTTCCATCCACATTAAAGGTATAGTATTGGTTTATGGGCACCCTGATGGTACTTTTAATAACCATAGAAATTAAATTTTTCACACAATTTGGAATTTCTCCTGATAAATTGTTCTGTGAAAGGTCCAAAACTTGAATGGTAGTTAGGTGGCACATTGACAATGGTAAATTTCCATAGAAGAGATTATTCCTCATTATAAGAACTTGTAATTGTTCTAAATTGGAACCTACCCATGTTTGTACCTGTCCTGATAATTCATTTCCTCCCACATCCAGCATTAATAATTTAGTGCAATTTTGCATGGATGGAAAATTGCCTGTTAATTGATTGTTGCGTAACACTAGAATGTGGATTTGGGTCAAATATTTCATAGAACTTGGAATTTTTCCGGAAAATGAATTATTGCCCAGATTGAGAGTCCTTAGGAATGTGAAACGGTTCCAACAATTAGGAATTTCTCCAACAAAATGATTATTTGCCACGGTCAAATATTGCAAGCTTTCATTAGCTCCACATAAAAATGAAGCCATGGTGGCAGTGTCTAAAAGCCCAGTACTAGCAACATTAAGGTTTATAAGGTTCTTTTGGGTTTGAAGCCATTTTGGGAAAGTTGGGCCCACTGTGCAATATCGCAATGATAGCCACTCTAGTTGAAATGGAGGAATCCATTTGGGACTGAATTTCAATGTGATTGAATTTTGAGATAAGATTAATGCTAACAAACTTGTGAGATTTGCAAAATGGGTCTCACTTATTATGCCTTTCAATGAATTCCTTGCTAGGTTTAAGTATCGCAAATGTGACAATAATCCAAAACTACTTGGTATGGTTCCATTCAACTTATTAGAGGAGAGATCAAGATTTTCAAGAGATTTCAATGTGCTTCCAAGATCATGTGGAATAGGACCTTCTAGAAGGTTATGTCTAAGTCGAAGTTCAGAGATATGAATATTGGAGCTTAAATTGAAAAGCCAATTAAATATAGATGAAGTGAACATGTTGTAAGATAGATCAAAACGGGCAAGAGATGAAGAGAAATTTGACCCATAAGTTGAAAGTGGAAGAATATCCATATCTGAAAGACTACAATTTGGGACATACAAGAGTTCTAGTTTTGGAAACTGAAAAAGCATTTTCAACAAGTTTTTTGACTCTTTTAGGCCAACCACACTGCCCAAGTCAAGTTCTTTGAGAGAAGAAAGTTGAGAAATCCACTGAGCATGGATTCCAATTTTAAGATTGTCGTTATTACCAAGAGAGAGAATTTCCAAAGATGAAAAATTTCCTAGTTGATACGGAATCATGCCACCTAAGTTGTTGTCATGGAGCACAAGTTGTTGCAAACTTGAAAGGTTCCCAAATTGGTAAGGAATCTCTCCAATTAGATTGTTTCCATCAAGAGAAAGAGCTTCTAATCTTGCAAGCATCCCCAATTCATGGGGAATTTTCCCACCAAAGGATGCACGTGACAAATCAAGATACCTTAAGTTCCTTAGAGAACCAAGGAACTCAGGGACTTGGTGCATGTGAAAATCATTCCAACTAAGGTCTAAATAATTCAAATGATACAAGCTTGTTAGTGATGCATTAATCTCACCTCTCAAAGGTTGTTCCCCTATGTAATCATGAAGATCAAGCATTTGAACATGGCCCGTTTTGTTGTTGCATTGAATCCCACTCCACTTGCAACAATCTCCATCGTCTTTGGCCCATGATGATAAACGACCATAATCATCCACCAATCCCTGCTTGAACTCCAAAAGTGCTTGTCTTTCTCTCTCTATGCAGTTCATGTTTGCTTCTATGGTTTTCCAACTACATGCAAGTATGAGATGCAAAAGCACCATGAGACAAATGGCTTCATGGAATTTGTGACAATTTGCATTCATTGTGATTTTGTTGTTTGAAAATAATTGAGCAACAAAAAATGCCTGATGAGCAAACTTCAAGCTTTCCAGTAATATATAAACTACTCCGAATACACTGGAGATAAGTTGAGAACATGTGTGATTTTTGGTTTTAAAATTATGTACGCGGTAGTCTATTTCTAAATCAACGATATTATTTAATAAGGTTTTAAGTTATCATATAAAAATATAATTATAACAAGGGTTTAAGTTTGATGCAAGTAAAGTCTTCACATTATCAATCTATTATAATATACATGAAACATCAAAGAAATGGTTTTCAATAAATGTAATCATTATTTAATTACACGTTAGTTTGAGTTTAGTTGTATACATAGTTGATATAAAGATTTTTATATTATCGGCTAATAAGAAATTACTCTAAACATAGCTTTTAAAGTAGTTATCATAGATTTCAATGATTTTTCCTGCATGATAATCTATAATTTGATGATAATATATGTTAAATTTTTTTAATCATTCCAGGTTATAAATCTTTGGATTATTGGTTATTAGGAGTATGTTTCTACTAAATCATTATAATATTTAGGTTTTGCCCGATACTTTATTTATATAACAATCATAAAGGGAAGTAAAGGAAATTTCACCTGGAAAATGCTCGTTCTTTTGATGAAAGCTTTTTAAAATCATAAAAATTTCAGTCTTCTCTGACTTTTTATTTCGATCATGGTCATTGGTCAAACAGTGCAACAAAGGAAAATAGTTGAGATCCATGCGAAATGCATCGCAGTTATCTATCGATTATATAACAATTTTAAATTCTTGTCTATCAAAATTGATGATTTAGGCAAGTACGTCAAGCTGCTCCTTTTGTTTTTGGTAGAAAGTCAAGCTGTTCCTTAATCCTCGAATTTTCACAATTAAGACTTCCAAATTGTTAAATTTTCGCAATCAATCCACATATCCTATTCATTTTAGTTTGACTTTAAAAAAAATAAAATCATATGGACGTTTCGTAGAAGAAAAATCTTCTTAAATAACAATGTTTTTAAAAAACAGTCCTACCTAGTAATTAATCAACAGGCTAAGAAAAAAAATCGTAAAGTTTATGACTAGAACAGGTATAACTTGATTCAATTTGAACTGACATGATTTGTATCTAGGATAGGTATAAATATAGTAATATACGACTTCATTAAGTTATTATTTAGTAAGTTTTTGTCTAATTCGATTAATATACAGCTTCATTAAGGTATAATGATTCAGGTAACAAGTAATACAGGAATATAGTAAGTTTTTGTTTAGTAATATACAACTTCATTAAGGTATAACTCGATTTAAATTGGTCTGATATAAAGTGAAAGGTGTATATATAAGGATAAAAAGGGCGGCTTAAAGATTAAGAATGTGGGAAGCTTCAACTTATAGCTCTCTGAGGGAAATACAAGTGAATGGACTGAAAAATCAGCCTTCATATATACAGTGATTAAGGTGGAATAGAGAGGAAAATGATTGGTTGACTAATAGTAATCTAAAAAGTGTGTGTAAGGGGGGGGGGGGGGTGATCTAAGGATTAGTTAAAATGAGAATTGAGTAGGCGGTAATCAAATCTCTTTATGGAAGGATATCTGGATAGTAGCGAAAGTATTTAAGATAGATTTGTTAGGTTTTTCACTTTGCTAAGTGCAAAGAAGGAAATTGTAAAGGGTATGAGGTCAAGTGTGAATGGTGAATAAGAGGAAGAAACGAGAAAGAAAGACAACATGAAACCCCATGGCCGTGTGATAGTAAGGTCCAATTGGTGTCCAAATTCTTACCGAAACTTAAAATTGAGGGCACCTTTGCGATCGGGGAAGCGAGGTGATCAAGTAGGTATTTTCAATTTCATGCTTCCTCCCATTTTCTCTCTTTAGACTGAATGGGCAAGCTTCCATGGAGGTTTCAGATTTTCCTTTGTTTTTTTGATATTTGAAGCTTGAAAATGGTTCATGATGTTGTGGGTGTTAAGGATTAACTAATGCGTCATTGTTAGAGTGTTGTTAGGCGACAGAGCAAAGGTCGAAACGTCATCAAGCATAACAGAACTTACAACTGAGGAGCGGAAATGAAAACGGTAAGTTTTGGAAACCTTGAATTGAGGGTTTTGAGCTAGTTTGGTAAAGTGGGCTACGATTTCAGAAGTCGAATGGTTAATCACTTTATGTGGATTCTCGATCCTAGGTATTTTGAGAAAATCGACGAGTATGGTGTTGGACCGGAGACCCCGGAAGCGTGGAATCGAGGTAAGGAGGGTGTACCAGGTTAAGATTAATTATAAATTTTTTATACGGTTTGGCGTATAGGAAAAGAGTAAATCATAGTCGTTGTTAGTCGATTTGATTAATGTTAATGAATTTATGATGATTGATTAAAGAATGATGATAAATTAAATTAATAATGGGAGGAGTAAGCCTAAAATGTGAATAATAATGGGGTATGGATTATATGAAATATAAGTAGTTACGAATATTGAGAATTGTGAGTGATATATGAATTAATGAATTGATACATAATTAGTTGTAATAGTCTATGGATAAATTGAGAATTGAGTAGGCGGTAATTAAATCTCTTTATGGAAGGATATCTGGATAGTAGTGAAAGTATTTAAGATAGATTTGTTAGGTTTTTCACTTTGTTAAGTGCAACGGAGGAAATTGTAAAGGGTATGAGGTCAAGTGTGAATGGTGAATAAGAGGAAGAAACGAGAAAGAAAGACAGCATGAAACCCCATGGTCGTGTGATAGTAAGGTCCAATTGGTGTCCAAATTCTTACCGAAACTTAAAATTGAGGGCACCTTTGCGATCGGGGAAGCGAGGTGATCAAGTAGGTATTTTCAATTTCATGCTTCCTCCCATTTTCTCTCTTTAGACTGAATGGGCAAGCTTCCATGGAGGTTTTAGATTTTCCTTTGTTTTTTTGATATTTGAAGCTTGAAAATGGTTCATGTTGTTGTGGGTGTTAAGGATTAACTAATGCGTCATTGTTAGAGTGTTGTTAGGCGACAGAGCAAAGGTCGAAACGTCATCAAGCATAACAGAACTTACAACTGAGGAGCGGAAATGAAAACGGTAAGTTTTGGAAACCTTGAATTGAGGGTTTTGAGCTAGTTTGGTAAAGTGGGCTACGATTTCAGAAGTCGAATGGTTAATCACTTTATGTGGATTCTCGATCCTAGGTATTTTGAGAAAATCGACGAGTATGGTGTTGGACCAGAGACCCCGGAAGCGTGGAATCGAGGTAAGGAGGGTGTACCAGGTTAAGATTAATTATAAATTTTTTACACGGTTTGGCGTATAGGAAAAGGGTAAATCATAGTTATTGTTAGTCGATTTGATTAATGTTAATGATTTTATGATGATTGATTAAAGAATGATGATAAATTAAATTAATAATGGGAGGAGTAAGCCTAAAATGTGAATAATAATGGGGTATGGATTATATGAAATATAAGTAGTTACGAATATTGAGAATTGTGAGTGATATATGAATTAATGAATTGATACATAATTAGTTGTAATAGTCTATGGATAAATTGAGAAGCTATAAAGTAAATTGTGTTGGATAACTTAATTTGAGAAGGTAATATGATGAATTATTTAAATGATAGTGAGAAATATTGATTTAATTGAGATATTGATGACTTATAAATGCTATTTATGCATGTTGTGTGGTGTGGACGGTCGATCGGTATAGATTACCTCTTGTTTTGGCTCTAGTGGTCAAGCGCAACCTAGTTGAGCTACCCAGTGGTCAGGCAAGATGTGACATCCTGGCGCTGTTGAGGGCGGGGAGTGATCGCCGGTGCATGGGCACGGACAAGGAGCGGCTCCTGGCAGGCTTCCAGCGGGGAATGTGATATCCCGGGCACTGTTGAGGGCGGGGAGTGATCGCCGGTGCATAGGCACGGACAAGGAGCGGCTCCTGGCAGGCTTCCAGTGGGAGGGACACATGAACGAACCGAATACATACCAGAATGAGAGGGATCCAAAGACTGTATAGGTATGGGACTATATAGTCGAGGATAGTTTAAAGGAATGAATTCGTACTACCTATACCAACAAATGCATTAGCCTTTTCAGTATCACTTAAGAACTCCAAAGTTAAGTGTGCTTAACATGGAGTAATTATGGGATGGGTGACCTCCTGGGAAGTTCCTGGGAAGTGTGTGTGAGGACAAAAACACACTGAAAGGTCTCGTGTTGGTCTGTGGGGAGAGTCATTCCTTCCTGAAAAGCGGCTGGGGCGTTACATGTAACATCCCAATTTTTATGATTTTTATAAAAATAATTTAAAAAGGATTAAAGAAGAATTTCTGAATGAAATTCCGAGTGAAAATGTCAAAAACCAGATTTTCTGAGTAAAATGAGTTTGATTCCGAGTGAAATAAATATGATTCCGAGTGAAATCAGACTGAGAAGATGTTTTCTGAGTGAAACGTGATTGAGGAAGAGTTTCCGAGTGAATGAAAAATTGGTAAAGAAGTGTGAGGCTAAATTGAGGAATCCTCTTCTGAATGAAGAAGAGTTAAACTAACTTCCGAGTGAATGAAGGTCATGCAATTCCGAGTGGGAATTGACTTGAAAACCTCCCGAGTAAGAGTTTATTAGAATTTCCCCGAGTGAAGAGAAACTAGAGTATTTTGAGTGAACGAAGCTATGAAATCCTTAAGCAAGACTTGACCTTGTAGAGAGTTCTCAGGGTAAGGGAGATTACATATGCCGAGTGAAAACGTGTGAAACATTTCCGAGTGATACTAGACTGTGGAAAATATTCCGAGTGAGGAAAACTTATAGATTCCGAGTGAAATGGCTGAGGGAATCATTTCCCGAGTGGTTAACATCTGTGACCTTCAAGAATGAAAATAGAGAGTATTGTGTAAACTTCCGAAGGAAGCATGTATGTGTAGGGGCCTTCCCGAGTGAACTTAGGTTCCGATTCCGAGTGATGAGGTTACCGAGTGCCTTGTTCGCTTTGGCGAATAAGGTTTCGCTCCAGCGATCATGGTTCGCTTAGGCGCTTACTTCCGCTGGCTATTGTTTAATCGATACTGGGTCTTGCCAACGTGGGGGCATCCTGACCCGGTTCTTCCTTTCTTTGGTCGGATTCCTGTTCCGATTTCCCCCTTTTAGCCGTTCAAAATTTTTTTTGAATTTTTTTTCCTTTGTCTCAGATTTTATTTAATTTAGTTAGGATGTTTCAGAATTCACATAGACACCCATGGTTCTTAATATTTTCACAATTCAACACCAATCATATCATTTAATTCATCATGGTTAATAATAATCAACACAGCCAATTAATCATATGCATAAAAATATATAAAACAAATATATAAACATTAAAACATTTAATTTAACAGCAATTCCTGAACCTGTCCTGGAAAGGTGAGGACTAGAAGTACCTTAACCCTTTCCTAACACTCGGTTCCCCCCCCCCCAAAAATACCAGAGAATATACGCCCTAACCTTAATGGAAGATCTTTGATTAGTAGATGACGTTCTTTTATTATCCTTGCTTCAGCTCACAGTGAGGAGAAAAGGAAAATGAGAGAGAAAGAGGCTTGTACGTAGAGAAGAAATAAGAAAGAGAGGCCTTTGCTAATTTTCGTTGGTTCTGAGAGTTCAGACTTGGGAATGAGTTGTGGTATTGGTTTAATAATGCAAAAGACAAGTGGGGGACAAGCTTTTTAGTGATTGAAGGTTAGGTGCGTTAATTATGGGAATAATGGAGATTTAGATAAGAAGTGAGCTGTATTTTTGTCTATTTCCGCAGCCTACTTGCAGAAGCTTGTATGATTATTATTATCATTATTATTGTTATTCTTCTTATTATTATTATTAACTATTATTATTGTTATTGATATTATTATTGTTTTCATTATGAGTAATGAAATAAGGAACATATTACTTACTCTTTAAACGAAGCATTAACCGATATATTTTCTAGAAAAATGATAAAAATGACTTACAACGTCTGAAAAATCGATGGGACCCAAGAACTTGTTAATAAATATTATGAGACTGGAAACACATAGATACCCAAGGATCAAATGATAAAAATAATGCATTTCGCATCATGAAAATATTTTTTTTTGAGGGAGTAAAACTAGAGCATACACCTGGTACGCTGGAGGACATTCACGTTCGATCTCTGAGGAGAATCTTGGGAGTACAACCGGAACAGAAACCCAATGGAATCAGAGTCGCGCCTGGAGCCGGGTCAGACGATGCAATTCTGGTGTACTTTGACTAAATGACGGAGTGTAACTATGATCGTGTAGAGCCAAGTCCCAAGATAATATATAATGATGAGAACCTGTGAGTTCATTCGTACCTTATGATGATTAAATAAAGAATGGGGGACTTGGTGAGCTCCGATCACTCTAGAATGGAAATATTGTGCCTAAGAGGCAACTTGAGCAGGACGAATGCAAAAGAATGAGATAATGGTGATGGTGGATTGATTTATTGGGCCCACATGCATCATGAGACTTAACTAAAGATAAATCATAATAAACCAAATTCATGCATTCCATGATAACATCGTTGATTGTTATATTTGTAAATATGCTAATTGTATGATTTATATGATATTATCTGTTGACTGGATATATCCGCACCGGGAACTTTCAGGGTCTGGGGTTTATACTCACCCTTTCTGTTGATTAATAACAGAGGAGCTAGGAAACCAGGAACCAGAATACGAAGAACAGCAATACGTTGAACCAACTGGGAGCCCTCATTAAATGATGAATATATGTAGCGAAATATTTGTTAATGAATAATAAGACCATGGATGACTGTATAAATATTTAAGGGTGCCTGCATGCCCCATTCTGTTAAGAGTACAATTACTTATAGTTTGTGAATGACTGTGTGGATTATCTATTATTTGCTTCCACTGATCTACCATTATTTTATTAAAAAAATAATAAATATATATATATTCACTTTTTCTGAAAACTGTTAACACTCTTAGTTAAATAAGATGATCCTACAGAAGGGACTATCTTATTTAACCGAGGGTGTTACATTACACAAGACCCAGTGGTGAGGTGGGGAACTAGGCAATGCTCGGTGGACCAAGAAGGGTTCATAGGGTGTCGGGTAGGACCCCTAGCTTACGGCCGATCCTTTTAGTATCCAGATACTAGAGAGTTATTATTTCTATTATTATTGGTTGAGCGTCAGTGGTGATATTATTTAAATAATTATTTGAATTGATGACGAGATTTAATGAGCTAATTATGTTATTGTGGATGAAATAGTTGACTATAATGCTGATAAGGTAGGTAAATGGTGTGTGATATTGAGAAGAAATAGAAATGAGATGATTGAATATGGTTTGATACTGCTTAGACTCTGCTATGCTTTTCCCAAAGTGTATATATATATATATATATGTTGTTGATTATTTGTATTGATTTCTATTGTCAGTTACTCACCTTTACAATTGTTTTTAGTGATTGAAGACAAGAATGTTGTAGAGGCTGCAAAGACTAGTGCCTGGTAGGCGGGAAGCAATGCCAAGCAAGGAGTTTCAAATAATTAACGTTTGTGTAATTATATGTATGTATATAGTATGTTTGAGCCGTTAGTACTATGATGATAATCATGTGAATATGTGTATATATCTATGTTTGGCAATGCATGATGCCTTATGGACAAGGAGTATAGTTACTTTGATGATGGATTTGTGGTGTTGAAGACCAGATCGATGGTCATGGATATATATATGTGGTAGCATGATGTGAATGATGATAAGTAGAGTCCATGATGTCTAGGTACTGTTACATGGCATGGAGCCATTGATTGATGACTTGCTTAATATTGTGTGAGGATGGGCAGATTGTTGTAGTTATGTATGTGATATATATGTATGAATTTGTTGTGGTTGAATGGCATGAAGCCAATCATATATTGATGTTATAAGTGATAATGTGAATATAGTTGAACTAGAGTGAAAGAGGCGAATTTAGTTAATTGAAAGGGGATATGGAATTCCGGTGGGATACAAAACCCCCCATAGGGTATCAATGAGACCCTAGATGTATTTGTGATATGTGTATGTGAAGAAAGTGAAGATTGCATTACATTTGAGGTGTTTTAGGGGGGTAAAGTTGCATGAAAATGGGTTAATTACATTTTCATGCATATCTTTGTCATATGACAGAATTTTTGAGTACGGACAGCAGGTCGGGAATGAGGTAAATATAGTGCCCATGAAGTTTTGTGGCAATTGAAGTTGAAATGGGCAAGTTAGGTAGGACGAAAGTTGGTTAATATACCAAACTCTGCATAATTCTGTAGGTCTGTTGTCTAGTAATTGATTATGTAATCAATTACCACAGGGCAATGCTGATTTCCTGCATAGGCTAGTTTCTGGTAATCGATTACCAACTCTTGTGTAATCGATTATCAGGCCTTGTGTAACCGATAGTAGGTTTCCTGTATCGATTACCAAAGCCAAAATTTGGAATTTTGAGTGGTTTTAAGTGACATAACCCTTAGGTTCCTACTATTTATTGCCGGGAAAGTTTAAAATGTGAAAAATTCACTCTAATTTTACCAAACCCCAGAATAAATTTTAGGAATTGATAAGGGACATCACAACTGTAACCTCTTCCTTCACTGCGACCAAGACCATCAAGCCATATAACCTGTGGCCTTCATACCCAACTCCACCCTAGGAAAAGAGTAACCACTCACCATGAGCCACTGTCTCCTTTGAAATCGTCATCGCGCTAGCTCGTTCTTCACGAGACTGCTCAACCCACGATCATTATCCTGTGCGCCACCACCACCGCGACTTTGTCCCAACACCGCCGCAGGCCACCACGGCCTCCCTTCTCCCTCACGGTTTCTCCCCCCCCCCCCCAATGTCGTTTCCCTCTCTCCCTTGTCCTCTCTCAAAATCTGAGTGTGCGTTAGTTTGGTGGTTCGATTAGGGTTTCATTTTGTTGGGGGCCAATGAGGCCCCCTTATGTGCCAAGACCCCATATTTCTTTGACATACCTACTCCTTTTAATATCGTCTAAATCTAGTTTGTAATTTCACTAAATAGAATCCGGTTATCTCAGTGGTAAGGTGGGCTAGCTTAAAGCTTAGAGGTGTGGGTTTAAACTTTGCCCTCTCTCTCTTTTTTCTTATTTCCCCCTTTTTATTGTTAGCTTTTTTCCTCCCTTTGTGCGTATTATATTCATTTCATGAAAAATGTCAAAAAAAGCATAAGAATAATAATCACCCCTCCCGATTTTGTGTGTGTCACTTCGATTTATTTTGTTTTATTTCACTTTATTTTATCCCATCGTATTTTCATTTTTTTGTTTGAGAATTTGAATAATTTATTTATGCGAAACATTTTACAAATCTTTAAAGACAAAATCAAAGTACTTTCAAAAGGTTTTAAATAAATTTGGTTTAGAATATTTATTTGAGAATCATTCTTTTTTTAAAAAAATTAAAACCACAAAAACCAAAAATATCATTTTCATTAAATAAATTATGCAATGATCATATGACAGTGTCGTACAAAATATTTTGTTTACACCAATATTATAAGATCGTCAAGGTTGATACATGTATGGGGTACTATGTCTTGTATTTTTCCTCTGCATAAAACCTTTATTTTATTTAAAATCCAAAAAAATGTAATAAAATACGTTTTTCTTAAACAAAAATCAAAGTCAAAAATTTAAAATCATTTCCAAAATCTTAAAAGTCATTTTAAAAAAACAAAATCACTTCAAAACCAAAAAGTCAACTTTCAAATCAAATTCCTAAGAACTACTTAACCTTGATTTCCCGACATACCCAAGAATACGTAGGAGTAGGAATAATTCCTTCCGGACCCGTTTTCCCTTTAATAAATATTTGTTTGTATTTATTTGTCTTGATTGACTTTAAAATTGTTACAATTTAATTTAAGAAACCATGTTATGGCGATAAGATTAATTTAGACGAGACATCTTGTTAATCTTGTCATGTTTACAACCTCCCTTTCATATGTCAAATCAAAGTTTTTTCGAAATGAGATTAATTTAGATGAGACGTTCAGTTAATTTTGTTAAATTTTAGACGTATTTGATTTGAGATTAATTTTGATGAGACGTCTTGTTAACCTCATTTTAAAATTTCCTTTTTTTCCTCTGTATGTAGTTCAATTTCTTTTCTTCTAAAAATGGAGGTTACATCAATTTTTGGGTTATTTAAAATGTGCACAATCAATTAGAGGTAACCGCCTTATGGAGGACAGTGTGGGATGCTAACGCCTTCTCCACCTGTAATTAGACTCCCGAATTTAGAATCTCATTTTTGTGATCAATGTCTTAACAAAAGTTTTCCCAATATTTTACCTCTAAATAAATATTGGTTGTGACTCTGTTTTTTTGAAAAGGATTTTGAATCTTCTTTTTTACGATTAACCTCCCATCGCGATCTCGGTCGTAACAGCTGGTGACTTTGCTGTGGACTTTGAAAGTCAGACCAATCAAATTGATCATGATTTTTTTACTTTTCTTTTCATCAATGTTTAACCTTTTTTTTGTTAGTTTTTGTGCTATTTCCTTTTCATCAATGTTTGTTAGTCATTCTCCCTTTTATGACAAGATGATTGGGACCGTGTCTTCCAACTTCTCCAACATAGTTGTCATAAGAGAGAGTTGAAACTAGGGTGAGGACGGAAAAGATTACCCAGATATGCTATATGGACTTCATCCAATGGGAAAGAGAAGGGACAATTAGACTAATGTTGTCGCCTATGAACAAGGAAAACCTCATCCAAGGCCATTTAATGCCGCCATTTTTTAGCCTGCTAGCCCATTCCCATTTGTACCATACCGTTATATAGCCACTACTACCAATAATCAACCCCTAAGCTTTTTCCCCAACCGGCTCATTTCTGACCACCTCTCATTCAAGCACCTAGTCATTAAAACATGTCATTCCATCCCTCACAACAATGGGCTCAACCCCCTAACCCTAACCAAAATCAAAGGAGACCTAACAATGATCGTGCACCGATTCATTTTGATCCAATTCTCATGACCTACACTAAGCTTTTACCATATATTATTCACAACTCTTTTGTGGTACCTTATCCTTTAAAACCTGTGGAACTTCCCTACCCCAAGGGACACGAACTGAATGCCTGATATGACCACCACGTCAGGGCATTTTGGCACTCCATAGAAAATTGTTTGGCCATGAAATACAAAATGTGCGATCTAATTAAAGCCAAATGACTTAATTTTCAAGAAGGAAATCTAAACGTGGCACAAATCCCTTATGCCACCATGGGAGTTCTGGGGTTAATGTTGTAGAGGAAGATGAGGAATGTGTGAGAAATGTCTTTGGTATCAAGACACTATTAAAGGTGGTTCATACCCAGTTATTGAAGAAGGGGTTCATGGAAGAACCCTAGGACCATGACGATGCAAGCAATGATGAGCAGATTGTGAAGCTCAAAAATTTATATGAAACCCTCCAGGGATTAATGGATAATCATCTTGTGCAAATATGCAGCACCTTGATAGCAGTGTGAACGTGATCCAAGGGCAGTAAAAGGCATGAGCTTCAGTGTTGCTAGCGATTTACTACACTAAGAACCCTTCACTAACTAATGCTTATGTCCCTTATTTAGTCACCATCCATGCACCTACCACTTTCACGTTCAAGGATTCTCGCGTTGTACCATGGAAATACGATGTGGATGTGGTAGCCAAATGCTGAGAAGCGAGCGATCTATCCTCATCTACCATAACCAACATATCTAGCGTATGAGGAGTTACCTGGAGTAGTCGTGTATTTGCACCGCCAAAGCTAAGAAAAGAACCTGACCTAGTAACTAAAAACAACAATGGCGGAAAAGCCAAGGTGGGTGAAGGAAGTACTAATTATGGGGTTAAGAAGGCTATGACTCATGAAGAGGCCTATGAATTTTTCAAGTTTATCTAGCAAAGTGAGTATCAGGTGGTAGACTAATTGAACTGCACACCTATAAAGATTTCCCTTTTATTACTTTTGTTAAATTCAGAACCTCATTGGAAAATGTTAACGAAGGTTCTAAATGAAGCTCATGTCACACAGGACATCTCTATTGACAAGTTCCAAGGATAGCGGGGCATATAGCCTTTGATAACTACCTAATGTTTACTGACGATGAGATACCGATGGAAGGAATGAGGCACAATAAGGCCCTCCACATCTTAGCCAAGTGTCATGATCACATCCTAGCAAAGTTACTCGTTGATAACAAGTCGTCCCTTAATGTCATACCTTTCAAATGCGACATTATGAATAACTATTCATATCTATGTAGAACATAAGTAATGAGGGGCAGCCATGAACACATTTTTTCGTTTGGGTATTTCTTTTCATTTTAATCAAAAAATAATACCAAAAGAAAAGAAAACTAAAGTTTCAAATACAATAAAATAAAATAATATAGGTTGTAATTCTTTGATATAAAAATATGTGTATATATATATATAATATTTTTATTTTATTTTATTTTTATCTTTCCTTCTTTTTTGAATAAAAAAAGAAAAGGTCAAAAGTCTTTTTATTATTATTTTATTTTTGTTTCTTCTTCTTCCTCATTACTCACATTCTCCCATGGCCTTTGACTATCACTCTCCCAGTACCCATAACCTCATTCCACACTCCACCTCCACCTTACTCACCCCTAAAACCAGCCCTAAAACCTGATTTTATGTTTCCTATACAATTGAGCCATTGGTTCTTAAATGGAGGACCATTGGACAGAAAAAGAGAGATTAATCGGAGGCAATAAGATATATAAAGACGATCAAAGATAGAGAGAGTTTTTACAATAAAAAATCACAATTAAAATACATTACAACTCTAAAACAACATAAATACAAAAACAAATGAAAAAAAAGAAACTTTAACCTACCCCTCACCTTCATCAACCGACCACCACCCTGCGGCCAAGCCCACCACCATCTTCGCCACACCTCCTCCTAACCCACATACCACAAACCACTGTAAACCCGAACCCTTAAACGACCACTCAAATCTACCATGTCTTCATTTCTACGGATCAAAGTTGGCTTACAAAAGTTTGGATAGTCACCAAAGAGAATTAAAAAAACAATTTTAAATTGGCTAATAATTGATCGATTCTAGAATTGATTTTAAATTGGTTTGATCCAGTCCTTTCCATTTCATGCGTGAACCAAACATCAAATTATAATTAACCATCAGTTCTCAAACTATCTTTAAATTAGTTTGATCTGGTCCTGTTCGTAACGATGCCAAGTATAGTTGGCAAATGCTAATTAACAATACGAATATGAATAAAGATTTGGGTCAATCAACCTCGGATTATTTATATAAATAAATAATTATATATATACGGTCAATCAACCTCTTAAGATAAAATGTATTTTATATGATTCGATAAGATTTATTTTTTAAGAATTGAAAGATAAACATATTTTTTTAAAATTAAAAGGATAATTTCATATTATAATTTAATTTAATGGTTGATTACAAGGTGAGATTACCTTTTAATTTGAAAAAACAAAAACATTTATCTTTTAACTTTTAAAAAATAAATCTTAACAAATCATATAGATTATATTATCTAAAAAATATTTGATTATCAAACAATTAAATATTAGTTAACCGAATTATAAAATTACAAATGTATCCTTTCATAGACTTTGAATTTTTTGTTTTGTAGTTCATGTTTAAAGTTTGCTAACATACCACTAAACGACATTAATTATATCTTAATTGATTTCTTACTTTATCTTGTAAGTAAGTTTTTGATCTTATGTGAAATTCTTCCTCTCATATTACATTTTGGGTTTTTAGGTGCAAAGTAACCCTTTGAGCTATTGGAATGTTTTTAAAATCATTGATTCCTCCTAGTTTTTTTTTCACTTTAAATTTTTACAAACTTAATAATCGAGATGTATTGTTCTATTTAGCAACTGCTATTATAGCGGAAAAGAGATAGTTTGATGGGTCACTTTGTAATTTTATAAATTGATTAACTAATATTTAATAATCAAAATACTTCTTTAAATAATATATTGTATATGATTTGTTTTTCAAAAGTTAAAAGATGAATGTGTTTTTTTTAACTTGGTAATCTCATTTTATAATTTAATCTAATGATTGTTATTAATTTTTCTATTTCTCATAATAATATATTTTTTTTCACAGAAGACACTGTACCCACATACACAAATAATTAAAACATAGTTATAACAACATAGATATATGACCAACAAAAGTATCATAATATGATAGTTTTTCACATAAAATTAGTGTATGTTCAGTTTTTATTTTCTCATCTCAACTTTAGTTACATGATATTATTCTGTTACTCTAATACCCAACAAATTTGATTACATGTTCTATGTTGAAAAAATTAAAATCATTATAAACTTGAAGGTGAAAATAGAAAAAAAGAAAAAAGAAAAACAAGTACCATAAGGAAGAAAAGCGCTCGACAACTAAATTATTTATTAATTAAAAAAATATAACGTCACATACATTTCCAGGTTGATTTTTATCGTTTCTTGGTAAATTCATCTTAAGATGATTTACACTATACCGCTTGTTTTCTGCACATTTTACAGGAACAAATAATATATCAACTCATACTGTACTCAAGAGCTAACCAAACCATATGACAAGACAATAAAAATATTCTTATTTTCCAAAAATAAATGGAGCATAACCATGTTACTCATGCGTTTTTAGTTTTATTTAAAATTATCATTATCCAATACTATTTTTTTTAGTTTAAACACAAGGATTCTACATCAGAGATAACCAATCATGTTCGCCTGGGTTATAGACTCACTAGGAGTAGGACAATGTCTCAAGACTTATAAACGTTTAAAGAGATATTTACAAATATCTCATCAATAAGGTCCTTACATTCAAACTCATGATATTATGGTTACAAATTTAATTCTTAACCAACAAGATCAATCTTTATTCACAACAACTTTTATATTTAAACATTAATTTTGAGTTATAATAATATATAGAATCATATGGTGAAATTTTTACTGATATATAAATAAAGATCAAACAAAATTTGATATGAAATGTCTTAACTTGATCTATGTTCATCAGTAAACATGCTCCCTAGTAGCTGATGAGAACCTCATTTACAATAGGACTAAAGACTCGTTTGTTTCACTTATCTTAAGAGATAAATACTTATTTTAAATTTTGATGTGTTTGTTTAATATTTTAAAAATAAACAGAAGCTAAAACTAAGTCCTTTGATCTGCTTATTAAAAAATACTTATAAAAAAAATGTTTTTTTAAAAAACACTTAAAGATAAGTTTAAACAAACGGGTAAATATAACATATTTAAGCAAATCACTTTTTTCACCTGAAGGATGAAGTACAATTTTTAGTACAGCAATATTTAGCTTAAAGAAGACTGTTTTATCTAAGAATTAAGAAAATAATAAAATGAAAATAAAAATTATTAATGAGAAAGAAGGTTTCATTAATAAAATAGAGTACAAGATGTACTCAAACAGCATAGCCACTGAATTCCCACAAAAGCCTTCCGGCATGACTCTACTCTACCCACTAAAGCAGCGCAGCAATCTAATAAAGTGCAGCACCTACACTAAATAAATAAGCTCAAACAAAAGTTTATGCAGTAACAGCACAAATGCGCAGAACCACACAGAACAATAGTTGCTGCCAAATCAAACCAATTGAACCCCAACAAAGCCTATGCACACAGACCACTAACAGTGCCGCTAAAACTCACACAGCTACTCAATGCAATATTACAAAAGACACAACAACTCAAAAACAAGAGAACCTGTGACAGCACCATATAACAGATCAGTTTACTAATACTCATGAACAACATTGGGGCTCATTTATCCAATCTATGAATGAGTAAATGAATAAGCAAAGAAGAAAACATGATAATTTATCAGAAACGGTAAGGTCTCAGAAATTCCATTCATGACAGAGTAAGAGGTTTGAGATTAGAAGGGTTAAAATATCTTCACCCAATAGGAGTCAGAAAAGAAAATCAGAAGATACTAAAAAAATCATTTTTATGGATCCTTTGTAAACTAACAGGGTTACAAGAGTTTTTATTCATAAATAAAGAACCTAAATAGTATTTGAATATGTAATTGTACAAAGAACACAAAGATAGTTTATTTTATCTATCTGTCCAATGTTTCCTTGGATGTTTTACTTCTCACCAAAAAAAAACCCAATGCTAAGCAGATTTGATTAAATATAAACACTTCAAAGAGGTAATAGATCAGCAAAGCAAAGAACTAACACTATTGGAGAGATGCTTTGGACAGAAATAATTGACACAAGGAGATGGAGGCAGGCTATCTTGACTGCCGGTCAGAATCAACTATCTTCTATCATATAATTGTCCAAAGCTATCACTGTAAGAAATAGAAAATGTTACCCCAGTTTAAAATGGAAAGGTGAATTAAATATAATTTAACGTCACCAGAAATATTTACCTCCCACCAAAAGGAGTAAGTGTGGTTTAGCTGAACTAATATCACAAGACAATAGCCTAAGTCTCTCCTCACTACCACTGAGATGAATTGAACGTTTTGTCGCCCTTCTTATGTCAAGCTAAAATTAAGCATTAAACACGAAACCAATAATTTGGACATAAAAAATCTTTATAAAGAATAAAAATATAATAATTTAAGCCAATACATAACCTCCACTCCACTATACAGTACACTGTACCTATAGCACCTCACTTTTATCCAAAGTCACCCTAAACAATTGAGGGAAAACCCCACTGAGTGACTTACTAGTTGCTACCCCACCAATAGTCGCATTAAACTACGTATCCCTTTCATACCTAACCACCTTTCCTACCATATGCTTCCACCATCTCACATTAGAATATAAGAACCTTAGTATTTTATGAATCTAACAGGTTATCTCTACTTCCAAAATTTACAATTATCAATTTTACATGAATTGAACAGAATCAGATCTCATATACGAGTGCATTTGGTTGGAATTATGAAGGCTCACTTTTTATTTCGGGGGCTGTTATCCCAGCTTAAGTATGACACACTTTATTATTATTTGTTCTGTTAACATTTATAACCCTATGTACATTTCATAATTATTTGCATGAATGTAAGTGAATATTTGGAGCTTAAATCAAAACCTCTTCAACTCGTTTTTTATCACTGATGTTCTTTAGGATTCATTCTTATACTATACCAAATTCGTTCCATGGTCGAACGAAGTCATCCTCTTTGTTGGAAATTAAGTGATACTATAACTCACTCAAGACTTTTAGTTACAAATGGAAGTTTTATTATTTAATTTCTTATATTTTATTTTGAGAGATCCAACCCTACAATATTAACAATGTCAACGCACCATTAATGATTAATACGTGCCACAATAATGACGTTTCAAAACTGGCTGTAAGTTTAACATTCTTTTACTGAACTTACGTGTTTTTAATATTTGGTTTAATATGTACTTTTGAATATTTTCAAGTTGAAAGAAAAATCATAATTTGGTATGGAGTGCTAGTACTGACGAGACCTTAAAAGAGCATGACATGCGGGAAAACTATTGTGAACGAGGAAGATATGGAAAAGTTCTAATAAGTGGTTCAATTGATTTCCTATTGAAAATAGAAACGGTTAATTATTCATTTTCCACAATGGGAAATCAATTAGACCATTTATTACAACTTTTCCACATCTTACTCCTATACAATGGTTTTCCCACATGTCATGCTCTCTTAGGGTCCTGTCAGTATTAACACTTCACACCAAATTAGGATTTTCCTCATCAACATGAAAAACCAGAAGACATAATAACTTACATGTTACAGATTAAACCAAATATTAAAAACACTTAAGGTCGGTGAAAGGATGTTAAACTTACAGCCAGTTTTAAGACGTTAATATTGTGGCATGTATTAATCATTAATGGTGCATTGACATTATTAACATTATATAGCTAGATACCAAAATAAAACATAAGAAATTAAATACCAAGACTTACATTTGTAACTATAAATGTTGAGTGAGTTGTAGTATTACTTGATTTTTAACGGAGAGTATGACTTCTTTCGACTGTACAACGAATCTGGTACAGTACAACGAATCTGGTACAGTACAAGAATGAATTATAAGTAGCATCTGTCATCCAAAACTAGCTCAAGAGGTTTTGATCTGGGAAGCTCCAAACATTCACCTTCATTCATGCAAATAATTCATGAAATGTAGGTGAGATTATGCATATTAACACAACAAATAATAAAACAATGTGTCAAACCTTAATTGAGATAATAGCCTCGAAATCAAAAGTAAGTCATCATAATTCCAACCAAGTAAACTCGTCCTGGACAACCACTTTTGATCTTCCATGAACTGAACAGGATCATATCTCATATATGAGTGCACTTGGTTGGAATTACGATGACTCACTTTTGATTTCAGGAGCTGTTATCCCAACTAAAGTATGACACATTTTTTTATTATTTATTCTGTTAATATTCATAACCTCATACATTTCATGAATTATCTGCATGAATTAAGGTTAATGTTTGGAGCTTCCCAGATCAAAACCTCTTGAGCTCATTTTTGATGACAAATGCTTTTTACGATTCATTCTTATACTTACCAAATTCGTTCCACAATCGCACTAAGTCATCATCTCCGTTGAAAATCAAGTAATACTACAACTTACTCTAACATTTTTAGTTACGAATGTAAGTCTTATTATTTAATTTCTTTTGTTTTATTTTGACAGATCCAACTATACAATGTTAATAATATATGTCACAATAATGACGTCTCAAAACTAAATGTAAGTATAACATTTTTTCACTAACCTTAGGTATGTTTAATATTAGATTTAATCTGTACCATGTAATTTATTATGTCTTCTGTGTTTTTTCAAGTTGATGAGGAAAATCCTAATTTGGTATGAGTGCTAGTATTGATGGGACCTTAAGAGAGCATGACATGCGAGAAAACTATTGTGCAAGAGGAAGATCTAGAAAAGTTTTAGTAAGTAGTCCAATTAATTTCCTAATGCAAACATCTAGAAAATGAATAATTAACTGTTTCTATTTTCAATAAGAAATTAATTAGACCACTTACTAAAATTTAAACTTTTTTAGATCTTCCTCTTGCACAATAGTTTTCTTGCATATCATGCTCTCTTAGGGTCCCATCAGTACTAGCACTTCACACCAAATTAAAATTTTCATCGTCAACATGAAAAAACCCAGAAGACATAATAATTTACATGGTACAGATTAAACCAAATATTAAAAATAACTAAGTTTAGTAAAAAATGTTAAACTTACAACCAGTTTTGAGACGTCATTATTGTGGCACGTATTAACAATTAATGGTGCATTTACATCATTAATATTGTAGAGCAAGACCCGCCAAAATAAAACATAAGAAATTAAATACCAAGACTTCCATTTGTAACTAAAAATGTTGAGTAAGTTATATATTACTTTATTTTCAATGGAGAGGATGACTTTGTTTCACTATGGAACGAATTTGGTATAGTATAAAAATAAATCATAAAGAACATTTGTGATAAAGAATGGGTTGAAGAGGTTTTGATCTGGGCTCCCAACATTCACTTACATTCATGCAAATAATTATGAAATATACATAAGGTTATGAATGTTAACTAAACAAATAATAAAAAGTGTCATACCTTAGCAAGGATAACATCTCCCGAAATCGAAAGTGGGCCTTCATAATTCCAACCAAGCGCACTCGTATATGGAATCTGATCCTGTTTAATTTTGGAAGTAGAAATAATCTGTTAGATCATAGGATACTAAGGTTCTTATATGTGAGATGGTGGTTGGAGATGAAAGGGATATGCAATTTTGGTATGACTATTGGTGGGGTAAAAACTGGCAAGTTACTTTGTGAGGTTTACCCTCAATTGTTTATGGAGACTTTTGATAAAAATGAGGTGCTATAGATACGGTATACATACTGTATAGTGTAGGGAGTGGAGTGGAGGTTATGCATAGGCTTAAATTAGTATATTTCTATTCTTGAGTTTTTATATCCAATTTATTTTTTATATATTTCATTTTTAGTTTATGTGCTTAGTTTATAACCTACGTTTGTTTAATACAGATATTTAATTCTAATAGCCACATTATGGATTCAAATGAATAATAAAAGACTAAAAGCAAAATATCCCATTTAAATTAGATGTAAAAGAAAGAAATAAAATGTATGGGAACCAGAAACAAATTAAAAGGCTCTTGTATTTTATATTTTAGAAGGATGAAAAAGATATCTAGACCTATGTTGTATGACTATATGTATGCATAACATGGGGATTTGGCCCTTTCTGGATTATAATGATAATTGTATTTTTTTAGAGGTATTAGGTTTCACACTTATGCAGCAGCTTGAAAGCATGCTCATAGCATTTGGACACCAGTCTTGTTTGTGGGTATGTGTGGGTGAGTTATGTAATTGTGTTATTCTAGAGGACAGCTTGTACTCTTATTTTTAATAATATGCCTTTGCTTTTTCAGAAAAATATACTAATACAAAAAATGTGTTAATTTTTAGAAATATGCACAAAGCAAATATGAAATGAAGTTAATTTTTAGAAGAGTGCAGCTTGTCAAAGACTGGCTAGTTATCCTATAGAACTAATAACAGGGATCCCTGTAACGTGGATACAAGCAAATAATGATGATACCCATTAGCCAAGCATACACGTTTGCCACACATAACATCGAGATTACGTTAAACAATATTAGTTATCTGGAAAAAATATACATTTGCATTAAGGGAAGAAAAAACTAGATAGAAGGATAAAGGCTTTGTGCCAGATCTGCAGATCAACATTCCAACCATTATACAAAGAAAGATTCAGGGAAACAAAAAGAAACCGGGCAGCAGCACCAGGAACCTAAAACAAAGAACTCAAACAACACAATGTGAAAAATGATTGATGAGCTTAACTGTTTAGAATCCTGTCTTTTCCAAAATAGATATTGACTTCCTCTATAATAAAATCAGAGAGAGACAAGAGACAGGGACAAAGCAGATGAACGAGCGACTGGCAAATATTATAGTCTCACCCGCATAGCTACCACGATGGTACTCACATGGAGTACATGATAAAAACACCTATACCCATGGCTTTCACAAACAAAATCTTTTCTTAATAATATCTGAATTGCTTGATAGTTAAAAGTGACAAAAGTCAATAAAGAAGAGATTCATGTTTTCACACGGGTCCACCACCATCGCCACATCACCCCCACCCTAAACCCCCTCGGTCCAGACCACCACGACCTACACACCCGAAACACCTCAACCCATCAACCATACAGAAAACCAACATCAACAAAAAGGAAAGAAAAGTCAGAAACCTTACCTCTTGTCACAGATCGGGTTCAAGGTTGTACTTTTCCTTCGGATCTTGGCTGGAACCGCGTAAAGCTTGTACCTTTATGGTTGATGATGGTGTTTTAAGGTGGCAGTGAGGGGTATGGTGGTCTTTTGCATAAACTCCGTTGAGTGAAGGGAGGAGGAACGGAGCTATACGCGGACAGTCTCACATCATTCAAAATAGAGAAACTCTATCAACAACAAAGAAAATACGCAGCAGCACGACTAAGCCTTATCCCATAGCTAGACATAAACAAGAAAACAATATTTCCATGTAATAAAGATGAATTCATTTAAAAGAAGCATGATAACAAAAGAAACACTGTAGTAGGAAAATAATGAACTTGAAAAAAGAATTTAAAGGAAAATGCAGATGCAAATACCTAGAAGAAACCCCATTGAAACCTCATGAACAAAACAAACACCATAGTAGTAATAAATAACTACTAAGATACCAGTCCTGTCTTCTGCCAGAGGCAGGTAAGATAAACAAATTTATTGTTAGACAACACGTATAAATTTTAAAACTGAAAATAAGACACACAATAGTTTATTATGATATACTACAATAGAAATCATAAATTCTATGGAGTCTGTTGTAAGGTATGGAATAGTTAATTATGGTATACTATAATAAAATTAGTAATTCAACCATAGTTTTTAATTTTTATGTCACATGAATTATGGTTATTGAGTCATAATTAAATTATACATTAATAAAAATATAAAATTCATTTGATGTTCATTTATTCAGTATTCATTTTATTATAATTTAGCAATTAGCCATTAAAACTTTTTTTTGTTGTATGATAATTTATTTAGTTAAAAACATACAAGTTTTATTATTTTAATATGTTTAATTAGACGTAAACTCTTACGAGTCTATGAATAAACACATGAGACAAGTCTACAATATCCAAATGAGTCTATCTAAACTTTAAATCCGACAACCTTACCCATAAAAAATGTGTGTAATAAATTGAACATCTAATAATAAAATTTGATTATAAATCTAGATCAAATATGACAAAACAATTCTGCAGTTAAAGGTATCTTTCTGTGAGAATCGAGAATTAAGACACAGTAAATATTGTATATATTGTATGGATATAACCAGAAAACAGAGATACAACAGATAGACATAACACAGGACAAAATCCCTCATGGAGATTAACTTTTCTCAATATACAAGTACAATGATACAGAAGTCTAAGCCATAACAGAGAGCCTCTCTCTCAGACTCGGTTCGTGTTCATAATACAATCCACACACTAATATGTAGAAACTCACATGTCATTTAAGTAATAGACACACCCATAACAGTCCTATCAATGCTTTCATAACTGACATGTTATTCAAGTATATAATAGTTACTAAATGCAAACAAAGCATAACTTCCATACTATTCACATTCACATAAATGTCCTACCCCCTTTCTCAACATCCATTTTCCTTACATTTAGTCAGAAAGATGTAGGCGTTAAATTAACATGAGATGAAGAAAACAAATTGGGTAGGAAAATAAGGAAAGAGCATACTTGTACAAGTTGATTATGAACTGCATCATGGCAAAATATTGTCTGAACTTGCGAGCAGAATCCCTCAACCTCAGTTTCTTCCAGCTCATTCTCAAGATTCATTGCTGAAATTCTCGTTTCACTTATGAACTCAACCAGGAAAGTATCAAAAGGATCATCTGTTGAGGATCTCAGTGACCACATTCCTTTGATACCTTGCAGTTCAACGGATGCCTAGATCAAATAAATGCATCAAAAAACTAATATTTTGTAAAGCATGTGTTACTTAGATAGTTGATATTAAGAATTCTTTTTCTTTTTCTTTCAATTGTGTCTCAGGTGTAGCATTTCAACATGGGTGAGAGGAGGAGAAGCTGACCTGTTCTTTAATCCCTATTCCATTATGAACAGCACGAAGAGAACCATCCTTGTAAGCTCCAGAACAATTTACAAGCTGACCTTGGCTTTGCCTTTCAAGGACTATCACACAGAAGTCAACAATAGGCCCCAAATTGACATACCTTTCCAATACTTCCACATAAGAACCTTTTGCATCAGGATGTAGATTTAGTTTTATAAGCTTCATTTCACACGGCAGAAATTGTCAATATATGTTTGAATAAGCAAGTAACAGTAATCAGCTTTGGATTAGCCAGCACAAACAGTGAAGAAAACACTAAATATTGCTAAAGCTACCTCGTGTAGATGTGATGTCTCCCTCCGTCTCTTGCTCTCTCTCTTATAGTTTATGTTAAAGGTTCCATCCCAAAACCAATTGGCAATAGTTGGAGTTACCCAACATGTATTTAAACCATGCATAATATGATGAGGCAGTCGATGTGGGACTTCCAACACGCCCCCTCCAACGAAGCCTGCCGGACTAGGCAAGGGGTAACTTTTGACCCACAACGAAAAGGCAACTCTTGGCCCATAAGAACCGGAAAGAATGTTCTGGCTCTGATACCATGTTAAAGGTTCCATCCCAAAACCAATTGGCAATGGTTGGAGTTGCCCAACATGTATTTAAACCATGCATAATATGATGAGGCAGGCGATGTGGGACTTCCAACACGGATGAGGTTTACCCTCCGCCTTATATACTTTTGATTGGTCATATCTCTAGTTAATGTGGAACTTTTAACACACCCCCTCACGCTCATGAATGGAGCGTGGATGAATACGGGTGGCCCACGGAACTTGTTAACACACCCCTTCATACTCAGGAATGGAACGCGAATGACTATGGGTGGCTAGTAAGACTTATTAACACACCCCTCCGCGTTCAAGAATGGAGTGTGGATGAATACGGGTGGCCCGTGGGTCTTATAGAACACCCCCACACTCAGGAATAGAGCGTGGACAACATGGGTGACCCAACAACGGATCTAGGATAGGCTCTGATACCAAGTAAAATTTTTCACAAAATTCAAAATAAACACTAAATATAGTAAAATATTCATTTCATAGAAACATTACATTTTCCATACGAAGGATAAAAGACACTTAAAAATGGTGGAATGGAAGTCTGAATGGCAAAAAAGACAATAATCACTTTGATAACACAGTACATTACTATATTAGTTTTTTGTTTTGTTTTAAAATGAATACTATTATGATTTATAAATAATAATAATAATTAAGTCTATTAACATGGGTGTGGAGTGGTATGAGATAGATACCATAATACACATACCCGTACTCATCTTCACAATTTTTATCACTAATTTCTCATACTCAACCCATACCCACTAAGTGAATAATTTTTTTCCTTATTATGGGTAATTTTTACAAGTACCAATTGAGTTTGGGTCTGATAAAATAGATTTAAAATGACATTTATATAACAAATACCCTTAATGAAGATATAAAAAAAACATGACATCATCTCTTGCATCTTCCCTATCAAGGATGCAAAGAGGGATCCCCTCACCCACGAAGTCGACTTGCCCCATAACTTGCGATAGCCGCAGCCCTAAACACAACTAGATCAGACATCCTGTTCAGTATCATGACAAGTAATTTAGTCGTGTGAAACATTCATACTTGGACCAATACACATAGGTACCCAATCCTTATGTAAGATAAATCCAACAATATAATTGACGCAACACTCAACTACAATTCCAGGTGATACTCCTTCATCTTATCAGTGAATCAACTCCTATGAATGAATTAAACTAACGGTCTTGTTTAGTCTAACACTCAAATTGACTTCATTACACTTAGTCAATTAATCAACTATGATCATCAAATTCAAATCATTTTGATGGAAAAGGAATTTTATTCTAATATTCACAAATATATTCACAAAGCTCAAACCCTATAGCAACATGGAAGCGGTGATTCTCAATAAAAAAAATTTATGGTGTGATGCTCATTAAAGTTTGTGTATGCATTGTGTTGTAATGGTGCTGTGTTATAAATAAACTTCTATTAATTATTTATCAAATCACAAACTTATTAATTTTGGATTAGTTTTAGTCTTGTGCAACAGTATAAATTATTTAACAGCCAAAGAACACAATCGCCCTCAAGTAAACCCGTTCAGAGGAGTGTTCAGTGAAACTAAGTTGTCATAACTACAATCATGGTTGCAAGTACGAAACAAATACTTCTTTGTTGAGTAGTATCCAAAGTTGAACTAAATATAGATTATAGACTAACAAACGCAGACTAAATGACAAATTTAATAACAATAAGAATAAAAAGAGGCAGAGGTGTATAAGTAAACTTTGCAGCCATCATCCAACATTAAACTTCAAACAAAAGCAAAAGTAATATGAATGAACAAAAGCATAAATAAGTATCACCTAGTGCAAAAAAGTTTTCTAAAAGTCACTGGTGGATTGTGAATACTGAAAAAACCATCTACAAAGCTCAAAGCATTATATCTAGTAAGGCAAATCCCACTCGTCCGCTGAGGAAACCAACTGCTAGTGAATGAAGTAGTGTCATCTCTCATCTGTGAAACAATCAGCATTCAACAGCTATGTGAGTATGCCATAAAATTTTCAGCAAGGGCTGACTTGACAATATTTGAAGGCAAGCTACATAGGCAGAGAACATTACCTATTTATCGTCTCTCAGTTTTTCCAATGGAGCGCTTCCCAGAAAACAAGTGTTTGGGCTTTAGGCTCGGTATGACTCTATCAGCTTCTCCACGGCGGGCATCCTTGTTTCTTTTCTTGACAGATTTCTTTGCAAGTTCTCTTGCCTTGCTTTTTTGAGCAGAATCCTTGAAGCCCTCTCCTGGTACAACTTCAATTGGTAGGCGCGGCACTGACCTGCCTCTTGACAATGATCTGCTCAGGCGCTGCTTCTTGCTGGGTTTGTCACCATCAATATCCATCCTGTCTCCACCATCAGTACTTCTTGTTTCAAGTGATCTTCCCCTTTTCCGACCTCTCCTAAAGACAGATCTGCTGCGCATTCTCTTGATTGCCAAAGTGGTATCAAGCCCCAGAGAAGACAGCTGCCTTCCCATTCTTGTAGATGTGTACTGCTTGTCTTTGTCATGTTTCCTAGCAACAGTTGGCCGGCTCCCTGCGGTTCTCTTTTTCATCCTATGCTGTTGGATTAGAAAGCTTTTGCGTTTCCTGAGCTCAGCTAAAGCTGCTTGCTGTTTTGGTGTCAATTCAGTACCTTCTATCTCAAAATTTCCATCTTCAGCTTCTGCCTGCCTAGTCCCCTCTTCCCATGTCAGCTCTTCAACCTTGTGTGGAATATCAGGATCCATGAAATCATAAACGTTGTGCCCATCCAATATTTCTGGTAGTATATCTTCTTTCCATCCATCATTGGCTAGAATATAATTCTTTCTCAGGTTCATTGAATATACACCTGCCCCACCATTTTCATTCTCCATATCTTTTTCAGTTTTTCTCTTTTCCTTGTCAGCAGCTGGTTGCTTAGCTTTAGCTTCTAAAATTGCTGGAGGAATACATGGTGGCCTTTCCTTCTGGTCACGCTGTTTCGGTGTTGCAACATGAAGCCTATTCAAGCAGCCACTAATTTTGTTGGACTTCATCTTCATCTCCACCCTCTGGTTCAATAACCTCTCACATGCAGCATCTTTGACTGCAATCACACCCTCTCCAGTCAAAGTGCTCATGGTCAACAAGACACTGTCATCATCTGTAGGCTCACCTCCTTGACCAACCACAGTCTTGAAGGCTTCAGCTTTCATCTCCATGACCAACTTCATGTCTTCCTCAGATATGCTGGCTAATGGTTGCAAGTCAGTCTTGTTGCAGACTATAATTAATGGCTTGTTCATAAACAAGGACTTAATGCTGTGAAACAGGTTGGCCTGCTGAGCGATACTGTAACCACAGGCACCGGAAATATCCAAGAAAAACAATATGGAAGAAGCTCTCAAGTGTGCCAAAGCAGTGATGCTGCACATCTCAATAATATTACGATCTTCAAAAGGCCTGTCCAAGATCCCCGGTGCATCAATTACTTGGTAAGTTAGGTGTTTATAGTCGGTGTGACCAAGAAAGAGAGACTTTGTAGTGAAAGCATAGGGCTGGACATCCACATCAGCTCTTGTAATTTTGTTAATGAATGAGCTCTTGCCAACGTTCGGGTATCCACAAATCAAGATAGTTTTTGCAGTAGGATCAATTGACGGAAGCCTAGCCATGTGTTGTCTAACCTGTTCCAGGTAAGCCAGAGAGGAGGAAATCCTCTTAATCACAGTGCACATGCGGCCAAGAGCAGCCACCTTTAGACACTTGAGTCGATACTGCGAGTCACCGTACTTCAACAATCTCTCATAGTCAACACCAATCTTAGTAATAATTTTCTGGGCAGTGTTGATTTGTCCAAGGGCAAGCTTGTAATGGTCCTTGTTGTAGAGAACATGGAGGAGATCGCCATAGAATGGGTGAATACCATCAAGCCGGGGAAACTGGCCAATCATAGTAGAGAGCTTCTCACAAAAATTTTCCTGCGTGAACTTCACTTTGCGTATATAAAAGGTGCGGATGGTGGCAATTGCATTTCCTCTGTGCACAACAGTTGGCGTCTGACGCTGCGTGCGAGAGAGGATGATGTCGATCAAGTCCTTCCCATTGGGCACCACAGTAATACTCTTGAAGTTATGTTGCACCATTCTTCACTGCAATCATAAAATTGCGTAAATCAAATGTTATATGCCGCAACTTTAGATCAAATTCTAAAACTATTTTCACAATTAAACCGTACTCTAGATCAAATTCTAAATCCTCTTTTCCTACCCACTTCTATTAACAGAAATCAATACTCATCGTAAGAAGGTTAAAAAAACACACGAACACAACTTATCAGTTAAAAAGGGAGATAAACGAACCAATCTGAGAGAGAGACCTGCCACTCGGTGACGCTGCATGCTAGGGTTTGTGAGTGACCCTCTCACAGTTATTTATTCTGTCACTAGGTATTCTGATTGGTATACAAATGATAAAAAATTAATGTTCTGATCTTATGATCTTATATTTTAAAAATATTTCTAATATCTATTGAATAAAATATTTGTAAAATAATAGAAACAAAATACAAAATATCCGTCATATGTAAAAAAAACTAATAAAATATGAAACTTTAAAATATGAAACTTTAACAGAATCAATTAGTATATGCTTTAACTGAAACATAAAATTATAATATTAAATTAAAGTAAACAAAAATATAGATGATGATAGTATTGAAAACAATTGGAATATTATTGTTAATGTAAGTATATAATATAACATTGTTTCGGGTAAGAAAAATTTTAATTTTTTTAAAATTTTGACTAATAATGAAGTAAAATTGATCATAAACAGGCACCGGAAATGTCCAAGAAATACAATTTAAAGTAAATTGTTATATATTCAACATTTGTATTTTCTGTTAACAAGGATAAATCAGTTGCTAACAACTTCCTTTTCAATCTAATTACACTAACGTGCTCATGAAGTGATAGAGAATCATTGATCTACAATTAAAATTCTTATTCTGGATCCAAATACGAAGTTACTGTTATGATATATTTACTTCGTCAACAGATAAAAATTCCATACAAATATTAATGTATGTTTCTATTTTTTTATCTCTAAATTTATGCTTAACCAAATTATTTATTGTATTTATTAATTATATTTTATGGTAAAATTCCTGATATATTTTGTTCAAATGAAATGAAAAGGTTGCATTTTTACCAGACTTTAACATCACTAGACTTTTAGAAATTTAAACTTTTTATCACAAATTAAGATTAAATAATCACCTGTACTACAGATATTAACTTAGTTTGGATAAACTTTTCGTAAAGTATATAAAGGATAAGAAAATGAGAAGATGAAATAAATATGTTTTTAATAAATTCAAATCAAGTTATTTACTTTAAATTTGGAAAAAAAAATGTCCAACTTCTCTGAAATTAAGGAATATAAGCTGGATTTAGCTTATAAAATAAATTTGTTTTATTTTCTTATTTTATCTTATATATATGTGTGTACATATATATACAATTTTTTCTCTAAATTTACCTAAACTGAACAGTTGCATTTTATTCTTAAGCAATTCTCTTTTGTCATTTTTATCTGGAATGGATGGATTGAGATGTTGTTTTAGTGCGGTGAATCAGAGATGAAAGAAAAAGATATATCAATTATTGGTGTACCTAGACTTATTTAAGTTGTTACATAATATTAAATATCTTTCAATTTTAACTCTCTCTGTATATATTTTGACTCATGAATATTTTTTTTGTGAAAATCAGAGACTTAAATTTAAAGTGTATAAAAAATTATTATATATTTAAATTTGTGCTTTCACCATCCATGTATTTAAACCATCAATGCATTTAAATCATTGGAGAACCGTTGTATGGTAACAAATTAAAATTACTACATAACATCAAATTATATTTCTGACTATAGTCCAAATATAAGTCTCTGATTTTTTACAGATGTGGGTCTATTTAAATACGTTGAATTGATGGTGACAAAATCAACATGTGAAAAACACCTGCGCAAAAGGACGACAAATCTTTGCCCCACCTAATCCCCTCCCAACCGAACCCGTGGAGTGAATTTATTCTGTTTTTAATTTTCAGTTGAGGAAACGAAGTTGAAAAAATAAAAAAAATTTAAGAGTTAATATTAATTATTTATATTTTTTGATAAAGTAAAAACTTTATTTGGCCGTAGAATCTATTTTTGGGTTGGTCAAACCAGGTTTGGCCAACCAAGTTAGGGAAGCAAACGGTTAGTATATTTTTTAATACGAGATATTTGAATTTGATTTATTTAAAAACATAGACTTTCGTTTGATTTTCTGTTGGGTTGGTCAAACCAAAAAAATGATCTTACATACAAACGGAGTTTTGACTATGTCAAACAACATATATTAACCTTTGAATTTTTTAATTTTTATGACTCTGTTTTCCCAACTGTAAATCAACCAGTACAATTTGATACCGTTTTTTTTAAAGTCCAATTTAACTTAAAAACTTATTTGTAATCATACATATTAAATAAATGTAGACAACATGATTAAGCATACAAATAGCATAGAAAATATATAATATCAATATATTACATATTTTTTATATCAGGTCTAAATCAAATAGTAAACTAAAAACTGTTTATTTTTTCTTTTTTAAGTTAAAATAAATTATTTTTATTACCCTTATATATGTGTATTGGATTACTTATATTTTTATATATGGGTGAAGTAGAGATGAATTTGGTATCTACAAAAATTATTCACGATACAGAGGCTATTTACCCATTTAACAGGGATGAGGAATTACCTATAAAAATTTACTTGGGGAGTACATCAATTTTATCCCAACAGTGGCCATATTCTTCTATTATTGTGGAGTCGTGTGCAAAGCTAATAAAAATGGTGAATTGAGTTACATCAGCATCCGATGTAACTCTTTTGTTAAAATGAAGGTGAATTCAGGGAAGAATATTTTCTAGGAAAATTCTAACTCCAACTGAAAATTTTACACTAGTTGGACTCATGAGCACTTCCTCATGACTGGTGTTGCGTATATAGTTTATAGGAGTGAAATTTCACCCACATCAGTGGATGTGATCCACACTTTGTAGAAGTTCTCCAAATTCAATAAAATATCTTGCAAAGTGCTACTATGAGAGTCGTCCTGTCGGGATGTATATTTGAGTAATACTCTTAACTTTTTTATTACATGCATTTTTCATCTATTATATCCGATGTACTGACATAACTTGTTTTTTTCAGAGGAGATGTCCAAGCTTGACGCTTTGGAGAAGCTTTGGGACATGAAGGTCGTAAAGGAAGCCGACGCCAATGAAAATAACATGATGCGAAACAAGGCACACAAAAGTTTCAGGCAAAGGTAGTCAGTATACTAGCTGATCACGTGGGTACCGTGGAGCTAAACCCGGAGACTCAATAGGAGCCCTCCATGGAAAAATCACACTATCAGGATGGTAAAGGTCCAACCTGAAAAGATAAAAGGCAGAAGACCCTGGAGGAAGTGGGCATGGGTGTAGGTACAAGGTCTAAGCCTGTGACTTTGGGAGCTATGGTGGAAGATGATGTGGAAGAAGAGCAAATATTTGTTCACTCTCAACTATCGGGGGACCTATAACAAGAGAGAGAGGAAAGGAAATCGGAAAAGATTCCTCCTAATCAAGCTTCCCCATATAGTTAAAAAGCCTCCATATAGTGTTTTTGGCCTCCCTTGCTCCAAAGATCCCCCAAAATTTGACCTTTCATAAGACTTTTGGAGAAGTGCTGTTGCAAGTAACTAGCACCTGCAAGCTATTCTCGCACCTACGAGTGGATCAAAAACTCTAAATCAACATCCAACCATTCATAATGAGATTTAGGATGTTGGAAAGATAATATCCAAATTTAAGCCTGATCCAACAGTGAATAAGTGATAATTACAAATAAAAATTTGTATGTTAGCATTGGAGTTCAACAAAATTCAACACTTAAACTTTATTTGTTCTTTGCTCTCCAAATGCCTCTAAAACCTATCAAAACACACTAAAAACAATTTGTAAACTCAAAATTGTGGCAATTATTCAATTAAACACAAAGAGGACAATATTATTAATTAAAAGAGCTATTAAACACCAATTTATAAGCAAATATTTACACAAAATCACATAAAATTAGCATTTAACAAGAGCTGACCCAAGAGTGGAAGGAATGAGATGAGACAATGAGGACATGTGAAACCATTGCCTTTAGCTCATACGTACAATTGAATACAAACGAAATAAGTGTCTATTATGAAATTCATTATGACAATTTATATGTTGTGAATCAAGACCGTTTTGAGGAATTAGAGGATTTCAACAAAAAGGAACTAGAGGATAAGTCATTCAACTTGGTGCCATTCCTTATTATAATAAAAGAAATTAAAATTTTTAAATATAAAATTAAATTCATTATTATATAATTGATTTTTTTCCATCTACCTTGTTTTCTTCCATTCCAACAAGAAAAAAATTCATTTCTCCATTTATTTTCCTTATATTTCTATCTATCCAAACAACCTAGTTTTTTCATCTTGTTTTAACTTTATTAATTTAATTCTTTCCTTCTTATTTCATCTCTCCTTCCGAATAACCAAGATCATATCTCACAATAAAAAAAAGGAGGGGAGATATAATCTTGATTTGAATCCGGATTGATATTTATAATAAAAACTAATAACCTAACATTTTAGCTAAAATATTTTATAAGATCAAAGAGTTTTTTATTAGTAAAAAAAATTAACATGATTGAGCGACATTATAAACAGAGGTAGTTAGGAATGATGCGTTTGCCTTATTAAAAAAGAGTTAGGAGTGATGTATCCAATCAATCAACAAAAAAATTAGAATGGACCAAGACCTTACACTTAAGTCCTCATTTGTTTTTTGTTTTAAATTAAGTATTTATTTAATTATCAACTGGGCAGATATAATTATAAAAATAAATATTTTCAATATTCAACATTAATTTTACACCTCATTTAATAAAATTAAATTTTCATTCAACCTCCCAATTTAAAAACAGACACTAAACATCATTTCACACATCCACCTTTCCTCCCATGTTGGATATTAAATAAATAGATCAGAAAGAAGAAGAATAATATATATATATATATATATATATATGACACTATATTTTTTTAAAAATTTAACTATAAATATTCTAACATTTTTAAATTTATATATTCTACCCCCATGCCATTTCCTCATTTTATTTTATTTTTCTATAAACTGCGGAACACGACAAAGAATAATGTAACATGAAACTTGTATAGGGGCGAGCCTTTTTTGTAATCTAAACTTTATGTTTTGTTAAAATATTAATGTAACATGAAATGAATACTTCAGAATCTCTCTTTAACATTTTAATTTATTACAAGGAAAATATCAAATAGTTTTTAAAAGTTCAAGGGATTAATTTATTTTCTAATGACCGGTTAACAAGCAGTTGATTTTCAATACAATATTAAAAAATATTGTTTGAAAGTTTGTGCCGGTTGTAAATAACTTTCCATATCTGTTAAGACATAATTATAAAATGTTAAAAAGACATGAGTTATAAGCTCGTCTGTTTAAACTTATTTTAAAATATATGTTTTTTAATTAAAAATAGTATTTATTTAATTTTTTTTGTGTTTATTGAAAGTTTTAATTTTTTTCTGTTTATTTTAAGAAGCAATTCTGACCTGCTTATTAAAAAAATATTTATAAAAAATACTTAAAAATAAGCTTAAACAAACGAACTCACAATTTTTCTTTTCATTTTCTAACACTCAATTAATATTTTATGCAAATAATTATTTTTACGAGAGTTTGTATTTAAATTTTATCATAAAATTTGTCGAAATAAATTAAGAATAATTTATTAAAATCGATGAGTTATTTTCATAATTTCCTTAGAAATTCTTTCAAACTCAATGCAGAAGAAAAAATAACCTACAACAACCTACAACAGGTGTTTGTTTCTTATGTAAACATAAAAAACCATTTCAAAATTAGAAAATAATAATATTTAGAAAAAAAACACAAAGTTACAAAACAATGAAGGGCCAAAGCCAAAGTCCAAACCAAAGAAGGACAGTGGTAGTAGTAGTGAGCTAAAGCCAAAGCCTTTCCATTCCAAACACCACCTCTTCTCTCTCTCTCTCTCTATCTCTATCTCTTCTTTGTGATGATCCATTTCTAAACCCTAATTCTCGTTTGTTTCCATCTTTGAGTCAATGGTTCTCGAGCAATTTCGGAGCATTCATTAAATGGGGTTTTGTTCATATCCATTTTTCTGAAACTGTAAACTCTTTTATTTATTATCAAGCATCACAATAATATCTGATTACATTTTCCGCTTCTGCGAAATTCTGCATTTTCTTTTTCTCTTTCTTCGTGGGGTGTGTGCAGAACAAGGGAATCTCTTCGATTCCTTGTGTTTCTTTGCCATTTCCGCTCTCGAAATACCACCTTTTGCAGCTCAAGTGTTGCAAATTCTAGAGGGTTTTTCTGTGTGTCTCTGATTTTGTTTTGCCATGGCTGCGGTTGCCGAGATTTCCATTGATGCTAACAAAATGGACACAAAACCAAAGGGTGAATCTGAATTCAGTGTGCAGAAGCTGGTTGACATGTTCACAAAGTTGAATCCTTTGGCGAAGGAGTTTTTCCCTTCTTCTAAATCTCTCAACAACCTTGATCATCCCCATCAGGGTTATAACCCTCTCTCACCACCCAATTACGTGGCCATCAATAAGCTCTCACCTAATGAGAATTTCCCAAATAATCGAAGGGTAATGCTTGTTTTACCTTTGATCTCTCATTTCTGCTTTTAGTGATGGGTTTTGCTTGGTGATTATATTCTCAGCTGGATTGTGCTTGTGCTTTTCGGGAAATGGTGATTTTTTTTTTGTAGTGTGTGGAATGTTCTCTTGATGTTTGTGTTATGAGTTTTTTGTGTGAAGACTTGATTGAATTTTCTGCTAGTGAAGAATTAAAGCTAAAAATTTTAGTGGATTCTGTGAAAGGAATGACAAGGGAAAATGAGCATCATGGACTGTTGTTAAATTGGTGAAACAAAAAAAAATGTAAGAGAAATTAAAATCCAATTGCATCAACATCATCTGAGAGAAAGGGCACAATGGCAGAATCTAAATATAACTTTGTAACAAAAATTCAAATGTTCAATGAAGTGCCATGTTTTTATGGTCAATAAATTGTAAATTGGCATGGGTTGAATGAAGTTTTGGGTTTTGGGTTTTGGTTATGGTTATGTGCATCTTATATGGATGTTCCCTTTTTATGATATATTTGTGTGGTTATGTGTTGTACATTTGTGGTTTTAAATGGCAGTCAACTGCAATTGTGGATGCAATTTGCAGGTTGCAAGGTTTTCTCAACTGCATGGTGACTTTATATTTCAGTAACTGCAATGAAACTGTAACCATAAATTTCTTTTCTGTTTGTTTTGTGTTTATTTTGTTTTTTGGGCAAACCAAGGTTTTAAATTGTGGTCCAGAAAACTGCAGCTGCATTGATCATATTTGTCGCGATTTTCCACGATGTCAATGTTTTTGATGGCTTGCCAAACTACACCACAACCACATTTAAACCTTGGGGAAAACAAATTATTCTGTATTCAATTTGCGTTATAGTTTGGTATCTTTCAGATTGTGTTTTCTAACTACCACTTTTGTCGTGTATGTTAACTGTCATCGTGCACGAGCAACTCCAAGTTGATTCTATGACACGTATCATGCTATGATGGGCCTATAACATATTTTATGTGAAAAATGTGGGTTTTGTTGAAATGATTGTGGCGATATCATTTGGGGCACTTGTAAGTTAATCCTGATGACAACTGTGTTTGCTGACACTCTGCACTTTTGTCATCTTGCAGAGAAGAAACAGTTTCAACCAAGGGAGGAGAAGGTCGAACGGAAGATCACTAAAAGCTCAGAGAGAAGATAGCGTTAGGAGAACTGTATATGTTTCTGATATTGATCAGCATGTAAGTTAATTGAGATGGTGTGAAAAAAATCTTATCTTGTGTCGTTTGTTTAAGGTTTCATTCTGACTATACAAAACAGAATTCTTGAAACAATCTTTTGTTTTGTTGTAGGTTACTGAGGAGCGGCTTGCTGCCTTATTCAGCAGTTGTGGACAAGTAAGTTTTGAACCATTATTTACAGCCTGGTTTTCTTTCTTTTTAGTTTACAAAATTAGGTGCAAATTATTATATTGCTTAATTAATTTAAACTAAGGAATTCAACTGCAGTATTTTAATTTTTTCTTGGAAATTTGTTTTGTGATTCTATTTTCTGTGGTTATAACCTAGCTTTATTGAAATTTCATGAACTCTGTAAATCCTATGTTGCTGGAATATTTCCCCCTCACACCGCCATATTCTGAGCATCCCTGACATGCCCACATTCAGATATTTCCTATTGTGAAATTTTAGCTCTTTCTATTTTCCACACAGTTGGCTACATTATGCCTCTTAATGCAATGTGGATCAGAATCAGACCAATTATTTGAAATGAACTCTTCAACTCCATTTTATGCATGATCTATGCTAAGATTTTCTTCAGTCTGCTATAGAAAGCATTCTTTTCTCTCTTTTTGTTGTTTCAATTTATGCTGTATGCTAATCTGGTTTAGTTACGATTTTTTGCATGCTGTTATTGGCCATTGCTACACTTTTCTCATTTAAACCCATTGAATTCTTCTGAATCTGGCAATTGACATAAATGCATCATAGAAATCATTTTTTTTTAAAATATTTCAGTGGGTGGGTAATTAGTATCTTGAAATCATTTTCTTTTTGCTTAAATTGGCTGTGTAAATGATACAAATATACATTCAACTAGAAATTTAATTTATGATATTTGCTAGAAATCTCAAATAGTTACAAAATAATGAATTGTCAATCTGTTCATCTGAAAGAAGCTTAACTATTTAGAGCTTTCATTGACCCTTCTATTCTGAGCATTATTCCTTGTGTTTGTTTTTGTAAATTTTTCTTTATTTAGTTATGTAGAATTTCAGCACATGGAGGATATCTGATTAAAATAGGTGGAAGAAGACCAAAGAAAACTTTGGTATTTGATAAAGCCTGTCAGAGTAGTTAATAGGTGCACTATAGCACTACCATTTTTGTGTCATGCATGTTGGCTGACTAAAAGTGGCATTGCATTTTTGTGGAGCTGCTACCTGAACGGCGGGCAGGCAGTGAACTAATTATGGCTGTCACGGCTGTTATGGTTAACCGTCCATTAAGTCTGTTTAGTATTCATTTTACTCAACTACCCTCAGATTTTTAAGGAAAATTTCAAAACTTTTACATGTTTTAACCCCTTCAGAATGATGATTGGGTTCTAAAACTATTCATCCGTTGAAGAATGATGCACTGGGTTGCAGTTCTGTTCCTTTGCACTATCCATCTCTGGAAGGTTATCCATTTTCTGGCGAATCTCTTGCTTGTCTGGTAGCCCAACACATTATCTGGAAGCCCACTCTTACTCTGCTAGCCCTGAAACCTCTTTTGAGCCCTCCACTCCTTCGAAACCCTGTTCATAGTTCATGTTTGCTGTTCTTCCTTGTTTTTTGCTGAAACTTCTTCCATGATTTCATCCCGTGTCTTTTTGCTACCAGACATATCCTATGTCTGTTCTCCGTTTTGTTTCTGTTTTCTTTTTGATTGTGCCCCTCCTTGGTGCCCCACCACGGCATTGTCTCAGTCACAACCAGTGCAACAAAGCACCTGAGTAACTCAGCCTCAGCTTCAGTCTGTCCTCATTTTTAGAGTTCTTAAGTATGCCTGTAGATTGATGTCATTGTGTCCATACTATGATTTATTATTATTATTATTATTATTATTATTATTATTTATGTCAAGCATTTTCTTAGAATTTATATGTCGAGCAGTATAAACTACAATTGTTTTCCCATTCACTCTGGTATAGTTGCTGTCCCGCAATCTGCCACCCCCTGCAGTGTTGTGGAGGTTGGCTGTCCATGATGCTATACAGGATTTACAATTATGTTTTGGCCAACCTTGTGTGAAAAGGCTTGGTTATAATTGTTAAGTAAATTTCATTCTGTTCGTAAGTGAAATGGATTCCGTCTTTCTTGTGTATTGACTGGTAAACATCCTGCAATTTTTTATTTTATATCTTCCTTTTTGTTTGACATCTCAAGATCTTCACTAGCAGCAGTAGTCACTTGGCAGAATTTATCTGAAATTTGAATGTGCTTCCTGACATTACTATCTTATGCATTTTGTGGTACAGTAATATCTCTCTTGCTGAATATTTAGGATTTAAATTTTAAACATATATTTTTATTATACCACCACCAAAGTTTAGTAATTGCGACATTTTGCTGCATTATTTGAATTGAAGGTAATTGACTGCCGAATTTGTGGCGATCCACATTCAGTTCTCCGTTTTGCTTTTGTCGAGTTTGCAGATGAGCGTAAGTTTTTGTCATGCAAATCCAATTTTCTTTAACTTCTCCATAAAGATGTGTGTGTATATAGAAACATATTTTTTCACCCACATCATGCATTTGTATCAAACAGATGGTGCAAGGACTGCTTTAAACCTTGGTGGTACTGTGCTTGGATACTATCCAGTCAGGGTTCTTCCTTCAAAAACTGCCATCCTTCCCGTGAATCCTACATTCCTCCCTAGGGTAAGAATTTATTCTGATTATTTCTATACATAGCCATAGTAGGATCTAAGGGAGAATACTTTTAAGACTGTTTAACCCTTTTGCTGTATGATAAGAGGGAGTTGATTTGATTAATCTTTGGTGTTTAGCTGAGGGGCTTTCTGAAGGGTTAGTTTTACATTGCACCTACAATTGTTCAGCATTGTTGAAAGTTGTTTTGCACATTTCATGTATCTTCTACATTTTGTTTTAGAGCATGATTTGTTTTATCCTCTAGGCTTATTTTTCTCATTTCAAGGAAAACTTTTCTTAAAATAAGAAACAGGATGTAATAATTGATAATTATGATATTATAATGGATGCACCATTTTGAGAGGCAAGTGGTGATTTAAAATCTCTGATCTATTCAATTGTTCTCTTTCTTTTGTAATGTGCAGTCGGATGATGAGCGCGAGATGTGTACAAGGACTGTGTATTGTACAAATATTGATAAAAAGGTATATCATTACTTTTTGGAATTACTAAATAGATATTTTGGTATAACTAATTTAATTTTGGAACAATTGACCACTGAACTGGTTGGCTAGAGTCAGAGGTGGTTAATGAAAAATCACTTCTTGACTTGGTCATTCTTAATGTTTTCACCAAGATAATTACAACAGACATCTATTATTCGCATAGATGGATATTGGAGTTGAATCTCTTGAATCTTGATGCAATGTTAAATTTCACTCAAATATCTGATTGCAGATTTCTCAAGCTGAAGTGAAGAATTTTTTTGAATCAGCTTGTGGAGAGGTTAGATCAGAATACAATTGTATCATGTTATTTGCTAGAGCAAATTTTTTGAGATGTGTTGGTTGACATTATTATTCTAATTTGCAGGTTACACGCCTCAGGCTCTTGGGCGACCATGTGCATTCAACTCGAATTGCTTTTGTGGAATTCGCAATGGTAAAGTTTTTAGTATACCAGTCAATGCGCTACACCTTTCATAGTTTATATTTATGAAGTAACTGCATAACGTGATCAACTTATTCAACCTATCTAGATTAACAGGGTAAGTTTATATCCAACCTACAAAGTGGTCATGGATCTACCAAACTATTGTTTTCACATGTACAATGTGTAATAGAAATCTGTTAAGGAACTTGTCCCTTTCATTTTTTTATAAAGCTATATTGCTTGAACTGTTAAGGAACTTGTCTCTTTCATTTTTTTATAAAGCTATATTGCTTAGAACTTATGCAGAACCGATATATTGACTGGCTATTTCTTTCTGCTTGAGTAGGCAGAAAGTGCCATCATCGCACTAAATTGCAGCGGAATGCTCCTGGGAGCCCAACCAATCAGGTAAGCACTGTTTCTGCTGTGCAAATTTCAACCAAAACTAGTTTCATAATGTTTAATTTTCCTACTCATTCTGTAGGGTAAGTCCTTCAAAGACTCCAGTGAGGCCCAGGGTGACCCGTCCACCGTCGCAGTAACTGATCAACATGATCCAAGACTTATGAGGATATGTGGTCAACTTTCCAGTTGAGACTTGTGTAGAAGGGGTGGTGAAACTATCCTTTATTTCAGTATTTCCAACTTTTCCTGTTACAGCAGTTACTTTTTCTTTTTTGTTGCCAGAGCTTACTATGTTCTGCTCTAGTAAAACTTTCTAGCAACCAGTTTTTATTTTGAACTATTCAACATATCTACTTTGGAATGCTCTAGTTTCAGTTGTTTTGTTACTTGCCGCAAGCATTAATCATACTTTAATAGCTTGAACCGACCTTTACAGTCTTATTTTTCTGTGAGTTTAGTATGTTTAGCATCTAAATAGGATAGCTGCAGAATCTAGTCAAGATATCTGATACTTATACAGTGTTTGACCTAACTCTTTTTAACCTTATTTTAAACTGTTTTTTAAATGGGGCAAACAAATCTTGAAAATAAGTTCTTTCTGTATTGTTTTAAAAGTAGCTTTTAATGAGAAATTGTTGAGACTAACTTTTTAATAGTCTTTCCTTTTCTTAATATTCTATTTTAACTCATTCACTATTATAATATTAATTTCCTAAAAGTAATCTTTTAGCTATTGATTTTAGAAAATAAGTTGTAGCTTTATTTTAGAAGTTTTTATCTTTCGCTTTAGCTTAAAATGTGTTTAGCTAGTGATTTGTCTAAGCTTCTTGTCCTGAGGATACCGGGGGAAAACCTCTCCTTGTAGTTGTGAAGCTTAAAATAAGCCATACCAAGTGAAACCTTAGTCACCTTGAACATGAAAACTACGTGTACATGCAAGATGAAAAGGATATAGAATAGGCGAATATATATATATATATATATATATATATATATATATATATATATATATATATATATATATATATATATATATAGGGGATGTATCTTATGAAAAGGTTTTTTTATGAGAATGAGAGGTGTAAATCTGGGTTATATAATCATATAATAAATGATTGAGATTAAAGTTTTTTTAAAGTTACATGATCACTTAAAAGGTCATCCTTTTTTTAAAAACTCATATTATTAATCTCAACCATTCATTATATGGTTGAGATTTGTTTCTCTTACTCTTACATATGAGAGCTTTTCTCATATGATACATCTTTTATATATATATATGTTTAATCTTCCAACTTTTAGTGATGTTTTAAGTTGGTCTTCTAACTTTGGTGTGAATCAATTTGGTCCTTTTAATTTTAGAAGTGTCTTTATCCGGTTTTAGTCTAGTCCTTTTGTGTGTTAAATCTTACAACTTCACTTAACAAAATTGTGTGAAATAATTATTTTGCTTGAGAAAAAAATAAAAGAAACAAATTTTATAGAAGAAACTTGGATTTGGATTAACAAAATTATGAAATTTAATGTACAAAAGAACAAAATTGAATCAAACCAAAACACTAATTTTTTTTTATGGAACTCTACACAATAATCAAAATGAATCAAACCAAAGTTAGAGGATGAACTTAAAATGTTAATAACAGTTAGAAGACTAAACATGTATTTTTGCTTGTAGAATATAAGTGGTTGTTTGAGAGTTCTTTTTAATATTTATTTTTGTAGTTTGCGGGGAAAGTATTTGTTTGTGTGTTTTTTAGAAAGATAAATTATAATCTATTAGATTATTATTGGTAAAAGAAAGCGTTTATAATCAAAATTTAAAAATTTATAAAAAAATACTTATTTCTATTATACACGTCATTTTTTCTTTATTTTATCCTTAGTATCTTTTAAATTTTATAATTTATATCAACTTTAGTAATTTTAAACTTAAAAAGTACTTTTGAATACAATCTCAACAAAATAAATTATCTAAATGATCTCTTTTCCATAATCACACCCAAATATCAAAATAGATTCTAACAATCCATTTAGAAAAGAGACTCTAATATGATTGTGGTGTTGATTGCCGAATCACAATCTATGATTCTTTGTGCTTATAATGACGACGACGATGTATTTGCATGTACCTCAACATAACTTACGGTGTATGGAGAAGATTTGCTTGGACCAGTAAAAAGTAAAAACTGGTTGTAGAACTTTATTTTAACTGTAAGATGTTAAGCATCAATCGCTATGTGATATTTATATTGTTGTGTGGTTGCTCTTGCCACAATCCTTCATTTGTGAAATTGATTCTAATCTCTATACTTCTAGTAAACGTTATGATAAAAATTTTGATATGAAAACATGATATGGTAGAGGTTGTTGTGGCAACACTATTGTGTCTTCTTGTTAAATCGGGGTGCATCATGTTTTAACCACCACCATTTCTCTCTTTCTATTTTGCATTTGATTTTCTGACGCACTGAACCACTACCATTAGCAAGGGAGTGAGATATGTTATTTCTTACTATCAAATACATTGAACACGTCGCTGATTATTGAACATGTTGTGAATGTGATATCATTGTGAAGACGATACAAATGATTTTGTTTATGCTGATTTTTTTTTATTTAGAATATAATATCTTTGAAATTGATTCGTCTTCTCTTAATTTGAGATAGGTGGTGGCTCAACGATTCATATTGTCATAGGACTAGTGGTTACAGAGAGGACAATTTTGGTTTCTAGGATCTTAATTTGTGGTGGGTGTCATTAGAGTAACCTATAATAGTAGATAATCTTTGGAATATGCATGAAATGAACCTTAGAATTCACCAATCTTGAATGATGCTGGTACTAAGTAGACCAGAGACCTACCTTACGTTTTACCATGTTACTTTACCCAGACAGAAGTTGGTAGTCTGAGAGAGCTTTTGTAGATTTTCTTTTATTTCACCGGGAATCAACTACATATTAGAAGGGATCACAACAATTTACGTATTCTTACTTGATGGCTTTTGTAGATTTGAGATATATATTTTAGAAAATAAATTAATGGTGGTAATCCAAGGAAAAACTAGAAAACGGACTAATAATGTGTGATGAATAGAATTAATTCAATACAATATTGTAAATTAATGTTTAAATATGTTATAGGTCTTGTAAAAATTTTAAATTAGGATTAGGTCCCAGAAAAATTATTAGTTTTAGGTTTTTGTAAATTTCTCATTACTAAAATTAGTCACTAGTGTCAATTTCTCTCTCTTAATTATTATCTAGCATTGACACATGTCATAGATTAAAAAATAATTTGATTAAATTCTCGATAAACCCCAATTTACTTTTATACTCTTATTCCTATCCACAATTACAACCCTATATATCTTCTCCCTTCTTCCTTTCCACCCCTACAACCTTATAACCACTCATTTTCCCCTTCTTCTTCTTCCTTATTTCATCCACGACAAAGATGGGGTGTCAGTGGTGGATTCACAATGAATGCGATGATGCTTTGAAAGCTTGTGGCGATTTGGGTCAACAGTTACTATGGTGGGCTAAACAAAGCTCATTACTCGTAGCAGTTGAGAATACGTAAAAAAATCTCTACTCCTTCGAAAACATATAAAAAAGATAGGTAATCAATTATTTTTCAATAATTGAGATTAAAGATCTTTTAGAAAAGCACATTAAATATTTTATCAATATGTGTCAAAAGACATATGTTAAGAAATTGAAAAATTAAAAAATATTTAAAAATAACATTAATGCAATCTGCTTATTTTTTAAAGAAGTCAAATACAATCTTCAATAAAATTTCTTATTTCTTATTTATTAGTGTGTACACGCGCATACAGAGACACACATTGTCTTTTAATAATTTTTCAAACATGTACTTTTTCATAGGATAAAAAATTAAAGTATGAATTTTTTTTTATTAGAAAGTGTATTAGATTTGGTCTCAAAATCATGTAACCATAAATTTCAATAAAAACTTATCTCGAATTAAAGTAGCATATAAGAAAGATTACCTGTTAAGTCCTAAAAGAACATGTGAGATTATAAAGTTTCCTCAAAAGTTCTGATTATAATAAAAAATATTACATTATTTATTAGACTAATGTTTGAGGTTGTATAAGATTGATTTGTATTAAATATAAACCACAGGCAAGAAACAAGAAGCTCTAAGAAGCTATCTAAAATTTTAAAGAAGTTAGACACCCCATGGACCCATCTCAAACACCCTATGAGGAAGATAGTAAATACAAGTCACATGTCAAAGCCCGTGCTTCAATACTAATTTATAATCGTTCTAACTAGAAGAATAAGTATTTATCTACTCAAAGCTTCAAAAGGACTTCCTAAACAGAAGGAGCGTCCTACTTATGTATCAAAAAAAAAAAAGTCAGGCTACAAGATTGACAAAGGATAATATGTTTTCTAGAGTTTTAAAAAGCTTTGTCTAGTTGTCACAACACCCTTTGATGAAAGCTCTCTTTCTCTCTCTTCATGAAGCCTATATAAAGAAGTTCATTCAAATGTGCAAAATATAATAGCAACAACTCTTCTCATTTATGAATTACACAAGTTGTGTAATATTCTCTTATATCTCTCGTAAAAGTACTTAGAGCTTTATTGTATTTCATAGCCTGAATAATCACTCTAGTTGTATAAGCTTAGACACTCTTAAGGTTTTGTAAAGACTTAGGAACTTTCTATTTTGAATTGAAGTTGGTTGAGCTTGAAGAGATTTGTTCAAGAAAGAATAACTAGGTAACTAGCTTGGAAAGGCTAAGTGGTTAAAGAATACTTAATATCATTGTAAGTGTAAATTACACTTAGCTTCTTGATTGGTAATACAAAATCTTGTTGTGCTTGAACAAGAACTAGACGTAACCTTGATTAAAAGGTGGACCAACATAAAAGTTGTTTGTGTTGTTTTCTTTACTGTTTTAAGTTGCTTTACTATTCTTGTGCTTTATACTTTGTCTTTGAGAAAACTCAAACATGTATCTGAATATCTGTTTTACAAAAATAATTTATCAATTTTTTTAAATAAACTATTCAACCTCTTCTAGTGTGTACCTCCTCTTGGTTGAGCAAGAAAGATCCATGTCAAATTTAAACATTATGAATATTTAAAAGGGGAATATTATGAAAATTATGATTTTGTAAATATTCACCATTTATGTAATTTGATTTCTCCAAAAGAGAATATGAGTTGATATGTTTCCCTTAATAAGTAGAGAAATTATTATGATTTATTGATTTGATTCCTCCTAAAGAAGATGTGTATTAACATGATGATATATTTATTCATGTGAAAATTGGAAAGGTCTTTTTACAAAGTCATTACCGAATAAATATGCAATACAAAAGATGAATCTTCATCGTCTTAAATATGAATGACTAAATGAGAAAGATAAGTACATACTTGTTGTCCCCTTTTTCCCCTTGGGTTTTTGTTACAAGGTTTTTAATGAGACAATATATGTAATATCAGTGTGTTCTTTTTTCCTTCTTAGTTTTTTTATCTCACAAAGTTTTTTTTTAATAAGGTTCTTATAAGAGCCATTTTGCATGAATGTTATAAATATTATGTGAATATCCATATTTTATGAGAGATAATTTGATCTTCCCATAGAGGATATGTTTTGACATTATTAATCTAGTAAGCATATTAAAGAATAAAAGACATTTTTTTCTCCATTAGATTTTTATTCTATAGGGTTTTTCCTAGTTAGTAAGGTTTTAACAATAAATATTTCAAAGGTAAATATTATGAATATATATAGATATCCAACATTTATAAGACAAGATTTGATTCATTTTAAAGAGGATATGATTTAATATATGATACCTTTATTATGTATATTAAAATATTTTAAAAAATATTTTATTTTATTTTTTCATATACTGATAACTCCTACTGGTATAAATATCGCCTATATAAATTGAATAATATATCTTTTCTCCATCTATTTTTTTTTCTCTTCTCTGTATTATCATCTCCAATCTTTGATCTGTATTCATATTATTTTATAATAAAACAAAATTTATCAACCATCCACGAATGAATAGCAATGGTGGGAGTATCAACACAATTTTTAGTACTATCGTTGTGTGTGTAAAATTGCACAACGGACGTATACATATATTGTATCCGTTTGTTTAAGTTTATTAAAAAAGTGATTAATTTTTTTTATAATCATTTTTTTAATAAGCAGATCAGAGTTGCTTCTTAAAATAAGCTAAAATCAGTTTATTTTCAGCTTCTGCTTATTTTTGAAACTTTAAACAAACACGTTCAAATTTAAAATAAATATTTTTTAATTAAAAAAGTACTTATCTCTTAAAATAAATTTAAACAAACGAGTATATTATTTGACCCATTTTTTACACTAATAGATGGAAAAAGTGTTATTTTAATATCAATTTAAAAGAAAAAGCGAAAATTAAGTGACTTTTCTCCTTGAAAGTCAGACAATCCGGTTTCATAATCCCATTTACTATGCATTAATGTCAAAACTGCCTATACCCTTATTGCTTTCTTAATTTTGGGTCTTGTTCAAGCTTATTTTTAAATTAATTTTTTTTATAAGTATCTTTTTTAATAAGTAAGATTAGAATTATTTTTTAAAATAAGTAAAAATCTGTTTATTTTTTAAATTTTAAATAAACATATAAAAATTTAAAATAAATATTTTTTAAATTAAAAATACTTGTCTCTTAAAATAAGTTTAAACAAATGAATCCTTTATTTTATAATGCGCGTAAAATTAGGACACTAAGAAATAATAAATAGAAAAAATTTAGATTTAAAATAACAAGAAATTAAACCTAATTTATCAAAATTTGTACTCTTTTTATTTTTGATCTGTCAGAGTTTTTAGACAGAGAGTAAGAAATTAACTAATATCTCTTGTTACTCCTGTTTTTTATTTATTTATAAATGTCCTTGTTTTTCATAATTTAGTAGTTTCTCGTAAATTATACTAATATTGTATTAATTTCTTTTTTTTGAATGTATTAAATTCTTTACCATGTGATGTGATGACAAATTGTAAATTTATAGTGTCTTGAATTCCTTAATATATACTTATGAAAATAAAATCTATTTAATATTATTTTAACAGTTTTAAGAGATGGATATTTAGAGATAAAAATAAAGAAAAATTTGTTTTAAAAAAGTTTCAAAAATATTACGTCAAACACGTGTAGAAGTATCCTTTTTTGTTAGTTACTGCGAAAACGAAGAACTCGGAATCTATTTTGGCATTTATCGAAATAATCGTATGAACTTGATTTTTTTGTCCTTTTGTGTCACCAAATCCTTAATTTTTTTCCCTCTAAAAAAGTAGCATTCTGGATTTCAGCTTCTGGAAACTTTTACCAAATGTTATAAGTTGATTAGGACTTTACGGTGTAAAGAAAAATAAATTGAAGCTATTGGTTCTAGAAGACTTCATGAATCATGCATGATCTTCTTTCAACAACTCTTCTAGTATATGCAAAATAGTCATAATCTTTCTTATTTAAAATGAAAAAACATCTAATATTCAACCACTACATCTTTTAATAACTTATATAATTAATTAACATGATTTCTCTGATTTTTATATCAACTAATTAACTAACTAATTTAAAGATGCGATTAAGTAATTGGTTGAAAAATAAATCTTTAGATCGTTTTTTTATATTTTATATTGTACAAATATAAGAGGTGTAAAAAATATATATTCTTTTACATCGATTCATAACCAATTTGAGATTTTATACTAGTTTCTTTTTTATACTAAGGTAAAATGACATTTTACATTGATTCTCTTTTAACAACAATTTGTACTAGTTATTTTTATGTATGAAGTGTAAAAATTAAAATTTTTGACACCCATTGTTTTTTACAACCGATGCAAAAAATTACCTTTCTCCTATTTTTTTTCTTTGGTAGCACATTGTCCAAATTCAAAATTAAACCAAAATGTTTACGAACATTATTTCAGAGACAGTAAATTACGTACTCAAATTAGTGTGTCAGATTAGGAACAGCTTGCATGTGCTCCTGTGAGTTCCAGATTTTTGTTGTTTAAATTTAATTTATATCTTAAAAGGTGAGAAATAAAAAATTCAGTTCATTATAATCGTGACCAAGTCAAAGCACATATCATATGGCCATTTGTGTAAAAGATTCCTGAAAGTCTTGAAGAGAAAGTTTATCTGTGTAGCTGTGAGTGAATATAGAAGCCATCAAAAAGTTTGAATAAATACAAAATGTTACGTAATGAAGTCATGGCTGGTACCCACAAGAGTAGACCAAGTCTTTTCTTTGTGTTTTAGGAGTAGACAAATGAAGAGACTGTTTCAGCTTCTTATGTTTGAGTATGCAATTGCAACTGGTTTTTACCCTGTCGCGTCAAGAAGCAAACTTTGATCTAGTTAGATTTGAATGCATCACAAATATAAAAGGTGAACATATTTCTTTCTTCCTTTTATTGCCCAGCTTCTAAGTTTTAAGATACAGAGACCAATGCAACACGCTTCAATTAAATCAACATTATTCATAATTCGACAACTCTATTTTTTCACGAGCTAGAAAATGTTTGTCATATATATATATATAGGATGTATTTTATGTTAAAGGTTATTTTATGTGAGAGTAAGAGAGACAAATTTTTAATTACTTAAAAAGTCACGTGACTTTTTTAAAAAGTCACATGATTAATATGCAACTCATGATAAGATCTAACGATTCAAATTTATTCATCTAACTCTCACCTAAGAAAGTCTTTCTCGTATAATACATTGCCTACACACACTTATACTTATACTTATTGTTAAGAAAATGAGAAATTATATTAATGGGTAAGGTAAATATGATCTAATCAGTATAGGGGGTATCAGGCCTATGTGATTGTCTATGTATACCGGTTTAGTGAAGGTCTGGTAGTCCAACAAGGATCAAAAGATCTTGGTATCTAATGTTCAATTCAATGTCCTTGTATTGTCAGGTTGGTGTCACCTGTAAAGACACTCAAACGCTTACGTCAATACGATATACAATATTAGAGTTAAGTTAGGATTAGATGAATGTACCTTATGTGTATTGAATGTTTGGTATTTATAGAAGCTAATGATGGTTGCGATATAAGGATGACTTTGTCAGTACTTTTATGTAAAGTGGGGGACAGAAAACTGACATAGGCATAATAATTCCTGATAGATTTATAGGTGTTCTTTGATATGCCCTATTGTTGGCCATAAACCTTTTAGTGATACCGGTATAACCATCATATCTTGGGTTATGTTAGCGTGGCTTCCATGAAATCTCATGTATACCATGTATCACTTGTTAAGTTCCGTTATGGGTTGTATGATACCGATACCGGTAACAGACACAGATCATATGCACCTTAGCTAGCCTGATGAAATGACCTAAAGGATTCTTCAATAGGCTTGTGTTAACAAGTTCTTGAAACTTTTGATTTTCGATATGGTAAATATGTCTTTGATTTTTTTTCTTCTGATATGTCCCTAAGTTGTGTTCGAGATGGCATCTTTTATAGCTGGGCATTTGGTTTATGTCATGCGTCATTTGTTGATTGGACACCACACTTCCATATTTGTCTAGTAGTTATTCAATATTTGAGTAGTCACGCCTGCACACTATCATCATTGCGTCTCATAATAGTGCCATTTATCCCTCCAAGGCTCAGCTATACATAGGCCTTACTCACTCTCATTTTTCATTTTCTAAAATCTTTCTTGTGCTCTGATATCATTTTTGACTGGTGTTCTCGTATTCTAGTTCCCATGACTCAAACTCGCACAACATATTGTCTTCGCTCAAGTATCCTCTTATCCCATCCATTTTGTGAATTTTGTAATTACCTTTTTGAAAATCCAAGATAATCCATGATAGTCACACAAGTAATGAATCTATTATGGTTCTGTGTATGGGCTATCATGACAGCCGTTTGTGCGACCCCGACATAAGCCTAGGGTTACACAAACAAATAAACAACAACGATAAATGAAAAACGACCTTGACAAATTCTTGGTTTCCTTACCAAACCCTCCTTAAACTTTAAGGAGATTAACCAGCAAGAACACTACCGATATCTCAGATAGAGCTTTCATGAGACTTTTCAGTCAAATCACCTTATTTTAATAAATATAAAATTATTATTTTTCTTGTTTTATTTCATATCATCAAAACCCTCCATTTTCATTTAATGTTCACCTAATTTCTTTTCACTAATTCTAATTCCACTCAATTTCTCATTTTCATCCTAGTGAAGCGTTAAATATAAAATAATAATGAAAAGTTACAAAGCATTTGACAAGTGATATAAGGGTTGTTTAAGAGTCCATCCTGCTGAAAAAGGTTAAGCCATACATGGACAAGGCCTGAAAACCACAAAGAACAAAAACGATCAAGAAAATGTATCTTGAAATCGTCTCAAAAGAATGAACGCACAAGGAATCTCAAACTGATATCATATTATGAATAAGAAATAGAGAAAATATAGAGAAAGAGATGAGAAGAAAACTGAAGTACCAAGTATTTTGCTAACATGATGCGCTAAAGACATGCTCGAATATTGAAAATTGAAATTATACCCTCAGTTATCGATATTCTATCTTTTTCATTTTTGTAATTATGTTTTTTTTCTTGTAGTCTTTTGGCTTCGGTAGTTCTTATCTAGTGAACTATAGTGGACTAGTAAAGGAATATAGGTAGGATGAGGATTGCTTAAAGCCTACGGTACGAGGGCCACACAGATCCCAAAGCTTAACTGCTAGCCACGAGCTGACATCTTATTGTTATTGCTGTGAAGCTTTGGGGCTAGTAGTGTGGGAAACTGGATTTCTATTTTTGTGATGTGAATCTTCCACTGTAGTACAAATATTTTGGATACTGTGATACATTTGTGCTTACTGATCTTTTCGTCCTTGAATTTCAGTTGATTTTTGTTTTAAGATGTTTGTTTACAGTATTGAATTCATTTATAGATTTCTATTTTGCATGCATTTTACTTTTGCTCCCCAGCTTTTGTTTTACCATTGATGTTGTTTCATCATTTGGCAGTCCAGATGACTGGGAGTGTTTCCTTCATTACCTAGGCTCTTTGATGGAAGCATTTGGTGCGATGAGGCTGTTAATGATCCAGTTCATCCCCCAAAGTTTGTTAATTGCAAAGTCTCACACTTGACAGATGAAGAGGTGAATGTTTAGTCTTAGGTGGTCTTTTTTTTTACTATAATTTATGCATAGATGGAGGGTTCGTGATTTGCATGTAACTTGATTCTTGTATAATATCAAACTATTATATGAATGCAGTTTGACAGGTGATTATCAACTGCATCAGCGTTTGTACAGAAGTAATATCTATTATGCATATATATTTTGGTATTTATTATTCATTATTTGTATTAAAAATTAACATTTTCAAATGCTTAAGTTGTTAGATGAAGTTCATGAATGGATCTAACATGAGATTTTTTAACTTGAAACATTAATGTGCATATCTAACAAAATTTTGTTTCTTTTATCCCTTGGTTTTTATAATTTCTGGCAGGGCTGATGGAAGGCATACCAATTTCTTATTGAAAGGAGCTATTTCTCAGTCATTTTGTATTAACTTTCTAACATATGATTTTCCGGTACCTCTGCCAAATCTAGCTTTGTTGACTTCTTTTGTTAGTAGATTGTTTAACTGCTTAAATCATGTGCAAAAGTTGTGCCCAATGTTTCAAATGAAATGCAACTATGAAGTAACATAAATTATGAATAGGAACTCATCCATTTTTTATTTAGAACCATGATCTCATCCTCTGTCATTTATTCTCAAAGAGGAAGTGTAACCGCCAGATCCAAGTTATGGGGTGACCAATGCAACTGAGTATCTGACTATTATACGATATGGTAAGAGTGATAGGCAGTGAGGATACAATGTCATAATTACTTCATTGTTTTTCTGCAGTGACTGATCATAAGTTAATATTTTTTGACTTCTGAATTCTGGTTTAATGTTGTCAGTTGAAAGTTAATTTTTAGTCATTGAAGGAATATCATTTGATTGTAGCCTTGTACCATTTGTTAATCATTTGTCTATTAAAATGTTGGAGCCTATTTTAAAATAAGCATTTTAAAAATATATTATACTAAAACGCTTAATTAAAATATGTTATACTAAAATACTTGATTAAAATAAGCGTTTTAAAAATATGTTCTACTAGTAGATGTGATATTCTACTATACCATGCTATGTAAAGCGCTTTAAAACGTTATAAAATAGCTAAAATAAACGTCCTAAAATTTTTTTTTTGGCAGTGAGTATGTGAATTAATAAATCACAATACAAAATAGGTATTTATATAGAAGAGGGGATGAAGCTGACTAACTCAAACTTATGTACAAGTTATATATAATTAACTCCAAACACAAATGATAATAAAAAATAAAGTATATAAATTAATGTAAGAAAAAAGAATGTAAAATTCTTCAGGCGTTTTAGGTATTGTTTTGTATTCAGAACTAAAGTTTCACCTTTATAATTAACTTGGCTTGACTAACTCAATTCAAATGTTTTCATTTCTACCCTCATATCCCTTCTTTGACCATATTGCTGTAAAGGAAACATATATAAAAAAATAAAAAATCCCTTGCTGTCAACATAAACTCGGATTAATCAATAGAAGTAACTCCTACCGTACATAATTCATTTTCCACACGGATGAACCTCAAAAGTTTACATTACCATCTTATACATTTAAATATCGTTTTCATTTAACCTATCAAAAATCAACTAAAAAATTAATTTATTCCGTCTTTGATTTAAACAGATTGATAGGTTGGATTAGATCATTCCGTTTTATCATTCCTATCCAGATGTTTGAAGTCTCACATTGTCTGCCTCGTAATATTTCACATGATTTAAATACATATTAGGTCACTATACAACCATTACCAATCAGTTTTGTAATGGAATTGGTGCCACTCATTCTGACTTTGTATATAGGACATAAAGCGGTGCTTGACTTTTGAGAGATGAGAGTATAATGTAGCTATCTTTCTCGGGTAGCAATTAATAAATTGCGTAACCTTGACCATATCTCACTTTTCAATTGCACACACCTTCTCCCTAATCTCGCACAAGCACCAACGGTCAACTTACTTCATCTATAACACATCTTTCAAACCCAACCCACCCCGCACATATATTATACATATTATAAATCCCACTAAGTACAAACCTTCAAATAGCCAAATTAAGCTCTTTTGGGACAATTTGTTGTTCTTCTATGTCGAGTGGTGGAAGCAATAGAGGAGCTGTGAAGGTTGTAATAATCAACACCCAATATGTAGAAACCGATGCGACGAGCTTCAAATCCGTGGTGCAGAAATTGACGGGTAAAGATTCGGATCATTTAGAAGCAAAGCCTCATAGGAAAAGAAGGCATGATCAACAAGGTGGGGTTGGGTCGATGCCGTTTTTCATGAGAGACGTGTCGTTTAAGGAGTTCGATAGATTGCTCACGGAGATGCCACCGTTAAACGAACTTTGGTCTGATTAAACGAATTTATGTTTTTTGTCTTTGTTATGTAATTTGAGGGGTTGTATTGTATATATGCTCGTGGCTCTGTTCCCATGCTTTAATTAATAATTAATTCTTCTTCCATGCTATAAACCTATGAGTTAAGAATTAATCACAACTTAAGAAAAGAATGAAGCTATTTTGGAAGGAAAAAGAGAAAATAACGCAAAATCAATATTATTTAGAGAGGTTTATCATAACTGAAGATTTTGAGTGGATGAGAGAACCTATTTTCTCATCCTTATTTGAACCAAAACACTGAGATTGTTATGCTTTTGTTGTGGTGGTGCCGTACTCCCCTCGTACCTCCCTTTGAATTCAGTGGTGTGCTGATGCTTTTTTTCTCTCTTTCTTTAGCTGCAGCATATATTTTTGACTTGCATTTCTGGTTGGTTGATATGTTCTTTTGACTTATAAATCAACAAACAATTGGTAATTCAGTACTATTTAAATCTACTTTGATTGTTAATTTATTTTGAAAAATATAACCTCTTAAATAAATTATTCTCTTTGAAATAAGAACTAATTCTTAGAAAATATCCCGCTCTAAATATGTATGAAAAAGCATTCAAACTCTAGGTCAATTCTAGATATAACTGTAGTAATAATAAATAATTAAAAATTATGTATTTTATTATCATTAGTAGTTAAATTTTCATCTCTATATAGTAGTATAAAACGAATGAGAATTCACAAATAAATTGTAACTTAATTGACATTGACATAATGAAAATGATTTACAAATAAGTTGTAACTTAATTTAATTTGGGAAGGACTAAGCCCCCTTAACTTTGCCTAAGCTTGAAAATGATTTACTGTATGGAAAATACTTCTGGTTACCTGTGTTAATATAGCAATTTGATAAAAATCATAAGCATATCCAAAAAGTTTCTTATAGTTTAAGATTTGTTTAATATCTAAACACTATTAGTAGTGGAACGCTTCATATTAAAGGCTAAAATTTTAAAGATGAGAATATGTTCATTAAAAAAAAAAGTGTTTTGATTGGGAGGCTTGTGTGTGTGGTGGGATGTTTCCATGCAAAACTTTGAGTAGTATAGTATAAGCTACCCACCCAAATCAAAATCGTGAAAACTTAAAAAAAATAAGTTTAGTCACTTTTAGATGAGTTATCGAGTTAAAGAAATGATTAAGTTTGGTTAAGTTTGAATGAGTTCGGTTTTATTTTTACCAACAACCGTATCCGGCCAGATCCTATTATAGTTTTTAGGTTTATTATTTTATTTTAATTATACTTTAAGTCTTTTATCATGTGATTACGTGAGATATATATAGTACATAATGTGATAATGTAATAAACATTAAATCATTTTTCTATGGAATTGATAAGGAAAATATGTAAAAAAAGTTATAAAAATAAATTTAATTCATTACAAGTTTAAACCGAAATTAATTTGAACCTAATCAAAATCGCTCACATGAAACCCAATGAAACCGTGAACTTATTGGTCAGAATTGGTTAAAAATAAGTTACATTTGGTTAATATTTATTAAGTTATTTATCACCTGAACTCGCTTAAACCCGACCGATGATCACCCCTATTAAGCACCGTAAGTGGGACATGCTCGTGTGTAATAATTATTATGGTGTAGTGTGTGAAATTGTCTCACGCAACATTGAATTAATGAAAATACTGGTTCGTAATTTATTAGTCCAACTATGGTTGAACCATGATCGAACCAGTGATAATAAAATATATATTTTTAATATAATATAATATAATTTATGATATGGTAACAATAAATTATATTATTTGGAGTTTTTTTTACGTGAGACATAAACCCACACAAAAACAATTATTGCATGGTTGTTGTGTGGGCTTTTGTCCATGTAAAAATACCTCATTTATTTTATATAAAAATACTTAGAATGTCACGTGATCTAATGATAAATGATAAGATAAACCAAATTATATATTAAATTTAGTTTGATTTCCTTAAATATTTTCTTCAAGATATATATGAACTTAAATTTGGTTTCGTCTTGAACTTGCTTTGTGGCAGTAAGAGAAAACGGAAACCTCACAGCGGACTAACATGTGGTTACATTTTATTTTAATTTCGTAGCAGCATATAATTTTGACTTACTTTTCTGCTTGGTTCATATTTGTTAAGGATTTTGAACTTTAATTTTAGGTGCCTAGTGAGTTATGTTTCCCTTTCTTTGGCTGGTGCTCTTATGTATTAACATATATAAAATTAGTATTTTTTACGGTTTTAAATATAAGTAAATTTATATTTTTCTAATGTTGTTAAATGTTTGTCTAACAAATATGTCACATTTATATTTATTCACAAGATAACTAGTGTTTTGTGTAATAAATGTTATTAATAGTATTTTATGAAACTATATTAATGTAAATAACTACTTCTATTCTTCTTATGTATAAAGTTAATTACTTTTGTTTATATTTACGGTCTAGATACCGGTCTCCATATTAAGACGTCGTCTTGTCCGTTTAGGAAGGTAAACCGATATTAGAGGTCAACAATCGGACTGTAAAAATACCGTGCTAGACGTTCTCCATCCACCGGTTTATCCGCGATAACACCTAGGACATCGGATAACCTGATCCGGTATCACTATTCTATTATATGTAACCGTTCACCTATACTTTGAGAGGATAAGTGGCTGTTCCACTTCCCTTGATTGATACCCTGCATAGCGGAAAGTATCCATGTCACGCGTCAAAAGGTATAAGGTACAGCTACAGGAGTGATACACAGAAAAGGCGGATCTTCCCCATTCCTGTGTCAGAATCGTACACTTAGCAGTGAACTACTCTTGATCGTACGCTGAGCATTGCATCAGAGTCTCCTAGCCTCATTTGTGCCTAACGATTCATTTTCCACGCTCAGCTATAAATAGTCGATTTTCATGCACACATAAGGTTACGTTGTTCTGACTCTCTATACACTATTGCATTGCTCAAGTTTTCTCCGAGTTTTCATTCTCTTCACTGACTTGAGCATCGGAGAATATTCGCAGGTGACACCACCTTTCGCCCCCATCAACGTGAAAGCTTGGTGTGAAGGATCTCCAGGACAACAAGACCGGACTCTCCCACTAAAAGGTCGGATTATAATACCAGATACCCACTGTACCGGTGTACAAACACTTAAATCTCAAACTTTTGTGGCTGGTTCCTAGTCCAAATCCTTGACCCTGGACTAGACCAGTTCAAAATCAAATATAGTATTTTTTTCCATGTCAGGTCTTAATGCATTTTTTCCCATGTCAACTCTATCTAGTTTAAAATAACTAATTTTTCACATATACAAGGATGTCAGTTGAAGTAGTTTATGATTGATATTAAATATTTGTTCTATTTTTTAAAAATATTTTAAATATCATTTACTATACAAAATTATTTGTCTTATGAACATATACAATGAAAATATATTCAATAGATAAATATTCAATGCCTTTAAGAAAATATATTTTTACTTATATTTTAGCAAGAAAATTCCCACTAATAATTACAGTAATTTTACTTTTTAAAGAATCAAAAGTTCAATATGAGAACCCTGTTTATATAAGGTTTTAATTTAACTTAAATCAACATATTATAATCGTTTAGGGGTGAAAATTTTGAGGTTTGATGTTTATTCATTTTTATTGTAAAATTAACTTAAATTGTACAATTGTTTCAGTATTTAAAAATGGAAAAGAAGTTTCTGAAAAAATAGTACTAAAAACCATACATATTAATTTTTAATTTTCTTATAACTACATGCATTAAGAAAATTTATTTGCTTTGTTTGCTTACAATGAAGTACTAAGTAATTTATCAGCTTTGAAGGAGTGAGCCCTAATTTCCTGTTTGAGACTCGACACAAAGGATAATTAAATTAATTAATTTAATCATTTGTGTTGAATCTTGAATTGTCTGTTTGGATACTTTGGGATGAATGATTTTTTTATACGTCATTGCAATGTAAAAGTTAGAACTTATTTTAAAATTTGATTAAGTTTTGGTTACTTGCATTTTGTATTGTTCTATGGGTGCATATTTGATTGTGGTTGACTTTTATGTCTTCACTTTCATTTCATGTACTGAGAGACCAATGTGAAATGTTGCTGAAATTTTATCAAATTTAAAAGAGTCTGTACTTTGTACGTAGTGATGAAGTATAAGAAAATGTTCATCCTAAATGAGTAGGACCACAACCTTTGTAAAAAAATGAGATTCATAAGCACGTTACAGTTATGTGTATTATAAATAGTTTTTATGAATTGAAGTTGGATAAATGCATTACGCATAAGTGAAAAGTATAAGACTAGAGTTGAATCACTCATAGAATTCGTAATACGAAATGCTGAGGAGGTAAATGTAAGATATTTTTGTTCTTGTGTTAAATGCGTAAATACACGGTGATTAGAATTGGAAGTGGTGAGAGAACATCTACTATGTGATGGTTTTATGATAACTATACAAGTTGGGTATGACATGGTGAAGATGTTGATGTGATAAGTAACACTTTTCAAATAGAAAACCAAAGGGCTGCACATGCGTTTGATATGGACATGGATGACTGACTTTAGGATATAATTTGCGATGTGGGAGTAGAAAGTTTTAAGAGAGCTCATGTATATGAAACTCAGTGTGAGGATTCTAAGAAACCCTTGTATCCGAACCATATCAATTTCACGAGATTGTCAACAGTTTTGCGATTGTTTAATCTGAAGGTGACAAATGGGTGGAATGATAAAAGCTTCATTGAGTTGCTTAAATTGTTGAAAGAAATGCTCCCAACTGGTTTTATGTCAAATCATATTACGAGGCTAAAAAGGTTTTATGTCCTATAGTTTTAGAGTATAAGAAGATACACACATGTCCAAATGATTATGTATTATACAAGGGTGAGTATGAGATGCTGCATCATTGTCCTAGGTGTAGGATGTCACGATATAAGAAGAAAGATGTAGATTTCAATGAAAAAAAATGGATACTTTGTCTCCATATTTTGTTAATGACCCAAGAAATGTTAGGGTTGCACTATAAAGAGAAGAGAGGGCTTCAGTTTAAGTTATTTGCCTCAGTGACATGTCTTATGATGTTGGGCCCTCTACTTATGGCATTGGGAATAACAAAATCTTTGAGTACTCGGTTGTCTTTTTCAGCCATATTCGTAGTTTACTCTTCAGCAAGAAGTTTTCTCTGATTACGCCTTCTAGCTAGAGAGTGCGCTCAATTTCTAAATCAAAGTCTATGTCTGGATTAACACTCTTAGTCCTTCATATAAAAACACTTGTAAAATGTAACACCCTCGATTAATTAGAACAATCTCTTCCACTAGATTATTCTACTTAACCGAGAGGTTATGAGTTTTATAAAAAAATGTGGAAGAGTTTTTTTTGTGTACAAGAACAATAGTGGAACAGTAACATCACACACACACACACATATAATAGAGTTATATACAATATGTGGTCGAAAAGAGAATCTATACAACCCAACAGTCAAGGGCACGTAGGCTTCCATATGAAATATGAACTACAAGATATAAAGAGAAACATCACTTCTAATCATCATCACTAAAAGGAGAATTCAGGCAATCCGCTCTAACAGGCGCAAATGGAGTGGAGATATCTAGTGGAGCCTAAGCAGTGATGAGTGCTGGAAACGTCTGTTGTAAGCCTCAAAAGCCTTAAAAAGTATATGGAATATTAAATATTTTTTTATCAAAATAATGGAAAATAAAAACAGACGGTTACGGCAGTTGAGCTTCTAGCTTTTTCCTACGTGCGGTCAAAAATGAAAAGAAGGATAAAACTGTAATTTTAGTAAGGGATGGATCGCTTAGAATGTTTTCTCATCATTAACTTAAAAAACTACAAACTCGTACAAAATTTTTGCACGATTCTACCCTTCGTTGAAACATTAAATTTACTGATTGAATTGAACCGTGATTAAATTTATTATTAAATTGTGATTAAATTAATAATAAAATTATTTCAGATTAACTTAACTGATTTATTAATAACAATACTTGTAGGTTTCATCATATGAATATTTTTTTAAGAGGTAAGACTTATTTATTTATTTAATGAATCAACGGATAAGATAAAAATCTCGGAACAAAAAGAAAATAATGACATAGAAAATTGTTTTTTGGATCAAATTTTCTCTGATACTTCCTATGGAACCATCGAACTCGTCAAGTTTTCCGAGAAGGGTTTTTTTTTGTTTTTTAAAATAAAAACTTTGGTTTCTAGAAAGTTGAACATGAGTAGAAGAAATTATGTGGAATAATGCTACCACTTTATTTATGTTTATATAACTATTCAACAGGAATTAAGCCAATGACACTGGCATGTGTACTTGTGAATACATTCTCCATAAGTGATGTTTAAGATTTAACGATTCAACTATAATTAAACTGGGTTTGACCAGTGATTTTTACTATTATACATGATATATTAATCATAAATTTATATAAACTTATAAAATTATTGTATTAAACCCTTAAGATTTATTTATGTAGAACGCAGCCTTATGTTACATAAGCACCTTCTCTCAAAACTTGCAGTTTGGTATCTAATTAGATGAACCTATTCACGTTTTCAAGAAACAGTCTGAAAGGGAAAGAAAAAAAAAAAGCAATTAAAACAAATCAAATTGTTTAAAATAATTAAACGCGATAATCTGACAATTAAAGCATAATAATAACATTGAAATTGAAAGTTAATCTCGAAAGTTTACCGAAAAAAAAAAGTTTTCTATAAAAATGGTGGTCATAGTGGGGCCGTTCAGAATTTAATGCTTAAAACCAACTTTCTTCAGTAGATTTTAAAATTCAAATTAAAAAAAAATACAAATCCACAGCTTTAAATCATTTCAGTCCAAACTCATTTATATATGTACAAGTCCACTTTTTTTTTAGTTGTTTAGCATCACAAAACATATAAGAATATATAGAGTCTTTTAAAAATTAAAAACAAAGTAAAGTAAGACTAAAATTTTTAAAATATTTATCATATTTTAAAATAAAATTATTTTTTATTTAAAAAATTTAAAATTTAAAAAAAAATACGTTTCTTTTATTATCCTTAATTTGGGAAACAATTTAACGTACAATGGGTGTCAAACAATTCTATGAAAAGGGAGGTCAACAAAGTATTACTCTATCAGTTTTTATTTAATTATCTATTTAAAGATAATATTTTTATTTTTATTTAACTATTTACTTAGAAGTTCAAGAAAATATTAATTATCCATTCAAAATATTAAGAGATAATTAATTATTGTTTTTTCAGTAATACTCTTATTGATATTAAAAGTAAAAAAAATTTAAGAGCAATTAAAAAAAAGTGATAAGAATAAAATAGAAAAACGGATCAAGTGTATATACAAATTAACAAAATTAATTAGATTTTTTAAATATGTGTATTTTTTTCGCTAAATAGAAATGGAAAGAGGATTTATTATGCTAGGTAACAATTAGTGACTTCAAAATTTAATTAATGCTCAATAATTTTTAATTTGCATCAAGTGAGATACTATCCTATCCTATGTTATAGGATCTACCTCAGTTGATTAATCAGAGAATGTAAATTGTTGTAAATCACTTATATGTATTCAATTTATACTAAAACCTAGAAAAAAGAAAAAAAACCTATCCTATGTACGTTTGTTTTCTACGTAATTGTTTTTTTTTTCATAGTTTTTTTTAGCATTTTAAGTGTATTTATTTTATCTTAATTAGTGGTTTACAAAATTCAAGATACATTTATTTTGTTTTTGTCAATACTACCTTTATAATAAATACTACTCTTCCACTTATTCATATTAATGTATCCAATCAACATACACAATTATTATTTATGACACATACCAAAATAATTGAAAAGAGATTTTAGCTAATGGAATGTTAGGAAATCAAATAATAAGTACAAATTGGAATTAAAACACCTAATCATTTTCTTAATTTTTATTCATAACCTTAAATAACTAAAAAATAGAGGGATTAGTTTGTCTTACTTTTAAAAAAAATTGTAAAATTGGTTATAAAAAGTCATTTTAATTAATATACTCATTTTTTAACCAGCCTTCATTAGAAACGATCATGTTTAATCTCAGAACACTCAAATCATATTGAAACTAACTCTCACAACAAGGGAAAATAAAAAAGAACATAAAAAGAAAATATATTAAGAGGTTTATGAAAAAGAACTTAAAAACATGACAAGAAACTAAGAAAAGTGAAAGAGGTTCATAAAAATGGAAAATAAAAATATGTTAATGACATGAAGGAAAAAGTTATGAAGAAAATTACAGTAAATTCATTATTTCTCTAGTTTCTAGATTTTAATTTGAAATATGTTATTTTTTTATTTTTTAAATTCTAAACTTATATGTTCTTGTGTTGATAATTACATAACTAAATTCAAGTCTTTCCCCGTCAAAAGCGTAAATACACGCAATATTTTTTTATATATAATTTATTTAGTACTCTGGAATTTGAATATCAACAGTGCAACTATTATTTTAAAAACTCGATAGGAAGGATTTTGAGCATTGAATCTAAATGATAGCAAAAACTGAAATGATTTAACCATAATGGGTACTTATTTGATTTTTAAATTGGATGATACATGTTTAATAAAAGTTTAACACAGGCGACAAGTACAACAAAGTAAGCGAATATCACATGATCCAGTTGCATTAGGGTTCCTCGTACGAAGTTTGCAATGAAGATCACAATCATTCTTCTTTGGATCGCAGTGATCATTAGGGAATGTAATCGTACATTGACCACTACCCATTTCCACTTGATTTCCTACAAAAATAAATTAATTAATCAAATCAAATCAAAACCTTATGAATCCATAATTCATTAATTTGTAGGAAAAAAGTGCTTACCAATGGAGAGCACAAGTAGGAAGATGGACAAATAAAAGAGGCTCTTCATATCATTACCTTCGGAAACTCTATGTTCTGTTCTGTGCTTTCAGGAGGAGTATTTATAACCACAAATGGTCTTAGAAAATATTTCATTCGAATTTTTCTTAAAAGGAAAATAATATTGTTTTTTATTTTAGGAAACTTTATTTTGAAAAGAGTTGACTTTAATAAATTTAGGGAAAAATATATTTTATATTTTTAAAAATATTAATCTATTGTTTTATTTTTTTACTGGGAGAAAATTTATTTTCAAAGGGCTGTTTTAAATTTATTTAGAAAATGGACTTTTTTAATTCAAAGGAACCCCTTTTTTTCTTTACATTAAAAAAGACTTATTGCTTTTCCCTGAAAGGATTCTTTTTTCTCTTTTTGATTTTTAAAGGGAGTTAAAATATTTTTTGTTATTTATTTAAAATTGGATCCTATGTAAAGATTTTTTTTTACCAATTAAAATTCATTTTTCTTATAATTAATTTATACCAAAATTCACTTTAAAATCTAAAGCTATAATTTTTTATTTTTTTTTATCATAAGAAACCTTAAAATGAAAAAAATGAAAACCGCAAATGAAAACAAGTAGAAACTCAATATCACCAATAACCTATGCAAAGATTATTTGTTTCTGAAAATGACTTATATGTAAAAAAAAAGTCATACTTTTATTATACCATTTTTAGATTATCAAAATATCACTTTCAATTTACCATGTATATTTATTAATTATTAAGTTGAATGTATATGACTGATATAATTTTTTATTATTTAAAATAATATTTTATATATTACAAAATATCTTTAGGGATAAGTATTCAAGAAATAGTGAAAATATTTTTTCTAGATATAAAGGAGATATTAAAAATTATTTTTGATAAATTTTTGTCACATGTAATCTTATTGTATATTAGACATTTATCCTTTTTCTTAAAAATTACAATATTTTTACAAAATACTGAAATCTTTACTCATTTATATTTTTACTTATTAAATTTTTTAAGTTGTCGAAAGATATATCGAATATATTACTAATCACGTGAATTCAACATAGATTTTTCTAAATGTAATTATTTATATATAAATTAACTTTGTTTTTTAACTATTATATTTTTAAATTTTAAATCAAATAGCAAAGATTTATATAAAATATTTAAAAAATATAACTGGGGCCACTAAAAATCAGGGCACGAAATGTGAGACAAAAAACCTACCCCACCAATCCTTAGGTGTGAGACACTTCCTTCCATACTGTTTTCTCACATGCTAATTAGTATAGGATCGTAACTCTAGTGTCCAAGCATGATGTCAGATTTAGTGTCCCACACCATCTATGATACAAAATGGGGTGTGACACACCATGTCTCTCATTTCCAAGTTTTTTCTATTATTATTTATTACTATAATTAATTTGATTATTTAATATTTATTATTATAATTATTTATTATTTATTGTTATTATTATCATTCATCATTATTATTAACACATGATAACAATAAAATTAAAATAAAATACACTAAATAAAAAGAAATAACAATAAACACATATATAGAATGTTTAAATAAAATTAAAGAAAAAGTAAAAGAAAAAAGTTAGGGACAATTTGGATTGTGAAAACAATTTCTATTTTCATTTATTGTTTTAAAACTTTTATACTGAAAAAAGTGAAAGGAAACTAGGAAACAGAAAAAAAAAAAGTTGTTTTCAATGTATTCTATACAAAATTTTAGAAACAAGATGACAATCTTGTATTAAAACCTAATGGTCGTGATGAAAACAGAGGTGGATTGAGTGAGGGTGTTGTTGGGACTAGGGACATTGTTGGGTCTAAGGTGGCCTTGATGGGGCTCGGGTGAGGAGAGGCCCTGCATAGTTGGCTACTATTAAGGCTTAGGACAACATTGATGGCACTCCATATTGTCATCCTTTGAGATAAGCCTAAAGGCCTTATCAACTCCATATTATGAATTCTCACAACATTGATGGCACTCCATATTAAACATTAGGAAGACCTAAAGGCCTTACTACGCAAACGGTATGTGTCTTCTTATTACAGAGGAAATTATTGGCTTAACGCAATAGGAAAAAATATTGAAGACTAGTATAAATCCCTAGACATAGCTTTGATTATGGCAAACATAGAAGAAGATGAGAAAACCCTAATGCATAGGTTCTTACATGGTCTGGATAAGGAAATAAAACAAAGGCTTGAGCTATTACCTCATGTTGACATTAAGGAGCTCCTCCATCAATACTACAAAAGGGACCACACACCTTTTATGCCCAAGTGGAAGGGCAATGAGAACTTTTACCCTAGGAAAAATTGGAGAAAGGACGAGAAAATAGGGAAAAAGACAGTGGGCGCTCCTTCTCATAAAATTAAAAGTGAAGTGCGTAAAGAGGGTTTGCCAAACCCTCTAAACATGATAAGCATAGTGAATCATCTAAACCTTCATCATCTAAGACTAGTCCTATGAAATGTTTTAAATGTTAGGAAGAGGTCATATTGTCTCTCAATGCCCAAACAAGAAAATAATAATTTTAAGAGGGCATGGTCACTATTCTAGCCACGAGGATTCTTCCTCATCACATTCAAGTGATAACTATGATAATGATTCTTATGAAAGCGAGCATGCCTTGGGGGATGAAGGCGAATTATACATGATATGAAGGCTTCTTGGAAGCCATATTAGAGAAGATGACACTACGCAATGAGAGAGCATCTTTTATACAAGATGTTATATTAACAAAAAACTTTGTTTTCTCATTGTGGATAATGGCAGTTGTGCTAATGTGGCTAGCCAAAGACTAATACACAAACTTGATTGTTAACTAGTAGATCATCCACGACCTTATAAATTGAAATGACTTAATGAAAAGGGTGAAATGCTAGTCAATAAGCAAGTTAACCTTGCATTCTCAATAGGAACATATGAAGATACAGTCTGATGTGTTATGGTTCCTATGGAGGCCACTTATGTTTTGTAAGGTCGACCTTGGGAGTTTGACAAGAAGGTCAGCCTTGAGAGGTTCACAAACACCCTCACCTTCATCCATAAGAAAAAGTTTCTTCTTCATCCCTTAACTCCAAAGCAAGTTGTGGAAGATCAACTTCAAATAAAATTAAAAAGGGATATAGGGAGATTGGACCTTCCACCTCCCACCAACAAACTATAAAATCAAAAATAGATAAGGGTAAAGGCGTTGTCACATGTGATGACTCCAAGAGGCATTCTTCTTTGTTTGCTTGTAAAGTATCTTAAGAATTAGCATTACTTGAAAGCAGTCTCACAAGCAGGGGTGAAATTGTAACAACCTTGATTTTTAGGACAAGAGTCCAGATCCTCAGATACCCTGAGGATATCCTGCTGAGCTTTCTATGGAAAGCATGAGGCTTTGACTTGCCCTTTTGCTATCCTAATATAAGAAAATAAGGAGAGATGAACTGGATTGAAGTATTAAGTGTAAGCCTTGTAGGAACTTCAAGAGAGTATGAGTAATGAGAAACCCTGTTCAGGGAGATACAAAGATTGTGAAAAAGGATTAGGATGTGTGATGATAGTGAAAGAAGAGTTGAGATGAGAAAGAATAAGTATAAATGAATATCCGGTCTTAACAAGTGAGAATAATAATAATAATAATAATAATAATAATAATAATAATAATAATTAATAATAATGTTGTTTAATTAGTGATAATACATTAGTTTAATATTAGTTAATATTTAATGATGATAATCTTAAGTATTAAATAGTCAATAATATTTATATCCCCTTACTAATAATATTTAGTTATATAATAATACTTAATAATAATATTTGATATTTAATTTTAATATTTAATCAATAATTAATTATTTATTTAATTAAATTTGAAATTATATATATATATATAATAATGGTATTTTATTTAACTAATAATTATTTATTTAATTATTTTGTAATTATATCTAATAAAAAAATATTGTCAGGCTCTCAAATTTAATTGTGGGACCCAGTAAATGGGTAGGTATTGACAATCCGGCCTGTGACACATAATTTTTTTTGTCCTTGATGTAAAGTGTTCAACATTGTTACATCGTTTGTGACATCTTTAAATTTCGTTTGACCTACGAATTAAAAATTTTACTTTTGATCAATTTCAATTAGAAAATCACAACTCAAAACCAAACAAGTTTTTAGTTTCCTAGATAAAAAAGTGTTCTTTTTTTTTGGAAGCAGACAAAAAAAGTGTTCACTTCTCATTCTTTGCTATGTTAATACGGAAATAATGTGTTTTTTTTATTATTATTTTCACCTCTCAGCTTTCATCTTCCTTAGGGTGCGTTTGTGAGTTCCAGGATGCTAGCCTAATGAAGCTGAGTTTTTGAGTTTGGAGATTCTGTGTAGGGTGCTTGCAAGCAGGCTTTGGGCTTCTGTATCTCTCTTTTAGCCTTGCAATTTGCTGCGTGACTGTATTGGGCCTAGGCCCGTAGGTTTCTCTGGCTTTGCTTCTTGTTGTATCAAATGTTGTTTTTGCATTTCATAATATGAAGCATCTTCCAAAAAAAAAAAAGAAATAATGTGTTTTCAAATTATCTCTTAAGAGAATAGGGCCTATGAATGATAATTTTGTTCACTAGTTGTTCCTTTTGTGGTATGATCTGAAAATAAAAGTCATTTATTTGTTGTTTCTGTTTGGGCTTAGACCCAATTTGGTTATTTAAGCTGGGTCTTTTATCTTAGTTTGGGTGCCTGGTTTCCTTTTTCTTAAAAACGGATAATAACAATACTAATAAATGTTAAAAATATATATAGTTTCAAATAACTTTGTGTCCAGTGACACTTATTGAAGACCTATCTTATAACTAAAAATTTAAATTAAATATTTTAACTTACAATAAAAATAAGAATTTTTTATAAATCAATAATCTATCCTGAGACCAGTTTTAAAAATAAGCCTCTATCAATTACAAATCCACATTGCGATACACTTTGAATCATTATTGTTGAATATAACTTTTCTAAAAGAGAAAATTAGTTTTAAAAAAATTAAAATGCAATTAATTATAATACTTGGTTGAAAACATAAAAAAATTACAGAAAATATATGTACGTACATGTATGATAAATTTATAAAGTTATTTTAAGTTAAACTCTAATCCAAAGATTATATATATATATATATATATATATATATTTAATTCTCTAAAATATACATCCACTAATACAAAAAGTATATACAAGAACAAGATATTAACTCGATTACAAGGAAATAGAGTTAATAAAGAGTGTGGTGGTATTTTTGAAAATTTAAAGTAAAACATTTGACCTCGGTTACTTGTAAACCGAGTTTAAAATAAACATAAACTTGGTTACACATATAACCATGGTTATAGTGTTTATGAAAATTTTTTCATTTATTTTGGTAGGCTTATAAACTTTGTTGATGAAGGAATCATGTTTATATGTTTATGAAAATAAATATAAAAAGAATTCATAACACTATAAACTTAGTTACGCGTATAATCGTGTTTATTGTGTTTATAGGGCTTATGATTTTTTTTTCATTTATGTTGGTAGACCTATAAACTCGGTTGCTAAGGGAACCATGATTATATGTTTATGAAAATAAATAAATAAATAAATCATAAACTCTATAAACTCGGTTGCTAAGCGAACCAAGTTTAAGCTCTACCAAAATAAATTAAGAAAAATCATAAACCTATAAACACGGTTAAAGAGTATAACCGAGTTTATAGGGTTTGCTTTAAACCCAGCCCAACACATTTAGCTTTCCATTTTTTGTTCTCCCTCCTTGAAACTTACATGCGGCGCACACTCTCAGGCCCTAACCCTCACCCTCACTCTCAGGCTTTCACCATAAACGTTTTCGTCTCCATCATCAAGCCACATTGTTGTTTCCATTTCCTTCGTCGTTTAAATTGCAGGTTAGTTACTTTGTTTCCCATTTTTATTTTCATATGTTGGTTTGTTTGGCCGATTATCATCTTGCAATTTTGATACACAATCATCAACCATATAGCACTAATGAGTTTAGCTTTGCTAGCTAACTAGGGTTACTTTTCTATTCTAGAATCTTGTGATTATACATGATTTTAGTTTATTTTTGTTCACTAATTTGTTCTTGATTTCATGATAAATTCTATCAATTTTGATTTTTCTTTTTGTATATGCATTCCATCAAAACCAATCTATATAATATGAAAAGATGGAGCCAATTAATCTTTGTGTTGTTTTTCTACAATTGTCCCTTTTCTTATATATACGTGTGCACTCTATAGCTTTTCCATATTGCATTTCATAGCTTGTGTTCATACCTACTTTTGAATTCGATTTCTCTTGCTGCATTACATGTTATATAATGACAATAGTGATAATCTTCAAGAACAAAAACAATAATAAATTTAATGCATGCTTGTATGTCATTTCCACGTATTTTGAATTTTCCTTTTAACCAGTCGTATGTATATATCTAGAGAATTTCATATTTTAAATATATTATATATAAATTCTGATGGTGATACTAGTCGTAGTTTTTTTTACGAGAATATGACATGTTATTAGACCCCTTAGTAAAGATTAATTAATGATTAAATTAAAGGACTTTAAAAGGAGTATAGGACCATATTCCTTGGTCAAATCATACTTGACTATCCTTTTAAAAAAGAAATTAAGTGAAAATTAGGTACTATTTCTATATTTATGTGTAATTTTTTTCAAATCAAACTTATTTATTAAAGTTGTGTTTAGACGGAGAATTATGAGTTAAAAAAGAACTAACTCGGTTGATTGAATAAAGTGTGTGAATTGTTGTAAGCCCCTGACATGAGTTTGTTTGATAAGTCTTATTACAAATGGGAGGAATTTCAATGACAAATGTTAAAAAGATAATTTAAAAATTTCTTATTATTGTTGAATTATAAATATAAGAATTTCTTCACTAATTTTAGTTTCTAAGAAAAATTAGTTAATATTATTAAAGTGATTTAATTTACCTATAAATTATACTAATTTTCCAAAATTATTCTTACATTTTATTGAGTAGTACAAATCTTACTTTCTGTAACATCCTAAAATTTAGAATTTTAGAAAAATAATTCATTAAGGATCAGTGGATAATTTCTGAGTGAATTATGTCTGAGATAAGACATTCCGAGTGAAAAATGGATGTGATTCCGAGTGAAGGTAGGTTAACATGTTTTCGAGTGAAGCGTGATTGAGAAAATCATTTCTGAGTTAAGAAAAACTGTGTCCGAATGAGACACTTTTGAGTGAGACAAATCCGAGTGAAATGTCTCCGAATGAAACGTTTCCGAGAGAAGTACTTCTGAGCGAAGAAAAGCTTTGATTTCGAATGAGTACTTCTCGGGCCGAGATATTTCCGAGTAGTAAATTTCCGAGTGGGGAATTTCCCAGTTGAGTGTAACTTTCCGAGTGGGGTGTCTCCGAGTGCGACACTTCCGAGTGGGATGTTACCGAGTGAGACGTTTCCAAGTGGAATAGCGTCAAGTGAGATATTCCCGACTTCCGAGTGGTATGACACTGATTGGGACATACCGAGTGAGTCTTTTCCAGGGAGAGTACTTCTGGAAAGAGAAAGACTTTAACTCCGAGTGAGTATGTTTCTAAATGAATAGTTACCGAGGGAAATAAATATCCGAGTAGTGAATTCATTTTCGTGCTCGGGTCGATATTCAGAGTTTCCGAGAGCTTGTGCTCAGATTCGTTTTCAAGATTTGTCTTCGACCCCGAGTGATCCTTTCAAGTGGAAAGATTTTCGAAAGGACTAAACTTCGATTCCGAGTAATCTTTTCGAATGTAAGAACTTCCAAGTGACGCACGTGAAGGCTTAGACTTGAGCAGGGATATATCCGAGTGAGATATTTCTGAATGAAATATCTCTGGATGAGACATTTCGAGTGAATCATTTCCGAGGAAGGAATGCTTTGACTAAGTTTCATGTAGAAACCTTTCCAAGTGAATTTCCTCCGAGTGAAGTAATTCTGAACGGGAAGAGGCTCTGATGAATCTTCTCGGAAAGATGTGCCCAGAATACTGAAGCCGAGTCGGAATTAATAATTATTTCAATTATTGAGGCTTTCCACGTCACTCTGTTCTTCTAAATTCTAGCAGATTCTCTTTTCTGATATTTTTCTAAGTATGAGACTCTCTCTATTTTGTTCTATCCTATTTTCTTAAAAATATCTTATTTCTTTCTTATCATTTAATACAGGTATCAGACTTCTTCAATTTGTTTACGTCTCTTTTTCATGAACGATATATATATATCAAATTCTATCGTGGGATCAGCTTGAAATTTTAAGAGTGAAAACATCACTTCTATCTTTTTCTTTTTCAATCTTTACCGGAAATTAACGATAAAAGAAGGAAATCAATCTTCACTTCTTCTCTTTCACGAAGAAGCTCTGGACTGGTTCAGAGCTAGAATTCCAGTCGGAAATTCTGCACTGTAATTGGAAACTATCTAATAATCTGAGGAGCTGCTGGAAGTTTTTATTCCAGGTAGGGGGAGCGTTTACATTTTAAATGCATGGTTTATGAACGGATTCAGGATAATATTATTGTATTTAATAAGAAATCCTGAATATATATATGTATATATGTTATGTGTGACATATTTGTGATATTTCCGTTCATATGATATTGATGTTAATATGTGATTGGTGATGATGATATGAATGATATTCATGAAGTTTTCATGATATATATATATATATATATATGCATGTGATGCATATTGATAAAGCATGAGATACTTATATGATGAACAAACATGAAATATGATATTGATATGTGATTGACTACTGTGTGCTATGCTTGTTGTTATATTGAGTTGAGACCCTTGGTGATGGTAACCGAGTGGTAGCCCCTGATGATGGTAATCAGGTGGTCTGTTGATGATTGATCATTATTTGGCATAACATTTACATTCAGACGCACACAGGACTGCAGGGGGCCTGTGATGCCGGCCCAGATGGGAGGGCGGCCTGATGATAAGGCACAGACCCTGTGGTGGTTTCTTCGGATTCCACAGACGCCTTTGAGTTGGACTCAAGGCCGGCCCGTAACACAGTTGAATTACCACTGTCACTGAGAGTGACTGGTGTTACATTATAGGTGCGCGGTTTGGTACCTGTAAAACGGCCGAATCAGCTGGGAGCTGAGATATTATGTTGCGTAAATCCCATCATTAGAGTCGGATCCGCATGCATATGCATTGATATATGTTATTGAGAATAACATAATGATATGATCATTTGATGATATGAGAATGAATGATATATATATATATATAATAAAATTGTTATATGATTTTGATTTATTTATGGATATGAATTGGACACTTGATCCGATTTAGTAACTGTCATTTGACATGTATATACTCACCCCTGCTGTTGTTATTTTTTTTACAGTGGATATAGGACGCAACGATGATATATGAAGTCACTCAGCCTGCTCGAAGCATTATGTGTTTATGTGTATAGTACATGATGCACATAGTTGTTTGTAGTAGCCTTAGCCGGCTCCTGTGTATACCAATTTTTATTATGTATATGTAAACATGAATGAGCCGGTTGATGTATTACCGACTGCATCATTATATTAATTCAAATTTTGTTTTAAATCTGAAACTTATTCGTGAAAAATTTATTTGAATTTTTGAAATTTAATTTTAAAAATTGGGACGTTATACTTTCTACTTAGTTACTACTTGTTTCATTAATGACTAATTAAGGTATTTTAGTAAAAAAATTAATTTTGTCCATTTTTTATAGAGTTCTTATATTAAGGAATAAAGAAACTTATATTCTTGTAGAAATAGTTTTTCCATTTACATTAAAACTCTATATAGTGAATCTCTATTATTAGTTTAACATGAAATGAAAAATGTGAACCATTACCTTATGAATACCAAATAAAGAATCATAATTGAAACACTTTTCATTGGAACTAATGTATTTCTATCTAATTTTTGATGATACACTACTAACATAATTTCTAATAAAAGAGTGGGAACACCAGAGAGGAGATTTAGACATACATCTAGAATTGGATGCATGAGTCAAGGAAGAGTGTCTACTTAGCTCCATATCACACAGAGTAAGAGTCTCTTGTATAATTATTATCTATTGATCTAATCATCTTGCACCGCCACTTGTTAGGTTTTATTGCAACTCTCAGTGGCAGCTAATGGTTATTTGTCCCAAGGATTCCGTTGTTGCATGCTTTGATTCATTGCATGAGACTGTTCCTATGGACTTCAAACAAATAGTAGAGGTGTAAGTTTATTTTAAAAATTAAATAACTTTACATATTCAATTACATTGTTATGTTCTTCTATGATTCTTACTCATCGCATGTTTTATTCTTACATAGGGCTGTAGCTAGATATACTCGACTACAAGGAAGTATCAACAGGAAAAAAATGCAATGGGTCAACCCAAAAGTAAGTACTTTGAATAAGAAACAATGTTTTTTTATTAACTTCTAATTATTTGAAATAACATTATTGAATTGTTTATTTGATGTACCTTGTAGTCTCGTAGTTAGCAAGGTAGCTATGAGTGTGGGTATTACGTGATGAAAACTATGCTGACCATTGTCCAAAAACATATAGTAGATGGATGGACAACTGTAAGTCTTTACTTGCCTACATTCTATAAATTTGTATTCACATGGTAATTAAGTTTTTGGTCTTCAATAACTAATTGTTTTGTGTCTTGTTTGCAGCACTTTTAAGACCGATCATACTTCCCTTTGACAGACATAGATAATGTTAGAAAGCAATGAGCCACATACATTCATGAAGTGAGGAAAGGACTCTGATAGACATTATTATTTTATATCACTCATTGTATCTAGTGTAGAATTTTATTTTTTTTCATTCGTCGTATCTAGTGTAGGATTGTACCAAGGGTTTAAGATTTTATTTTATTTCATTTATGTACATAATATTCATTGTATATAGATCATTTTCTTTATTATGTTGTTTATAGCATATTAATATTATTTCATTTGCTTTCATTAATTGATGAATATTATGCATGAAATGAACTGTCTAGGATATATTGTGTTTGATTGTGTAAAATTGTAGGTTTGGAAAAACACTTATGTTTAAAATCGGTTATGGCAATAATCGACTGCATTTTAAAAAAACCACTTACATTTAAACTTGGTTATAACAATAACCAAATTTATTGAACTCGATTATGACCATATAACTGAGTTTAAATGTCAGTACTTTTAAACTCAATTCAAGATTAAAGTTAAAGAACACCTACTGCAAACCAAATTTAAAAGTCCATATCTATTACCATGACGGGAACAAACTCGATTGCAGAACCGAATTTAAAAGCTCAATTTAACCGATTTTATATCCTCTTTCTCCATTAGTGGTCCTTAGTGCCATTAGAGTATTAAGCTGGTAGTTTGGACTAACTTTTCAACGTCAACGTATAAGGTGTTGTGGTTTGGCATAAAATATATAATGTCCATCATAACCAATATCTCAATTGAGAGGTGTAGAGGAAAATTAACCAAACAAACTAGCGTGACAACGTACGAACAGCATTATTAAATCATGAAAATGTATGCAAAACGAAGCTTATGTAAATTTCATACAGATATAGATATTGTGAGGTTGGTAGAATTTCCAAAGTTGCTAAAAAGGACACCTACTTCATTCAAGAAATGATGATGTTTTTGGTTGAACAGATAGTTGACCATGCATATGTATAATCATCAATGGTGAATAAATCGAACTCAGCTTGATAATGACCCTCCATTAGAAGGAACAAGAACCACACATGTTCAGCAAAAGTGGTAGCCACTAGCATTTTTAACCAAACTCATCGAAATCATCATACAGGCACAATCCATTTAAGGATAAAAGGTCCACGTTGCTGATTGATGTTAGTTTTTTCTTTTTTATTTAGTTTGTTAGAATCAATTGATAGTATTGGATGATTATATCATATTGTTATTTATTTAATTAGTATTAACCCCTCTAAATTAGTCTAATGAAGGTTAAAAAAGTTATTTATCTTATCGAACAACTTATAACATTTGTAAAAGTCTCACAGGGATCATATAAAAGAGTAATCATCTCTCATTGTTGTTTACACCTCACATATTTGATTAGGGTTGACAAAAGAATAGTTTTGTTTCCAAATGTGTGCACACGTTCTAATAGTACTCTAGAATTAATTTGGCGTGTAATACAAACATGTTATAACTTGCATCATTATGTGTTTAATTAGGATTTATCTAAAATTTCTTTTCTAAATTTCCACCGTTAATTGATGTTAAACTTTGGATGTGAATTAGAGCTACACGTATGCTAGCTAAAGGTGAAAAGTGAAGGACACTTTTGCGTCACTTGAGCTTTAAATTAATTCCTTATCCAAAATTAAGATAAAACAATCTAACACATTAACTTATTGGAATTATTGTTTAGCTAAGTTTCCATCAGAATAGGACAACAAGAAACTAAGAAACAAGATTGGTACAAAACAAAGTTAATCACATTGTTACACCCTCTAAACCAAATGTCGAAGTTTGTTGAACAAAACTTCAAACCAATTAATAACCTTAATTAGTAGTGATAAAGCATTTTTTATTAAATAAAAATAATATTATTACAGGAAAACAAGGGCTACCCAACCCATTTACATACAACAAACTTGAAGAATTACATGGATATTTTCAGTTCACATATACTTGATAACTTACAAAAAAGTGAATCGCACTCTTGGAATTATTTGAATGATTTTACATAAATAGAATAAAATGAAACTTACATAAGAAAAACTAAACTAATACAACAATATCTAACCCTTTATATAGAAGTAAGATACTAACTAATCACCATAGGGAAACAACTAAACTAATACCCTCCCTCAAATTGGTAGGTGTAAGTCTTGTAACCCCAACTTGCTGATAAAATTTTCAAAGGAAGTTGAGTGCAAGGGTTTTATGAAAGCATTTGCTAATTGACCTTGAGAAGATACAGGTAAGAGGTGAATTAAACTAGCCTTGATTTTCTCTTTTATTCTGTGGCAGTCAATTTCTATATGTTTGATTCTCTTATGGAAAATCAGATTATGAGCTAAGTGAATAGTTGAAGCACTGTCATGGTATATAGCTATTGGTTGCTGAATTTGCATTTTAAGGTCTTGAAACGGGTAATTTATCCATATTGTATCTCTCAAGTTAAGTTTGTTAGGCTTTATACTCTACTTCAGTTGATGATTTAGATACAGTGGGGTGTTCCTTCAATTTCCAAGAAATGAGAGACTTTCTAGGGAAGATGCAAAAACTAGTTATGGACTTCTTGGTTTCTATTCAACATGCCCAATCAAAATCTACAAAGGCTAAGAGTTGCAATTCTAATGATGCTAAGAAAAAAATGTCTTCATATGGAGAGCTTTTTAAGATACTTAAGCACACAAACTGCAACTTTGAAATGAGTATCTGAAGGTTGAGACATGAATTGAGAAAGTTGTTGGACAGTATAGGATATGTTGGGCCTTGTCACTGTGATATAAACTAGTTTTCTATAGGATGCTATATAATTGGATTGATGTTTAGTTGAAGGATCAAATGGGGTTTTGGCAGGTTTAGTAGCCAATTTACCATTGTCTTCAAGGAGTTAAAGTGTATACTTCATTTGATTTAGATGAATTCCCTTTTTGGATATTGCCACCTTTAATCCTATAAAATATCTTAGAGGACCCATGCAACATCGTGTTATACTAGATGTAGGGTCTGTTTGGATACAGACCTCGGTTGGGGTTTGACCAACCTTAAAAATACATCCTACGGTTAAACGGAGTTTTGACTGTCTTGAATGACGTAAAAGATCAATATCAACCCTTAAATTTCTCCATTTCCCCAACTCCGTTTCCCCAACTGGAAACCAAACGGACACGTAGCCCACTAAACTAACGCATTTTGCATATTTTATACTGCCTTACAAGTAAAATATAGAATGTTGGGAAGAGAAGAGATACAAAAAGAAGCACTAGTGCATAAAAGGGATACGACCACATGACTATGAACTCGGATAAAACGATTTTGAAAATGAGGCGGTGACAATTTTGAAATTATCACACATCTATAGGAACTCGGTTACACGCAGAACCGAATTCTTAGTATTCACAATTTTTTTTGTAATTTTTTAAAGACACCTAAAAACACGGCTCAAAAGCAACTGAGTTGAAATGGTCGTTATTTTTTTTTTAAATTAAACAAACCTAAAAACTCGGTTGTTGAACAACTGAATTCTTAAGGTGACTTTTTAAATTTTTTTAAGAGACCTAAGACCTTATTATCGAACAACTAAGTTCTTAAGTTTTTCTTTTTTTTTTAAAATATTACAATTAAACAACAATGAAGAGTGCACTAAAGAAATGACTGGTGGAAGGTGCGCACAGTAGGCTACGGTGCTGTTGTAGCTTGGGAACAACAAAGAGGTTGGAACAGACCTCAATACCAAAGACAAAAAAATGTAATTATCTATTGAACAAGTTGAACATAAACTATCATGAAAGTTGATGTAATCCAATGGTTATGTCTTGGGACTATGGTGCACCTGAAAAAAACATTAAATTTGTAAAGGTCCTGGTTCAATTGTTACTAGTTCAATAAGTATATTAGAATTTAAACATTAGTGAGTAAGAAAGGTTCAAAATAGTACACATCCTACTATAAATATATTTAAAAAATCTAAAACACATTAGTCCAAATCAAATAAAAAATGTTAATTTTGTTTAGTATACAATTTTATTAGTGCAATTTTATAAAATGTCACACTAAAAACATTTTTAAAATATATAAAAAAATCACAAACTATTTTTAATTGATTTCTCTTATTTTTGACCAATTTTACTGGTTTTTGACCGTTTAAATTTGGTTATAATTGTAGACTGATGAAAATTCAATTCCTAATCCGAGCGATCCAGTTGGATTGTAACAATAGAGAATACACATAAATTCGTTTGTAAGGAGAATCCATGGTGGAAACCGGAAACATTTAGGCGAAGACAAAGGCGGGTGAATTTGACGCGATAGTAAAGCGCGTGAAAGATGATGAGAGGCATGGAATAGGGAGGAAGTGAAGGGAAAAGAAAAGAAAATTATTCTTTCCTCTTGTACTACTCCTTCCTTATTTTCCCTCTCTTCTCTTCTTCTTCTTCCACCCATTTAAGGTTCGTTTTCCCGTTCCCAATTTCGCTGTTCTCTTCTTCTTCTTCTTCTTCTTCTTTCACTGTTACAACAATCCCTTTCCTCTTCTTCTTTTTTCCTATTGCTGAGAACAACAACAACTACAAGAACTTCAGTGTTGTTGTGGCGCTTTAGGTTTGGCACCAATCGCTACTCTTTTTCCTACTCTTTCCTCTTCCTCATTGCGTTTCCTCTTCCCAATGCTTCCCATTCCCCAATTCCACCTCTCAAAACCTCCAATTAGGGTTCTTGCTCTTGCTACTGTCACTGATTGTCAATTCAATTTCGTTTCTGTACCAGTCCCGTTTCGTCTGGTTTTGGATCCTTGATGAATTTTTGATTCTTTTGTTTCTGTTTTTTCTGTCGGCGCGTTGAAATTGCGAAATTGTTTCCTGAATTGGAGGAATTTATTTTTTATAGGTTGGGTGGATGCATTGTGTTTCGCGATGAATTGTGGGGAATTTTGCAATGTTTGAGCCTTTGAGTCATTCTGTTGTATGTAGTATGTAGCGGAGTTTTTTTTAGCTATTGTTGATCATTTTGTTTACTCTTTGTTTAGTTCTGAGTGTTTTGCTAATGTGTTTGGGTTGCTTATTAACTGCTGCAGGGTTTTTGGGGATGTATATGTTGCCAGTGAATTCAGCAGCAAAAGGCTCTTCTTTTGGTCTGTTGATTGTGTTGCATATGGGGGGTTAGGCTGTTGAATTGTTGTTCGTTGAGTGTGTCATTGGTATAATCTGGTTTTGTTTGAAGATAATTTTGTGATATGATAAAGGGAGAGTGGTTTTTGTAGAGGAAGGTTCGGTGTTGTGTATGAATTTGGAACATAGTTGGAAGACAATAAGAACTGAATTTTATTAGATGGGTAATAAACTTGGGAGGAGGAGACAAGTGGTTGATGAGAAATATACAAGGCCGCAAGGGTTGTATAATCATAAAGATGTGGATCATAAGAAGCTGAGGAAGCTAATACTCGAATCAAAGCTTGCTCCTTGCTATCCTGGAGATGAAGAAAGTGCCATCGATCGTGAAGAGTGCCCAATTTGCTTTCTGGTTTGGTTTCTATCACAATTTGTTTCCTTCCACTTATAGTTTCACTATACATTTTTAAAACAAAATGAACTCATGTCAATTCAATTTATTTTATTTCAAACTGGAAATTTGAGCTGCGGGCTACCTGTGTTTGGTTTCTTGACCCCTTTGAAACAAACTGATGGATAATGTTACTCTAATTTGTTTTTTATGAACTTTATGGACTGTTTTTAATTCTTGTTTCTGTAGTTTGTTCCATATTGTGAACCTCATGTATGGCTTTTCTAATTACCCCATTCTTTTTTTTTTCTTTTTGTCCTAATATAGTATTATCCAAGTCTAAACCGTTCAAGATGTTGCACAAAGAGCATTTGTACTGGTAATTATTTGGTTGTCTTTGCTGGTTGAGTGTTATCTTTAGCATTTGAATGCAGCCTGATTAATTTCCTTTTATCAGAGTGCTTTTTGCAGATGAAAGTTCCAAATTCAACTCGGCCTACACAGTATCCATCCTGCATGTTTCTTTGCCTTTAATTTGAACTTTTGAAGGCATAAATTCTTAGTTTTTGATCTAACAAATTACATCCTGTGTGCTATAATATTAGAATTATTGCTTGCCTTAACATCGTTAGATGTCCCTTCTGCAAAACGGCAAATTATGCTGTGGAGTATCGGGGTGTGAAATCAAAAGAAGAGAAGGGATTGGAACAGATTGTATGCTGTTATGTACTTTGATTATTGTTTTTAAGAATGTGTTTTCTGAAATGTTTTCACTATGAATTAAGTTCCACTTGCATATTTATAATTACTCAGGAAGAGCAATGTGTTATTGAGGCGAAAATTAGGATGCGGCAACAGGAACTTCAAGATGAAGAGGAAAGAATGCACAAAAGACTAGAAATGAGCTCCTCAAATGTGAATGTGGCAGTTGCAGATGTTGAATACAGTTCAAATGCAGGTAATCATTTCATCACAGTTCTGGATTTCATCTCTAGATATGTCTATCTGATTAATCCTAATTGTATAAGTTATTTTTTTGTTTCAATTTTATAGTGGCTACATCTTCAGTTTCTGTTGTTGAACATGATGAAATTGTTTCTTCTCAAGACTCGTGTGCCACATCAATGGCTAGACCTCATGCAACCACTAGGACCAATAGGTATGCCAGCCTTTGTTGCATTTTTCTTTCCAATCCCCCCAAATTTTTTCATTATATTTCTTGGTGTTTCTGTATCCAAGGTTTATTCCTAACTTATGGTATTAAAAATTTAAAAATCAACAAGTGTAGCAAAACCAGTTGGCATGTGTAAATCTAATTTCTGAAGAGATTTGTGAGAATTTAGTTACATTTCTGCATACTGATTGATTGATTATGATCTTTTTGTGTGTTACATTCCCCATTGAATGTTGCACCTGTTAGATTATACTACGGCCTCCATCATCAAGTGTTGAGTCCATTAAGAATGAAACCAAATATTTTTCTTGGTTTAGCTTGGATACTCAATTAAGTCACTTATCTGGGATTCCTTCTCTGTAGTTAGATAGTGCTTCAGACCAATAAGGTTATGAGGGGCATACCTATTCTTCATCTGGACGCGCTACAGTCATAACTTGACTAAACTTAATTATGTGAAGCACATAAGTCCATGTGAGCTGAATTCAAATAATAAATTAATGGAACACTTGGTATTGCTTGGGTTTGGGTATACAAGTTAGCATTGTAAGTGCAATAATTTGCCATCACCTGCATTAAATTTGAACTGCCTTGGATGCCTCAAGTAATACATAGTAGTTGATTAATATAGGGGATCCAGTGCTTCAAATACAAACATCATATTGTTTTCATTTAAATTCCTAAAATGTTAGCTGTTGACCATTTTACTACATGGCCTGATAATGATGGATGGAGTTCAAATGATGCCAAGTTGTACTGAGTCTGTGACAACTGACAATTGCTAACTGACTGTCCTCTTGAATAAGAAAGGCAATAGATCTTTAATTTTTCAATCATAACCAAAAGAAAATATTCAAAAATTTTCTTTTGTTACTTTGACATTTCTAGCCCAAATTTCGGCAAAATTTTCCCACATCTAAGAGTTTTCCAGAATAAAAATCATAAATAAGTCCAGCAGCATATAACCAGTTTTCGTCCAACTAGAAGTTAATTATTTTTTGTTATGGATGTTCAATCTCATAATTGCTTTCCTGATTAAGTAGTTGAAGAGGGCTATCAGTGTAACAAGTTAGTTATAAATTGATTCCTTGGTTTTGATTCTGTAGCTCATTGAGTTGATGCTAGTCTTGAAGTTTTGATTCATTGAGTGGATATGGTTAAACATGCAAGAAAGGATGAGTTGCACAGGTGGACAAGGGTTACTGGTGACTACTTTTTAGTGTGTGGATTCAAAATGCAGACCAATTTGTGGGATATCCAAAAAATTTTCATTTGAATTAGTAGTTAATCAACCTAAAGTGATACTTGTATTTGTGAATATCGAAGACTGAAACTGAATACACTTGAGTTTAGAGGATTCACCTTGTTTTCTTAAGTGATGGATAAAAATACTTGTCTAGTTTACTTCCTTATTCTGGTACAAAGGAGAAAACTGAAAAGATATATAGACCTTTTTTTGGGTTATTAAATAGATTGTTTAATGCTATATCTTAAATTGGGGTAATGACTCTAACTCAATCCTAAAGGTTAGCTCATAGAATGAAGATTACCCTCGCTTTATATACTTTTAATTGGTCTTATCTCTAGTCAATGTGGGATGTTCAACATACCCCTTCACTCTCAGGAATGAAGCGTGGACAAATACGGGTGGCCTGTGGGACTTACAATACACCTTTTCATGCTCAGGCATGGGACCTGGACAAATATGGGTGACTCAATAAAGGGGCTGGGATAGGGTCTGATACCATCTTAAATTTGGGTAATAGGCCTAACTCAATCCTAAAAGCTAGACCATAGGATGAATATTACCCTCACCTTACATATTTTAATTGGTCTTATCTCTAGGCAATGTGAAACTTTCAATACTATACATGTCAATTTGTTGGATAAATTAGTACTCCTATACGCATAATTTGATTTGAAAAAGTAAGATGGACAAAACTATTTAAGAGGTAGAATATCTGATGCAATATATATCTAATGATCTGAATTGATAAGAACTTAGGACTAAATATTTGACCTTAATGTTTAATGTAATAATAATAAATAAATAAATAAATAATGCATGATGTTCTTTATGATTTTCATGTGAATTTTCTTTGATTTTATCATACTATGGGTTTATGACTTTAGGTGCATTAGAAGCCTTAGGGTACCAACCTCCTCTATAGACACCTCTGTCCACCCTTGCCTTTCACTTACTGTTTTATCCCTTTCTCTTCCTCACCATTTCTCTATTTCCATTTGTATTTGCATTTGCATCACAAACTGGAGTCCCTTTCCAGGATACAGTCGCAAATGGTCAATCCTATACTTTTCATCCTGTCACTGACTTCATCCGGCTAAAACTGAACATTATATCATATACTGAGGAGTGACGAGTGAAGATGTTCAATTTTCTTTTGTTTGATAGTATTGGACCTATAGGTATTTTGTGTAAGTGGTCATGAACACCTGTAGACATGTTTGGTCCAGCAGTGAAGGTAGCATGATACTTTTAAATATTTGCTATACTAGTCCTGCCTGGTTACATCTTTTTTTATAATATTTGTGCATGTAAATGGTAGGGTTCTATTTTGTCTACAGTGGCTATTACAAGGCTGATGACACAACTCGATGTTTTTATTGTTACACCATATATATATATATATACATATATATATATATATATGTATGTATGTATATGTATATGTATTATAATTTTGGCGGAACCGGAAGCGAAAAACTCTTCTTCCCCTTTAATTGCCGATTGGCCTTACGGCATACAGTTTACAATGGTTATAGAGTATGTTAAGTGAGAAATGGGATCTAATTGTGAGTTTTGACCACAACCATGAGATGATATTGCCATCTTTTTGTGAAATGAACTACTTTGTCGTGTTGTTGTATGTGATACTTGTACCTAATACCTATATTTATGCAGCATAGGTGGAGTCCTGTCTCTTTATATTTGACTGTGAAGGCTGATGTCTTATTAAATAAGTATTAAATATTTCCATTTGTTTATGGAAATATGTGTATGAGTTCTTTTATATATTGTATTTTGTAAACTATATACTTTTGGACTTACCTTCATTGTCCTCCTCAAATGCTTACTGCAGAGATGATGAATTTGATGTTGATCTTGAGGACATTATGGTCATGGAAGCAATATGGCTTTCCATTCAGGTGAAGACTCTTATTTGAATTTGTCTATCTCTAAGCTATCAATGATTGAATTTATTATTAAAAATTGAAAATCACCTCTTCCCTGCACTATTGTGGTTCACTAGTTTTAGTTTTACCAAACAACATACTGTGAATCTTTTGTTTGATTGTCAATCTTGAAAATTTTCAGTTTCATTTTACTTTGCGCATGATGTGTACACTGAAAATAAGTAAACATTCTTTCAAAGGAGTTCACTATTGTGTTTTATTTTTGTACCCCATTATTTTTTTTCCGCTTCTGAAAATTTTCAGTTGATTCTCGTTGTAAATGGTAGCTCCTGAGTAACAGAAGAGAAAACTCCTTTACATGTAAATTTCTTTATTACTTGTGCATTGTTTAGGTAGCCATTATTCATACTTTGTGCATAAAATTAAATAACTTTTCATATGTGTGTGTGTGTGTGTGTCCATGCCCTGTGAGGAGGTATTTGTATTTTGGCTGATTTTGTTCAGTCCATGTGACATCATTTATGTCTCTATGTCTATTAACTCTCAACTGACACTTCATTAAAAGTGTAGAACCCAACTTTTGATCTGCTTAATTGTTTGGTGATTTTAAATGTAAATCCAATCATTATGTGGAATAATAATTATACAAGACAATTGTAGTTTCTAGATATACCCAGCTCAAGAAGTTAACTCGTGCAGGCTATTTGGTAGAATCTAAAGTTACTCAAGCTGAATTGATTTTTAGTTTTTAGCCATTTGGTTTGATTACGAGTTACCGAGTTAGCATCAGTTTTTCAATTGCCATAGCACTCCAAATCCCAACCAAGGGGATCGTCTTTTATTATAATATGATTTTGGATCAAGCAATGATTCGGTGCAATCCAGATCTTTACCTTTTTAAACGAAATGTTTATATAGACTTGGGTTCACTGTGAACTCTAAAGGGTAGCACATGCACCGTTCAAAGCATAATTTAAAACTATAAATATAGACCTACTATGAAATTTGGTGATGGATATACTCTGCCATAGAACCACATATAAGGTTCAGTGAACATAAGTCTATAAGCCCAGTGACTTGTGCTGCTCTGTTTGTTTGCTGATTCTGATTGACTGATACACAGGAGAATGGCAGGCAGAGAAATTTACCTTTTACCGATGCTACTTCTGGACACTACGTAGCGGATGGTCACTATGTTTCATCTGTTGTGGGTCCACCAACAGGATCATCCTCATCCCCATCTGGGGGTCTTGCTTGTGCCATTGCTGCTCTTGCTGAGCGCCAGCAAATGGCTGGAGAATCATCTATAAACGCTGGCAATGAAAATATGTCATCTTTCAACATGCTACAGGGTTCCAGAAGGTTTTATAACAGACTAGGTAGAGATATGGTTAGTTATCCTCCTCAAGGCAATCTCAATGAGGTGGTTCCGTCAGATGATGCTGTGACTATGACTAGGAGTCTTGATGAATGGGACATAGACCATGGGGCATTGGTGACTGAAACAGCAGCTAGTTATGCAAATTCTGCTGTTGCAGCAGAAGATGACTGTGAACTTTCAACCTTGCCACAGTCTGATGAAATTGATGGTAGCCTTCAAAGTGCCACAGACCCCATTATTCCTGAGAGTTTCGAGGAGCAGATGATGCTAGCTATGGCTGTCTCTTTGGCTGAAGCTCGAGCCATGTCTAGTGGACAGAGTGCTTCTTGGCAGTAGTTTTTGGTTGAGGTACTGGTTTAGTATTTCTTAAATCGGTCATGCTTTCCTTGGCTATTTGTCAAGCGGCGTCCAAGGTTGAGAAGTTGAACAAAGTTCACTTGTGTGCAATTTGTGCAAGGATCAGGTAGTGATTCTCTTCTCACACGAATTTATATAAAAAAATGTCCAAGGAAAAACTAATGATTCTAGTTGGTGAAAGGTTGCTGCTTAATGCCATTTTTTCACTTGTGTTTGATGTTCTCTTCGTGCCCCCTCATTGGTTATCTGTAAATAGTTTTTCTTTTTGATAGATGTACTTTCATTCTTACAGTAATACATGACACATTTTAGACTCGTACTGAAGGAACTAAAGTTCTCAGTAAAACTCATCTCTGGTTCCATTCAATATGATCCATGTACGTAGAAGTTATGCCCAGGGGCCGAGGGCGTGGTGGGTTATCTTGCCTAAATTATTTGAAGTTGGTGTGTTGGGTAGATTTGGTAACTCTTTGGACCTAAGAAAGGATTAAATTTATTATCAGGATTTTAAAAAAAGTTCCCTCACCCCTATCGTGTGAAATCTTGTTCATAAGAACAGCATGTGATTTTCATTAGACGTGAGAGATGTCTTATAAAAGTCCAGTTATTTACTCAGATGAGGCATGTCACATTATATATTTTTCATCTCATTTATGTTTTTCCTACCTTTCTCTATCCTTTTTTTCCTCATCATCTGTGGTTATTTGTTTTCTGAGGTTTGTATTTTACTTTCGTACATGTGCTCATGTTATTGTCCGTGGGTGACATTGGTAAAGATTTAGCAGGCAACTGTATTTGTAATTGGCATTGAGTTAAGAGCCATCAATTCAGAGTGATCACATTTGTTTCAAGCTTCACCGGTTAAGGTGATTATATGTTGTGCTAGGATACCGGTGCCCTTTATTCGATTAAGGGAATTGAATTGTGATGAACGATGCAAAATGAATAGATCTGGTGCAAGACTAATGCGTTCATTGATATTTTGACATTCCAGTTTTCTCATTGTCAAGTTACTTGTTCGGCTCCCTTTTCTGTTTTATTTATTGATAAAAAATGAAATGCTTTCAAGGGAGGTTTTGCCAAAAACAAAAAACAACTCATAGTTAAAAGTAGTTTTTTTTTACCATAAGACAACAATAGGGAGGGAATCAAAGGGCATTACGATTTTATAGATGACACAATCTTCGATTACCTTCTAAATTTGAATTAACTTACAACATTTAAATGTTGGCATTTTACTAGGAATGCTAATGCATTTGAAAGTTTCTGAAGACTTATTTTTCAATAGGAATAGCCGAAGGGGTTAGACGCCGCTGTATCTCCACTGATTATATTTTTCATATTCAGGCCCACAATCTCTATTCTTAATGGTCGCTCCAAATTAGATTAGTTTTTACATCATCCATATTTGTTAATTACTCCACTCTTTTGCATTACTTCTGGAAATTTAATTCTGAAAGAGTTGCTTCTAGAATTAAATAAGTGATTAATGACTTCCGGAATTAACTTTTTAAGAGCGTTTAATGTATTTTGAAATTAAAATCCAAAAAGTGATAAGAAAAAAACGTTAGTCTAGTGTGAAAAACTAAATGTAATTTTCCTAACTAGTGAGATGGAATGTCAGGACTTCGGACTCAATGTCTAACATCTTTTTAAACTTTTTAAAAATTTACTGTCCTTTTTTCTAATTTAACTTTTAAGGGTTTTTTTTTGGTTAATTTAGTGTATTTGCCCAATTAACTTTTTAACTTAGCTTTAACCCTATTAATGCAGTTCGAATGGATGTTGTTTTAGATTAGGGTTCAAAGACCAAATTTATATTTGGCGGGTAAATATTTGTTTTTCAAAAGCCATTTAACATAATTGATTGAAATTAAGAAAAGACCAAGTTTGTATTTGGTGCGGGTAAATATCTACTTTCAAAAATCATTTAACATAATATTATATATTTCACTCTAACCTCTTAAAAGCATCATTAAATGTCCTGAAATGTTAACCCTTTGATTAATTCATTCTATATTATGATATGTTATAATGTAATAGTATACACTTTATTCGAATATATAATGTGTATATTATGATAGTACTATATAATATGATAATAATAAAAACACTTATACATACTTTTAGAGGATATAAGATGCCTCAGCGGTTGAGAAAAAAGAGATGGGAGAAGGTTTGAAGGAGAGGTTGCAGCTTCCAATTTTCCTACTAACATTTTTAATAATTAACTTACAATTAACATTCGATATATATATATATATATATATATATATATATATATATATATATATATTAGTGTTTGTAAAAAAAAATTTGTTGATTTGATATTTATAAAATTTAAATATTTTTAAAACAATCCCTATTATCATTTATTGATGATGATGTATTATGCATCTAGATATGATACATCACCCATTATTATGAGATGGTAAGTGATGTGACATGTTTATATACATTACATATTATTAATAAAAGATAATATATATATATATATATATATATATATATATATATATCTCACAATGTAAAATTTTAAAATACAAAGGGTGCAATTGTAAGTTTTATATTATTTTCTTCTATACTTAACACAAAATTCTTTATATACAATAAATAGAACAAAACTTATACCACCACTCTCCTTCTTATCATACTCTATACAACATATCTTTTTCTAGATGTACATGAGATTTAAAGTTAGAAGATAACTAGTACTAAATATATAATTTTGAAAGTTATACACACTCCTTCCTTATAAATATAAACACCCACCTTTTTCAAATTGATTTTTTAAAATTAAAAAATCAAAATAAATCATCATTTGAAGGATATATATATAAAATCTGTTAATCACTATTCACTGACCTATCCTCTAAGATTTTCCTAAGAATGGCTACCACTTGTGGAAGATATGAATCACGTGATTTAATAAACAGCGAAAGAGCTGCATTGCAACTAGAACGTATGGGCGCTATTAAGTTGAAACTTTTAACATGACTTTTATTATGATGCAACCTTTCAATCTAACTGTATGAAAACTCCTTTTTAAAAATATTGTTCGTGATGTAAGAATAGAATATTTATAAATTTAATTATCTAGGAAATTAGACTTATTCCTTCTGAGAATTTTTATTAAAATATTAAAAAATATGGAAAACAATCACCGCATAAGAATATTATGTGAAAAAGCTTTAAAATCAAATAAAAATTACAGCTGATATTAAAATTGACAACCAAATAATAGTATTATATAAAAATCTTTACATAAATAAAATTTCTCTCTTAAACACCCTAATATCCCTATACACCACACTCTTAAAGTTTACAATTCATAACACTTTATAATAAGAAAAAAAACCATAATTTTTTTTATAAGTTTTGCTAGGTATTTCTCAATAATGCTTAAAACCTTAATACACTCATTTATTACTATAAGTGCTTTACATTTGATGCATTTAAGCCCAAAGGAATTAACCCTATTGACCTATTCGATATACAAGTTAATCTCTCTCTAATTTGTTACACCGATCTAGTAGAGATATAGTATTATCTCTCTTACTCTAGTGGGGATCTAAGAACCTTGCTTTAAGTTCACCTGTCAACGCACTAGTATCTCATGTTAAAGGGCGAAATAGAGTATCACTTGGAAAGATACTCCTACTCTCAAGTTAATATCAGAAAAATCAATATTGAAGCTTAAATGTGGTTGGTAAAATGTACCTTAATAAGGAGTAAATGTGTGGTTATTTATAGACTTGGATGATGAGGACATTTTACGTGGTGTGTGTTAGTACAAAATCCGTAAAAGACAAGTAAAACTGATATAATTACTGACATTCCTAACACTCTCTACTGGTATGAGGTCGGTATTACTCTAAACAAATCTCATTCTCTCGTTAATTTTGGTCCTTAAGGTGGTTAGGAGATTAATATTGCATGGAAATGTTTTACGCTAAAAACACCGTCCATATATAACATGAGTTCCCACCTTGTCCAAGTAATTATTTCCTATCCGCTTCAACAACATATATTATATGTAAACAAAAAAGAGATAAATTGTCCCCACGGTCCATGATGTTCGATAAAATTACACTTAACGTCCCTATTTTTTACCTTACACAAACTTTCTTTACTTTTCATAAAAATATAATATTAATTGTCCTTATCATTTACACTACTTTTTCTTTTTTCTATATATTTTTACATAAGAGATGGAAAGCTATAGTAATGTAAAAAAAGGAGGGCAAACTAACTGTAATTCATCAAACCTTTTAGCTGTGAGTGTAATTTGATCTAAAATATATTTTATTAGACAATAACATAATTTATCACATAAATAAAATATAAATAATAACTTATTTTTTAATATATCTCATTCGAATTGAAGTTTCATGAATTAAGACCTTTATATCTTATTTATACTTTAATCAATTATCAATTATGTGCACGTCACTTTTCATTCATATTTTAATTTATTCTTCAATCAATTATGTGTACGTAGGTGTTTAGGTTGGTTAATAATTGAACTTTTATATCTATGAGAACTCATACTCACATTAGTAAGTGATACCTTAGTAGATACTTTGTTAGGTATGTGAGACTCTTAGTGAATATTTTTTTTGTATATATATACTTAAATGATATTAAATCGCTTATCATTTATATTAACCTTTGTTAGTCTTTTAATATATAACTTAATTTATACTTTAATCATGTGTACATCTCTTATGATTTTTTAATAATACATACAACTTTATTTTTATATCAACAAATAATACTTTAATAAATATTATTAAAAATTTTAATTTTTTTATAAAAATAAAAATAATTTAATTATTTTCATCTACTTTCTGTTTATCCATCAAACAATAAAAGATTCTCTTTACCCTTTCTTATCATCTTATATTTTTATCTATTGAAATGACATACTTTCTTGTTTTATTTCCATGGTCATTTCAAAATTATATTTTTAAAATTGTAAACCAAAATAATAATTATGTATTTTTTGTGAATATAAAAAAATGTATACGTTTTTTTTAATTTTTGGTTAATACCTTAATACTTTTATCAAAAAGCTATGATATAGACCTTTTCAAAAAAAGAAAAAGAAAGTATGACTTAGACTATTATTTTAGTTCTCTTTCATTTCAAAGTTGGACGAAAATTTCAAATTTCTCATATTCATACTAAGATTGATCCATGTTGGCCACTGTCCATAGAAATATGGCAAAGAAAAAACGATAAAGAAAGAAATACAAATAAACTTTTAATTCTTTTAAATACAATGAAAAATAATATACAACATAATTAAAATATTAAGACTAATTTAAAATTTTGAAAATCTGAAGAAATAAAATACATAACTATTTTGTGTATTTATCCAAACATATTATAATAGTGGTCACGGATTTGATTAATTAAGTGTAGCGTGTAGGTATGGCCAATAATGAGGTTGGGCCAATGAAGTGGTTGAAAAGATTTCATAAGCATTTAAGCTTCACATGCATTGTCTCAATTAACTACTATATTCACATGCATCATCTTTAATTAACTACTATGTTTTCTGCAACTAAAAAAACAATGAAAATGAAACTAACCTACTACAACACTAGTACCTGTTTCTTACTCTTTTTTTATTTTCTTGTTTTCTTATGAAATAAAAAAAAACTCCAATGATAATAACATCTCACGAACCTGGGTCCTGTACCTTATGTTAAGAACAGTGCTTTAAAAATGAAGGGTTCTACCCTAGGATACATACATGAGTATGGTAGTACATTCCATGTCGAGATTCTCATGAAAAAAACCAAAAAATAAAAAACAAGTCTAGATCCAATGAACTATACCTCTTTTTAGATGTAAGTTACGATATTTATGATTTATCCGGTAACTATTGTTTTATTGATTTGTAAGAATCTTAATGGATAAAACATTTGGTCTAGAATTTTAAAATTATTTCTTACCTAAAATGATTATCAAACCTTCAACATTAATAAGAAGAAAAAGAAACACCGTGTATAAAGAGTATTCTTACGAAGGACTTTAAATAGCTCAACTAAAGTTTTTATATTTAATTCCTGAGTTAACAACTTCATGTTATATATTCACATAATTAACTGTTCAACAAAATTTAATTCACACGAATCTAGTAGGTAGTCACAAATTTGATTATTTGAGGTAATTTCTTAAGTGAACCCTTGTTAAAGATTTAATTTTTGTCTTTCCATAGTATACGGAAAAAGTAGATGTCTCTCAAATCATATGTCATTTTGTTTGTTTAAATTTTAACAAAAGCTCATATGAAATTAATATTATATATATATATATATATATATATATATATATATATATTAATTGCTTTTTTAGATTAGTTGTGAAGCCCTAAAACATCGTCTAATAGAATTATGGTAAAAGTAATTTAGCAATATTAATCAAAAGTAGAATTAATTGTATTCTTCAAACTCCCTTGTGAGAGTAGTGTTTCTTTTCTATTCAAGTCCAAATAGATTGTTTTAGAAAAATATATAAATACGTGATTGAGGTAAAGGAACAAAATGTGACTTCTACTTTGAGCACTGTGTTTAGGAGTTTCTGGTTTTGATGTTTGGGACTCGGATCGGGCAAGAATGATATCAACAATTAAATTTTCTCCATAAAGGAAAAGGGGGTTAGAAAGAAAAAAATAATAATAAGGAAGGGAAAGTTACAATTTTATAAATCATAAAAAAATATATTCACAGACAAAATGGAATGAAAAACTGAAAAGTTTTCTTTTTCTGCACTTAATTTTTCAATTATATATAAGTTGAAAATTTTATCAAATATTTTCTTTGGTGAACAGTTTCATCACATATTTAGTGTAAAAAATGTCAAACATAGATCAATTCATTTTTAGCCAATGCAAATCTTTCGAAATCAAGATCACCTAACATTAAATTTGCAAATACCAAGTCACACTTTTTTTCTATATTATACTTTTGCATTCCTCACAAATAAGATTTCTTACATTTAGTAAATCTTATCAATTTTAAAATTTGAAATTTGAAATCATCAAAATTATGTGTCAAGCTTAAAAAAAAATATTTTCATTAATTTTCATATTTCCTTTCTTAATTTTATTCAATAAAATACTCTTCATTGCTAATAATGAAATATCTTTTATTATTATTTTTAGATACATAAGAAGTCAAATATCTTTTCTTTTAAGATTTGTAATTTCAAACATGTGGTTATTATTTAACAGAGGTTATATCAACTTCATATATTTAATAATATTATTTTATTTCTAAGGATGATATTTTACTAGACACAATATTATAAAAAAACCTTAATAGAGTTGATTCAAGTGGTAAGCGATTAGTATCGCTTACGTAGGATATCAAATTTAAGATTTTATATGTGTTTTAAACTTTTATTGAGAGTTTCATTTATCACATCCAAGTATACAACATAAAAGATATAGAATTGCCAAAAGCATACCTGTGGGACTGGGAAGGGGGACACGATTAGGGTGTGGGAGGATAGATGGATTCAAATTGGCAAAAATTCCAAGGTAAACTAGGAAGACAAGGGTGCAGGATGTAGTGATGGTCTCTGAAAGCTGCACGTATGGGACAAGAATATAATTCAAAGTGTTTTCTCACCTCATATGGCTAAATGGTTTTAGCTATACCCCTTTCATTAGGGTGTGTGATGACTCTCTTATGTGGCCTCATAACACCATGGAAGTCTACACGGTTAATAACGAATATAATAAGTTAATGGAAGAGGTGTCGAACACACCATCAACTTCATCTCTTGTTGTTTCATGCACGTTGAGGAAGTTGTGGAGGACCAATTATTTGCTACTGTGTAAAAGCTTAGTTTGGAGAACATGTAACGAAGCAATTCCTGTGAGAGTTTTATTGTAGAAAAAAAAGGTCGTCACTAATGCTTTATGTCCCCTTCAGCATAAAAAAACATAGAAACCATTTACCATGTCCTGGTAGGTTTTGAGTTGGCTAGAATGGTATGGTTTGCATCACCCATATCTCTTTGCATTCAACAGAATAAGGAGAGGAATTTTTCAGCTTGGCTTAATCTCTTTCTAGGGGAGTTTGATGAGGAAGTATTGGGACATATAATGGTCATACGTTGGATGAATTGGAATCGAAAAAATACCTGTGTTTTTCAAGGTACGATGTGGTTTTGGGAGCAGATTTTAGCAAGGGTAGGCTTCAGTGATTTTAAGAAGGAATGAGAGTGTCCTGAATTCATGGAAAATACCTCCATATGGCTTTGTAAAGGTTATAACTTCGATGCATTAGTTCAGGGACAAGGAGTAGAACTTGGTCTGGTAGCTCATAATTCGTTAGGTGAGGTTCTAGCTTCTGCTATTTGGGTATCTGTTGAAGACATCACAGTGGCTAAAGCTCTTGGTTTTAGATGGGCTTGTCAAATGGTGAAGTACCTATGCTTCACGAGACTGATTTTTGAAAGTGGTTGCTTACCACTGCTACATGCTTGGAGATCCAAGGAATCTAAATGTTCTTATCCATTTACTGATGAAAGATTATGCATTCTTAGAAATGTTTTTCTGTTGGTTTTCCTTTGGTTCAAGTGGGTAGGGAGTGTAATTCTCTAGTTGAAATTTTAGCCAAATTGGCTTTTGTGTATAAGGAGTGCACCTGGATGGAGTCTGTCAGATGAGATTGTGTATATGACCTATTGGTGGATGTTTTGCAAGTTTTGGTTGAATAAAATTACCCCCTTTTAAAAAAAATATATTATTTTGATGATATTTCATACATGAACTTCAATGAAAGGAAACATTGTTTTCTTTATTTACTGTATAAATTTTTGAAAATAGAAAATAATGAGATAATTTTGTAATTAAAAGTAAAAATAAAAAATTGAATGGTAAAATGTTTTATGAAACTAAACGGGCCCAGGTCATTCCTTCTATTTTTACATTTTTTTATATAAAAATATATATTAAAATTTTGAATGTAAAATCTCACAAAAACTACTTAAATCTCTCCTCATAATACAAATTTTAGTGGGGCTTCCACCCCTTAATAACTTTCACATATAATATAATATATATAATGATATAACTTAATCAAGCTTTAATTTTAAATTTTTTTTGTCTTATACCATGTCATCTTATTTTTTCCATTGTTGTGGATTCTCTCTCAATTTAAGCAATAATTAATATGTTGTCTATTTATCATTATTATTATTTAGTTTATTTTTGTGAACCCATTACAAAGGCTATGTGTTGCATTTTGTAATTGCAATAAGCAATGTGTTATTAAATGCAAATTTAAAGTTCTTTTGCTTTATTCCTTCATTTTGTTATGCGTCCGTGAGTTTATAATGGTAATATTAAATTGGTATCAGAGCTGTTGGATTAATATCAGTATTGTGAGCTTTAAAGTGTGTTAGTATCATACACACAAAAAATATATAGAGAGAGAGAGAGAGAAAAAATAATGAGGAACAAGAGTCCTTAGAATTTTTAAGAAAATTCTTTTAATGTCAAATTTATTTGAGAAAGAGATATGACAACCAATTATAACATTGTATGGTTAGGTTCAAATTAGATGAGAAACTTGATTATAATTATTAGGAATTATTTTTGACCACCTATTTAAAGACTCAAAATATTTGGAGTTTTATTGATATGAGTTTAACGCAAGGAGCACATGCAGAAGATCAAAGAAAGAACTGGTTGACAGTCAAATTCAACAAGGAGTAGATCATCCAATTTTTGGCCAAATAGTAAATTTCAAAACGACCAAAAATTTCTAGAACACTTTGAAGCTATCATACAAAGAACTGAAAAAATCATAAAAATCTAAGTTGCAATCCCTACGAGGAGAATATGACAAATGTGAGATGTCTAACTCAAAGTGTTGAACAATATTTTACTCATATTATTGACTGAAACAATAAGATGAGATTATATAATGAAGAAATACTAGATAGCAAGGTCATGGAGAAAGTTCTATATTCCTTTCCGATCAAATATGATCATGTGATGACTACAATGATAGAGTCCTACAACACAAACACCATGTTAGTTGCAAAATTGTAAGGAAGCATTGAAAGTCATGTAAAAAGAATATTGGAGAAAACATAAAAGATAAATGAAGAAGCGAGGAAGAGTTGAGTGAACTTCAATAACATAGCAGGATCTAGTCAAAGTGGAGAAGATAGAGGTTATGATGATTTCAATAATAAAGGAATGGAAGACCCAGAGGTGGAGCTTGTGGTAATTTCATCCAATATAAAGACAACAATTTTAGACCACTTACTCAAGTGGACAATGGAAAAAGTAGATATGGTTTTTACTAAAAAAATAATTTTAATTGCTTTCAATGTGGAAAGTTTGGCCGTGAATCATTAAATTGTAGATTCTAATAATAGGCTAACATTGCATAAAATTGATATCAAGATATTGGTGAGAATTCAAACAAGCCACAATTTTTTTTCCCGACAAGCAACAATCTTTCAGAAGATGAAAACACTTAGTATTTAGAAATTAAGTTTAGTAACTATATGTGTGAGAGGAAATAGTTGGTTTATGATCCGGTCTAGATACCGGTCTCCAAACTTAGACGTCGAATTGTCCGTTCAAGAAGGTGAACCGGTATCAAAGGTCAACGTCCGAACTATAAAAATATCGTGCTAGGCGTTCTCCCTCCACCGATTTATCCACGACGATGCCTAGGACATCGGGCAACCTGATCCAGTTTCATTATTCTATTATACATAACCGTCCACCTATACTATGATAGGATAAGTAGCTTTACTGCTTATCAAGACTGATACCTGCCACAACGGAAAATGTCTATATCACCCGTCAAAAGGTGCAAAGTACAGCTACAGGAGCGATATACGGAAAAGGTGGATCTTCCCCATTCCTGTGTCAGAATCGTACACTGATCATTGAACTACTCCTGATTGTACACTGAGTATTGAACTACCCTGAATGATACGTTGAACACGGCATCAGAGCCTCCTAGCCCACTTGCACCCAACGATTCATTTTCTACGTTCAACTAAATAGCATATTCTCATACACATGCAACGTTACATTGTTCCCACTCTTAACTTACTATTGCATTATTCAAGTTCTTTGTGTTCTTAGTATCTTCACTAACTTGAGCGTCGGAGAATCTTCACAGGTGACACCACCTTTCACCTCCATCAACGTGAAAGCCTGGTGAGAAGGATCTCCGGGACAACAAGACCAGACTCTCCCACTGAGAGATTGGATTATAATACCGGATACCCACTGTACCGGTGTACAAACACTTAAATCACCAACTTTTGTGGCTGGATCCCAGTCCGGATCTTTGACCCCAGACCAGTCCAATTTAGTTTCTTTTCTAAATGAATCAATGAAGTCTGTAGTAAAATTTGACAACAACACAAATATTCTAATTTTGGGGTTTAGATTGAAATATGATTTTGAGTTTCATCTTTGATATTTTCTATTATCTCAATCTTCACCATAATCTATTAAGTAGGGACAACTATTAGAGAAAGGCTACAACATGTAGATTTGACATAGAAGATGCACGTTGATTGACAAAAATGTGAGATTTATCACAAAGGGAAAAATCGCTCCAAATCATCCATTCCCTTTGAAAATTCAACATGAAAAATATCCTTTTTGAGATCTATCATACCATTTGATGATTGGTTGTGGCATATTTGCTTTAGACACTTTCATTTTTTAGGATTAAATTACTTGTCAAAGAAAGAATATGTTTCTAGTTTTCTTATTGTAAATATTCCCAATAGTTTATGCGAGACTTGTCAATTAAGAAATAAGCATAGAGAATCATTCCCTACAAAAAAGTCATGGAGAGAAAAGAAGCCATTAGAGATGCACACTCAAACTTATGCACAATTAAGATTCCAACTCATGGTGGGAGTAGGTATTTCATATCCTTTATTGGTGATTTTAGTAGAGAAACATAAGTGTATTTCTTGAAGCAAACATCAAAAGCTCACGATGCCTTCAGGCCATTCAAAGAATTTGTAGAAAAAGAAAGTGGTTGTAAGATTAAAACTTTAAGATTAGACAAAGGCCAAGAGCACCTTGGTTGTGTAGACTTCTTCGAACAAAATGGAATCCACCATTAACTAACAACCAAAAACACTCCCTAGTACTGAAAAAGTTGTTGGAATGAAGAATAAGACAATCATGGATATAATGGATATGGTGACATACATGTTGAATTCTAAGATATATCAAAGGTACTCTAACCAATGTGATTTTTTTTGCTACTAGTAGTGAAGTGAAACGTGTTAGCTATACATACAGTGATTAGGTAGGAAATATAGAAACAAGGAAGAACACGTTGAGATATGCATTTCATGTTAGCAACAATGCAATATCATACCATCAAAGAAACAACCACTTATCGCTTTCTCAACAACTAAGATAGATTACATAGCAACAACTAGTTGTTCAACTCAAACAGTATGATTGAGAAGAATTTTAAAAGGGATGCACTAGAAGCAAGATACTCTCACAAATATATTCTTTACAAGTATGTAATTGTGTTATGTAAAATCCAATCTTTTATGGGCGGTCTAAGCACATTAATATTTAATGCCACAAAGTCTAAGAGTTTGTTGAATAAAAGGAAGTAAAGATGAAATATTGTCCATAAAAAGACAAGTTGCAAGTATTTACACTAAGCCACTAAGATGAAGAAAATCTTTGGAATATTAAGAGTTTAAACTTGATTATGGAGATAATAATAGAATTTAATTAAACTTTAATTTTACAAAGTTTTTATCTTATACAAGTCTATTATATCTCTCCATTGTGGGTTTCCTATCAATTTAAGCGATGCTTAGTATTATATTTATTTATTATTTAATGTATTTTTGTGAAACGTATATAAAAGCAATGTCAAACAATTTCTAATTGCAACAAGCAACGTGTCATTGAATGCAATTTTGAAAGAAGTTTTCTTCCTGTTTCCATCATTTGTCCTGTTATGTGCGAGAGACTAAGAGTTTATAATGGTCGACTAATATAATATTTTTTTGATAATAATAAAAATTAATATAATATAAGCAATTGTATTATAAAATCACGAGGCGTTAAGAATTCAAAACTTAAGGCCTTGCTTTATCCTACAACTAGAACTAGAAATCGGATTTGCATTTCAGTTTCATATCTGAATTCAAAGAGCAAATGAAGTTATTTTAATACCCTGTGTCAATTAAACTAATAATTATAATTAACTATGAATACCTATAAAATATAAAGAAAGAAAAAACAACGTTTAATTTGTACCTAATTATTAATTAATCACTAATACTAAAATCCGCACTGTTCTTAGATGATTCTGATGTCAGGCACGTGGACAATTTGGTTAAGAGATTTTGTCCACTCACAAGATCAAACACTTGTTTGATTACCCTTACGTTAAAGCAAACTGAATCCATTCTTTAATTATACGCAGCAGCAGCAACAACAACATTGCATAATATTAAACAATGACAATTGCTACAAGGTTCAATTTTGAAACCAAGAGCACCGTTGGGACAGAACAAGAGGAAAATGTTAAAAAACTGAGAAAGGTTTTGAATTGTGGAGAAACTGACAAAAAGACAAGAGCTCTTGTATAAGATATACAAGTTGGATTTCCAAGAGTGAAATACTAATAATATTATTACACATTAATTATTTTGAACCATTTCCCCCAAAATGACCCTATTCTTTTGTACTCTTCCTCTTCTAACTTCAAACTCATAAATAGTATCACACTTCATAACAGCTTTAATTCAAACTTTCAAAAACTCTCTTTCTTTCTTTCTCCCTTCTTCTTCTTCCCTTGGACTACTACTTCCTGGTTTTCTGCTTCTTTCGTATGCTTTCTTTCCTTTTCACTTCATTTTCTTTTGATTCAAATATATATAAATGTTAATGTTAATCATCACTCAAAAGTTAAAGCATTTCTCAACTTTGTCTTTAGTCTTTGTTGAGAGATTTTTCTCTTCCTATTTGCAGTGCAAGTGTTCTCTTTCTTTGTCTTTATGAGATGCTTTCAGATCCTTCCAACATTGTTAGCTGATAACACCATTGTTCTTCTTATGCAAAATATTGCCATCAAAGGTGAGCCTTTAACTCTGCTACCCATTAATAGTATTGCTCATTTTTTTTATCTTTATTCATAAATAAAACAAATTATATATATATATAGGTAATTTTTCATCAAAGCATTTACACACGTGTGGTGGGCTGTGGTTTTTCGTTTCCTTTTACTGAGGAAAATTAAAATGGATGTCTTTTATTTGTTTGATTTTTTTTAATCTCCAAAGTTTGTAACTTTGTATTGTTTTTCCTCAAACTGAGTTCTTTTTTCTTGCCTCATAAACACAGAAATGAACACACGTTCGGAGGATGGTTTCTATGCCCTTAAGATCTTATCCCTTTAAATTGTTCCTCTGCAGTGTGCAGTACCAGTGACCCTTGTCTTTTGAATGCCTTTTGTTTATGGTATTTTAAATTTTTTATTGGTCAAATTATTATTTTTTGTATGATCTTTTAAAGAAAGTTTATGCGATGCCTAATAAATGTTGCTTTTAAATCTTCAATTTTTACTACTATGGTGCCCATTGAACTCCCAAACTGATACAATAATTTAACAAGATACTATTAATAGAATACAAATATCTTTTGTATTTTTCAGCTCTTTATTTATTTATCTACAATTCAGTAAAATACATATAAACTATACTTTCATATGCTTGACGTCAATATATAAACTATACTTTCATAATGTTATATATTTTTATTTCATTTTGCTGTGTTGTGTACCATTTTCTGTTTTTTGATTGTTCACTATTTTATTGAATAAATTTTGAATGCACGAGCTAAATTTGATTTATTCATTAACCTCATCATTCACGCGCGAGGAAGCGCGTGATTATTAAACCTCTTGAACGACTGAATGGCAAAAACAAATCTTCCATTTCTACTACTTTGTCTTATGTTTGGTAGCATGGATATCTTTTCTCTTTAAAATCCTTCTACCAAACATGTCATTAGAGAATATTGAGTTGGAGAGGTTTGAGAAGAAAATTAAAGAAAAAATAACAGTATATAAGGACATTGAAGACCCTCTTGTCCTTTGGAGAGCCAAAACTTCTAAATAAAAGAAAGCTTTTAACTGTGTACTAATGTTTGGTTACTTTCATCGTCTGAATATGTGGCCTCCAGATATAGGTTTCTTCAAAGCACGTTTGTTAAAAGGGTATATTCTACTATACACATTATTTCCGTTATGTATTTGTCCTTTATGCAAGTTTCATAAGATTTTAACACAAAAAAAAAAAGTTACTTTTTGCTATCTTTTTGTAACTTCTGTCTGATGATGTGTGAAAGAACAAATATTACATTTTATGATTTTCTATTTGATGATGCAATTTTTCTTTAGTATTTTATCATGCATAGAAAGAATGCATCTAACTGTGTTACCTTTATTGCCTAATAATAATGTATCCAATGTGAAAGAATCATTGGATGCAGTAATTCACAGTTTTCACTGTGTTGGTTCCAAACATTGTTGTAGCTGGCCACATTCACTTGTAGTTCACTACAATACTAATCTCTGTTCATATGTATCTGTATCTATTATGGCTTAGTGGTGCCTTTTCTTTTTATAATGTGGGGTCTTGTTGGGTTCGGTTTCCTAAAAGGGAGAGACAATTTCAGAGGGAAAGGATATTCTACCATCTGATTAGCATTCTCATTTTTGTGAAGTGTCATTTGAAGAAAATAAATAAATAAATATATATAGTATATAAAGTGATATTTATTTACCTAATAACTGTGGGCTCCAACATTTTTTTTTCTGGTCTATGATGGTCAGTCCCTACAATTTTCAAAATGACAGAAGATCTTGATACTGATTTCCCTTCAATAATTGGTATACCTACTTGTCTATCTTACTCCTTCACCAACACTTTAATCAACAAGTTACATGGACTGAGTAACTTCTCCAACTTGGTGATTTTTCCTTAATAAGGTTGTTTATGCTCTAATAATTTTCCATGTCACTTCTGTTGTTAGCTACACTGTAAACTAACATTTGATGCTGCTATTAATTAGGGTGGTCATCATTGCTAAGTTGCCGATTCAAAAAGAAGCACATGAACAAACTACTTTAGACTACAACTCAGAAGCCAAGGTAAAAAGCACTTATATGACCACTACTGGAGTTGTACCTCTGTCAACTCCATTATACAACAACAACCACTTGAATGTGTGGTGGGCCTTGTGCAATTAATGTGGAGGTGAAGTTGTTACATCTTTGCTAGGAACTTCAGCTTGCTCTTATAAATGGCCTCAAGTAAATTCTTTTCAGTTAAATATGTATTTACTATTAGTTAATATAGTTAACTATAGGTTTAGTCTTTAAATTAGAATTATAATTTTTGGAAATGGTTATGAACATATATTGACATGACATATTTAAATACATGTCACATTAATTTAAATGCATGACACATGTTATTAAGCCATAATAGAGAATATGTTTTTCAAACGATTAAAATTTTAAAAGACTAAAAGTGAAGTTAATTATATTTACTTTTTTTACTTTCTTGGGATGATTTTTTTTTGTATGGACTCATGTCTCTTGAGTTTTGAACTTGTGGACCGTTGTTTGTATTAAGTGGCATTTACTACTTATAGGACCCTGTGTGTAAAACATGCAACATTTACAGCACTTACTCTCCTTTTAAACAAAGCAAAAAGCACTGAATAAAGTAGACTCTGACTCCTGCATGCTTTCTTGAACTTGGGTGGTATTAAAGGCACACTTTTGTAGCATGTCATTGTTTGAACCACAGGGCTAGTGTGTGATGTGGGGCTTGTTTTACTCACCCTTCTTTCTCTTCTTGATTTTTCCGAAAGGGTCTTCTACCTTTCTAGTTTCTAGTTGAAGATAATTTTTTGGTATCTTGAGTTTAAATCAATTGCCTTTTAGTTTAATAGTCACGGTTGTAGTGAGTTGGCTCCTTTTTTTTGTATGATAATGTGGGTTCAAGGCCATAAATGTACATAGCCATTGATGTTTTTCTTTGTCCTTTTTCTATCTCTTACCTAATTATGGTTTGGAGGAAGCTGAGGTTGGATGTGGGAATATAAAGGTCTAACTGCTATTAACTTGAAAGTGCTCCATTTGCTTCATACTACTTCTTAGTGTGATTTAAAGAGGGTTAATGAAACAATCAAGAATGTTTTTTCTCATTGTCATTTCTCTTCTTTTAAGTGGCTAATACAAAATTGCAAATATAGTTCCATGTTCCTACTCTACCCTTGTTTTATTCTAAGTGGTGCATTGTTTCTCTACCCATGGAGTTTTATCATATGAACTTGCATTTTTGTTACTTTTAACAGGTGAGACACCTCTAGCTAAACAAATCATTTGAAGTGCTGTTTTCTATCATTTGCTACCATCAAGATTCAAGAATATCAAATGCCAAGATCAAGGTATGATAAACTTACCCTTCATCTAGTTTCTCTATATCTATTGTGTCCGACAGCTAACAACCTTAATTCTGCTTATTATTTCTGTTTTCCTTGTTCATCACTAAAGCAATGCATGTCACACTTAGAGCTGCTTAGTATATCCTGCTTTTCAGAATTTGCTGCTGAGTTGTTGTGCATTTGTTAAATGCATATTTAGACTTGGATTTTTCCTTGGTTCTAAATTTATTGACTTATCCGCACTTCATACAGCTTTGGTGGCTCTCCATCTTCTCTAATAAAAAAAATCTTTATGAAGAATGGAAATGTATAAAATCTTTTAATGATGAAAACACTTTGGGGCCATGTTAGGTAAGAATTGACCTAACAACCCAAGTTTTTAAGTTGAATTAGTTTTTAGTTTTTGTAAATATAACTAGTTTTGGTTTTTGTCTTTCGATATATTTTTTTTGTTTTGTTTAGTAAACCTTTTGAAAATGGTCTTTATTTGACAATGTGTCATGCATCTAGACATGCCACCCTACTAATTATGTTGAGGTGATATATCATCAATGCAAGACCATAGAAATTATTTTCAAAAATTGTAAAAAAATAAGACCCAAACCAACGAAGTTTTTATCAGTACTTGAAACTTGACAATATAAGGATGAAGGTTCATATAGTCATTGTGAAGAATCTCGTTTTTGTGTCTGCTTTTGATTTTGTATAGTGTTATTATTCAAATCCTATGCTAATCATAATCATGAAATTTGATAACACAACTTAAATGTGGAAGCACGGAAGTTGCTATATTTTTTTTATGAAGCTTTGTTTTGAAACAGGGGATCTGATTTGCCTCAAAGGCAGTCTCCAAGAGGTCCACATCAACTTCGGACATCAAGTTCTGATTCTGACCCATTGCATCATCGGCCGATCACCGACCGAAGTCCAAAGCTAGGTGACCGGCGCTCCCCGAGAGGTGTCCAATCCGAGACACTAAATCAGAAGAAGCTAGGAACTCGCATTGCAGATTTGGAATCTCAGCTTGGTCAAGCACAGCAGGAGTTGAAAGTCTTGAAGGATCAGCTTGCCTCTGCTGAGGCTGCAAAGAAAGAAGCACAAGATGAATTGGTGAAGAAAGCTGTTCAATCAGTAGTGCCAGAAGTGGAGAAGTTCCAAGAGAAGTGCACTTCCAAGAATGCTCCTCAAGAACCAAACAAAACTGAATCCAAACCTCACCAAGATGATGTTGTTGTTACACCTGATGACAACCAGCAAGAGACTGATGTGTTTGAAGTTCCAATTGAGAAGTTGACAATTGAATTCACCAAACCTCAATCAGAAAAGGAAACTCAGCCATTTGATGACTCAACTCCACCAACAATGTCAAAGCCTTGTGTGGATGAAGTGGCTCTGAAGAATGATGAGATAGCATCATTGAAGTCAAGTTTGGAAGAGAAAGCGGAGAAGTTGGAGTCAATGAGCAATGAAAATGAGAATCTGAAGAGCCAATTGAGTGAACAAGTTTCAAAAGTATCAGCTGCTGAATCCAAGGAAGAAGTAATGAGCTTGCAGTTGAAGCAACTGGGACAAGAGTTGGAAGCTAGTAAATCCAATGCAGACAAGTTGAATGAAAAGTTGAAATCTTTGGGAGCAGAGAAGGAGGGGTTGGAGTCAGAGATGAAGAAGCTAAGGGTGCAGACTGAACAATGGAGAAAAGCAGCAGATGCTGCAGCTGCAGTGCTTGCTGGAGGTGTGGATATGAGTGCAAGGATTCCTGATAGGTGTGGCTCTATGGATAAACACTTCGGTGGCACCTTCGAGACACCTGCGGCTAGGTACAATGGTTATGTTGGCTCTCCTGGTATGGCTGATGACTTGGATGATGGTTTTGGAGGTGGAAAAAAGAAGGGTTCTGGGATGAGAATGTTTGGTGACTTGTGGAAAAAGAAAAGCCAAAAGTGATTTTGGTGCCTTATACTCAGTGATGAGTGGATTACTACTAGTACTTTAACTAAGATCAATGGATCATGTTTTGGTGGTAGCAGAAACTGCAAAAACAGTCGCTTACTGTTTTGCATCATTCTGGTATCTTGTTTAGTCTTTTCTGGGTATTGTTAAGGCCATTAAGCATTTAGTGTTATTAATTGGATGTTCCATGCAATGTAGTGATGTGAACTTTTGAAAGATGGTTTATATATTTTCCTTTACCCTCAATGAAGGGCCTTTTACTTGAAAGGCCTGTTTTAAAGCTGGTTCTCACTACTTTGGAACCGAGTTTAGTGTGCCTCCAAAATTCAACCTTCTTAAAATCTAAATGGTGCGATGTTAGTGTCCGTGAGCACCTCTATTTTAAGGGGTAGAGTGGATTATTGTATTAGGAAAAAAGAGCTATCTGAACCTTGTGGGAGAAGGCATAGTCATGAACAATGATGAATGAAAATTATGAGAAAGGTGAGAGATAGTGATAACCTAACTATTCACACACCTGATAGCAGTTGATTTGTTTTTTTGAGATATCTAATCCCAAGATGAATAAATCAATTAACCACTAATAAATCTGCAAACGAGTAATTCTGTCTTCCTAATTTTTTTTTACTTGCTAGTTTTTTTTTAAAAATAAATGTATTAGCATGAATAAAAGAAAGAATTAAACGTGTTTTTATATTTGAATTATTTTTCATTTTAATCATTAGTTAGTAAAGTAGTAGGACGAAATAGTTTTAATTTTAGGTGAACAAGATTGAAATTATAGTTTGCCTGTGATGTCTTAAAAAGAAACTTGTTCAGCTTGATGCAGTAGTTGATCATTCTCTATCATGTAAATTCAATTTCTAATACTTATGGCACATCTCGCTTTGGACTACATGTAGCAAAAACTTATGAACTTAAAACATTAAATATCCAATTTTAAATTACATGAACCATATTTTAAAATTTTGAATTCAAACTGAATCCTCAATCCTAAGTGTATTCTACATTTGCCTGTTAAAATTCTAAATCTTAATTCCAGTATTTTTAAGCATAAAAATGGTTAATAAATTTAAACTACTTTATTTATCCAATTTACTTATTAGACTTCAAATTTCAACACTATTATTGTAATCACAATCCTATGACGGTAAGTTCTGCATAATGATACTTGTCTTTCAAAAAGATACACACACTCTTAAATTATACTCCTTTATCTTCCTTTCTTTCTCATTTGCTCTTGAACATGATAATAAAAGGCATTTCTGCATTAGTTTGAAAACCAAGTATTCATGTTCTAAGTATTAGACATCCAATCCATCACAAATACAATTTACAATCTAATGGGAGTGACTGCTAAAAGAAATGGTCATTCGGTAATGTTTATGATCATTTCCTTTATTAAAAATAATTTAATAGATTATACAAAAAAACAAAGTCATGGAAACCCAAAAACTAATCTTAAAAAAACTTTCTCAAACACTCATGGAATAATTTGGATTTCTTTTTTCGTCAAAAAAATTTGAAGTTTCAAAGATCATTAGATAAATTGGGCTTTTTATTACCAAAATATATTTTTGGGGTTTTAAGAGATGGGCCCATGGGTTTATTACTTGCTGAACCCATTAAATATTGGAGTACACTGTTTGTTTTTGGTCTTCAGGGTGCACCCAAAAAAATGCACTATTGCCAAAAATGTTAAATTTGAATTAGTCGGGTTTACCCATTAATTAGGGCCCATTTGGGCACTTTTATTTTAACCAAAATAATAAAACATTAAGTGTTCCTATAAGGACAATACAATCAGTGTTTGACATGGATATTGGAAATGGAGTTTCAACCCACTTTCTGACACTAATATGGATATCCCTTCTTTCCTTTAATCGTCTTTTTAAAGGATTTAAAAACTATAATTAAATGAATAAATGATAAATAATAAAATTAAATAAGATATACTTAGGAGAAAATTTTCCATACCATAGCATTCAATATAATGTATTATTAAACGAATCAAAGTCCATGTAGATGTGTAGAAGTCATGCTTCTTTAATTAACTAATTACTAAAGGAATGTGTTTTTATACGATAATATAAAGAATTTTTACATTTCAAGGGAAACAAAAGTAACGGTTTTTCATTGTGCGATCTTATTTATAAAATAAAGAAAAATATTTTAAACTTGTAAAACACATTTATTTAAAAGTATTTAATACTTTTTATTTACCTTTATTTAGAAAATACCATAATTAATATTAAAATAGATTTGAATTTAAGCTTATATATAAAATTAAACCCTAAAAAAAATAAAATTAAGGTCAACCCCTCTAAAAAAATTTCTTAAGATTTAGCCTCCAAAACATTTTTTTTAGGATTAAGTTTTGTTGTTAACTTTCCATCAATTAATACTAAGGTGATCAGAGATTAAATTGAAGATGAGATGAATAAATAGGGCTTAAGGGAAAATTTTTGTAAAAAATTAAATAAATACACAGTCAATGCAAAGTCAATATTTAACTTACGAAAAGTTAATTGTAATGTTTAATACTAACAAAAAAAATATTTCAAGGGTTAAATCCTCAAAAAAGAAATTCTCATAGGGTCAATCCTTTTTTAAACTTTTTTATTGGCTAATTTTATATTTCAACAAAAAAAACACATTCAATGTTAAGGTAGCTACTGTTAACCACATCAATAATTAACAACAGAACTTAATCCTGACAAAAAAAAATTCATGATTTAATTCTTAAAATAAAATTTCTTAGTGATTGATCTTAGCTTTAAACTTTTTCAAGAGTTAATTTTATGTTTAAGTGTTGAATTTCAATAGGAATAAAATTGAAATTTTACAATGCCATGTTGTAAAAATTAATATATTAATGTTTTTCTTAATAAATATGTTTCGGTCTAAATTGTTTCATAAATAATAATTAAGTGTACAATTAATTTTGCTTTTAAAATTGTGAGAAAACTCAATTTATATTAATTTTAAATAAAACTTTCATCCTTAAAATTATTAACATATATCCTGACACACATGAAAAAGTCATAAAAATAAATCTTATAATTGAAAATATATATATATCAAGATTATCATAAGAATGCTATACATACTTAAATCTAAAAATACAATCGTCATGCATACAGATATAGGGGCTGATTAGACGTACCTTATATAAAACTAAACAGTTTATTCTAAAATATTATCTCCGCTCTAAAAATACCATAAGTTAAAACTAACTATTTCACGGCATTTTGATTTAATAAAAATAATTACTTTTTTCATATAAAATTTTTTATGTTTTCTATTATAGGATATTTTTCATTAAAACTTGTAACAGATTTTAATCTTCTTTTATTAAAAATTAAAATATATATTAAATAAAGACATTTTAAACTTACTCTCGTATTTAATAAATTCGAGGTAATTAGATTTATTTATATATTAAGATAAAATTATTATTTATTATTTTGAGACCGGATTAACATGAAAATATTGTTAAAAAAATATATTAAAAATGGTGTTTAAGTGACACTTGTTCTCCCTCTCTATTTCAATGTGATAAAGAAATATAAAAATTTAATAAGTTTAGCCTTTTACATGCCTTAATGATTAATTATATACACATCTAATCTTGAAGTAGTTTAGAAATTTTAATAAAAAATTATATTATTAATAATACGTTGTTTATAAAAGAATATTAATAATATTTTATCATTATGTTATTTATATATTTTTAAATCGACCGCCATATAAGTCTAAAAATAGTTTTTGAGTTGAATGATCTTAAATATAATTTTTTAGTTAAATAGACTTTTAAAAAACTATCCCATTTAATAAAGAAGCTCTATTTTTCTTTAGGATTGATGTAGGTGATAAATCTGACAAACAATCTAATGTATTCTTCCTTTAAGATGGCGTTCCCCCCTCAATATGAGAGGTGGTCCCCACCAATCCCTCATATCTCTCTCTACTATCAAATAATAGATTAGTTTACATCTTAAGCTATTGGGCCGAAGCCCACCTGATAACTTTTGTATAAAAGCACGTGTATCCACATTGTAACCTAAGTGACACATAATAGAGATTAATAAAACTAATTCCTATGAGGATTTTCCTAAGGTTTTGTGCTTACCACTCTTTGTGTGAACAGATGGAATAAGAAAAATATAATGCTTTAAAGATAGCTAATGAACCAAAATAAGAAATTTTTATTTAAAAATATCATTAATATTTACTTAATATATTTTATAAATAATTCTTACATAATTTTAAATAAAAAAAATTTATTTATGATTTGTTAAACAATTTCATCAGGATGATTAACTTAACATAACTCTTGGAACAATGAGAGAAAAATATGCAACAAGAGAAATTTTTTCTATTTCATCTTATTCTTCCCCAATATTTCCTTCTATTTGTTTTAATGGTTCAATCCAAATAAAGTTTAAGACTGAAGAAAGTATGATTCTCAACATTATTTTGTGTCATTTGAAATTCATAATTCAAATTGTGAAATATCTCCCAAAAAAGAGAAAAGAAAGTCTTTATTTATTTTTTATTCATTTTCTTTTTTAATTATATATTATATCGAAAACAATTATGTGACGTCCTGCCACATTTACTTAATTTAGAATAGAGATTTCAACTTTAATTTAATAAGTTTTACTTTAAATAACGTAGCACGTGTCAAAAATCCAAAGAATAACTTGAAAAAGATTTCTACAAAAATTTCTAGGCACATTTTCCTTGCACATGGTTCAGTATTTTACGTTTATCGAAAGTTACAAAACTCCAATTGAAGCGAATCTAATTGGCACACCTGCACAACTCAATTATCTACAAATATTATGAAAAGACCGAAGGTCAACTGTGCACCTAAGATTGCCAAATTTATGAAAATGTGAAACTAACCCGTTCAAAATTTTCAGCTGAACACCAGTAGTATTTTGGGCATAACTTAAGCTCCCAACCTCCTATTAAGGTGAATCCAAAGGGAAAATGTTCATAACTTAATTATCTACAATTTTGTGAAGAACGCAAGAGCTAATTTAACCTAGACGTAGTTTCAAAAACAAGCTGATACTCAATTGTTAGAATTTTTTAGCTCAAGCGAAAATTTTTAGCTTAAACGAAAATTGTATCGCTTGAGCCAAAATTGTCTCGCTTAACTCAAAATTTACCAGAATCCTTTCTTTTGGATTTTGCTCAAGCGAGATTATTCTCGTTTGAACAAAATTTACCCAGAAACCAACCTCCAGAACCCATAACTTGCCCATTTGACCTTTGAATGCTACAAAACTTTATGAGCACTATATACAACTTAATTCAGACTTGCTATCGCAGTCTGGGCTTTAAAATTCATTCTAATCACAAAGATATACGCAAACCGCAGGTTGGAACTTTATCAAATAACCTTACTACCTAAACCACTTCAAATGCCAATCAATCTTTATTTTCTTTGCATACATAACTTTTAAATATGCCTAGGGTCTTATTGGTAACCTCTGGGGATTTCGGATCCTGCTAAAACTTATTTTTCATCTATTTAGTTGGCTAAAATCACCTATTTTCTCACTATAATTCAATCATTCCTATATGATTTTCTCAATTCCTCATCCATACACTTCTTACCACTTGTTCTTAATTGGACCTAGCTATTATTAGACATAACATACCAAGCATGCACATCATCAAGCAACTTACATTAGCATTTATTCCAATCACACTCATATTCAATTGGCTCATTGCCATGACTTCATTCAATCACTATTTATATATACATATACATCAGAAACATCATCACAATCACCTGCCCAGAATCATATATCACGATTCAAGATGGCTCGGTGTCATGTACAATTCTTGAACATCATCTCACGCATTCATCATCACATCATTATATCATCACCATGCATACTTTATCATCATCAGTCATAACCCTCTCCTATCTATATGAAGCAACATGACCATCACTAGGTCTTCAACGCCACAATCAAGGCATCAAAATAATCATACTCATTAATCAAGTAGCAACATGCATCACAAGCACCACACACATATATTTATAAAAACTATCATCATAGCTACAATACTCAAAACATAGCATCTATATATGTACATATTTACATATACATCCATATTCCAATTTTCTTGGCATTGCTCCTAGATCATCTAGCACTGGTCTCTATGGCATCTGCAATATTCATGTCCTTAATCATTAAAAATGACAATACAAATCAATGCAAATAATTTAAACTCTATACAGGGAAAAACATAACATAGCCAAGAGCTTATTTAATCATATTTAATTAATTCATTCCATAAACTCATTTACACTTCATTTCAATATAACTTCTTATCATCAACTCATTAATTACTCAATTTATAATTCAAGTTCTCAGCATCACATTCGGTTCATCAAAACTCATGGTAAATTCACATAAAGCACCACTGACTCTCAGTTAATATAATATATGACTCTCTAGTATCCACATACTAAATTGGATCGATCGTCAGCTGGGGTCCTACCCGACCACCCTGAACCGTACCTAGTCCACCGAGCCTTACTCAGTTCCTTACCTCACCATTGGGTCCTACCTGACCATTAAGTAGCTTAACTGGGCCACGCTTGACCACGAGAACCAAAATGAGGGGTAGCTATATCGGTCGGCCATTCACACCACATCACAATCACGTATAGCAATAGATTACATCACCATTCATATAAATTCTTAAATAACCCATCCAGCACTATGACCATCAACTTAGGATTTCCACTTGCCACTCAGGAACATCAATTACAACTCATCGTCATTTTTAATTCATCATCACATATCAACATGTGATCATCAGCATGTAACATATTATATAATTAATCATCGCACAATCAAATCTCAACATCACCATACATTCAGGATTTGACTTCATTATTCACATGGTTGAAAACCCAATTCATCACAATATCAATTATATCCACATTATCAACCCAATTCTCATTCATCAGTATCATCAAATTGCATAAGATTAACATCATATATAACCATATTTACTCATTTATATAAGATTCAATATATATATATATATATATATATATATATATATATATATCTAGTCTATCTTACCTTTTTCCTATGCATCAGAGTCATCATTAACCTTATTTTCATTAATTTATACACCGAGTATAGCCCTTTACCTCACTTCCACGCTTTCAAGGTTTCTACTTCAATGTCGAAGTCACCAAAATTCACTGATTACCAAATTTCAAGAATTTCACAAAGGCAATTAAAATTTCGGCTTCTGAAACTATTACCCATTTTACCAAAATGGTTCAAAATCTCAATTCAAGGTTCCGAAAACTTACTGTTGTCGATTTTGACCTCCGTTCCAAGACATGCATCTCCTAACGACCTTTCAATCTTTGGTCTGCTACCTTGCAATGTTGAAACAAAAACCCATTATCGTCGGATGCCATATTTAAGTTCCAAAAACTTCGTACAACCTCTTTACAGCTCAATTTCTTAAAATCCAAAGGAACCCAAACAACCCTACCCCCATGTGCATGCTCGGGTTAGAGAGGAAGAGAAAGAGATGGGAAATTAAACATGCCCCTAAGCTTACCTCGTTCCTCCGATTCCAAAAACGTGTTCAATTATAACTTTTGACGAGAAAATAGACATCAATTGGTCTCACTACTTCACGACAATGAAAGAAGCATAAGTTTTTGGTTCCTTCTCTCTAGTTTCGTGCGAGAAAAAGAAAATGAATTGGCTTTACACTTAAGGACAATGTCGTCTTTTCATGCTTTTCTTTCTATTTTCTTTTATTTCATTTTTAATAAAACTCATTTTACCTTAAGTAATTAATCTTTTTACTTTTATCATATAGTAATTAATAATTTACTATTCACATTTTAATTTAAAACTAGCTTCTTAATTAATCACTTCTAATTAATCAAATCAATCTTATTTCTAATTAAAATTTCTCAATTTATTTAATTTTATTCCCACTAATTCTCAAATAATTTATTCATTAATTCTCTATAGTGTAAATAATCTATTTTAAATATTTAAGATGTTACAAATTATATTCGAGTTATGATATAATAAACTAGTTCTCATAACAAATATTTTTATACTACAAATCCAAAATTTAAGAGAATATATACATACACAAGAGGATAATGTTTTTGAAATTTATTTCTACATAATAAAAAAATTCTATTATCAATTAAATAATAGTCCTTTTCAATTATATTTTATCAGCTATATTTTTTTTCTAGTTTATTAATTTGATTTTCTTATTCTTGTCTTAACCAAAAGGTTATAGTTTGAAAGAACATTCATCCAAAAATTGTACGAACAGATGAGGATGAGTTTGCAAGGATGCTTCCCTTTTCCTCTTACTTTTCCACACCAAACATTAAACAAATTAAAATTCCTTTCTTCATTGCTCCGCATGAAATTTATCTCAATTAATTCTAAAATAATATATTTTTCATCATTTTTTTATTAATTTCTATATTTATTAAATACTGATTGAAAATATAATTATTGTAATAATTAACGGTTCTGCGTCGTCATCAAACCCATTTATGGAGCTCAATTTACGGTTCTATTTATTCTTTCTAGACAGACTTTTATTATCTTTTTGGGATTTCGATTCAAATAAGGTATATATAAAAAATTTATTGCTCGGTTTATTCAATAGCAGAACCAACTAATTAATTTCACTAATCCTACTTAGTACTATGCAACTCTAATCTACTTATTAAAAAAATATTTATAAAAAAATACTTATAAAAAACACTTTTTTAAAAAACACTTAAAAATAAACTTAAACAACTGAGTCTATTATTTAGGGACTAAATATATATCCCAGCTAATCAATATGATTGGTGTAGTGGTTCAACACCTCAACAATAAATCATTCAATTAGTTTTCCACTGCTTAGTGTTATGACCATTGGGATTGGGATTGATGATTAGTTTTTAGACTTTCGACCTGAAAAATATATAAAGAGAAAACCTTTAAAACAACATCACCCTTAATAATTCTTAATTTGATGATAAATAGTGGTGTAAGCATAACCACAATTCAAAAAGACATGCGCTGTGAATAATGATATGATTATAAAAGCTTATAAAAATAATTTATAATTCTCATAATTTATTTTTGGCTTAGAGAAAAAAGAATCCCCTAATAATATTATAATGATTTTTTAAGGAAGGACAGAAATAAAGGTATAGTAAAATTGAAATAAATAGGAAAATAATGATTAAATAAGTGATATAGTGAAACAATGTTTTTTAAAAAAATACGGTTTTATTTTCAAGTTTTGTACATAAAAAATGATCATTAATTAGAAAAAGTAGCATCATTATACTGTGAATATTAGAATATATAGGATTGGCAAAAATCAAAATTATGAAAATGATTTATGGTGTACAAATAAATAAAAATCTTGATCGAATTCGGATAAAGTTCTCAAGCATTGATTGGCAGAGAAAATGGGAAAGTAATAATAATATATGTAAATCAAACTTTCTATATGTGGGCAAGGCATGACAATATGGCACATCACAATCTTCACAAATAGGTACGGAAATATTCTTCCCAACCCCAATTAGATTTCAAGAACCCACCCCATCTTAATTTTTATTTGATTTGCACAAATACTTTTAAATTTATTATAAATTAAAGATATTTCAATTCAAATAATAGACTATTAAAAGAAAAATAATAATAATCAAATAATTTGTAAGTATAACATGTAGATTTAATATTTTCATTCCTTTATTATGATTTAAAATATTTAATTATTATATTAATGTCTTCAGAAGACATTCCCACTTTTATTACTGTCCTGCTTTAGTTTTTAGTTAACTAATTGAGATCAAATAAAGTTTAAAACTTATTAATCAAATTATATTTTGGTAACTGGTTTCTATGGTTGTGGTTTTAGGTTGAAGTTTTCCTCTTTTTTATGAATTGTAGAGAAACTTATCTACTCAATTCTTATTCATAACACACGCGTTTTTTTTAAAAGATTGAGCAGTCCCTGTCTTCTGTAGCGGGTACGGTTTTATTCATGTGCTATTGGATGTAATGATAACACAATGGTCAAAGAATATTGAAGATGTGAATAGATAGGATAAGGGAGAGATTTGTGCTACAAGCGTGTTGCAAACGTGGCTGGCAAACTTATTTAGAGGATGTTTAGTTTGCAGTTGGAGAAATTAAATTGGAAAAATAAAAAAATTTAAAGATTGATATTGATATTTTATATTGTTTGAAATAATCAAAACTCAATTTGACCATAAGATATATATTTTTTTTTAGGCTAACCTCCGTTCAATTGGGGAAATGGAGGCCAAACAACCTCTTATTTGTTGGTTGCACTAAACAATAATTTTACTCACACTACCTATTAAATACAAATATTGACATATGCTAAAAGGGTTATGTGGTAAATTTAGGTATTGGAAAAACAAGTTCCCACTAGGTTAGATCACTTGAAAATGACCATTTTCTTTTCTGCCTCAATCTAGTGATGAAATTCCCCCAAGTTGAAACACACTATAACATTCGAAAATTGACAATAATATTCTTATATACTTAGGACAACTTTAATGCAATTTTTTTTACTATTCCTTACCTCAATATTATGAAAACCTAAGTTTTGGTACTGCAAGAGAATAAAATAAGGTTAAGAATTAAATTTGTGTTTATATGGATCGGCTTCAAATTCTACCAATATAAAAATTTTGTTGTTTAATCATGGGTTTATCAAATTTTAAAATAATTATTTTCTATGTTTATAAATTCCCTAAAAGCATTAAGTTATAAATTAAATATAGAAAATTTCATTTAAAAGTAAAAATATCATTAGTATTTATCCAATTTGATTTCTAATTGATCCAAACATAATTTTAATGAAAAAATTTATTTTTTTATTCTTTTAAACAATATCTTAGAATTCTTGTGTATTATCTAAATTCTTGTTACCTCCTTACCATTGTATCCCTTCCACATTACATTATTTATTATATTCCTTTTTATTTTCTTTTAATGTTTCTTCTCATACATCAAAATAGGACCATTTCCTAATTGAATTTCATGCCTTTTTCCCATCATAAATGATAGAAAGAAAAAGAAGAACCATAGGAATTAAACATGCTCTTATAATGCTTCACTCAATTTCTATTATGATTTTGGCCATTAACAAGTCTTCATTGTTAACAAAATAAAGGTCATAAACTATCATTATCTTATCTATGAAACATTTTGATTGATAATGATATTACCATAAAGTAACAAAAAAGAAAAAAAAGGAAAAGTCATTTATAGTATATATTGTAACCCCCTATATTTTATATTGACAAGTGCTCACAAGATTTTTATCATTATTATGAAGCTGTAATTCTCTCGAAATGTCCAAGCCTATTATCAGCCAATCTTGAACCATAGGTTGAATTCTTGTACTCAAACCAAGTAAACTCTTTGTATAAACTTTCTTTTCCTTTCATGAGAGAAGGCAATGGAGCTACTTTCTCACTAAGTGGTGGACCACCAAAGTAAATCATTGAAAGCCTAGCTTTTATCCCATTTGCCAAAACCCTGTGTCTCACACTCCGAAACCGTCCATTGGTCATAACCTATGTTCATGCACCGACCAAAAATTTGACAAAAAGAAAAAACACACGTTAAGTACTAGTCACTAAATAACATTGACAATCAATATACATTAAAATCTTAAGACAAGCCCTATTTTTATATAATAATTTTATACCACACTGACATGATATGAAAGTAAAACCTTTTGCTCCTCTTTTTAAAAGTTAATATTTTTAACATGGGATTTTGGATAAAAGATAACATTCAATATAAAATATAATTTTCTCTAGTAAAAGAATATCTCTTTTGTGAGTTAAACTTAACTCTTATAACAAATGTGGATAAAAAAATCATACTGGAGAAAATAAGAATTTTTATTTTTGTGTTTGTACCTGTAGAGAATCACCAACATTGATGAAGAAGGATTTGTGATCAGGTGGGACAGAAATCCAGCTACCATCTCTAAGAGAAATCTGAAGGCCTGAAGTGTTGTTGGACCTAAGCAGAGAAATGATTTGTGGGTCTGTGTGTTCTCCAAACCCAATCAAGTTTTCACCTTTCACAGCAAGTTCAGGGCAAGCAGGGTAATGGTTCACCCTAAAAATAGAGTCACTATGTTTATCCATGAGAAGCTTGCTAAACACATCCTTTTGCTGAATCTTTAACCCTTCAGCCATCAACTCAAGAATCTCACATGCCATTTTCCTCACAGATGACATGTAATTATTCAAAGCACACCTAAAATACAACAAAAAGGAATAAGTTAATCACTTTTCACATAACATTTTTGGGGTGCTTTGTTTTTGTTCTATTCTTATTTGTTACCTAAATTTCTCTGGGTTGTTGCCATATGTAGAGAAGTTGTGTTCTTGATTGGTTTTGAGAAGAAGGTACTCAACCCAACCAACATCACCATTGTGTCCAATGATCTTGCTACCATACCCAAATGGATTAGGGGCCCCTGCTTTTTCCTTCTCATTGAGTGGCATAGAGAAGAACTTGATGGCTTCAGATTCCAATTGAGATATAGCTTCCATGGGGACACCATGGTTGATGACTTTGAAGAATCCAAACTCCTCACAAGCCTTCACTATGAGGGTCTTTGCATCAGGTTTGGAAAGGTCCACTACGGGAATCATTAAAGAAAATGTGGTTGGTATGCAAGTTTTGATGTACGAGTATTGCTCTGTTGCTTTGTTCAGCAACACCATTCTTCTTCTTGCTTCCTTTGCCGTTGTTATGCTTTTGGGTAGTGAATTGAAGAAAGGGTTTGAGAGGAATAGAGAAGAGGTTTTTGAGAGTCAATGAACAAATGAAAGAGAGCAAAGTTGATAAAGCTTTGGAGCAAGGGATGCTTGTGAGAAAAAATGGTTGGGTTCCTGGATATTTATACCAAAAGTTGGTGGGGGCAACCTCTACCTTAACAATATTTATTTCAATTAAATTCATCAAAACAAAACTTATTTAGTTTTCGTTAAACAACAATAAAATACTTACAATTTGTTAATCTTAAGAAATGAAAATTCCTCTTAAATCTTAATGACCCAACACGACTTATTACTGAGAAGGAATGCTTGTCTCTTCGTCAAACATGCATGCTGACTTTAAAATAGAAATAAATTCTGAGTAAGAATAAGAAAATGAAGCGTACGTATGAGAGCAAGATAACAGAAATGTTAATTATGAGATAAAATAAATAGAAATCACGTCATTCTAAATTTTGGAAAGAAAATAAAGAAGTTTGACAAAAGTTAGCAATAAAAAGGAATGATTGCGTTGAATTAAGAAAGGGAAAGAATTGAATTAAGACAGAAGAAAAGGAAAAGAAAGAACAGAGTAGCAATGACCCGCAGCAGACGGAGTCTAAATATATGAAAGATCTTTCTTTGTTGGATCACCATTCAGTAGGGGACCATCATCCCAGTTCCTTTTCCTATAATGTTATTGCTACTTAAAGTCAAATATACTGTCATTATGAACCTATCAATTATTAATTACATCTATAGCAACTGTTAGAAAGTAGATTATACCCAACTCTGCCTATATCTATCCACTGTCACCTAATATTTCTTCAACATTCATTATCAATGATGAGTGTTTTGAGATATAATTAGATTTAAAACAAGATTTTCAAGTTTTACAAGAATTTCAACTATAAAAAAGTTTTTAACTGGGTTTGTATAAATTAGACAATGGATGAGACATACACCTTGTTTGATTAAAGGGATTATTTTAGTTCAAACCGGTCTTTTAGCGTTAGGTGTAATTGGAGGGGGAGAGATTTTATTTTTCACATCCTTGGAAAATAAAATTCCTCAATACTTGGGTCATGGAGCTCTGGTTTTCCCCTTGTTCCTTCATCATTTTTAGGTGAACCAAGCAATGGAGACAACACAAGACCATCCTTGTCAAACAATACCCAAATTGCAGCTATTTCCCTTTTTAAACAACACTAAAAGGATATTTGGTTTGCAGTTGAGAAAACGAAGTTAAGTTGAAGTGAAAAATTTAAAGGTTGATATTAATTTTTTACGCCGTTCGAGATAATTAAAACTCCGTTTATCCGTAAGATTAAAAACTATTTTTCATTTAACGGAAAAAATCTTCGTTGGAGCCATGCTCCAGACATGCCATAACCTTCCCCTCCACATATGATGAGATGCAAAGAGGATCAACTTAATTAACTTTATTTTTTACTATATCCAGTTTTAAATGTAAATAAATTTTAATATAAGTTTATGGTCTTAAGCAAAATCGAATCTAAATAGCAAAGGAGGTGGAGGATAAAGATGCGAAAGATAGGGTGACACAAAGGAGAGGCTGACGTACGGGAAGAGACACATGCTTAAGGAAGGGCATAGATGGCCATTGACAAATAGAGGATCATGTCTTTTGAAGAACACACTAAGGGTCCGTTTGGTTTTCAGTTGGATAAACGCAATTGTAGAAATAAAAAAATTTAAGGTTTATATTGAGCTTTTACGTTGTTCAAGACAGTCAAAACTTCGTTTGACCAACCAGACACGTTAGCTTGAATGGAACGGAGTTTTCGGAAAGAAAACAATTCATCCTACGGTTTAACGAAGTTTTGATTGTCTCTAACGGTGTGAAGGATCAATATCAACCTTTAAATTTTTTTTATTTCTCCAACTCTGTTTCTCCAACTATAAACCAAACACCCTCTAAATAACATTTTAAAAAATAACAAAAGGATGATTTTGCCTTTTGAAAATTATATCATGCAGTATAGTTAATTCACTGGCAGAGTATTCATTTTCATTTCAATTTGTTACAGAGACCAAATCAATCATTTCAATCTTGATTCTTCAAAAATTAACCTCATCAAACTTTAGAAAATTTAATTTTTAAGGTAAAATGATACTTGTACGTAATTGACATGGGTTAATTAGTATAATTAGATAATTATTATTGTTTATATACCTTTCCGTGTATAAATTGATAGATATATAAAATAGGAAAATGGGGAAATTTTGATCACAATTGAAAAAGACAGTCAGCGATGTTGATTGGGTTAAATGGTGGGGGCACACACCAGCCATGAAAGCAGCTTGAGGTTGATTTTGAGAGAGACACACATTTCATATTTTTAATTATCGCATTTCTTCCATGCTAAATTGCTCATTACTAATGCACCAACTTCTACTTTATTATTATTCATTTCATTTCATTTTTCCAAGAGGCACTTCTAAACCTAATTGTGTATTCCGTGTTATTTTAACGGTGGATTTTAAATGTAATGAATGTTCAATATTTATAGATGTTAAAGGAGGAGATTTTGTGATGATGAGAGTGATGGTATTTTTGTATTTTTTTTTAAAAGTCTATCAATGGCCCGAGAATAATATAAATGAAATAGTATTAATCTTTTTTTTAATTCTCCTTGTCAAGATATACTCGACATTTTCATTTATATGTATATACATTCAAAAATTTATGATTTTAAACAATGGCCCAAGATTTATTAAGATGACATCTTAATATACATAGTATATATTATTTTGGACATCTATTGCAAGTTACAACAAAAAAGAAATTATCATGCTTTCAATAATAGTTGACAATCATTGAAAAATCATCCATGATTGAGATTATTATTATAAAAAAGAAAAGTGAAATAATGCTAAACCGTAGCAATAGAATAAAGCATTAATAACACAAGAATCTGAAACCTCAAAGGGGCATACCAAAAAATTCCAATACTAGAAGCCATGAATTAGCTGAGTGGAAAGTGACAACACTAACATCTCCCGATGATTGTAGAAGCTCTTGCACGGACACTGTATGGCCACATCCTCAAATTAATTAATTATTATATATATATATATATATATATATATATATATATATATATATATATATATATATATTATGCGTTCAATATGCTAAAATAGAGAAAGTAGGATTATAAATATGAATATTGGTAGAAGATAAATATGACGAACGAAATAAAAATAAAGAGACCAAAATGGAACGTCAAAATGATTAACAGATATATAGCAGTACATTCATGCCATGCATTTAGTGTATATATCATATGGATTACAACATATATAATAATATAATTGACAAACTGAAAGATAAACTTAAAAAAAATAAGAGACAACTTTTTCTTTACACAACATATTATTAATTTAGTTTAATTAATTAGTCCATGTTCTTCACATGCATAAAAGAAAATCAGAAATCTATTAATGTATATGTGGAATGATATCTAATACTTGTTTGGTTAAATGAGTGTCTCTTAAATGTTGATTAATTAGAAAATCAATAATATATTTACATTCAAATTAGTAATGGTTGAAATAAAAGTTTAGAAAAAGTAGAAGCACGGTCTCATTTGTAGGTTAAGGCAAGCTAGTGACATGCCTCAACATAATGTAAAAATGAGTTATATTGTTGTCCTTCTTGGTATCAACATCATCAGCTCAAGCAACTTTTATTTGTCTTTGAAAAATTAGTTTGTCCCGAGGCCTCACAATAAAAGCAAAAAATGAGTTACTAAATTAACTACAAATTCATGAATTAAATTAACTACAGGTTCACTTATTAAACTGACTACTCTATAACGGATAAATGATAAAAATATTAATAATTAAATTAATAAAAGCTTTATACACACAACACAAATCTCCAAATTAGATATATACAATGTATATTAAAACTAAATACAATGTAAAAATGAAATATAATATCATGAAGTGGGGAACCATGAGAGGAGAGAAAGGTTGCTACTGGTCCTGTTGCTTGCTGAGAATACTGTCAATGTTGGTAACTCATGGAATGCATGAATTAGGCAAGCATCTCCTAAGTGGTTTGGCTTTGAGCCTAGGTGATCTGTTGTGTCTTCTAGAGTGCTAAAACTTAGATTTCTTCTCTGCTAGCTCCTTGTTCATGTCTGTGATGACCTAAACATAATCCAATGGTAGAGTCAAGCAACCAAGGCGCTCAGAAGATGAGGTGAACTCCCTCTCAAGTTGCTTGAGATTGTATACATTCATTTTTTTTGTTTCTCCCTCCAACAACCTCTATATAAATAATGTAGTTGTCATCAAAAGAAATGGTTGCTACTTTCGTGTCCACCTCACCCTCCGTTTATGTGACGAGCTCTGCCTCCTTCTTAGCCCTCTTCATCTAATACGCGTCCTACATAATTTGAATAATAAAGATCACTAAACTATGTGAAAAGTTGAATATTTTGGCAAAATTTTCCTTTAAATAGTAGAAACCAAAATTTCAATTACTCTACAAAATAACCAGAAAAGTTCACAATGCAGTTTTCATTTTCAATTACATCCAAAATAAATATCCTAAGTTACTAGCCACATAGCTAAATTTAAGTTTCATTTAAATTAAATGTCATAATTTTAGAAACTAACTTATAGCTATACTTCATACCTTCTTATTGACCCACTTAACGACCTTATTTTTTTATCCTCTCCATCAAATCATAGGTTCATAGGGGTGCTTCATCTCTTGTGCCTACAAAATATAAAAACAGCTTTTTAGATTCTTTATTTGTGTTAGCAACGATATGGGTAAGCAAGAATATAGCAACAAAGCCTTGTCTAATTGTTATCTTTTCCATTTCTATTTTTCTTATTTAATGTCCCCTTCAATTGTAGTGATGTCCCTAGTGACAAACATCTATTTAGATTCTTTGTTATCATTAGCAACAGGCATGACGATGACTTATGGGAAAGATAACAGCGACGGAGTGTCCGTCGTCGCGGTGTTTTGCATTTTCCTCTTTCTTACTTAATGTGCCCGCCAAACTCACTGACGAGGTTAGCCACGAAGCTTTTTCACATGCCCAATCCACATCAGCAACAATGTTGATGAAGGGAATTGGTAAATCACATAACAACGCCACTCATGTTATTATTAGCAATGCCCCATTAGTATATGTTAGTGACAACTATATATGTGTTCCATCATTAACTGATGTCGTAAACCTCCACTAAAGGTGATTTCTAGTCATTATTCTATGGTCGTCTCTAATGGAGTTGTTATTAGAAATGAAACATTTTTGGTAGCTAAATTCCTACAACTAAAACAATATTCTCTAGCAGTGGTTCAACATTGGTGATTTTAAATGATTGTTTTTTCAAGACTTATTTCGTTTTGTAATTTACAATAAAACCTATATTTCATATTGTATTTCATTAATCTGACTATTGAATAAATAATTATCATTAAATAGATCATATGTATAAAATTTCAAATAATTTAATAATCATTTGATATTTCATTAATCAACTCAATTTTAAGAGGATTTTTTAGTTTAAAATACAAGTAAATATTAGCTATCAAGATGATGTACCTATGAATGTTGGATTTTTCAAAAATTTTATATTTGAAATCATCATGATATCATGAACAGTTGGATATATGAAATTCATGTTTTATTGTAATTGATTTATCCGGTATAAGGGACAAACTTTCAGTATGAATATCGAGTTTATATGCTTAATATTATACTGGTGTAGTGGAGATCCAGTATTATCTCCTTAAGTCCAATGTGGGTCTTAAGATCTTGTTGTATTTCATACGTCCAACACACACTAGTATCTTGCGTTGTTGGGTGAAATGAGGTGTCACCTACAATGACACTTCGACTCTTAAGTCAGTACAATATCAATATCGGAGCTCAAGTGTTAGGGTTGATTGAACATGCCTCATGCATAATAAATTTGTGGTATTTATAGAAATCGAGTGGTGATCAAAAGCTTTAGTTTGTGCCAGTACTTTTTCATGAAGTTTGGAGAAAAGCTGACATAGACGTAGACATTTCTGATAAAGTGATGGGTGTTGACTAGTATACCATCAGCGTGTCCCTCAATCTTTATTTGATATTGGCTCATTAATGATGCTCGTCGTCAATGATCACTGGGAACGATACTATGGTGTACATATTGATACTAGATGCTATATGTGGTAACTACCAGTATGGTCATATGAATACCAACATCGATATCATGCTCACACCAATAAATGTATGTATATATGATATGCTACAGAGTGATTTGTTGGGGGTATGGTGTTAAATGGTTCACAAAGTTAGATAGATTTGGGTGAAATGTGAACTGGTCTGGACCGGGGTCTAGGATCCGGTGTGGGACCAGCCACAAGAATGCAGGTGTTTTTAGAGTTTGCACACCGGAACTGTGAGAAACCGATGTATTAATCCGGTCTCTCAGTGGGAGAGGCCGGTCTTGTTGTCCTGGAGATCCTTCACACCAACGATTCGCGTTGCAGGGGGGCGAAAGGTGGTGCCACCTGCAAAGATTCTCCGACGCTCAAGTTAGAAGAGTGTATGAACTCAGTGAATACTCAAGCGAAGTAATAGTAGAATGTGAGATAGAACAACGATACCGTGCATATGTATTGATATATGCTTCTTATAGTTGTACGTGAGAAAAATGAGTCGTTGGATGCAGGTGGGTCCCTTGGCTCTGATAGCGTGTGTATTGTGTCAATCAAGGTGGCTCAACTTTCAGAATGTGTCAGGAAGGTAGGTCAATTATCAGAGTACGATCCTCTAGGAAGAGGAGAGGATAATCACCTTTTCCGCATAATCTGCTGACACACCCACTTACTTTCTGAGGCCATTGATGTGACGTATTCTTGGCGGAGTATCATGCCTAGGCGGAGTAACGTGCCTAGGCGGAGTAACGTGCCTAGGCGGAGTTATGACCCTTGGCAGGGTAACATGCCTAGGCGGAGTATCGTGCCTTGGCGGAGTAACATGCCTAGGCGGAGTAACGTGCCTAGGCGGAGTTATGACCCTTGGCAGGGTAACATGCCTAGGCGGAGTATCGTGCCTTGGCGGAGTAACATGCCTAGATCGTATGTACTCCGTATAGAAACAATTATAATGCATTTGAAGCGTACTTCCCTTGTTCGAAATGCTGACCTGGCAAAGCATTAAAGCCATGCTCTTGGGGGCCGGTGTTAGGACCGGATCAAAATGTAAATGAACTATATGTTATAAGGCATTGGTAACCAATTAAAGTTGATAATATATTTTTCGGCTTGAAAATAATATATTGAATCTTTCTTAGAAATGGTAAAGATTATAGCACATAGTGATAATGTTGAATAAAAACTTTTTAGTTCTTATTCATTTTTTTTGGTGCAAAAGGAAAGTGAAAGACACAAAACTAGATATTTACTTCTTATTCTTTAAATAGTGTTCTTAGAATATATATATATATATATATATATATATATATATATATATATATATATAATTAACATATTTAATGTTTACAAAACTTAGATATTTAAATGATACTTGAAAAAGGATATATTTCATAAACAGTGTTCTTTCTCGTTGAGGATAAAAAAACCAATAAATCTTGAAGGAATAATTTGGCATAATCAAAATAAAACTCAATAAATTCCAAAATCAATTCACAGTATTGCATTTTTTTGAGAAAAAAGATTAGATTGGCCTTTAAGTTTTGATTTAGAATTTAGTAATATACAAACTGAGGAAAATAAAAACATAATAATTTTTTCAAAAAAAGAAAATTAATTAATAATGATATTGTTTGGATATTAAATAGTTCCACATGCAAAGTTGGTATGAAAAAAAGGTGACGGAAAAAACGAAAAAAAAATGGGAAGGGAAAGGTGAGAGGGTGAGCGTGGAAGGGAATCCACGTGGCTGGACGTTATGGGAGGGTTGGGGATGTCGGTCACAGGTTGTCTATTATTGAGCGGGAAGGGAATGAGTAACACTTGTTACGGTGTCATATGTATGACAGGTTGGCTAACCAATGCCACCTTCACAATCACACACATAATTTTCAACATTTTTAAACTCTTTAGATACTTAACTTCATTGAGCAAAACTCTTTAATTAATCTAAAAATAGATTTTACAGTTAAATGGAGTTTTAACTATCTCGAACGACGTGAATGATCAATATAACCTTTAAATTTCTTCATTTTTTCAATTTTATTTCTCCAATTGAAAACCAAACAGACATTAGGATTACCAAATTTCACAATGTCATAACCATATACTACATATGTTGTTATATTGTTGGACATTTCATTTCAATATTTCTAGTAGACACATTCCATTTAGTCGTTTGTCAAAATAGTATTATTAGGTACCTGTAAAGTAGAAAACTAGTAGCAAATCTAGATAGATAAGTTAATATAAATATATGCACTACACTCATACGTACACGTGTATGATAAGATTTATTCAAACGTTTTCGTGGAGATTTTCATATTCCTTGCTGGGGTAAATCTAGTAAATTCATAGACCAAAGGGATTAATGTTCTTCAATCTCCCGTCGCTTTTATATGAGTACATTGTATTTGTCTCAGGAATCACAAATCGTAGAAGCTAGGGATGGTACCCACAAGCTAATAGACCTATAGCTAGCTTCCTTAAGTATAAGCTCGACTTTGTTAATTTAATGCTCATATGATTCTCTTCTCATTATAATTAAATAAGGTTATTATAATACTACACGTTATAGTATATATAATTATAATAATAAGTTATTATAATCATAGTAATAAATTATTATAGTGTTTCTTTTAACTACGGTTACAACTAAAAAATAATAATCATAGCAACAACAGTTTTAGGTGGTAGTGTGTGTTATGCGTGAAGCTTTACAAATAATTATTCTTTCTTGTGTGATTGCTAGTTTTTAAGATTAGAAATGAGGATATGATTATGAGAAGGGAGAAGTGGATGAGGTATGAAATATATAGAAAATGGGAATCTTTTAGATGCATGGTATGGTAGGGGCATCTGAAGAATTAATTATTAAGAACTGATCCCCTACGAGCTAGTTGGTTGCATTATTGGTTTTCGCATTGATGTTGACCCTTATTCAACGACTACAAAAGTTTCTCTTTCAGAAGGCAGAAGAATTTTCTATGGTCCCGATAAACAAGTTGGTGTTATAAAATAAATGAAATTCTAAATGCAGAACATGGAGAGAATGCAGCAAAATGAGATAAATGAAAGTTTCTTTTCAGCAAATTCATATTCTTAGTGAGGGACATAAGTCCCTTTTTATAAGTTAATGGACATCTATCTTTTATTAAAATATTTATAATACTTCTTTTTAATGTTTATATTTTAGAATGTGTCTCGTTAAAGTCTTATTAGGAAAAACTCAATAAGATAAAAACCTAATAAAGGAAAAAGAGTACAATATTTTTTACAAAATAAATTCAATGATAGAATAAATAGTTCAATGCACAAGTATTTAATTCTCCCCCTTATCAGAACATCCATGTCTAAGGCGTCGAAGACCGATCTTTTGTACTAATTACTCGAAAACTTTGGTTGGTAATGATTTTGTAAGAATATCTACTAGATTTCTACATGATCGGACTTGCTGGACATTTATTTCACCATTCTTTATAAGATCATGAGTAAAGAAAATTTTTGATAAAATATGCTTTGTCCTATCTCCTTTAATATAACCCTCATTTAACTGAGAAATACAAGCTGCATTATCTTCACATAAGATTGTTGAATTACAGACCTCAACCAAACACATTCTCGACTTGCTTCATGTAATGCTAGAATTTCAGCATGATTAGATGATGTTGCTGTGATCGTTTTTTTATGGATCTCCATGAAATTGTTGTACCACTACATGTGAACAAATATCCTGTTTGTGATCAACCATTATGAGGATCAGACAAATACCCCGCATCTGTATAACCAATTAAGTTTGCCTTAGATACATATGGAAAAAATAAACTCATGTCCATTGTACCTCTAAGGTAGCGAAATATGTGCTTAATCTCATTCCAATGTCTTTTTGTAGGTAAAAAATTATGTTTTGTTAACAAATTGACAACAAATGATATATTAGGTCGTGTATAACTAGCAAAATACATTAGTAGACCAATTGCACTGAAATATGGTACTTCAGGACCAAGTAGTTCTTCATTTTTCTCTTAAGGTCGAAAAGGATCTTTGTTCACTTCAAGTGACCTTACAACCATTGGACTACTCAATGAGTGTGATTTGTCCATGTAGAACCGTTTTAGCACCTTTTCTGTATAAGTCTTTTGGTGCATTAAAATTCATTCCTTTAAATATTCTAATTATAATCTAAGACAAAACTTTGTTTTTCCCAAATCTTTCATCTCAAATTCCTTTTACAAGCAATTTACAGTCTTTGAAAGCTCTTCAGGAGTTCCGATAATATTTAAATCATCTACATAAAAAGTAATTATAACGAACTTTTTTTTGAATCTTTTCATAAAAACACATGGACAAATCAGGTCATTTTTATACCATTCTTTCAACAAATATTCACTGAAGCAATTGTACCATATACGTCCAGATTGTTTCAGTCCGTAAAGAGATTTATTCAATTTAATTTGTGACGACCCTCGTCAATTTTCTAATTTTTCACAATAGATTTTTCACTTTTAATAAAAATCCACCCGGTCTCAATATAAACTAATAATTACTTTTATTAAATATATTCAAAATAATAAAATCGTATCTAAAATAGTAATAACCGACTGAAATCGTTTGGAACTGAAACCATTAATAAAATAGAGTTATTCAGAACAGCGAAATAAGGAAAACAGAGTCAGGGGTCAATCGCCTGAGCGAGCCCCTGATTCGCTTAAGCGAGTGTCAACTCGATTGAGCGAATGCCACACAGCGAACCAAACTCACGAGTCGGGGTTTCGCTCGGAAAAGGACCACTTGGTTATGTGTCACTCGGTAACAGCTTACAATTTCATCACTCGGAAAACTCTTAGCTTTCATTCACTCGGAAATTGTTTCTCTCGGGTATACCTCACCCGGAATACATTCTTAAGCTTCACTCAAAATAGTTCGCTCGGCCAATAGCTCACTCAGGAACATCCCATCCTTCCTTCACTCGGAAAGGCTCTCTAATCTTTACTCGAAAAGAGACAGGATACTCGAGCGAGATAGGCACCAAATCAACCAGCCCTCGCTCGGACAAGACAGAATCTGCTCGGCTAGATTCACCCGGTAATCGACCTTACTACAGCAAACACTCAAGAAATTTAATATCAATTACATAACATAAATTTATGTTCACATTAGTCGGCACACCGATTCAAAATTAGTTCAACTCAATCATATAACATCACTCAGAAAACTCGATATATATATATATATATATATATATATATATATATATTACATTCATTTCAAAACCACTCGGTTCCTTGGCATCAATCCTCCACTTGGCGCATCTCCATGGCTCCGACCTCTTCCCTGTCACTGGTTACTAAAAATGTAAACCACAGCAAGGGTGAGTGTTTAGCATCATAATTAATCTAGAACGGAATTTAAATAAAATACGAGTATAAACTCCGTCCGATTCCTTTATTCTCAAACTGCACATTTCACTCGGCATTTACTCACAGTCAGCAATACACTCACACTCAGCAATCATAGCAATTAACACTCAGCACTTATTGCATTTCTCACTCGGCAATTATAACCATCACACTTGGCAAATTATGACAGTTCACATTCGTCAGATACAATAAAATTGCACTCGACAAATATAACATACTCATCAATTCTCACTGCAAGTACAATAATTCATACTCGGCAAACATAACAATTTTCCACTCGGAAAATATAACAATCACTCGGTAAATATATGAAATTACACTCGGCAAATACATTAAATCATACTCAGCAAATATTTCAATTCTCATTCGGCAATTATAACCAATTCACACTCAGCAAACATAACCATCACACTCGGCAAGTATAGCAAACTGCACTCGGCAATTCAAGCAAACTGCACTCGACAAAATCATCCAATCATCAATTGTCACAACTGACTCACATAAAATCGACGCCTAGTATCCGGATACTAAAGGATCGGCCTTCAGCTGGGAGTCCGACTTGACATCCCGTGAACCCGACTTGGTTCACCGAGCCCGACTTGGCTCCCCCTCAACCACTGGGTCATAGACCTCTGGGTAGCTCAACTGGGTCCGAATTGACCACTGAAGCCAAAAACGAGGGTAATATATACCGTCGGCCATCCCATACCACATAATCACATTTCATATCATCATCAATTAACAAATGTAACTACCAGAAACTGGCATGTGCTCTCATTACAGGGCGACCGACTTGTCAAGCCCATCCATCACATTATCACTCGGGCGACCTGCTTGTCAAGCCCATTCATCATATTGCCACTAAACACCGATTGTCACGGTATCAATATTTTAATTTCAATCGGTTTACACCACATACACACGATTAGAAACCGATCGGTGTCCATACACATACATACATTCATTCACATTCATATACCATTCGTCCAGCATCGTCAACATCAAATCCTTCTAAGTCACACACACACACAATCAGAGCCCAATCGGTGTGCACATTCATACGTACATTCATATACATATTCACACAATTTCTCTCGGCATCATCTCTTACCCGGTTCATAGTCATTCCAATGACTCGGACAGTATGTCCTATTCTAATTAATTATAACCAGAATACCCCCTTACCTCTGTTCCACGCTTTAACAATCGTTGGGTTCACTGTTCCTCCTCCGTTCCAGCACCAGCCTCCTCAAGCGTTCCACAGTGTTCGTTCCACCACCTTGAAACCACTGTCATAGCTACGTAATTATTTCAAGGTTTGATGCAAAGATGGACCTCCTTTCAAAGCTTAAAGCTCTCAACAATGGAGGAATGAAAGGAAGAAGAGAAACAGATGAAGAGGAAGAAGGTTCTCGCAGCAATGAATGATTGAGAGAGAGAAACCTTTATTTAAACTCATGGCAACCGGTCACCTGCCCAACCGGTCACTTCCAACCGGTTACCTCTTCAACCGGTCATTTCTCTATTTCCTTTTCAATTTCCTTAAAGATTTAAATTAAACCTCTCTTCTTCTAATCACACCTTTTATAATTAACCCATAATTCATAAAAAATACCAATTAAATCCTAAAAACAATTTTTAATATTTTCCACTTCTCAAAATTTTTCTATAAATATCTGGGATGTTACATAATTGAATAACTTTTTCGAGGATTTGTTTGATATACTTTAGGCAAATTAAATCCTTTGGGAAGTTTCATGTAGATATCTTTTTCAAGTGAGCCATATAACTATGCTGCAACAACATCCATTAGGTGTAAATCAAGTTTTTCACGAATTGCCAAACTAATCAAAGTATCGAAAAGTACTTGCATCCATCACTGGTGAATATGTTTCCTCAAAATCAATATCAGGTCTTTGTGAGAAACCTTGTGCAACAAGTCTTGCTTTATATCACACAGTTTCACCATTTTCATTTCTTTTTCTCGTAAAAACCCATTTGTAATCAACTGGTTTTACACCTTTGGGTGTTTGGATTATAGGCCCAAATTTGTAAGTGAGTTTAACTCTTTTTACATTGCATCTTTCTACTTGGACCAATCATTTCTTTGTGTACATTCATTAACCAATTTTGGCTCATGATTCTTATCATCATTTATAATATCAAGATCTACTTTGAATGCAAAAATTCATCAACATCGACTTCATGTCGATTACATTGTATTCCATCCATGACATAATTTATTGAGATCTCTTTATTTTTATCAATTTCAGGTACCTTAGTTTCTTCTAGATTTGAAACCTCGATTATGTTTGGAAACTCTTATGGAGTCTTTATATCCTCGATTCGACTATCTTCTTTATTTATTTTTATTTTTCGAGGACTTTTATCTTTAGAACCAATAAGTTTGCCACGTTTTATTTTGGCTTCAAACTCATTTGCAATTTTAGATTGTCCTGTAGGGATATCAATCGTTATTGGGGTATTAATAGCTGGTATGTGTGACTTAGTCACCTTTTTGGATCAGCAAATGCATTTGCAATTGGTTTGCTAAATTTTGCAAACTAATTATTTTCTGAACTTCTAGTTCATATTGTTTTGTTCGAGGATCAAGATGTGATAGAGATATCTTGTAACATCCTATAGTTTTATTATATTTTATATATATATAAAAGGATAAAATTGTATGGAAAATTATAATTTATAATTTTGACAAAATTAGCTTAAGGTTCTTTAGAACTGATTGTTGTAATTTATAGAATTTTATGAGAACTTTTGGATATTTTCAGAGGTAAGTGAAAATAGTCCAAAATAAAGTCGGTTAGGTCTAAACTAGTATAGAAAATATTATCAAAAAAATTATGAAACTTGATAGGGAGTTTAGATACGTGCATAAGAGCTTAAGTTTAAAATTTCATAAAGTTTAAAGATCGTTTGGTTAGAAAAGTAAACCGATAAACTTATAAAAATGAGTATTTAAACATTTAGTAATTGAAATATTTAGAGTAAATCCATTAAAAAGTTATATTATTTTACTAAATACATTTTGAGTGTTCATAATAAAAATTTAAGTATAAAATTTATCTCATAAAAATAACCATAGTATAGTTATGGATAATTATAAAAAAATAAAAAATAAAAATATTCTTCCCTATATAAGGGTGATCAACCCTGTCATTTTCATTGCACTTTCTTTTTGCTCTTTTTATCTTCCTCCTACACCAATTTAAGGTAATACTTTTATTGTTTTTTCCCCTTCTTCAATCACTTTCTCTAGCTTGCAAATAAACATATATATATATATATATATATATATATATGTACATTACTGTTACTTTTTCACGAATAGTTTAGGTGTTGATTTGTTTATTTATTTATTTATTTAATTGTTTATTCATTTATTTATTTTATTTTTATTTATTTATTTGTTTTCTAAATGTTTAATTATTTAGTTAATTGCTTATTTAATTGTTTATTTAATTTTTAATTAATTATTTAATTGTTTAATGATTTGTTTAATTGTTTATTTATTTAATTATTTGTTCATTTAGTTGTTTAATTGTTTATATGCTTAGTTATTTATTTACTTGTTTATTTATTTATTTATTTATTTTATTCATTTATTTACTTTGTTATTTTTTATTATTTTATATTATTATTTACTCTGTTATTGTTTTTTATTATTAATTCTGTTTTTAATTAATTCATTTATTTATATATATTTGTTTTATTTACTGTTTATTTATTTATAATTTATTATTGTTATTTATTTATGTATTTATTTACTTATTCATTTACTTATGTAAATGTTGATTCATTTATTGACTTATTTAAATATCAATTTATTTATTTACTTTATTTATTTTTATTATTACTGTTCATCTATAATTTAGTTTGGTCATTTTTATTCATTTATCTAATTAATTAATTTATAGTTATCTATTAATTATCCATTCATTCATTTATATTTTTTTACTTATTTATTTATTTTGAACTATTTTTATTGTTATATATTATTTATTATGCTTATAATGTTTATTTAATTATCATTTATTTAGTTATTTACTTTATTCCTTAATCATTTATTTATTTACTTTATTCTTTAATCATTTATTTAATTGTTATCTTTTTATAAATGGATGTTTTATTATTGTTATACACTTTTAAAATTTATGACAATACCATTTTAATATTATTGTGTTATTATAATGAATATCTAATTATCAAAAATTTTCTCATTTTTAATATCGCTATATTAAGTGTCAAATAAAACAAAAGTATAATAAAATAAGATGAACTAAACACTAACAATAGGAACCTATGTGATCCGGTCTCAATACCGGTATCCGATCTGCTATACATATTTCAAAGTCTTTGATGAGACATCTACGTGTAACCGGTGTCATCGGTATACATCCGGACTGTAATTCCGTATCAGGCGTTCTCCCTATACCGGTTGTTCAGGATAACACCATAACATCGGATAATACACACGTCACTGTGCAAAAGACAAGGATTGTTGCTACAGGGATCGATCAATAATTCCCTGCACTACGAGCCAAATTCTGCTCACGGGAATGGTCAACTTGTTCCCTAATCCTAGTCTACATTCTCTATGCTCAATATAAAATAGCCACTTGACCCAATCATGCAGGTAAGTGCGCAATATAATAATGCTAATGGGAGTTGGTGGTTCCCCACCAACGAGTCCTCGTTAATCGAGCCAATCAGGTATATGAACTCACTTCATGATTGAGGTGGGGGATCTTCTTCAGCTCATTTACGACTGATTCCTTTCTGAATACATTCCTTACTTGGAATATTTCTGACTTGAGCGTCGGAGAATCTTTGCAGGTGACACCACCATTCGCCCACTTCAACGCGTTAGGTCGGTGTGAAGGATCTCCAGAACGCCCAATCCGCTCTCTTTACTCAAGGACAACGGATACCTACACCGGATATACATATATTCGGTCTCTTATACGGTATTGATATACTGTTCGTGACTGGCTTGAGATCGGATCTCTTGACCCCGGTCCAGGACAGATCATTGGCACGCCCAGTGGGACCCGGTAAAGTTATTCCCATATCCTTTGACAGAGCAAGTAATCCACAATGGAAGGCGAAGCACAAGACTTCATGGAGAATCAAGCTGAAGGCAGAACCAATCCCAACGCCTTCAGAAAACTCAACTTTGATTCTCATGGGGGCAGCTCAAAGAAGATAGTAACTGTGTCTGATCCTGATCCCCGCGATGAGTTGATCAAACAACTTCAGAGGGAACTCGCTGAATTGCGAAGAGAAAAAAGGCAAAGCGAGGATAAAGAATCATCTCACACGCGAAACACTCCCCACACGACTGATGGTGAAAAGTCCACCACTCTTCAGTACTCAAATATCCCTACGTTTGAGGGGGGAGGACAGACTCGTGATTCTGAGGATGCAGCTTCCCGAAGAAAGAGAGATTCAACAACAGCACCCCCATTGTCTTACAATTTAAAAGTTCCTTTTTCAAGGAGACTTATGGGCATCAGCATCCCCAAGCACCTTCAAACTACTCAACCACTTTCCATCGGAAAGTATAATGGTGAAACTGATCCAACTAAGCACCTTGATGCTTATGTGTTTGAAGCCATGTACTTGGGAGCTGATGAAGATGTGATGTGCCGAATGTTCCCTCGAACATTGTCTGAGGAGGCCCTCGGGTGGTTTAAAGGCCTGCCTTCTGGATCCATAGATTCTTGGACGGAAATGGCAGCTGCCTTTGAAACCCACTTTGTCATCTCCAGAGACGTGCCCAAGACGTCCCATACCTTAGCTCAGATTAAGCAAGGTGAAACAGAGGGCTTAAAAGATTTTTTGAAGAGGTTTTATAAGGAAGCAGCCCTGGTTCCTAACCTCACAGAATCTATCAAGCTGCATATCGTTATTGAGGCATTGCAGCCGAGTTCAGCTTTCGCTCTTTCATTAGCAAAGAGCCCTCCAACAACTTTTGAGGAGTTCAGAAAGAAAGCCTCAAAATACATAAGTATAGAGATGCATTTGGAGGCAATAGCTGCAAAGAAAAAGCCCCCAGCACCACTTCCTCAAACCTAGAAGGGTAAGGATAAGACGAGGTCAGAACGCATGGAGAGGCCATTTACAAATCCTAAGGTTGATAACCACCCTCCTCGACCTCGAGAAAGGCACGTCAATTCCTTCAGCCATTATGCACAATTATCTGCCAGGCCGTCTCAGATTTTAAGAGAGGTCGGATGGCCAATGCTCAGCACATATGGCATTAGAAGACCAGCCCCTATGAAAAGACCAGGAAATTCACGTAAGTACTATGATTTTCATGAACAAAATGGTCATTCAACTGACGAATGCCAAGCTCTAAAGAACGCGGTTGAGACGCTAATTAGAGAAGGCAAGTTGAAGCAATACCTGTTCAAAGAAAAATCCTTTGACAGGGCAGAACGGAATGAGAAAAGAGAAAGAGATCCAGACGATGGGGATGACAATAACCCCAGTCCGGTTCGAAAGTTCTCTGCTGCAGAGAAGCAAAAAGGTGTGATGACTGATAATGCAGCACAGAAAGACAGCATGCCCCAGCAACAACGTCAGGGCCGACGTGAAGTTATTGACATGATTGCTGGAGGGTTCGCTGGAGGAGGAGCTTCAATTACAGCCCGTAAGAATCATCACAGAATGATTCTGTCTGTGCAAGGGAAAGTCAAAGACAATCGCCCTTACAGAGGTGGGATGGAAGCTCCCACAATCTCTTTCTCTGACGAGGATTTTGGCCCAACCATTCCTGGTGGTGACGATGCTGTAGTCATCACTGCTGTGATCGCCAACAAGGACGTCCGAAGAATCCTTGTTGACCAGGGAAGTTCCTGCGATGTTATTTTCTATAATTGCTTTGAAAGAATGGGTTTTAAAGACTCAGACTTACAGCCTTACACGCAGGAACTAACAGCTTTCAATGGTGCAAAGCAACCAACTAAAGGGTATCTTGATACCCTTATCTCGTTTGAAGGCGAGCCAGGAGCCAGGACGGTTAGGTCTCGGGTGCTAGTGATTGATGTCAAATCACCTTTTAACGGCATCATAGGCCGTCCCACTCTGAATGCAATGGAGGCAGTTGTATCAACCCCACATCTCCTTATCAAGTTCATTGACAAGGATAATGCTGTGTCATCTATCCGGGGTGATCAAGAGATGGCTAGGTACTGCTACAACCTTAGCCTCAACATGACAAAGCTGGACGCCTCCAATAAAAAGAGGAAACTTAATGATGCTGGAACATCGGCTGGATCTGTAAGCCTTGTCGACCTGGACCCTAGAGCGGATTTGAACATTGATCCGTTCAACCCATCAAAGCCCACACCGGATGGAAGTTCCAGGGACATCGTCTTGGGAGATTCTCCAGAAAAGATCACCCATATCAATGACAACCTAGATACTGAAATAGAGCAGCGACTGCTGGCTCTCTTGCAAGAGTTTAAAGACCTCTTTGCATGGACCGCAGCCGATATGCCAGGCATAGACCCTGAATTCTGCTGTCATAAACTTTCCGTCTATCCAGAGACGAAACCTGTGGCCCAAAAGAAAAGACGATTGGGCCCAGAGAAACAGAAGGCAGCTTGCCAGCAAACTGAGGAATTGCTGAAGGCCGGATTTATCAGGGAAATCCGATATTCCTCTTGGCTTTCGAATGTGGTGATGGTCCCTAAATCCAATGGTAAATGGAGAATGTGCATTGATTACGTGGACCTTAACCGTTGCTGTCCAAAAGATCCTTATCCTCTTCCTAATATAGATCGGATGGTGGATGATTCCTCTGGTTATCAATACCTGAGTTTCATGGACGCATACTCTAGTTACAACCAAATTCCGATGTGCGAAGAGGATCAAGAGAAGACAGCTTTCATAAATGATCGTGGTGTCTTTTGCTATACAGTCATGCCCTTTGGCCTGAAAAACGCTGGGGTGACATATCAGCGCATGATCAACAAGGTTTTCGAAGGTATGCACACCAAACTTTTTGAAGTATATATTGACGACATAATAGCAAAGACACCGGTTGGTGGCGATCATATTGAGGACCTACGCCAAATATTCACCCGTTTGAGACAATTTAACATGAGGCTGAACCCAATGAAGTGCACATTTGCTGTCCCTGCTGGGAAGTTTTTGGGTTTCATGTTAACTCAACGTGGTATTGAAGCCAATCCAGGGAAGTGCCAAACGATTCTAGACATGCAGAGTCCTAAGAATCTCAAAGAAGTCCAATCCCTGAATGGCAAGGTAGCAGCTTTGGCACGATTCATGCCAAAGATGGCTCACAGGTCGCTCCCCCTGTACAAAATACTGAAAAAGTCCAAGAAATTCGAGTGGGGACAGGAACTAGAAAAAGCTTTCCAAGAGCTTAAGGAGGTGTTGTCCAAACCTCCCATTCTCACAAAGCCTGACCCCGAAGACACACTCATTCTGTACTTGGCTATTTCAGATGAGGCTTTGGGCGTTGCCTTGATAAAAGAAACTCCCGAGGGACAAAGACCGGTCTATTTCACTAGCAAGACCTTGCAAGGTGCTGAGATCCGGTATCAGAAAATTGAAAAGGCCGCCCTCGCTGTTGTTTGGGCCTCACGACGGTTGCGTCCGTACTTTCACGCCCATCCGATCATAGTAAGAACGGATTTACCACTCCGTTCTGTCTTAATCAAGCCCGATCTCGCTGGGAGGATGATCAAATGGTCTATTGAACTCTCTAAGTTTGATATATCCTACGAACCCCGCAGCGCTATTAAAGCTCAAGTCCTGGCTGACTTTATTGTGGAAATGACAGGGACTGATCCAGATTACCCTCGAGTCCATTGGACCATTTACGTTGATGGTTCATCAAACCAAAGAGGCTCTGGAGCGGGTGTAGTTCTAGAAAGTGACGACGGAGTACACCTGGAGATCTCCCTTCGTTTCAATTTCAAAACATCCAACAACCAAGCTGAGTACGAAGCTTGCTTGGCCGGGTTAAGAGCTGTGATTGACATCGGAGCTTCTGAGGCGACACTCTGCAGCGATTCACAGCTGGTGATTTCGCAGATCTTAGGAGATTATCAAGCTCGCGAACCTCAACTCCAATTATACTTGAACTGTGTCAAGGAGTTGACTGAGAAATTCTCAAAGGTGGAATTCAAGCATGTTCCACGTGAAGAGAATACGAGAGCGGATATACTCTCCAGGTTAGCAAGCACTAAACGACCAGGTAGCACCACTACGCTGGTTCAAAGCACGCTAACGTCGCCCAGCATTCCTCTTTTCCCTTCTCTAAACGCCATAATGACTAACTCCCTTTACGGGGATACATGGATGGCTCCTTACATCCGTTATTTGGCTGATGGACAATTACCTACAGACGAGAAGGAAAAGACAAGGTTAAGGAGAGAATTACCATATTTCACTATGATTGATGGTAATCTCTACAGAAGGGCACTCTCTGTGCCCTATTTGATCTGTCTCAAAGAGGATGAAGTGCAAGATGTCATGGAGGAAGTGCATGGAGGACAATGTGGACACGACGCCGGAGGAAGAAGCTTAATGCGAAAAATCCTCAGGGCTGGATACTGGTGGCCCACGATGAAGCAAGACTCCATTGACTTCGTCAAAAAATGCGATGCTTGCCAAAAATTCTCTAACCTTCACCACACACCGGTGGAAGAACTCTTCACATCCGCTGTTCCATGGCCCTTCTACCAATGGGGTTTGGATATTCTGGGCCCCTTTCCAACTGCTCCTGGGGGTATCAAATATCTCATTGTAGGGGTCGATTATTTCACTAAGTGGATAGAAGCAGAGCCGGTGGTACATATTACTTCAGCCCGAACTCATCGTTTCATGTATGAAAACATCATAACACGGTTCGGGGTCCCAGCACGGATTGTCACAGACAATGGCACCCAGTTCACGGATAAAAAATTCACAGATTTGCTTGAAGGGTTAGGAATAACCCAAATATTCTCATCTGTCGAACATCCCCAAACTAATGGTCAAGCTGAAGTGGCCAACAGGGAGGTGCTGAAGGGACTAAAGAAACGCCTTGGTGAAGCCAAGGGCGGATGGACAGACCAGCTGTGTCATGTCCTATGGGCATATCGGACAACGCCTCATTCATCCACCAATGAATCCCCATATCGCCTAACATACGGGGTCGAGGCAATGATACCTGTGGAACTGCAAATAGCTTCCACAAGGGTTAAGTACTTCTCTGAAGAAACCAACAATATTAACTTGGCATCCGAAATGGATGTCATACAAGAACTCAGAGAAGACGCTTTCATCAGGGATCAAGCCATCAAAGCCAAAGTTGCTCTCCGGTACAACAAACGAGTCCAATCAAGGACTTTCAACGTTGGAGATTTGGTTTTGAGGAAAGCAAGTATAGGGAACAAATTCGCTCATCAAGGCAAATTAGCCCCGAACTGGGAAGGCCCATACAGGGTATCCGAGGTCACTGGCAAAGGCTCTTACCGCCTTGAAAACCTTGATGGCACTCCAATCCGAAATAAATGGAACACCCAAAACTTGCGCATCTACTATAGCTAGCTGTTGGAACCATCTACACTCTCCTATCCTTATTTTGGATTGAATACTGGAGAATTTATTTTCACAGCTACGCTCTCATTGTAATTCTTATTTTTGATTTAATAAGAATCTCTCACAACAATTTAACTCTTTCGAGTTTTTCTTATGCTGTGATTTTCAGCTTATCCGGTGTACAGAAGCATATTCAGGACGGATGATCTCAGCTACTTATTCTGTAGTTGACGATGTAACTCCTCGAATATGCGCAACGCACAAGAACATACTCAGGATGGATGATCTCAATTACCCATTCTGTAATTGACGACGTAACTCCTCGAGTGTGTCTAAGTATAGAAGGCCCAGATTGTAGGATTAAACCGAACTCTGGGTACGGTTAGTAAGTTTGGCTGAACACCGGTGAAGGCTCAGATTGTAGGATTAAACCGAACTCTGAGTACGACTAGTAGGATTAACCGAACGTCGGTGAAGACCTGAGTGGTAGGATTAAACCGAACCTCAGGACATGGGTTGTAGGGCTGGTCCTTCTTCAAGGCCACAAACCGAACCCCATTCGAAGACTACATGGGTTGTAGGGCTGGTCCTTCTTCAAGGCCACAAACCGAACCCCATTCGAAGACTACATGGGTTGTAGGGCTGGTCCTCTTTCAAGGCCACAAACCGAACCCCATGCGAAGGCTTGGGCGCAGTAAGCTGGTTCTTCTTCAAGATCACGCTGAACCCCAAGTGACAGGTGCAGTAGGTTCAGGATTAGCCCTGATCTGAACTCCGTGTTGAAGGCTCAGATTGTAGGATTAAACCGAACTCTGAGTACGACTAGTAGGATTAACCGAACGTCGGTGAAGAAGAACGGCTAGTAGGATTAAACCGAACGCCAAATATGACAAGGACAGTAGGATCAAACCGAACTCCAAACACAACAAGTAAGTTGTACTGAACTCCATATTAATACTCTCTTATGAAGTCCTTTATTTGGAAGTTTTATAACTGACTCATGAACTCCGACACAAACAATTCACTCGGGTACGCCATAATCTAAGGCATATTCACCCGAAATCTCTCAGTCGGAAATATTTGAAGAGGAATGTCTATTTTAAATCCTCACTCTTAAAAGCTCTCACGAGAAAATCTCACTCAGAGTTTATTCAAAGTGATAATCACCCAATGATACCGGGGGACAACATCAACGGTTTAACGAATATCTTGAGGAATGAACTCTCGTCTAAACGATCTCACAGTCATTCCCCTTAAGCCGTTCTTGAGGCGATGATGTGTTCCCTCACAAGTGGTGATTTTATTATGAAATTCATTTCGCATGTATATGTCCGGTATGGAGATTTTGTTTTACAATCCGATCTTCATTACTTAAATCTGGAATAATACAATACACATGCAGTCCCTCTATTAAAGTTGTTTTTCACTAAACAAGAATGGAGGTAAAAAACTCTTTTATTGATAAAATGAGAATTATAATTCGTGTAATAATCCGGAGCTGATCCCGGAATACAGCGAATTTGAATCAATAAAATGAAAAAGGGAAAACAAGGAAGGCCCTACTTTCTCTGGCTTGAGTCTCCTTCCTTCCCTTCGCCTTTGCCTCCGGTCTTGCCTTCTTCGGTGCGAGAGCTTGATCCTGTACTTATGGGCTTCAGGAGGGAAGGTCCCATTGATTGACCTTTAGGTAAAGGAGCAAACTTATAAGGAGTGTTAGGCGGACTCTCATGACGGTTATCAACGACGGCCACCAGTTTCCCTTGGTGAAACTCATAGAACGGATCAATGCCGTTCAGATTAATTGACACCTTGGGATTCCGGTATAGCACTTGACGAACTGCCAACCCGAAAGCCTCCTTGACTGCTTGATCACACATATTTACAGCATCGTCTAAGTCTGCTTTCAGGGTCTTGACTTCGTCGGTCGAATCCGCCAACTTTAAGAACAACTCCTTTTCCTTACGTGACCAATCATCCACTCCTCGAGAATGGACGACCTTAGCCTCCTTCAACCCCTCTTCTAGCTTCGAAGAGCGTTCCTTCTCAACACAAAGGTTGGCATGGAGGTCAGCATTGATTTTCTTCTGATCAAGAACTTGACCCTCCAGCTCCTTGGCAAGGTTCTTCAGCTTGGCAATTTCTTCATCCTTCTTCTGAATTTCTTCTCTGGAAGCTTCTAATTTTCCTTCTAATTGGAGGATGATTGCCTTGTCCTTGCCAACCACTGAGGTGAGCCTCTCGTTCTCTTCTATGAGCCCACGAACCGACTTGAGGAGCCCGGATAACTCAGCCAAGTGCTTCTGTCCGTCGTCGCAAGCTCTGATTATTTCATCATTCTTCAACGAGGGCTTCACCTTGGGTGAAGGTTCAGGAACGCCCTCAGGAACAGAGCCCTCAAACACCGGGTGTTGAACAAGACCGGAACTACCTTCAAGAAGGCAAGGGGCTTTGGGCGCGAAATAAGTCGTTATTGGCTTCACCCCATAAGTGATTACACTGCCTGGGGCATCAGGAGTGGGCTCTTCCGCTCTCTTTTCTTTAGAAGGCCCTGGCTCAGCAACCCCTCTTGAAGTTTTTGGTTTTTTGGGCGAGGATTGACGGTCTGAGATCTTCGAGGGGCTACGCTTTGACCTCTTCTTTTTCTCCACAACCTTCTCAGATCCGCCCTTGATCAGAGGAATATTGTCACCAGCAGACGAAGTTAATATTATCATCTCAGCAGTAGCCTTCTTCGAGTTCCGCTTCGCCTGAATGTCATTTTCAGCCGCAACGGAAGTCTCTCTGGCCTTGAGTCCTTTTAGCCTATTCATCTCTGGTGACTCGCTTTGAATTTCACCTGCAAAATCAAAAGGCAAAATTAGAGACGAAAAATTTTCAAGGCAAATGACATAATAACGCATGAGGAATGGCAGGGAAATTACGTAAATATTCCTCGCAAGTAGACTTTGGTCCTAACAAACGCCTGCAGGAGAAAAATTGGTGCGAGGCTGTGTAGGACTGAAGAGCCGAAAGAACGGAGATGGAAGATGGGCTCAGTTCGTCCTCCTCAGTGTAGTACGCCTGGGAGGTTAGCAAGAAATGCTCATGAGTCCAAGCCACTGGGAATTTTGGAATCCCATCTTCTGTTAACCAAAAAATTGGTTCATTCGGATGGACGTTGATCTTCGTATAATAAGATTTGAATGAACGCCCATCAACTTTGGCGGAGTCAGTGTACGCCTCGAAGTTGATGATCTTGGAGATAGTCCGGAGGGATATCAAGCTCACTCCTCCTTTCTCCTTATTCGCACGACGAACCACTTGAGTGAAGTAGAAAAGCATGGCCACCGTCGGTTTAAAGTTGAAGTGCTCCCCAAGCACTTCAAGAGAGCGGACCAATCCCCATCCATTAGGGTGAAGTTGCGAGGGGGCGCAGTCCAGGAATCTCAGGACTCCCATCTCAAACTTCGTCAAGGGGAAACGCACGCCCAAGTTCAGAAATAAAAAATCATACATGAACAAGGACCTCTCGTCCGGTGTATGACATATCCGTTCTGATGGAAGGGGAGCGAGCATCTTAAAACACCATTTGTATTTGTCCTTCCTCCAAACCGTAAACCGCGGCTCCAGCTCCCCTTCATCCTCCCGAGCGTGGATGGACGGGGTTTCACGAAACTCCTCAGCCACCCAGCTGAATGGGCGTTTCTGTTGGAATTTCACCCAGTCTATCCGGTGTGCAACCACATTGCATAGGCCGGATTGGGTCTTCAAGATATACTTCTCAGAAGGAGATTCCCCTTCAGATGATTTCCTCCCAGTAGCTTTCTTTGTCACCATTGTGAAAGCTTTGATGCTGCGATAAAATTTCACATCATCAGAGAGATACAAATCCCCACTTTCGACGCTCTCACTGGAGGAGGAAGACTCTGAAGAGGGTATAATCACCCTTCGCCTTTGATATTGCGACTCCTCCCCCCCTGTATACTGTGGCCTCGACTGGAAGATCACTGGGATCCTCCCACCACGAACATTAGGGTTTTGAGCCAAAGCCCTTCTTCCTCTTCCTCTAGGGCTAACGCCACTGAAGCTAACACCCTTCCTAGCCATTCTCAAATATTGAAAAGAGATACAAAAAACGAAGGGAAAGTGGTTACCTAAGGATAGTGAATTGAAATTCACAGAGGCGGACACGAAGAACTTCTTGGAACTTTTGCAGAGGTTCGTCAAGGAAGCAAGAAGAAATGGTAACTGAGATTGCCGAATATGCCTATATCAGCGCACAGAAATTTTTCAAATATCCACTAAACACAACCTGTCGTTTACCCCCAAACGACTCCCCGTTTAGTGGACCAAAATTGTCGTTTAGTACCTCAAGGCGCGAAAATGCCATCGTTTTGTCACAGAGCCATCAAAATGGGCCTATTAAAACCAAATACTAGGCCCAACAATACTATGCATGACAGTTACTAAGACATGCGCACTCAACGCAATAATGGCGCGCCCACGTGAATTAAGGCATTAAATGTCCAATCATTAGAAACGTGGCCACCATTACTCGAATACCAAGGGTTGCGAAATTCGATAAACTTCTGATATTCCCATTGTCGAATCTGCCCTTAAAATTTCATCACTACGGAACATGGTTCCCAGAGCGGATATTTACACTTCGGTGCAATTCCGAAATCCAAACGTGCTATGGTCAATATAGCTCATATGAGCAAGACAACTGCTTCCTCACATCAGCTAGGGGGCTAGTAGAGGTAATACTCGGATTTCGGATGGATGCAAAAATTGCCTAATCCGCACTCCCATGATTGGAAAAAATTCACCAGGACGGATGATCTCAATCACTTATTCAGTGATTCGATGATGTAACTCCTGGTACGAAGAACTCCAATAATCATTCCAGGACGGATGATCTCAATCACCTATTCAGTGATTCGATGATGTAACTCCTGGTATGAACAATTCTCATCACCATTCTGAGAAGTATTCACTAAATCCGTAATCCTACAATTGAAAAATGTCTCCAGGACGGATTATCTAAATCACCTAATCTGTGATCTGACGATGCAACTCTTGGTGTTGTGTACTTTTCCAGAACGGACAATCTCAATCACCCATTATGTGATCTGACGATGTAACTCCTTGACATGGTGTACCTGCCCAGGACGGATGATCTCAATCACCTATTCTGTGATATGACGATGTAACTCCTGGCGCCATACACACCTCAAGGACGGATGATCTCAATCACCTGTTATGTGATCCGACGATATAACTTCTGGTGCTGTACACATCCCCAATACGGATGATCTCAATCACTTATGAAGTGATTTGATGACAAAACACCTGGCATGATCAATTCATATAATCATTCTTATGATGGAAAATTCCGAAAGTCAGTCCGCACTTTCGCTTTCAAGTGGTATTCTCCCAGGACGGATACTCTTTATCACCTATTCTGTGATACAACGACGTAACTCCTGGCGTAGAAAAAACTCCCATCATCATCCTTATGATAAAGGACTCAAACACCACTTCCTTGCAGTTCCCTAAGCTTGGAACAATATTGTCATCTCCTGTGAGAGCATTACGGATTAAAAGCAGTCATCCGTCCTGTTACACTACTCTACTGAACAGCGGATCGACCCATCTTTCCCCAAGAGAATTAAGAAGATTAAGGATCACGCCCCAAAGACAGGCACCTTCTTCTTAATACACACTTGGGGACATGTATATATTTATCCGTTCTAAATTTTATTTGTTGTTTAATCTTCTGAGGTAGTTGTTTCAATCCGATCTCAAGATTAATTATACAGAACGGATTAGTAACGATTTATATATACATGAAACGACGAAGATAAATTTCTTCAATCAAAACTCATTCATTGAAATGAAATTACATACAATAGTTTAAAATCCGGAGTTGATCCCGGTACACAACTATACATATAAATGAAAAGAATACTACGGAGGAGGGATCTGCTCTTCAGCTTTTGGTGCCTCCTCAGCACCGGGCTCTCGTGCTCCTTCCTTTGGAATCTCCACAGGAGTCTCACCTCCAGGAGCCTCAGCCCTTTCTTCAGAAGAGGGAACCTCGGACACAGGAAAGACGTAATCAGGTCCCATGGATTGACCCTCAGGAAGAGGAGCCAAACCATACAAGGACGTCGGTGGATCTTCGTGACGACCATCCACCACTGCGACTAACTTTCCCCCATGGAATTCATAGTACGGATCCATCCCATAAAGGTTAAGTTTCGCAGTGGGGTTGCGGTAGAAGACTTGGTGTATGGCTAGGCCGAAGGACTCTTCAACAGCCCGGCTGCATATGTCAACAGCTTCTTCTCTCTCAGCTTTCGCTGTAGCCAATTCTCCCCGCAACTTGGACAGCTCCTCACTAGATACTTCGGACTCCGCTTTCCTAGCCTTCAGTCCCTCTATTTCAAGAAGGAGTTTCTTCTCCCTTTGAGACCACTCCTCAGTGTCAGCCTTATTTTTATCCTGGCTGCTACGGAGTTCTTCCTCCTTCTCTGCCACTTTGCCTTCCAAGTTTTTAAGATCGCCTTTGAGCTTGAGATTCTCTTTGGTTATGAGATCCCCAAACTCCTTAGACTTGTTAAGACGATCTTCCATTAACTTCATGGCGGCTTTGTCTTTTTCTGAGGAAAGGTTGAGCTCTTCTAATTTGTCACTCAGCTCCTCAACCTTGTTGACGTTCTTAGCCAACTCACTGACGGAAGATAGCATTCCAGCAAGTTCGGCTAGCTGCCACCTTCCGGCCTCACACGCTTCTTCAATTTCTTTAACGCTAAGCGTAGGCCGGAGTTTGTACATCGGTGGTGGAAGAGTGGCAGGAGTAGAACCTTCGTAGGAGAGGAAGGGGGTGAGAAACGAGGTCGTTGGGAAGGAGGTCGGATTTGACCCAGAAGCCCCAGCAGCAGTTTCTTTATTAAGACTAGAGGGAGCACCAGCTGCTTCCGAAGTTTCAACAAGCTTATCCTCCAGAGTTTTGCACTTTTTGGACGGGCCTCCCACTGAGTCATTCTTGATTTTTCTTCTCCTCTCAGAAACTGGAGGATGGCCCGTGGATTCATCAGCGGCAGAAGAACCGCCCTCAACCAACGGAACGTCCCCTTCAGCATCCGAGGTCAGTATTATTAACTCAGGACGATCCTTGGTTGAGGGCCTGGGCTTCACTTCATTTTCACGGGTAACGGATTTACCAGCCGCCTTGAATTTCTTCAATTTGTCCATTTCTGGAGTTTCCTGTTCTATTTCACCTACATGAACAAACACAAGATGTCAGCAACTACAAATATTCTATATATATTTGGTAAAGGAGGAAAGATGAAATAAAACGAGAAGTACGCAAATATTCCTCCCGGACTCCGCTTGAGCTACTTAGCAAACGCCTACACGAAAAGACGTGACGACCTGTAGTGTGCGATTCAAGTGCGAACAACACTCTCGACGTCTCACGAGACAGATCGGATTGATCAGTGTAGTACGCGTGCGAGCTCAAGAGGAAATGTTTGTGTGTCCAACTCAGGGGAAATTTGTCAACATCCTCTTCGTCCTTCCAAAATTTTGGTTTGCCCTTCTTAATGGAGATGCGAGTGAAGTAAGTCTTGAAGGACTTCCCATCAACCTTGGCAGAATCCGTATAAGACTCAAAGTTCACAAAGGAACAGAGAGTCCGGAGAGTCACCAGACCAACTCCGCCCTGCTTGTTTGCCCTTCGAACTACCTGAGTGTAGTAGAACAACATCGCTACAGTTGGCGTGAAATTGAAGTGCTCCCCAAGCACTTCGAGAGCTCGGATGAGGCCCCAACCGTTGGGATGAAGTTGGGAGGGTGCACAGTTCAGGAACTTCAAGACGCCCATCTGGAGTTCGGTTAGAGGAAAACGAACTCCCAGATAATGAAAAATGAAGTCATACATATATACAGAGCGGTCATTAGGGACGACATGACATATCCGCTCTGTCGGAAGTGGTGCATAAACCCTATACCACTTTTTCGTCTCTTCATCCGAACTCAGCGTGAACCTCGGTTGAATCCGGGATCCCTCCTCATCCGCATGACGGGAGGCCAAGTCCTTAAACTCACTGGACACCCAGCAGAAAGGCCATTTAGCCTGAACCTCCTCCCAATTCAGCCTCGAAGCAACCACGCTGAAGAGACCTTCAGCTGTCTTCGAAATGGCACTATCTCCAGAAGATCCTTCTCCAGTTGCCATTGGAAATATCTAGACCGAACTCCTTAATCTACAATAAGAAATAAAATGTCGTCAGAAAGTTGCAATCATTACTCACTGCATTTTAAAAGCAATTACAATCAGAGGGCGACTCTGAGAAGGGAAAGGTCACTTCCCGCAGTGAGTAAGATCCCCTTTCTGAGCGACGCGATTCAGTCTTAGGAAGAATTACAAGGATTCTTCCCCACGACTATTAGGGTTGAGGGAAACTGATTCCCCCCCTTTAGTTGAAGCTTACTTTCTATAACTAAGAGTTGCAAACCAAAGCGAAACTAGAGCAACGAGGAAGAGATAATTACCTCAAATGACAGTGATGAATTTGAGGAACGAAAGAACCCTCGCAATGTAGGCAGCAAACTTCCTTGCAAAATTTCTGTAGAGTTTCGTTGAGAAAACAAAAGCAAGTGGAACCCAGAATCCACTAAGTATTCCTTTTATAGGAAACGAAGAGGTTCGGTTACCCCCTCTTGAAGTTGTGTCGTTCTCGATAAAACGCATTCGTTCACAAGCGAAACGACACAACCGTTCCAAATTCTTGGGCGCCAAAACGATAGCGACTCAGTGAAGGGCTATCCACTAGGCCCACAAGTTTCGAAAACTTCAGGCCCATTAAGCCCAAAACGACGGTTAATGAGATTTTCATCTCAGACGCAATAATTGCTTGCCCACGTGATTAAAGCATTAATGTCTAATCATGCAACGCAATTCACGCTTTACAGCCGTTACACGAACTTCAAGAGCTTTCAATTCCAATAAACTCTTGAAATTCTCACACGCAACGAATCTTTGTCTGAATCCGTTGTGAACGCACCAACAGGTCGGATCTATTAATTTTAGAACGGTTCTTTACGAATGACAACAGATGCTAAGGAACTGTTACACACGTAAGCTTACCGATATTAAGACCTCTCGCAGGTTGAGTAGCTTATGTGAACAACCATTCGGTCCCTCACACAAGCTAGGGGACATATGATCCGGTCTCAATACCGGTATCCGATCTGCTATACATATTTCAAAGTCTTTGATGAGACATCTACGTGTAACCGGTGTCATCGGTATACATCCGGACTGTAATTCCATATCAGGCGTTCTCCCTATACCGGTTGTTCAGGATAACACCATGACATCGGATAATACACACGTCACTGTGCAAAAGACAAGGATTGTTGCTACAGGGATCGATCAATAATTCCCTGCACTACGAGCCAAATTCTGCTCACGGGAATGGTCAACTTGTTCCCTAATCCTAGTCTACATTCTCTATGCTTAATATAAAATAGCCACTTGACCCAATCATGCAGGTAAGTGCGTAATATAATAATGCTAATGGGAGTTGGTGGTTCCCCACCAACGAGTCCTCGTTAATCGAGCCAATCAGGTATATGAACTCACTTCATGATTGAGGTGGGGGATCTTCTTCAGCTCATTTACGACTGATTCCTTTCTGAATACATTCCTTACTTGGAATATTTCTGACTTGAGCGTCGGAGAATCTTTGCAGGTGACACCACCATTCGCCCACTTCAACGCGTTAGGTCGGTGTGAAGGATCTCCAGAACGCCCAATCCGCTCTCTTTACTCAAGGACAACGGATACCTACACCGGATATACATACATTCGGTCTCTTATACGGTATTGATATACTGTTCGTGACTGGCTTGAGATCGGATCTCTTGACCCCGGTCCAGGACAGATCACTATGTGTTTAGGTTAGCTTAAGAAGATTTTCTTGGAAAAAAAAAGCAAGTTTCTCAAGTAAAGGGGGTGAGATAGGAATTTACTAAATATAAGACATGTTAATAATAGAAGGGACTCCTTAACCCTCTCAATATTTATTTCAGTTATTATTTTTATGTCTTTACTTATTTATAATTTTTATTTATATGCATACTTTGTTATTTGCATATTTTTATAATGAGAATTTATATTTTTTAGAGTAAATACATATTTAATATGGTTGGAAATATTTAATTTACAGAGGAAACTTTGCCAAAATTTCGATAAATTTTATGAACAATAATGAAAAATATGTGCTAAAAGTTTGAACTAATTCAATATGTGACATGCATCATATAACAAGTGAAAGACAAGAATGCTTTGGGAGATACAGTTATAATCCGAGAAATGCATTTGAGATGGTTCAATAGTGAATCTTAGGATGAAAGGGTATAAAAAGAGGCCTAGGAGACCTGGGGTCGCTCCCTAGTGTTGGGTAAATTCACAACAAGTTCTTACCAATCTGACTAGGCCCTAAGTGCATATTACGGTCAGTGAAGCTGCTTGTTGCCCATATTGGCAGATTATCACGAAATAGTGTCAACTCCTGACTGCTCCCAATAAAAGAAGACTTAAGGGCCCACATGCATTGCATCTTTATCATTTATAAAAGAATTGAAATCATTAATTAAAATTAATAATTGTCAGTCATCTCTACATTTTTCATTCCATGTTGTAAATAACATGTATGAAGAAATTGTTATTAAAATTTATCGTTTGTAAAACTCTATTATATATATGTGTCTTGTATAATATTGGTATTTTCTGTTTATCACCCTTTTACTTATTTATGTGGTGTAAATTTTGAACTTGTATAGATTTTTTGCTATGAATAATATTCCACAGTTGATAGATGTACGAATCAGGCCTCGTTAAGGTGGAATAAGGAGATGGAGGTTCTTGGATATAGGGAATGTATATATATATATATATATATATATATATATATTATGGTATAATTACTGTGAGATTCTCTCAAGTTATAGTTGGTTTGCCTGATCCTCTTAGGGCCCTTACCTTTTCTTTTTAGGCTAGACTTAGTTTCAATCTCTGTGATAATGATCCTTTCCAAGGGCAACCGCCTCACCCCCGCCAGCTGATGTAGAAGATATAGAGGAAGCTTCATCTGGGAGTGACTCCACCATAGAGGATGCTTAGTAGCAATTGTTAAACCAGTAGAATGTTATGGGTAGCTTTTGATAGTGACTTTAGTTGTGCTTGATGGTTGAGTAGTTTTTTTGTATACTATTTGACTACTCATATGTTCTGAAGTCTATTTTGGCATCAGTTAGCGTCTAACTTGCTATGATTACCACTAATCTAAACCTGTCTTTTGTATTAATGTAATCAAAAATCAAACTCATGTACAGTTTTGTATATATCTATATAAATTTTTATTCAACAAAGTATTTTAGATATATGTAATTATGTCTGTGAAATTGCTTAAATATTTAAGTGAATTTTTGTATTATTTAAATTTTAGTAGTTATTTTGGGATGTTATATATCTCATTCCAACTATTCCTTTTATCCAACTATTTATTTTCTCCTCTTAATAGTGGGAAAATAGATTGATCAAAATGACAATCAGCAAAATGAGCTGTAAACAAATCTCCTATTAAAGGTTCAAGATATTTTATTATGGATGGAGTTTCATATCCAACATATATTTTGAACCTTTTTTGAGGTCCCATCTTAATGCGTTATGGAGGAAAAATAGAAACATATACCGCACTTCCAAAGATTCTTATATGAGAAATAATTAGTTCTTGATCATGAACCAATTGTAAAAGGATGATAACTTATAGACCTGATGCGAATAAGTGCTGCCGCATGCAAGATTGCATGTCCCCAAGTTGAAATTGAGAGTTTTGATCTCATTAACAATGGTCTTGCTATCAATTTCAAACTTTTAATCAATGATTCAGCAAGTCCATTTTGTGTATGAACATGTGCTACAGGATATTCAATATCAATTCTAATGGACATAATAATCATTAAAAGATTGAAATATAAAATCACCAGCGTTATCAAGCCGTATTTTCTTAATTGGATAATCAGGAAAATGAGCTCTTAAACGAATTACTTGAGTTAGTAATCTCACAAACGCTTGGTTACGAGTTGACAATAAGCAAACATGTGACCATCTAGTTGATGCATCAATCAAAACCAAAAAATATTTAAATGGTCCACATGAAGGGTGTATTGGTCCACAAATATCACCTTGTATACGCTCTAAAAATGTGAGTGATTCACTCCTAATTTTCAATGGTGATGACGGAATGATCAATTTTCCTTTTAACAAGCAGCATATGAGAATTTATTAGTTTGCAGAATTTGTCTGCAATTCAAGCAATGACCATTTTGAATTTTCAATTATTTTTTGCATCATAATTGATCTAGGTTGACCTAATTGTTCATGCCAAATAACAAAGTCATTCTTATTTTTAAACTTCTGGTTTACCATCGCATTTGTTTCAATTGTACTAATATATGTATAGTACAAACCGGAGGAAAGTGAAGACAATTTTTCTAAGACACATTTTTTATTAAAAATTAACTTTGTGATGTAAAGATATTTAATATTTCCATCATTTGTGGTCTTGATATGGTATCCATTTCTACGGATATCCTTAAAACTCAATAAATTTCTTTGAGACTTGTTAGAATATAATACACTATCAATGTGTAATTTTGTTCCTCCAGGTAACAAAATACTAGCTCTGCCGGAGCCTTCAATTATATTTATACTACTAGATATAGTATTAACATTGGCTTCTTGTTTTACTATATGGTAGAAATATTTCTCATTCTTGAGAATAGTATGAGTTGTTGCACTGTATGCGAGACATATATCTTCGTCATTCACATGAGCATTCATTAAATAATAATAAAAAATCATGAGTGAAAAAAATATAATTAACAATAAATATTTAACATAAAATTTTATTAATTAAAGACTAAATTCATAACAAAACAAATTACATGAAACATAAAATAATTTATTTAGGAGAACTCCCCTCTCCAACCGAGTGGTCAATGTCTTCTTCAGGAAGAGTAAGGAAATCATCAACATCAAAGTGAGTAAAAACACCATCCATACCAGTAAAATTTGTTTCTATTGTTTTCCTTTTATTTTTAAGGGATTTTGGGTATAGATCAATGAGATGCTTTGGTGTGCGACAAACCCTAGACTAGTGACCTTGGCTACCACAATGAACATGTAGTGTGGTACTTTTGTCTTTAATTATAACATGTTATATGGTACTATTATTATGTGTTTATTCATGTGTTTAATAATGTTTTATGGTCAACATATTTAATAATGTTTTATGGTCAACATGTTTAATCATTTGCAGAATTAAAAATGACATTCACTGGTGATCAAGATTCCTCAAGACAATATGAACCCATTGAATTGTTTATTATTGTGATGGCGGGGGCATCAGCCCACATTGCGGAGTGGGCCATTTCCGACGATTCATGATTAACTTCTTATTGCGATGTGGGACTCACATTTACGCGGTCCTACTGGGCTGCCAATGTTCTTGCCTGTAACCGGGGTCTAGAATAGTGGATCCACACCGAGGTCCAGAATCTATGCTTGATGGGTTGATGGATTGGGCAGTCTCTTGGCTGGACCATTTTCATGGAATAACATTGTCGAGCTCCTTACATTGACCTAACGTGTTGAGGGGCAAAAAAGGGGCGGTACCTGCAAAGACACTTTGACGCTCAAGTTAGTTTGGATTCTAACACCGGGGCTATATCGGGTTTATGAGTTGCGCACATGGAGCTTACCATTTATGAAGGTATTGACTGTATTTATAGCGATGGAGTGTCACTGTAATGCCTCGTTATTTAAGCTGGATCAGGTTCGTACATGTGGGCTCTTTGCAGGCTATGATCGGTATAGGCTGTCTCATCCTCTCACGACTCTGGTCATTAGGCCACTCAATGGGGCTCTGACACCGGTCATTATGGCCTAGCCGGTCTGATGAGTTTGGACGTTGTGTCGTCCTCTAACGGGTCCATATCAACTAAGGGGGAGATTATAGGTTGGTGCCAATCCGTGAGACTAGGATCCGGTATCGACCCCGGATCAGAAATTAATATGGTAACTTTAAGTTACCCTAAACTTAACCGAATTAATTTCATAATTAACCTACTCCATTGATTTATCATTAACAAATCTCAATTTATTATTTGATTACCAAACATTTATCCCTTAATTTTAAATTGGGATGCTAGAGGGACCGGTTCATTTCACCGATTTTTTCAGTATCGCCATCAATTGCGCAGAGCATTGTGTACATAGATCATGCAGCTGATAATGTGCGGAATGTTCTTAAGGAACGTTTTGCTCAGGATGACATAATTCGAGTTTGGGAATTGCAACATGAGATTTACTCCTTGAGGCAAGGAAATCCGAATGTTACAGTATTCTCATTATGGTTAGGGAAGACGATTATTTCTTTGTCTAAGATCTTTATGACTCATATCTAATGTAAAATTTAACATAGGTATTGATCTGTCCCCGACCGGGGTCTAGGATCCGGTATCGGGACAGCCTCAAGAGTTGAAGATTGAATGGAATTGAAGACCGGCTGTGTGTATCCGGTCTCTGTGATCCGGCCTCTCGGTGTGTGGAGGTCGGTCTTGTTGTCCTGGAGATCCTTCACACCGACTTCTCGCGTTGGTGTGGGCGACAGGTGGTGTCACCTGCGAAGATTCTCCGACGCTCAAGTTAGAAGAGTGTAAGATGAACTTTGTGATACTGAAGCAGTATATTAGAGAGAATGAGAGTAAGGACAACATAACCTTTGACATGTATTACAACATGTTATTTATATTTAAGCGTGGAAGATGAATCGTTGGGTATTGGTGGGCCCACTGGTTCTGATAACGTGTATAAAGAGTCAATCCGAGTGGGCCAGCATTCAGAGTATGCCAAGAGAGTAGGTGAATTATCAGTGTACTTTTCTGTCACATGGATGAAGGATAATCACCTTTTCCGTAAATTCCGCTGGTGATGGTACCCACTCTTGTCGGTGAATGAAAGGGATACATTCCGCTGTGCAGAGTGCCTTCCTTGTTATGACACTGTGACAATCGGTTATCAGTGACCCAGTGTAGGAAGACGGATAAGTCACCCGGTGTCTCAGATGTTACCTCAGATGACTGGTGTAAGAGGGGTTTGCTGAGTGTGTAGCAGACCGGATTGGTATTCTTGACACCGGCTGAACACTAGGACGGCTATAATGACTTCACTTTAGGTGAGACCGGATCGACATATTTACCGACTGGATCATTATCTTGGGATACCGGTTGACTTCTAGGAAGGCTGAGTTGGCCTTTTGTCCTTAGAACCGATATCCAGATCGGATAACCTTGGGGCCGGTATCCAGACCGGATCATATGTCCCCTAGCTTGTGTGAGGGACTGTAAGTTTCTCATATAAACTATGCAGTTCACGAGAGGTCTGTATGCCGGCGTGCCCTGTGACATCCTGGCGCTGTTGAGGGGCGGGGAGTGATCGCCGGTGCATAGGCACGGACAAGGAGCGGCTCCTGGCAGGCTTCCAATGGGAGGGACACATGAACGAACTGAATACATACCAGAATGAGAGGGATCCAAAGACTGTATAGGTATGGGACTATACAGTCAAGGATAGCTTAAAGGAATGAATTCGTACTACCTATACCAACAAATGCATTAGCCTTTTCGGTGGCCTATCACATAAGGACTCCAAAGTTAAGCGTGCTTAACTTGGAGTAATTCTGGGATGGGTGACCTCTTGGGAAGTTCTCAAGAAGTGTGTGATTGAGGACAAAGCACACTGGTAAGCTCTCGTGTTGGTCTGTGGGGCGAGTCGTTCATTCCTGAAAAGCGGTCGGGGCGTTACATGCCCTGCAAGAATACAAGTTATGTTTTTTACCTTCGAGACACTCGTTAACCGTCGAATATTGTCCCTAAGCGTTATGGAGTGAACGGCTCTGAGTGAGTGATTCCAAGTGGAGTTTTGACTTTAAGTGAACAATTTCGAGTGAACATTTGACTCTGAGTGATCGACTCCGAGTGAAATTGGTTCTGGCCGTGTTACCTGGGAATCTCCGAGTGATACTTCCAAGTGGAAGTGACCGTTCCCACGTGGAAGATTTTCGACTGGTGCTTCGACGGTGCTCGGTTTAGTCCTACAATCCGAGTCTTCATTCTGGTTGGAGGTTTTCGAGTGCAACTCTCTTGAGAAGGTGTCCCCGAGTATGACATTTCTGAGTGGGATAAATACCGAGTGAGATATCTCTGATTCCCAGGTAGTATGGCACCGTATGGAGCATTTTCCGGGTGAAACACTTCTGGTCAGAGACTTTGACTTTGAATGAGAATGTTTCGAGTAGGGACTTTCCCGAGTAAATAATTCCTGATTGAAACTTCGAAGTGAGATATTCTTGACTTAAAGAATTCACGAGTCAGACTTCAGCGAGATATTGCCGACTGAAGAATTTAAGAGTCTAGCATCGAATTTAAAGTGTTTCCGAGTAAGGAATTCCAAGGGAGAATATTTCCGAGTGAATTCGATAACGATTGATTCTTCAATAGCAACCGGCCAAGTCTAGAAGTCGCACTCGGAGTTCGGTTTAATCCTACAATCCGAGCCTTCAGTCGGTGTTGGATTTTACCCACTCACCATTTTTCTTCTGTCGGTGTTGGATTTTACCCATTCACCGGCCTTCATCACTCGGTGTTGGATTTTACCCATTCACCGGTCTTCGAATGGGGTTCGGTGTAATCCTACAACCCATTTCCTGAGGTTCGGTTTAATCCTACAACCCAGGTCTTCACCGACGTTCGGCCAAACCTACTAGTCGTACTCGGAGTTTGGTTCAATCCTACAATCCGAGCCTTCACTGGTGTTCAGCCAAACTTACTAACCGTACCCAGAGTTCGGTTTAAGCCTATAATCTGGGCCTTCAATCGGTGTTGGATTTTACCCATTCACCGTTCTTCATCACTCGGTGTTGGATTTTACCCATTCACCGGCCTTCAAATGGGGTTCGGTGCAATCCTACAACCCATTTCCTGAGGTTCGGTTTAATCCTACAACCCAGGTCTTCACCGACGTTCATCCAAACCTACTAGTCGTACTCAGAGTTCGGTTCAATCCTACAATCCGAGCCTTCACCGGTGTTCAGCCAAACTTACTAACCGTACCGAGAGTTCGGTTTAGTCCTACAATCTGGGCCTTCAATCGGTGTTGGATTTTACCCATTCACTGTTCTTCACCGACGTTCGGCCAAACCTACTAGTCGTACTCGGAGTTCGGTTCAGTCCTACAATCCGAGCCTTCGAAATATGGTTCACCCAGTTGTACCTTCGAAGAGGTTCATTACTAACGACGATGTTAGGATCATCCGTCCTAAAAGTATCTTGTCACAACGCAGTTGTGCATCGAATAAAATCATAAAGGCAATAGGTGAACAGAGAGAATATTTCATTAATTAAAAATTACAATACAAAAGAGAGAAAAAGAGCCGAGTCGGGGTTATGCCTCGTTAAACCTTTTTGGTAAAATCCGATCGGAAGAACCCAAGTAAGGAGAGAGTGCACACTGTCTTACCGACTAACTATAGTAGCGAACGCTGTTGCTTCCAAGTGCATTTCAATACCTACATATTTCGAAGCTTTTATTCGAAACTCCTCCAACATCGTCGAAGGACTCTTTGCCAAAGACAAAGCAAAGGCGGATCCAGGCTGTAAGGCTTCGACAATGATGTGAAGCTGAATAGCCTCTGTGAGGTTAGGCACCAAAGCAGCTTCCTTGTAAAATCTCTTCAAGAAGTCCTTGAGAGTTTCATGTTCCCCTTGCCTAATCTGAGCCAAGGTATGGGAAGTCCTTGGAACGTCCCTAGAGATAATGAAATGGCTCTCAAATGAAGTCGCCATTTCTTCCCAAGAATCTATTGACTCCGAGGGTAAACTTTTGAACCAACCGAGAGCTTCCTCCGTTAAGGTTCGTGGGAACATCCTGCACATCACATCTTCATCAGCTCCTAAGTACATGGCTTTATACGTGTAAGCATCAAGGTGCTTAATGGGATCAGTTTCTCCATTATACTTTTCGATGGAAAGTGGTTGAGTCGTTTGCAAGTGCTTGGGGATGAGTATACTCATGAGCCTCCTTGAGAAAGGGACGTTGAATCGGTATGGCCCAGAAGCCATCGCTGTCTGCCCCCTCTTCCTTGCACTGTTTCTGTCCCCAGAACCTTGAGTTTGTTCTTTCCTCTCATAAGTAGGGATCTTAGAATACTGGAGGGTTGTAGATCCCCCTCTCGCAGATGCATGGCGAGTATCCTCCGCCTGAGACATCACTTTGTCCCCAGTTCCTCCTTTCTCCCTTCGTAACTCCATCAACTCTTCCCTGAGTTGCCTAATAATTTCATCTCAAGGATCAGGGGTTGTCACTGGTACCATTCTCCTTGAATGGGTTGCTGGTGATTCAAAGATGAATCTCCCCTCAGCTTGTTGATGGGTCACATCTTCCACATGACCATCCACAAAGTCGCGTCCATCTCCTTCCATGGTCGACTACTAACTTCTGCAGAAAGTGGGAATAACTCTACCGGGTCCCACTGGACGTGCCAATGATCTGTCCCCGACCAGGGTCTAGGATCCGGTATCGGGACAGCCTCAAGAGTTGAAGATTGAATGGAATTGAAGACCGGCTGTGTGTATCCGGTCTCTGTGATCCGGCCTCTCGGTGTGTGGAGGTCGGTCTTGTTGTCCTGGAGATCCTTCACACCGACCTCTCGCGTTGGTGTGGGCGACAGGTGGTGTCACCTGCGAAGATTCTCCGACGCTCAAGTTAGAAGAGTGTAAGATAAACTTTGTGATACTGAAGCAGTATATTAGAGAGAATGAGAGTAAGGACAACATAACCTTTGACATGTATTGCAACATGTTATTTATATTTGAGCGTGGAAGATGAATCGTTGGGTATTAGTGGGCCCACTGGTTCTGATAACGTGTATAAAGAGTCAATCTGAGTGGGTCAGCATTCAGAGTATGCCAAGAGAGTAGGTGAATTATCAGTGTACTTTTCTGTCACATGGATGGGGGATAATCACCTTTTCCGTAAATTCCGCTGGTGATGGTACCCACTCCTGTCGGTGAATGAAAGGGATACATTCCGCTGTGCAGAGTGCCTTCATTGTTATGACACTGTGACAGTCGGTTATCAGTGACCCGGTGTAGGAGGACGGATAAGTCACCCGGTGTCTCGGATGTTACCTCAGACGACTGGTGTAAGAGGGGTTTGCCGAGTGTGTAGCAGACCGGATTGGTATTCTTGACACCGGCTGAACACTAGGACGGCTATAATGACTTCACTTTAGGTGAGACCGGATCGACATATTTACCGACTGGATCATTATCCTGGGATACCGGTTGACTTCTAGGAAGGCTGAGTCGGCCTTTTGTCCTTAGAACCGATATCCAGATCGGATAATCTTGGGGCCGGTATCCAGACCGGATCAGGTATATATGGATTGTGATATCCTTTATATTTTTATTGATGCATTTTATGTTGTTGACAAAAAAAATTAAAATTTTATTTTCCTTTAGTTTTTTTTCTCTCACTTTTTATCTAATATATCTAATGAGGTGTTGAGAATATGCATGTTTGAACACGTAGAGATATATATGAGAAACGTAATAACGTCAACTGAGTCTGCAGCTTGAAACAGTAACAGTGTTATATAATAAGAATAGAAGCACATTTTTTTTCTTTTCTTCTTCGTAGTCATTTCGTTTCCTTCAATGTTTGTCATCATTTTCGGTGTCCATGCGCTCCACTCATGTCTTTCAATGGTCCCATATGCATGCGATGTTTTGAGTGATGAATAGTTTTCAGATATAAACCTATATTAGGACCTGTACGTTGTACCTAATTTTTGAAAATGAAAACACACAACAAAGCAAAATGAAAATAATTAAATTTTGATTTCAATAAACTTGAAATGAAATATCATTTTTACTAGTATAACTTCTTTAAAAATTATCTTTACTTTAGTTTCAAGCACATCAACATTTAAGTGTAAATATATCAAGATTTAATAAAAGTGTATTCTTTCACACTCAAACTCGTAATCACATCACGTTAAAATAAAATAATGACTCCCTACATTTACATGCTTGGTAGATTTTTAAAAGCAATCAAAGAAAAGTGCATTAAAAATTATGATGAGACACATTTAAAATAGTTTTAATAATTGTTTTTGATTTTTTAATTTCTTAATTATAAGTACTTATATGACAGCATTTAATTTTGTATTATTTATTTACAATATGTAGGATCAATAGTATATATGAAATGTTTTCCTCTTCTTTGCTCTAGCTATAAATTAATGAATTTTTAAAAATGGGCATGATATAATTAATTAAACGATATTTTCATATTCATTTCCGGTTCAAATCATTTTTATATTTTCATCTGACATCCCTTAATATTGACAAGGAAGGTGTCAACTTTGTAGGCTAAACAATGCATGTGAGGCTTTGTATTTGAAGAGCCTAATAGACAGTAAGGTTCCTGAATTAATATGACACTGCCGGTCCTGCAGGTATCAAAGACAAGATTTATCACAAAAAACGCAGCACACACCTTTCAAGATTTCATTGGCATGCTCATGATCTTCAATTTTAAAAACCTATCAGCAAAAAGATTTAATGTGAATCTCGTGTAATTAGTTATAAAAATAGAGTTATTTTATTGTTAATATTAATTTTGTATAACAAATTAAAAAATAGCTTTTGAATATATTTAGATAAGAAATTATAACCGGAAATCAAACAATTTAAAGGATCCCAATCATATACAGCCACAACTGCAAGAATTATTGAAAGATTATTAGGAAACTTTAATACTCTTAAGTGTATCCATCATAATTAAAATGGATGAAGACACTGCTATATATATATATATAATAAGACTTGTGGTTTGAGCATGACCCTTAACATAAAGGGGCTAATGCATGCGAATATCCATTTGACATGACTTGATAGTTTGTGTGATCCTCAAACCTATTGTGTCAAACTCACAAGTTTATGATTAGTATTAATTCATTAATAACTATCTGCTTGAGGCCATAGAGGTTTTTTTCTATCATAATCATATAATTGGTTATGGAAATGATGAATAAAAAAGGTGCATTAGTGGGTTGGTTTGTCAGCCATGAAAAGGACCAAGTCATGTTAGGAATTGAAATTATCTGGATACAATGCATTCTTCCTGCTTCACAAATTGAACGGTAGGCATGTTGTTAGATCAAGTTGTGTTGTACTTTATAATAAGCTTAGCATCAATGTGTTGTTTTGATTAAACCAATTAGATTATTACAGTTATATGTGTTGTGCCTAATTCTCCTTGATGATCATATTGGTTCTCAGCATTATCTACAGCAAATTAAAGTGCATATATCAAGATAACTAATAGGTGAGATAACACTAGTCCCACACCAGTCCACACACCACATCATGTGTGAAATAAAATTTGAGAATATATAAGCTTTAAAAGTAGATTGATTTTGACTGATTGTCACCTTAAAATTTAGTTTTGACTCTATACATAGCTAGTGCTAAAACAACTGTATCATTTCCAATAACACTATACTTCATAAAAAAGTGTTCTTATTTATAAAATAAAATTTACATGTACCTAAAATCATTTAATATGTTTTTTATGTTTATTCTTAATTTAAAAAATGTCATTATTAATATTAAAATAGAATCTTAGAATTTAAATTTAAAACATGGTAAAATTAGAATGTTACAGTGTTTTAATAAAAAAATTAATACATAACATTTTTTTAAATATGTGTTTTGAATGAACTGTTTTATAGATAGAAATGGAGAAAATATATCCTTATAACATTTTGAGTTGTCATTAAAAATTTAAAGTACAAAAAACAACCAAATCTTATTAGGATTCTCAACATAAAATCAAAGGGTGTCCACAGAATCTAGAGGTGTAGTTGTACATAACATTAAATCTTTAATTTTCAAGGTATTTGACACATGTTGATAAGATAGGTATTCGTGCAATACAAACAATAGTTTGTGTACTTACCCAACAATAAATAATCGTTTGATTCACGTTCTGAAATAAAATAAGAATCTATTTACTAATCATCAGTTGTAAAAATAAAATTATAAAAATAAAAAAATCTAATAATTAATATTAATTTTATACATGTCATTTGAGATAATTAAATTTTTATTCAGTCAACAAAATCTTTTTTTTTACATTAATTTAACTTCAATTTAATTGACAAAATTAAGCAATCAGTTATACCATCTTAAATCTTAAAGAGTGAAAGTTAATGTAAGTCCTTTTCTTTATATCCACATTTGAAGTAAATAGACTTGAATCCAAGCACACACAAACTCATTTATTCACAAAACACAAAAACATAGGTTGAATCGTAATATATGGCCCAAAGGAAATATTCCATTGGATTTTGGTCACTTGTCAAAATCATTAGGGCCTTTTAGTTTTTAGTGCAGGTTTAGTTCTCAATTATCTTTCTTAAATATGGTTGGTAAAAAATAAACTTTTAATTTTTGGTTAAATTGTTTAACCAACCTTAAATATAAATATTACATAAGATCAATATTAATCTTTAGATAATTCTATTTCCACACTATCTCAAACATGACAGATTAATATTTACTCTTAAATTAGGGTCTATTTAATAATCAGTTAAAAAAATAAATTTATCAAAATAAAAAAATCTAATAATTATTATTATTATTGATCTGTCCTGAACCGGGGTCAAGAGATCCGATCTCAAGCCAGTCACAAATAGTATGTCAATACTCTCTAGTAGACCGGATGTATGTGTATCCGATGTATGTATCCGTCGTCCTTGAATGAGGAGAGCGGATTGGGCGTTGCGGAGATCCTTCACACCGACCTAACGCGTTGAAGTGGGCGAATGGTGGTGTCACCTGCAAAGATTCTCCGACGCTCAAGTCAGTGATTATATTCCAAGTAAGGAATGTATTCAGAGAGTAATCAGTCGTAAAAGAGCTGAAGATGAAGGTGAAGATCCCTAACTTCAATCATGAAGTTAGTTCATATACCTGATTGGCTCGATTAACGAGGACTCGTTGGTGGGGAACCACCAACTCCCATTAGCATTATTATATTGCGCACTTACCTGCATGATTGGGTCAAGTGGCTATTTTATATTGAGCGTAGAGAATGTAGACTAGGATTAGGGAACAAGTTGACCATTCCCGTGAGCAGAATTTGGCTCGTAGTGCAGGGAATTATTGATCGATCCCTGTAGCAACAATCCTTGTCTTTTGCATAGTGACGTGTGTATTATCCGATGTCATGGTGTTATCCTGGATAACCGGTATAGGGAGAACGCCTGATACGGAATTACAGTCCGGATGTATACCGATGACACCGGTTACACGTAGATGTCTTATCAAAGACGTTGAAATATGTATAGAAGATCGGATACCGGTATTGAGACCGGATCAATTATTATTCAAACAGTAAAACAATGTATTTCTGTATCAGGTTTTATAACCAAAAGCTTATCCTGAAAAAATACATATCCCACAAATTAACAGAACAGATAAAACAAATCTGATTCGATCTACCATTGACATTTCAGAAAAACTAATTCTTACGTACCATAATTAAGTACAAATATTTTTCTTTCTACGTGAGAATTATAAACTCATAAAACTAAACCAAACTGCATATCTCATTATCTGGTGAATATATTTTTCCAATAAAATGCATTCTTAGGACGCCAGCTAATCGATTTTGAGGAAGCGCAGAGATTTGCATGCATCAAGACAAACAATGTTTTCTCCACGTACTCTTTTACTCCAATAAAAGCTTTTTAATTATATTGCATAAATTATAAAAAGAATTAAAACTTAGTTAACACATTGATTTTTGAAAATTTTAATTTCAAATTTACCCTTTATGAAAATAAATGGCTACAATGCCAAAACTTTATTGTTGTTATTGGCACTGGAACCTCCTATATTCTTAGTAATAATATTTTATATTTGCCTTTTCAAAAAATCCCTTTATGAAAATAAAACTCTAATGTTATATTTCATAATTCATTTCAAAATTTGTGTTGTTAAGGTTATGCAAGCATTAGACGATGTAAATTATATTATTATATTTTTAATAATATGTTCGTCAATAAGAACATTATTAGTGAGTGATCAATGAATTTAAAAAACCTTAGCCTGCAGTTTATTGTTTTGAAGCCCACTAAATTCCTTGAGGGGCTATTTGAACATTTTTTTGTTTTTGGTAAAAGGATATTTGAACATTGAAGTTATCAAGTAGCATTTTTCATAGACAAACAATGTAGATATTGGGGCTTGGGCCTCTGTAATTCTGAGTTTTGGTTCTAGTTTGACCCACATGATTTGTAAATTTGCCAAAGAAATATTTCTTGTCCTACTCTTTTATTAAACCCTTTATTTTTTTAATTATTTTAATTCCTATAATATCTTTCTTTTTTCACATGCATCATTTCCGTTTCATAGATACTCCCTTTTCACACCCCTCGTTTCACTGCACCTAATTTAATAAACAAAGTGACTCAGCCAGCCATCTATTTGCCTGCATGCAAATCATAGGAATATAGATAAATACAAAATTACGTGTTCATTTTAAGGTTATATATCCAATATATTCCCAAGACACATAAATAAATTAAAAATACGTTGTTGTAATTAGACATTAATATTAACATAGTGTTTGTGATTTTTAAGATAGATTCAACCTAATTTTCAATATATATATTAGTTTCAGATTTTTTTCATGAGTGTCACAAGACACACCATTAAAGATACCACATGTTAGAAAAATCTTTTACTACCTTTTATAAAATGTGTGAATGTAAAACGTGGTTGCTTTGTAGCCACATGACAAGGCACACTAATCATTTGACCTGGTGCATCTTCACTAGCATTGAGGAACTCTAGCCATGGCTTCTAGCATCATCACATTGAATTTCTCATTGCTCATCTTGTTAAGCCTTCTCCTAATATCATCAGTTTCAGTGTTGAGTGTGAGTGTGACAATTATTCCTCCAACATGCAAGCGCATAGAGTGCCCCACCTATGATGTTATTGAAGCTGGTAATGGCTATGAAATCCGCCACTATCATAATTCCACTGTGTGGATGTCAACTTCTTCCATTCCACACGATTCTTTTGTTGAAGCCACAAGAACTGGCTTCAGAAGGTTTACTTTCTTTCCCTTCAACTAAATTTAAATTAATGAATACCTCACTTGTTTTCTTGTCAAGTTCACTTTAGTGTATTCTTCATCACTTTTATTTGTCACTTCATCTTGTTTATTATTATTGTTTTTATTTAATTGAATTTCATTATTTTTTTTTCAAATTATCAGTTAAGGGTCGTTTGTTTTATATTTTGATTCGGATTATGCTAAATACGACAATTATATCTATGGATGATATTTTTTTTATTAGAAAAAACATTCTCAATACTTTTGTTATGAGATAAAACTCAGTTTGATTATCTGTATTTTCAAAAGAATTAGGCTTCGACTTTTAAACAAACAAATTTCTGATTCACCTGAAAAAACATGAATAAAATTAGTTAAGATTCAAACAAAGGACATCTAACTATCTAGTTAAATTAGAATAGTTCCTATTAAGTAACTCATGTACTTGGTAGGTAAATTTTTGATTGGATTACCAAAGAGAGAAGGATATTTAAAATAAAATTATTTAAACAAGAGCAACAGACTGATAATTAATAGATGTTTGGTCATAGTAAAAACTTCTCCTTCATGCATTTACCTTGTATGCTATAATAAATGCATTTTGAAATAATATTTATAGTTTGTATTCTAAAATACAATTTACCATATTGTTTAAAAATGTCACAACACCAGCTACAATCTCAAGAACTTAGTCTTTTTATATATGTTTGGTATACTCTACTTATGATCATTATGACATCAAAGTTTAAGATTGAGTGTGAATGCATTTTCTTAAACTACAAATTAAGTTAAAACAACTCCTACCAACAGATATACAAGCCGAAAAGTCTAAATATTTGTTGTTAAGCAAATTCACATAATTAACTCCAACTGGTTTTGAGATAAAATTTGACGTGCATGTAGTTTATTTTTATTCAATGTGTTCCTATGTTCATCTATATTTGCAAAAAGATTACAACATATGTCTCATCAAAAAATTTAGTTGAAACGTCCCTTTCTTTTATGGCAGGCTATTTGTTTATATTCAGGGCAAGAATGACTACAAGCAAAAAATTGAGATGACAGGACCTGTGATCACTGAAGTGTCACCCTTATGTGAATCCTCATTTGTTGTGAGTTTCTTTGTGCCAAAAGAGAACCAAGCAAACCCTCCTCCAGCAAAAGGTCTTCATGTCCAAAGATGGAAAAATGTGTATGTGGCAGCAAGACAATTTGGTGGTTATGTAACTGACTCAAATGTTGTGGTGGAAGCTGCTGCTTTGCAGGACAGTATTGCTGGCACTCAATGGTCTGCTGCCATTGACAAAAGCCACCGTCATGCTTCTATCTACACTGTAGCACAATACAATGACCCTTTTGAATATGATAATAGGGTGAATGAGATATGGTTCTTGTTCGATATGTAAAATGAATCTCATTAGAAATAAGTGAGAAGGGGTATTTAAATCCTCTCATGTTATTAGGTGTGTGTTTGGAATCATGTTGAAATCAAAGATGGATCAACATTTATATTGATACTATTAGTAGTAGTTCACACTCAAACATGCTTTGCAGTCTGCATCTAATGTATATCCAAACACGAACTAAGTAACATTACATTATAATGTTAGAAAGAGAGACATATAATAAAAGATGAAGTGTACTTTATTCACATTATTCTTGTAGGGTTTATTAAATTAGGATTTGAATCCTGTTATGTTAATAATATTTGACAAAATATTTTACTTAAGCGGTGCATTTAAATTGATTAACGATATAGATTTTAGTTTATGTGTGTATTTGCATTTGGATAGTAGGGCACGCCTAAAACTTTTCTGCATGTGATGCCCATCTCAGAGAATTGGGAAAACAGGATTTAGATTGGTCTGTGCCATCAAATGTAGAAGGAATAAGTGGTCAGAAATCTGAATGAAATGAAACAATGACACCACAAGGAAAAGACTATGATGGATTAATAGATAACCAAAGGAACAATGCCGTCATCTTTACAATTATCAATAAAAGTAAAAATAGAATACATCTGTGCTTAAGAGAACTAAATGCCTCAATCAACTAAGTATTGAAAACTTTGAGGCATAGCACCTACTACTCCATCTAATAATCAGTTCAACATGTTAGGATTCTTCAAAGACTAAAATTCACACTGACTAGAAGTCCTTGTAATTCCAGAAACAGGATTACTCCCATAATATGCATACATGCCACAATTTCCATTTGGTGGATGTTCAATTGAAGAATGGCTGACCCTTTTTAACTGATCAATTCTCTGTACTTGTTCAACATGACCCTTGTAAGGGATCACCCTGGTAACTGGTCTACTATGTGAAAACTTCATGTAAGAGTTCTCTGGGGTGTAATTGAAAATAGATGAAATTGGATCCATGTTGCATGAATCACTGTAGTCCACAGTGCTGAAGGAGTCCCTTGTACTCTCAGTTGTGAAAGAGGCCTCGTCTGAGCTTGTAAAAAGGGACCAGTCACTTGATGTGGCGTCGGAAAACTCACGCCTGACGTTCTCAGCGTAAGTTTGAGTCACCGGCATGGCATTCCTATTGGTGCTTTTTCTAAGGAAGCCATTAGTGGTGTGCCTGGTGTCGATGATGCGTGTGGCAATTTCTGGCCTGGCATTTTGTGATGGCTCTGGGACAAAAAACTGATTGCCATGTCTGCTATGTCCTGGCTTGTTATTAGGCTTCTGCATTTCCATTGGATGGTGCTTTGAAGAATCAGAAACTGGTTGCTGCATGGCTTTACCAGCGTGCATTTCTAGGGGAGGACGGGGGCATGACCTACAAACAATTTTTTAACAGTTACATAGTATGAAAGGAAGCATATATACAGCAAGCAATAAAATAAAGTTACATAGACATTCATAAAGGATAAAAAAAAGCTTAAAATGCTAAATCACAGAAATAGGTCATATACAAGGCCGATTAAGAGTCGGTCAAAATATATTGTTACTTTGTTAGAATATTGTAATTATAGTAATCATGCATATATTTGTAATTAGGATTGATTGTAATTGATTATGATTTATACTGTATTTATTGTAATGCTATTCTTAAATTTGAATATTAGATCTAACTCAATCCTAAAAGCATAGGATGAGGATTACCTTCACCTTATATACTTTTAATTGGTCATATCTCTAATCAATTTGAGACTTTCACAGTTATTATAAAATCATTGCTTCACTATATTCAGACATACGGATTCATCTATCTCTCGGTTCTTTCTACCTTAACATGGCATCACTACCTTAACATGGCATAAGCGCTAGTTAACATATATTATAAAGGAACTAAGACTAGTCAGCGCTACCAATACTAGGTGCAAGCTTAAAAAGCAAATAACTAGTCGCGTACACAAAGGCTATCATGTGTGGTAACAGAATGCTAGAATATGATCAATCTAATTTCCTTCAAGTCCTACATTTAATGCAAGAGCAGCTTTTTATTAGGTGGCCGCCTAAAGTGATGGAACCATATCGATAAAAGGACAACATTCTACCTAATCATAATGTCCACATTAGCCATGAAAGGGATGTTGATTCTTTGAATTTTCTGTTTTATTGAAAAAGGAAGATGGAGTCTAAAAATACAAAACTCATATAACCGAAGAATCAAGCATATATTTCGAGCATATTATATGCATACTTAGATGAAGGATACAAATTATCAACAATTGTGGCAGCAACTAAATCTCTACCTCATGTAGAATAAGATATATGCTCCTTCAGACATGACCTGATTAACTAGCACTGGCTGAACCTGTTAAATAGAGACAATCTCAGCTTAAAACCAAATGAAACTATAAATATTCAAGTAGGGTATTAGTATGAAACATAAATAATATGACTAAAATTTCATATATGCAATTTGTTCAATTCTGGGTTCCAAACAACTCCAATGCTACAGAAACTTCTCATTAGTTCATTCAGCAGAAACCCCAAGCTATTTAATTAAATCCATCATTTCTTTTAGTCCATATTCATAAAAATCCATTCAGCTTTGTACAAAAAGGAAAATTGAGCAAATACTCCACGGCAGAATCAGACCTAGCAGTGTTCACATGACATGAAATGTAATTTGATATCAAGAAGTTAGGAAATCTTTGGCACTCAGACACAAGCTTGGATGGCAGAAGCCCAAATTTATAAGGCAACCAAGTTTAAAGTTAATTTATTAAATTCCTAGGAGATTTTGATTACTTCTTCATTCCATTTAATAAGAGTGCTCCTCTCCAAATTCAAAATCCTCAAACACACAAGACATGAATAAAAAATGGTACACTGATGGATATAGAAACATTCACATACTTCAACCAAATAAATTAGGATTTTGAGAATTGAGATAGTTAATTCATCACAATTACACATTAAATTGCCAATTACATGCAAATATTGTAAACAAGGCACCGCCATTACCTCGCTATCATCTATCCTGAACCAATTCCCTTGCAGATCTTTCACATATGACACATAATGTCCAGAGAAAGATGCATTTAGTGTGTCCAGGTGCACAACGACAGCATAAAGCATGTATAGTGGAGGGATATCACCCGTCCCAGTCATGAAAGGAATCATATCCAGCATTTCAGGAAAAGTTATGCATTTGTTAATTTTCCCATATCTTCCTTCCTGATGTCATAACCAGAAACAAGATATTCCAAAAGGTTGATAAATAGAAAATGAAGAAGTTTGAAACATAATCAGGTAACCAAAATTATAAGATTCAATAATTATGAACTATGAGATAATTGAAGTTCGACAGTTTCAAGGAAATCGACGATGAATATGAGAAGCCAAGCCAACTAATCTCACAATATGCTGGTATTGAACCAAATCAATGTGAAGCTTTTCAATGCTAAAATTATTTCTTAGTAACATGTAATCCAAGATTTTTTGCACATAGAACAAAAAAAATGAGAATCACAGACAGCAGGATAAGACGATTTTCTCCAGACAACGACAATAAAAGAATAATACAAAGAACTATTAAAAACAAAACTCAAGAAAAACAATGGATAATAGCAAGCTCAATCCCTATACAAATCCGAAAACTAAAAGGCAACACCCTTAAAAAGACCACATGCCAGGCAACCAAGAGAAACCAAGAACCTTGATCTACCACAACATTTCTAAAGGCAATGAAATGGAAAAAAAATTCAAGCATTCCTCTCCAACTATATGCACCACAGAATAGCAAACACTGCATAGTCACACAAATACTTAATCTCTTCTTCTACACCCGTGAAACCTTATTGCCAAAGAGATCTCTATAAAGTTTGGTCAAAGCTACTCATCCACACAAGCAATAGACAGCCAATTCCACAAAGAATTAACTCCAATAAAAGAATTACTCACATAAGTAATTTTTTTGCATTAGAAAATCGTGTTGTCATAGAATATTGGAATGCCATCAGAGCATTACTACAAAGTGAAGCTCTCCATCACATCAACATCCATTAAAATTTTACAAGTCAACCTTTGTCATGCCCATCCAACATTAAATTTAAGCCCGTAACACCAAGTCAATCATAACTAGCAAAAAGAACAACTAGCAAGACAAACAACAAAGTCAAGCTTCGCAAGCAGAAGAGGAACACCAAAAGAGAACAACCTTACAAGAGTTAAGAGATACCTGAAATCTCTTTAAAACAATAGTCAAGATGTTAGGGGCCTCATGTATGCTCAGCTGTTTTCTAGCTCGAACATATGCTGTGCACCTGGTTCAAAACGTAACTAAATTAACCAACTAAACCACATCATTTTTAGTATATCAGAAATTCAGAATAAAAACACAGTAAATCATCAGACCTTCCGCATCTGTACATATTTTCTCCATCCAAATCTTCAGGGGAAGTAAACTGAGTCAGTGCATCTTCCAGTGACTCTACCCAACCCAATATCTCCAGTGTCAAGTCCATGATGTTCTCGTACCTTTCTGACTCATGATTACAATTCAAACACTTAACCTGTAGACATTAAATTTCACAAAGTCATCAAACATGTAAAATTAAGATGCAACTCTTAAAACTGAGCCAGCAGGAAAAAAGAAAAACATACAAGAGAAAGATATTAAACAAGGGATACACACCTTAGATTGAAGGCGACCACCAAAAGTATGTTGTATGAAAGTTGTTTCCTGTAGTCTGGGATCAACTTTTTTCTCACCACCAAGTCCCTCCAAGCATATAGATTGCATCGATGCAACTAGAAGCCTACATAAACATAACCGACACAATTTAGCATTAACTAAGAAAATATTTCAAATAGGCACAAGTAAACTTCAGAATACAAATAGAGAGAATGATGAAACAAAATTAATGTGTATGTGTTAAGAGAGGAAAACATAGTATCTATATTCTATATTAGAAATACCTTAAAAATTCATGGGCATCTTCCTGACTTCCTTCACCCATGTGGCAATTAATGCTCCGCATATGCCAAAGAATCCTGCTGGGAGATAGAGGAGCCCCATTTTCTCTCAAAATCATTATGTGTTGCTCTAACTCACACATGAGACACCAATCCTTAGCACAACCTAGTATTTATTGAAAAATAGGATTTAGAAAAAAAATTGCTTGAAAGCGAATTGAACCTTAAAACTCATCTTAGTGAAAAAGGTAATGTAAATACAGGCTTTTGAATGTGATCTATAAAGCAAATAGACGACAAGAGGCTTTGTCGAAGTTAAGCACTGCAAGACAGCATTGGCATAGCAACTGCAAAATAGAGTTGAAAAAACAAAGTTTAACAATGATTCAAACAACAAAGAAAATTGAGCTCATTTGCAAATTCAAACATGAAGATACAGAAGATTAATTGAAACGGTTCACATACAGATAATAGATGTAACCCTTCCTAATCTTTTAATAATAATAATAATAATAATAATAATAATAATAATAACACTACACATTGATAAAGTACAGCACAGCTTAACAAATGACAAAAGTAAAGATCTATTAACAAAGCTATAAATATTCAAAAATTCTTTCTATTTTTATAGAAATGTTAGGTTTTAGATATTATGTTAGTATTACCTGTTCCCACAATTTAAAAGGCCCCTGGGGCATATGCCAAAGACTTCACTCTGAAAAATCTTTACAAATTCATCATACGGAAACAACATCTGAGACATGATCAAGACACCAATAATTAGTTAGTAAGGGCAGTAATTTCTAACTGGTGGCTAAAGAAAACCTTTCAAGTAGGAGCACAGAAGGAATTTATATTTGTAAGCACAGACACAAATCTGACCTTTATCTTTTTCACCTTCTTGCACTTTACATCACTACCTTCTGTAGAGGCTAGGGTAGTATGTTTTGTTGGTTTCCTCAAGCCCATCATTTTCATAATTCCAGTGCTTACATTGCTACTTCCATATGAAGGGATGGTATCTCTGATTCCCTCAACTTCTGCATGATTAATATAGATTTGTATTTTCAAAAGAGTTCTAATGAAAAATAAGAATATCTCAACAACAATACTGAACTCCAATCATAGGAACAAAACAACAAATATGGGGAAAAAATATCTTTGATAGTCGATACTAACCTGGTTCATCTGCAATTTTTCCTTTCTTCTCCATTTCTGACCAACATAAGTCTGTTGATGTCTTTGACATTGACTGAGGCGATTTTGAAGATTTGGCCTTAGGAACATGTAATATCTTTTTAGGCTTCATGCTTCCTTTGATAGCCATTTCAGAAGAGTATTTGTATTGTTCCACTTCATCTAAATGATAATTTCCCCCTGTGACTACATTTACTCCTTTAGTGGCATTGTCTGTCTGAAATTCATCAACAATGTCATCATTGTTTGTGGCACTTGACACACTTGAGCGTCCACTTTTGTTTCTTGTTACAAATGCATTTCCATACTGATTTTGACAGTTGTCATCCTCATGGACTATGCCTCTTGATGCATCAAGTTTGTGGATATGAAATTCAACGCCGCCAGAATTGACATTTGATATTTCTTCCTCCAACACAGGATCATTGTTATTTCTTGACTGCAATGACCATTAGGCATCATCATCAGATTTAAAATGATTATTTTATTAGATTATAGAACACATTAAAGTAAAACAAGTAAACCTTCTGTCTCCTAAATGCTTCCTTTGATACAGCACTTGAAGAAGAGAGAGAAGTAGTAGCTTTAATATCAGAAGATTCAATAGAAGATTCGTATATAGACCCACTTTCTCTTCTCCTTGTTTCTCTGTTGGATTTATGGGAAGTTCTTGCGAAAGTGGAGGGTTGAGAATTATTATATAGGGGGAAATCAGCTGTAGCAGAAGCAGTAGTGCCTGTCAGAGGGTGAACCAAATTGTCCAAAGGCGCACTCTCCCTTAAAGTCTGCTTCAAAGCATGACCCAAGAAGTGATTGTTCAAATTTTCATAAAAGCCACTCCCATGGCTAAATTCCTCAACCGATAGACCCAGAGGAAATGAGCTTGATTTATGAGTTTCCGTTTGCTGGCATTCATGCTTGTGAACTAGCCTCCAGTGGATTATTTGACAGTTCCCAGAGCTGCAAACCACTTACAGCTCAAATTTCGACAAATAATCTTAAGGTCAAAGTCAAACAACATTTTCCCCAGCAATCATGTTATAGAAGAAACTTAAAGAGCAGATAGATGGGTTGTTAAATACACGCAAAATATAACCTGCCTCCCTAATTTTTTTCCCTCTTCCAAATAGGAACAACAAGATTCGGCAAGTTTACTTCATTTCTCCCAGTTAACTCTTCAAGCAAAAAATTAAGAAATAAAAACTACATAGGTTCCAACTAAGGCACAAAAGTACAACCAATTGAATAACGAGCACGTTTTGCTTGCCAAGTATTAATTTGCATAGCCACAGGTTTATTTATTAGCAATTAGAAAAACTGGGTGGATATTACATATCTGAGAACTAATTCACAACTCCTAAAGAAGTGCAATTTTCAATTGGCTTAGTACCAAAGTTTAATCCAACTAGCAAACCTTTATCCTTATTCCAAAGACAGATATTGTAGAACCCAGATAAGTATTAAAAATTCAAACCATGCATCCACACAATTTATTTAAGAAAACAGAAGGGGGGCAAAGAAATATGCAGAGTTTAAAGAATTACCAATATCTAACAGACTTGCATCTGGAGCAGCGAGTTCTAGCTGGAGCGGAACACCTGGCACACTCATGGACTTCACCTTTTGAACAAGATACTGGAGGTGGAGGAAGTACATCGGCAACAGCCATTTCTTCTGCTCTCTGAGCTTCTTCAGCAGCCAATTGGGCAAGCAAGTTTATCCTATCTCTCTTCTTAGAAGTCTCACTCCATTTTCCAAGTAAGATGTAAGCCACCAAGGGAAGTACAACCAGGACCAGAAACAGGACAGGTATATCAGATTCACGCGGTTCGAGCATATCCCCACAAGCATACTCATGTCCAGTTTCCTCCCAAATCACTAATCAGTATATGATCCCCTAAAACTCCAAGTAAACGGCATCTTGGTAACCAGAAACTTCAAGTTCCGCATACCCCATGGCCTACCAAGTGGCTACCATTCAAACCTGTCAAGTACCATCTACTTAAATTTCCTGGTTTCCCAATAATGAATCAAGCACTAAATTCATGAATTTGCAGCACTCCTATAAGACATTTACACATTCACTAATAGTGAAGGATCAGAGCCCTCAAACCCGCATTCTTTCTGCTAATAAGATACACTTATGGAAGTAAAAAATTTAGATTAGCTATATTAGTTTATTTACTTCAAGTGTTCAACACAAATAAACAGTGGATAGTGTCAAACTATCCTTCTTTAAGTTACCTAACCACCTACCTTGTAAAACACTATAACCTGACGGAACCCATGCTAACTCAATCTTGTTCATCTTACAACATAGTGGCAGCATAGTTTGCTTAAATTTTAAATTTACTAATGGAAGAGAAAAATAAAAACTATATATATTACTCTCAAGAATAAATAGGGGACAATTGATTTCAAATTTGACAGGAAATTCTACATCCAGCGACCTAGTTGTCATGTTCAATAAAACAAGGCAAAACAAAAAAACTTTTAATAATTCACCAACACACACAAAGATGTAATCAGTCAAAGAACAATGATTGCACAGAACAAAGCAATGAACATTAAAAAAAACCTCTTTCATTTGTGTGCCCACTGCCCCAATTTTATATTCAACAAACACCCATTTAAGGGATAACACAAACCTAACAAGTTAACAACCTCATTCCACCGTTGCATAGAGAGAATGGGACAAACCCCTCCACCTAAAAAGATGCTTTCACCAAAAGAAACCACTTAACCACCCTAAAAACTTCATTTTTTTTCCTTTCCAAGTATACAAATTTCAACACCATCGGAAAAAGATTAAATTTTAAAAAAAAATAAACAAACTCCCTGGTTTCACACACCAACAGCAAAATAAAATAAAAAAGTTAAAAAATCATTTTTTTCCAGAAAAATGAGACCATACCCAGAAAAGATAATGCATTTCCTTCCCAATCTGAGATTCCAAACACTGAGAAAAAGCAGCAACAACACAAAACAATGCAATGCAAGTTTGAAACTTTGGAACATACCTCAAAACCCAAAAGCAAGAAATCTAAGCAAAACCCACCAACACTTCACCTCTCTTCCTTCCAACTTCAAAAGATTCCCTCCTCAACACACACACCACCTTCTTCATTCCACCCTTTTCTTTAACGTTTCCGGGAAACACTACCCTGTGCCTGCTGCAGCACGGAGATTCATCGTAGCCCTACACGTGGCAGCATCGTACTCGTGGATCAAAAAACATGTCTTTTACCGTTGGATTATAGTGAGGGACCCACCCAGATGATGTTCCCAATGATTTATCAGAAATGCCACGTGTACGGGTGATGCATTAATAAGAGCATAATTGTTGGTCAGAGTGGCGAATTTTGAATTGTCACAAATTATTTATTATTAAAATATTAATCTTTTTTGATCTGAGACATGTGATGTGACAGAGCCGTGACAGTCCTTTGCTCCGAATATTACAATGTCAGTAGAGGCTTGGAAATTGGGGCAAGAAAATTAAATCAAATTCCCTTAATTAACAATTATTTGTACATCATTGTTAAATTTTTGCTTAAGCTCATGTGGATGTAATTATTACTCTCTTACTCCCCGATAAAAAATATTTTTATTTAAAATATAAGTAAATTTTAATTAATTATATCATATTTAATGGTATAATTTTTATAATATTATTATTTTATTGATAAAGAAAAATGATATGAATGACAATTAAAAAAGAGAAAGAAATTATTATCCTAGTAATTAATGATGATGTTAATTTAGAAATTATACTTTACTCTTTAATATTAACATTAATTTAGATAAACTAATATATTTTACTTGTACGAATTAGTTATTTGTTGTTTATATTTTAAAAAATATTTTTTATTAAATTAACCATAGTTGTTTAAAAAATTAAAAAAAAGGTTTTTTATTGAAATTTAAGTAAGATTGATTAAAAAATAGGTTGGGTGGGTTTTATTAAGTTTTCAAATAAGAATGTTTCACTTTAACATTTTTATGTTTGGTTGTGTTTTTCCAATGGAGAAAACTTCGTTGATTGAGGGAGGTTTTTGATCCTACGGGTCAATAGAGTTTTAATTATCTCGAACGACGTAAAAAATTAATATCAACCTTTAAATTTTTCACTTCAACTCAACTTTGTTTCTCCAACTGTAAATCAAACATCCCCTAATAAATGTAAGATATGTTTGGTGAGAAAGATAAGGGTAATATAAGATAAACTACCACAACTTGTGTTTGTGGTGTCAACAGGGTATGATAGGTTTATTTTATAGTATATTCTACCGTGTTAGTCATTTATAATTGTTTTATTATTATTATATAATATATTGTTATGTTATTATATAATAATATATTATTATTATATTATTATATAAAAATGTATTACATATTATAATTTTGATACTCAAAGTTTTATAAAAGTCCCAATTTCTAATCCTGGTAATATTTTTAATATGTATATTCCTTAATGGTATACTCCTCAAATAATCCCAAAGCATAACCTAGGACCTAGTAGGGGAAAAGAAAAAGTATACGAAGTTACTGTTCATCATAAGAAGAGTCATTATGAATCACAAGATAGACAAAAATATAACGGCTATATGAGAATTAATAGGAAAAAGATGAGTTTATATATGAGCGAATAATTCTTAAAGCTAGAGATAGAAGATATGTTAATAAACCTCTTCCAGTATTGATACAAGAAATTCGGAGTTTAAAAGAAGAAGCAGAAGAATTTAAACAAGATATTAGAAATTATCCTGAAACTACTTGGGTAGAAGTTGCAAAAGAAGATTTAAGAGAAAACTATAAAAACCAGTTTACAATAAGAAGTAGACTAAGGTGTTTATCTTATTTATAAATGACTAGTAAAGTTTTATTAAAATACAAAGTGCAAAAGCTATTTAGTTGTTTTAAGACATACTTATAAAAAAGAGCTTATCAAATTAGGAAATATGAATGTGACTAAACAAAATTATAAAGAAAAACAAGAAATTCAAGTGTGAACACCATCTCTGAAAATCAGGAGATGATGATGTTTTAAAAATAAATCCCTCCTCCCCACTTCTCCCTGTTTTTCTCAGTGGCCAACTCACCCCACTACCATGGTTGGAACATAATGAAAGGGTGCTAATATAAGAACCTATCAGAAAACCAAAACGGGGGGCTATCTACATTCAGAGAACCCAATCTCATCCCCATCTTCTCTAAGGACCCAAATCAGAAAAATCACAAAGGAAACAACCAATTCATCAAATCTTCTTCACCATCAAACTGAAGAACATAACATCCCAACAACAAGAAAAAAAAAAAGCAAAAGTAGAAAATAAGCACTATGTTGGAGTTCCTCCTACGCCGACCAGCTCCTCCACCGTCACCTCCGACGCAGTCCGCCCAGGAAACCCGAGCAGGCCTCCTCCTCCGACGGTGTCCTCCCGGGCCTGTGCACGCCGGTCAGAGCACCTCTCCGCCGCCGGTCACTCTCTCTCGGCCTCTCCCTGCTCCGCCGCCGTCACCCCCTCTCGGTCTCTCCCTCTCCGGTGGTCCTCTCTCTTTCCCTCCGCCCTCTCTCTGGTTTGCACTCTCTCTCGCTGGTCCCTCCCTCCTCCATCGTCACTCTCTTTTTCTCTCCCTCTCTCAGAACTCCTCTCTCCCTGCTCCGCCGCCGTCACCCCCTCTCGGTCTCTCCCTCTCCGGTGGACCTCTCTCTTTCTCTCCCTCTCTCAGAACTCCTTTCCCCCTCTCTCTGCCGCCCCACTCATCCCCCCTCATTCTCTTCTTTTCTTTCTTTGAAACTTAGGTTTAGATTTTATGGGCCTCAAATAGTGAGGCCCAATTTCTTAAAATCCTTTCTTTTTCTTTTTTTTAAAACTGTTTTGTTGAAATGGTAATGGGTTTCAGAAAATCTGAAGCCCAAATAGCTATGGGGTTCTTTTTTAGCAAACAAATAAAAAACTTAAATAAAAAAGTGTTTTGTTTTATTCTTAAAGGAATTTAATTGAAAAGAATAATTTTTATTTTATTCATGTTGAAATAATGTAAAAAAAATACCCTTTTTATTTTTAGGAAGTAATAAAATAACAACAATAATTCCTTTTTATAAATAACAAATAAATGAGTAGTTTTTTTATTATGTTAAATTTAAAAAAAAATTAAACATCAAAATATCTTTCTGTTTTTTAAAGAAATATTTGATAAATTCCTTGTGTGAAAATCTAAAAATATATAAAAAAAAAGCAAAATATCTTTTCTAAATAGATGTAAATAGTTCTTTTATGATGAATTTTCTAAAATAAAAAAATAAAAATATTAAGATCTAAACATTTTTTAAAATAAAAATTAGTTTTTCTATTTTAATACAAAAAATCTAAAAATGTTTCTTAGAATAAAAGTTAAATATTTTTCATATTTTTGTTTTCAATAATTAAATATTATATATGTGTTTTTTTAGAATAAATTGTTTTAGAATCTTATGGGCAATGTCGTGCAAAATTACTTTTGCCTACATTTGCGTCGTAAGCTTTCGAAGGTTTATGCACGTGCGAAGTACTTCGCTTTGTATTTTCCCTTCCTCATAAATTTCTTTTTAAAAATCGAATCAATTTATAAAACTCTAAAAATAATTTTAAATATTTTTCTCGAATATATCCCTCAAAGAACTACGTAACCCTGATTTCTCAAAAGCTTGAGAATACGTAGGAGCGGGAGTTAATTCCTGTCGGGCCCACTTTTCTTCGTTTATTTTTTTATGCCTTTGTTATTATCTCAATTTATTTTACCTATTTAATATTTTATAATAATTTGTTTAAAATGAGGTTAATTTAGACGAGACGTCTTGTTAATCTCATACTCTTAATATTTTATTTTAATAACTTTCTTAAAATGAGGTTAATTTAGACGCGACGTCTTGTTAATCTCGTGTTCTCGTGTTTTTTTAATATTTTATGTAAATAGTATTTTCCTTAAGAATGAGGTTAATTTAGACGAGACGTCTTGTTGACCTCATATTTTTAATATTTTATTTTAAATAATGTTTCCTTAAAAATAAGGTTAATTTGGATGAGACGTCCTGTTAATCTTCAGTTTTAATCAACTTTATTATACTCCATGTTATTCAATTTTATCTTCGAATTGTTTGTGTATAAGTTAAGGTTAATTTGGACGAGACGTCCTGTTAATCTTCACTCTTACTCTGTTTTCTCCTTTCTGTCACTGTTTAGTCAAATTTCTTTCTGTCGCTGTTTTGTTGTCACTGTTTGGTTTGTTCTGACTGTTTGCGTTCGCTTAGTTGTTTCGTGTATTTCTTTTTCTTAAAAGAAGTTAAAAATAATTTATGGGCTATTTTGAAGTGCGTGCTATCAATTTGGGGTAACCGTTTTATAACGGACAGTTGTGAGGTGCTAATACCTTCCTCACCTGTAATTCGACTCCCGAATTTAGAATTTCATTTTTATAACCAGTGCATTAACGAAAGGTTTTCCCGATATTTTATCCTTAAAAATATTGGTGGCGACTCCCTGTTTATTTTTAAAATCGTTTTGAGGGTCGGTCGCGCCGCCGCTATCCCCGTCGCGACAGATGGCGACTCCACTGGGGACTTAGAGAGTCAAGCCAATCAAATTGATAGCACATATTTTAAATAGCCTGTTAATTACTTAACTTCTTCCTTTATTTTATTTTTTGTCAATATTTGTATATGGTTTCTGTTTATATTTTGTCATCTATGTTTTGTTATGTCTGTATGTTGTTGAACCCTAGGGTAGACGACTCTGTTTTATTGTATTGTGTTTGTTCTTTGTGAAGGATTGGTAAGGTAAAGGTATTGGACGCCCCTTTCACACACTACACTCACAATTTGCACACACTTTTGAGCGGGACCCTGTACCCGGGCCCAAATAAAATTTAAGATTAGGGGAGGTTGGTAGCGGTGTCATTTGGGATGTACTTCCTGTCTGGCTATCGTGAGAACCTCAGCTAGAGTTTGACTTATTTATGATGCCCACACCTAGTAGACTTCCTATTGTTGTGGTCAACATCATAAGTAGGATCTTGGCTCTAGTGACCTTTAGACAGTAGTGCAAGCCACCTATCGTGAGATGTCACTGTTAGATAAGCCCTAGAACCGATAGAAGGCCTTCAGAAAAACCCATTTTAGGCCACAAGGGGCGGACTCTTCCTATACCTTTTCTCCTTCTCGCTCTCCCTTTTAATCCAAATTGTTGGGCCACTTACCCGTTCAAAGGATTGCTTCTTTTTTTTAAAAAAAACTAGTGATCCTTTGATTGGGCAAACAGTCATTTCGTTTCATTAAAGTCTTTGGGTCCTGAGTTATGGGATTTCTGCGTCGTCAAAAAAAAAGTCCAAAAAAAAAGAGTTGATGACGATCGGAAGGTCCGTAACCCACAGGGCTCTCGATTTGTCACGAATTTTCTCAATCGTTACTTCCTGATTATAAAATTGTTTTCCAAAAGTTGCTAAGGGAGTATCGATTTACGAAACACGTCCTTTACCAATGACTGATTTCACTTCCTTTGTGTTCTTGCAGGAAGCTATTCAGAGCTAGGCGAATATCTTCGAGTGAAAAATGGAAATTAACATGGGGTCAGGTAGTTGTGATACAAGTGTAACTGAGTTGAGAAAGCTACTGCATGTTAAGGCAAAGAAGGTCGACACAGCTAGTTTACAGGCACTGGGTGAGAAATTGAATTTGACTCAAAAGATGGCTTTCGCTCGGAAATATGGAAAGATTTTGAAGTTGTTGGAAGTCGAAGTACAAGTTGAGGCGATCACCGCATTGTCTCAGTTTTATGACCCACCTCTTCGCTGTTTCACATTTCAGGATTTCCAGTTAGCTCCGTCTATTGAGGAATTTAAGTGGATTTTGGGGATGCCTCTAGAAGGACAAACGCCTTACCGTCATCTGGAGCATCAAGCAAATATCGCTTCTGTTGCTCGTGTCTTAAAAATCGGCCCAGAGGTGTTGAAAGGGGCACAATTAAGCAGAAATCAGACCCCAGGGTTTGCTCGGGAGTACCTTGAGAAACACATGCACTTTCTAGCTGAAAAAGAAGATTGGGATACCTTCATGGACACTTTGGCTCTTACTATTTATGGCGTCGTGTTATTCCCAAACATAGACAATTATGTGGACTACGAGGCTATTGGCGTCTTCCTAGCTTGAAAATTCAAATTGGAAAACCCTGTCTCTGCTATTTTGGCGAATGTCTACTGCACTATGGACTTCTGCCATACACAAGGTGGGAAAAGGATCATCTGTTGCCTGCCAGCTTTATATGTGTGGCTTACGTCACATGTCTTTAACCAAGTCGGCAAAGTTGACTGCCCTGTGTCTGATCTGAAGTCGTGCCAGTTAGCGACAAACAATGGGCGTGAATGGGCCAATCATCTGGTGGGACTCACAGCTGAAAAGGTAAGATGGTATCCGCATTGGTTGAAAGTTGACAGCATAATCCACCACTGTGGAAACCACCCGAATGTTCCCATCATGGGCACTCAGGGATGCATCAATTATAACCCTATCATCGCCAAGCGCCAGCTAGCCTACCCACTGCTCGGGCCACCTGACGAGGAGTCGCTCACTCCCTTTGTTTTCTACTATGCCAAAGAGGACTACACCTCTGCCGTTCGGAACATAGCGGAGGCTTGGAAGAAAGTACACAAGAAAGGAAAAGAGTTAGGGGTCCGAAGCCATGCTGTAAAAGAGGAATATCATCAGTGGGTCCTAAATAGGGTATCCATAGTCAAGCTGCCATTCAGGGGTCCCTCCTATCTCCCAACAAGCGCACCTATTCCCCGGCCCATCTTTGAAGATGAAGTAACAAAAGCCATGAGAGTCAAGATAGAAGAACTGACTGCAAGAAACAAAAAGCTAGAAGAAGAATTACTGAAGTCTCAATAAGAATGTGACCTTCAGAAAAGGGAGAACTTAGAAAGCAAGCGAACCATCAAAAAGGTAGGGAAGAAGCGAAAAGCTGAAAGGGATCATATAAGAAAACAAGACCAATGCCTCCGAGCGGCCAACTCGCAACTGAAAATGAAGAGTCGTCAGAGGGACACCATTCTAGCTGATAAACAGCTTCTGAGGGATATGTTGGCAAAGGCCAAGGAGAATGAGCGAAGCGCCCTGGTGCAAAAAGAATTATTACAGTCACAAATTCACAGGGTGGAGCGTCAACTCAACGAGGTGATAGAAGCTTGCCAACATGAAATAAATGGCGAGCGTCAACATGCCATGGAAATAGAGCAAGACTGTCAGGAGGCTATACGTACCTTGGAGGCCAAAACAACACAGCAGGACGAAGTCATTCATTCATGGATGAACCGCTTCGCCCACCTGGCGTATTTGGCCAATGGGACTCTAGAAGACCTTCCATGGCTACTCAAGCAGGCCGAGGAGATGGTTAATCCCCTTACTACCCCAAAGGACATTGTAACCTTCCTGGACTATTGTAGGAAAAGGCTTTGTGAGATGAGGGCCATGATTGCCCGAGCTAGGAACGGCTGATTTATTTTCTGATAATGTAACAAGCTTAACAGTTATGCACTTTGTGGTATCTCAGAATGAAAGGATCTTTTGTCTCCAAAACTATCTCGTGTTAATTTCTATTTATCGCGTACTTAGTACTTTTGAACGTGACGTTCTGAGGAACAGTCGAAGGATAGTCGACAAGTTCCGAATCGCTTCTCGCATAATTTTGGTTTACACTCTCTTTATCACCTTGTTTTATTTACTAAGCATGTTTTTCTTTTTAATGAATTTTTGTTTTCTTTTTCAAAAGACGTCACGGGTAGGCATCCTTACCAGACCCGACTCCAAAAGAGACTCATGGCTGAGGAAGAAACTAGGAACGGAGACTTTAGAACTGAGTTCAATCAGCTGAAAGAACGGGTGGAAGAATTAACTAGACTTTTGGAGAAGAGACACACAGAAGGAGACTCCTCTGCAGGTGCTGAGGACGCCCAACAGCAGCCTTCCACGCCGCCACATCCTCCCGGTTTTGGCCCAGCAAGGGTCCAATTCCATAACTCAACAACACCTCCACTCACCCTTAATGTCGTAAGACCTAACCCTGCCATTGAATCTCAGCCGCCTTATGGCCAGTACCATGCACAACAACACACGTTTGTCGGCCCCGACGGCAACCCAATACCTTTTCCACCCTATGGCCTACCACAGGGATACTATCCCCCGCTCGCTAATCAACAAGATACTTACAACCAGCAAACTGCAAATCCTCATGCTTCACACCCCGCCCAGCCAAGTGTGCCACCACTCCGTGACCCGCAGGCCTATCAAGCCCAAAACACACAAGCCCAAACGGCCCAACCGACCTACAATGCACAAACCCAAAACATGCAGGCCCCGATGACCCAGCCGGCTCACACCGCACAAGCTATAGCCCAACCCCAGGGTCCCTCGCTAAATGCAGGCCTAATGAACCAGCGCTACGCATCCGTTCCGTTCAATCAGCCACACGGCTACCCGTATGGGTACACGACCCCCTACGCGGCCAATCCCCAAGATGCAACCCGTATGATCGCGGCTCCCCAAAAGGGAAAGATAGAAATCTTGGAGGAACGCTTGAGAATGATGGAGGGCACTGGCGGTTTTGGGCGGATAAATGCTTCTGAGCTATGTCTGGTCACAGACGTGGTCCTCCTGCCCAAATTTAAAATGCCAGACTTTGACAAATATCGGGGAATGACTTGTCCAAAGAATCATCTCACGATGTACTGCCGAAAGATGACATCCTATTCTTCTAATGACCAATTGTTGATCCATTGCTTCCAAGATAGTCTGGCTGGGGCCGCCCTCACCTGGTACGCACACCTTGACCGAAACCATATTCGATGTTGGAATGACTTGGCAGATGCTTTCATTAGGCAATACAAATATAATATGGATATGGCACCGAACAGAGTTCAATTACAGAACATGGTGAAGAAAGATAATGAAACATTCAAGGAGTATGCCCAACGTTGGCGAGAAACAGCTGCGCAAGTGGACCCACCACTGTCAGAAAAAGAGATAGTCGCGATGTTCATCGATACGCTCCCATCACCCTTCTATGGCAAGATGATTGGTAGTGTTTCATCTAACTTCTCTGACATTGTGACTATCGGGGAAAGGGTAGAGAGTGGAATACGAACGGGAAAGATCACCTGGGGCCCATCTGGGGCAAGCACGACAAGGAAGCCAGCACCTGGTGATGGTAGGAGAAAAGACGGGGAAACTAATTCCATCTCTTCTGATCAAAGGATGGCTCTGCCAAGACCATTCATCCCTACCACGATTCAAGCTCCCAATCCTTATGTGGCCGCCGCCACTCATAGCCCGACAGCTTATACTCCCCATCTCCATCCACCCATGGTAAGAGCGTCCGGGCTGCGACCCATGCCATACCACCACCCACAACAAGTGATTCAACCACCCATTCCCAATCAAAATGCAATGAGACCCGACAATGAACGCACCCCTGTGCAGTTTGATCCCATCCCAATAACATATACCGAGCTTTTACCACTCCTCATTCAGAAAGGTCTGGTGGCTCCGTGCCCCTCGAGGCCAATGCAACCTCCTTACCCAAGGGGGTATGATCCTAACGCTCGTTGTGATTACCATGCTGGGGCACCAGGGCATTCTATAGAAAATTGCATGGTTTTAAAATATAAAGTGAGAGATTTGATCAAAGCCGACTGGATTAATTTTCGGGAAGGAAGCCCTAACGTGACCACAAATCCCCTGCCCAATCATGGAAGTTCGGAAATTAATGCCGTGGTGGCCGATATTGAAGACGGTTTTGATGATAATGCTGATTCGGTGGCCGCTTGCCCGCCGGGCCAAAAGTTCAGTGATTGGGAGGCTGTCGAACTCCCTACGATTCTTAAATGATTCGCCAAAAATTTGTCATTGCCTTAATGTCTTGATTATCCCTCTGCTATGCCTAAGGCTCTGGGACTTTTCATGTAATAAGGGCGAAAAAAAACTTATTTTACCAGTCAATCAATAAATGCGTATCGAAATTCAAAAAAAAAATCATCCTTTTATCCTTGCTTTGATTCAATTTCTTTACTTGCTTGTTCCTCTTTTTATTTGCTATAACGCGCTGAATTGCAGATCCGAAAATGATCCTCTTGAGACTAGTGAAATCATAATCCTGCTTCACGATTTCGATCACCCAGTCGACTATGCCGACGAAGGAGGTAGGGAAACCTACGAGCCACTATCCATGTTTATAAGATTGTTAGAACAAGAGGATCAAGATGGGTATACCCCTAAGTCAAGAACAATTGAAGGAATCACAGGGGCAACCTATCAGAAGGCATGGAATGACAATATGGGCAAATCCTGAATTGGACAAGTGGTAGGCCAATCATTTAAGGAAACCTCAACAGTTACCAGCATAAATAGGGGGAAATTGCTTATGTCTATAAATGTAGACACAACTGAGGAAGACTTTGCAAAAAAAAACACAAAAAATAAAAAAAATAAAAAAAATGAAAAAATAAAAAGTAGAGCCAAGCTCGAAGTCCAATGCACATACCAAGCAGGGAAAGCTGGTTACGTCCAGATCATCAAGCAAGCTGTCATTTTCTGTATTGGGGGAATGAATGTCACTAGACCAAGAACTTGCATTCTTGTCATCATCAACACCTCAACCTTAAAAGGTATGCTATTCCTCATGCTCATGTAACCAAGGAAATAGTCTATTAGATTGAGTCATTGCATCATCAAGGGGATAAAAAATGGAATAAAACAAAAAAAACAAAAAAAAAACAAAAACAAAAAAACAAAAAAATCAAAAATGAAAAAGAAAAAACCCAGAAAACAAAAAAAAAAGAGAGGCCAGAATGATGATCCAAAGTAATTCCCTCTCATCGATGCCAAAAGACTCACCAATATTTCATTGGGTACATGGCATAGGAGTAGAGTCTCCTATTTGAAGTGACATCAGTTCCCCAAAGGATCAAACTAAATTTGGAAAATGTTTGGCAGACTCAACTGGAGTATGATCAGTTTCAACTTTTTACTGTAAGGGATGCAACCAAAAATAAACAAGAACACTTTATAAAGAAAGAGAAAAGCTCGCTAGGCTGAAAACCTGAAAGGGCAGCCTAGGCAAAAGTTAGAGCGACCCGATGAATTGAAAACCCGAAAGGGCGACGCAGGAAAAAATTAGGGTCAAATTTCTGGTAATATGACTAAGACCTCTGACTAAAGTTTCCAATACAAACTGAGGCATGTGAACCACGGTTAAACTACCCTCTCGAAGGCAGAGTTGAACGGTGTGCTTGAGGTCATGACGTGGGATTGAGATTCTCACTAGTCTCAGGAATTCACTGGAGGATCCTTGAACCTTCCCTGTTTCTCCTGGCCTTGACCTGCCCTATGTAACTTCATTCCATCCCATCTATTTTCCCCTTTATCCATTCTCTGTATTCTGTTTGACATACATGAATAAAATTCATCCTTTTTCGATACGTGTTATAAATTGCATTGATCTGATAAAACATTGTGTTTTTAACAAAATAAATAAAAGAATGATGAACATTTAAAGTCGTGGAGGGACAAGATGCTCCTACTACTCGACCATTACTTGGGCAATCATCACAAAGATCCAGCCCGGCGCGTGCTCCAAAGCTATGATTGTCTCGTTTATTCTCCTCTGTCCATGAGTTATCCTAAGGGTCAAGGTTTCACAGGAACTACCCAGTTTTTAAACTTATCTCTGTGCTACTCACCCTTTTTCTGCAGGTTGTTGTAACAAACAGGCTTAGAAGAACTCAGAGCATCCCGCAACTCTCCCCTCAGTGAGCCTACAAGTCAGATTAGGTCCTTCCCCCAGTAAGACTGCAATCCAGAAATAAGCTTCATCTAGTTCTAGGTCTCCCTCCTAGCGGAGCCACAATCAGACTTAGGATGAGTCTATTCCCCTAGTAGAACTGTAATCTAGGGATAAAGACTTCAACTGAACCTCTGTTCTTGGTTGGGCTACAACTAAGAAAGCTTCTCTAGGCTCCTCATCCCCAGTGGAACCACGATTATCAGAAATTAGCACCAATTAAGACCTCTTCCCCAATGGAACCATAAACCCGAGGAAGACTCCTACCAGCTCCTCCCCCCCGGTGGAATCACAATCCAAAAGCGGACTCCACTTGGCTTTTCTTCCCCAATAAGTTCCTCATCACCAAAATAGCACTCATCGTACACTCAAACTAGGGCATCACCCCAGGTCTCTTCCACTTTCAGTCAAGTCAAGGGGCAGTACCCCGATTTTCCAAACAACTCAAACTGGGGCATCACCCCAGGTCTCTTCCACTTTCAGTCAAGTCAAGGGGCAGTACCCTGAAGTTCCAAACAACTCAAACTGGGGCATCACCCCAGGTCTCTTCCACTTTCAGTCAAGTTAAGGGGCAGTACCCCAAATTTCCAAACAACTCAAACTGGGGCATCACCCCAGGTCTCTTCCACTTTCAGTCAAGTCAAGGGGTAGTACCCCGAATCTCCAAACAACTCAAACTGGGGCATCACCCCAGGTCTCTTCCACTTTCAGTCAAGTCAAGGGGTAGTACCCCGAATCTCCAAACAACTCAAACTGGGGCACCACCCCAGGTCTCTTCCACTTTAGATCATGGGGGCAGAACCCTACCTTTTACTTTCCTGTCAATCGAAGGGTCAACCTCACCTTTTACTTTTCTGTCAATCGAAGGGTCAACCCCACCTTTTACTTTTCTGTCAATCGAAGGGTCAACCCCACCTTTTACTTTCCTGTCAATCGAAGGGTCAACCCCACCTTTTACTTTCCTGTCAATCGAAGGGTCAACCCCACCTGTTACTTTCCTGTCAATCGAAGGGTCAACCCCACCTTTTACTTTCCTGTCAATCGAAGGGTCAACCCCACCTTTTACTTTCCTGTCAATCGAAGGGTCAACCCCACCTTTTACTTTTCTGTCAATCGAAGGGTCAACCCCACCTTTTACATTTCTGTCAACCGAAGGGTCAACCCCACCTTTTACTTTCCTGTCAATCGAAGGGTCAACCCCACCTTTTACTTTCCTGTCAATCGAAGGGTCAACCCCACCTTTTACATTTCTGTCAATCGAGGGTCAACCTCAATCTTTTATTTTCCTATCAACCAAGGGTCAACCCCACCTTTTAGTTTTCTATCAATCGAAAGGTCAATCCCACCTTTTACTTTCTTGTCAATCGAAGAGTCAACCCCACCTTTTACTTTCTTATCAATCGAAGGGTCAACCCCACCTTTTACTTTCCTGTCAATCGAAGGGTCAACTCCACCTTTAACTTTCCTGTCAATCGAAGGGTCAACCCCACCTTTTTACTTCTCTGTCAATCGAAGGGTCAACCCCACCTTTTTACTTCTCTGTCAATCGAAGGGTCAACCCCACCTTTTACTTTCCTGTCAATCGAAGGGTCAACCCCTCCTTTTAGTTTCCTGTCAATCAAAGGGTCTACCCCTCCTTTTATTTTCTGTAAACTAGGGACATTCCCTAAGTCACCTGCTTTCAGTCAAAGCCTCAGAAGCCCACTCCTAGGCTATCTCATTTCTTGATGTGAGCCTGGGGCATCCCCTAGGCATCTGATCTCTATCAAGTAAGCTTCAGGGCAAAGCTCTAACTTCAGTTGCCAGAGTTAGCACCTTGTTTATCTTCCCCAATTGCCAAAGCTTGTAAGTCTTTCTTATTGCCAAAATTGGCATTGTTTGACACTCATGTTTGTCAAAGCTGTCACATTTTGAGGTTGTTGTTGTCGAGACGGTGTTCATGTCTTTACTTCCTTTTCACGATATGAACGAATCATTCATATTTTCATGAAAAGAAAGTAAAGAGGGGCAGCTGTGAACACCATCTCTGAAAATCAGGAGATGATGATGTTTTAAAAATAAATCCCTCCTCCCCACTTCTCCCTGTTTTTCTCAGTGGCCAACTCACCCCACTACCATGGTTGGAACATAATGAAAGGGTGCTAATATAAGAACCTATCAGAAAACCAAAACGGGGGGCTATCTACATTCAGAGAACCCAATCTCATCCCCATCTTCTCTAAGGACCCAAATCAGAAAAATCACAAAGGAAACAACCAATTCATCAAATCTTCTTCACCATCAAACTGAAGAACATAACATCCCAACAACAAGAAAAAAAAAAGCAAAAGTAGAAAATAAGCACTATGTTGGAGTTCCTCCTACGCCGACCAGCTCCTCCACCGTCACCTCCGACGCAGTCCGCCCAGGAAACCCGAGCAGGCCTCCTCCTCCGACGGTGTCCTCCCGGGCCTGTGCACGCCGGTCAGAGCACCTCTCCGCCGCCGGTCACTCTCTCTCGGCCTCTCCCTGCTCCGCCGCCGTCACCCCCTCTCGGTCTCTCCCTCTCCGGTGGTCCTCTCTCTTTCCCTCCGCCCTCTCTCTGGTTTGCACTCTCTCTCGCTGGTCCCTCCCTCCTCCATCGTCACTCTCTTTTTCTCTCCCTCTCTCAGAACTCCTCTCTCCCTGCTCCGCCGCCGTCACCCCCTCTCAGTCTCTCCCTCTCCGGTGGACCTCTCTCTTTCTCTCCCTCTCTCAGAACTCCTTTCCCCCTCTCTCTGCCGCCCCACTCATCCCCCCTCATTCTCTTCTTTTCTTTCTTTGAAACTTAGGTTTAGATTTTATGGGCCTCAAATAGTGAGGCCCAATTTCTTAAAATCCTTTCTTTTTCTTTTTTTTTAAACTGTTTTGTTGAAATGGTAATGGGTTTCAGAAAATCTGAAGCCCAAATAGCTATGGGGTTCTTTTTTAGCAAACAAATACAAAACTTAAATAAAAAAGTGTTTTGTTTTATTCTTAAAGGAATTTAATTGAAAAGAATAATTTTTATTTTATTCATGTTGAAATAATGTAAAAAAAATACCCTTTTTATTTTTAGGAAGTAATAAAATAACAACAATAATTCCTTTTTATAAATAACAAATAAATGAGTAGTTTTTTTATTATGTTAAATTTAAAAAAAAATTTAAACATCAAAATATCTTTCTGTTTTTTAAAGAAATATTTGATAAATTCCTTGTGTGAAAATCTAAAAATATATAAAAAAAAGCAAAATATCTTGGTGATGTTGACACTCACTCAAAATTCCCAGCTAATCTAATGATAGGATTGGCAGAAATTGTCTATGAAAATGACGTGAACGAAATGAATAATTACTGATACACTTATATTAAAATATAAGGACAAAACAAGATAATAAAAGAAAAGAGGATAGGACAATAGAGAGGGTCCCACACTTAGAAAAATCAGAAAAGAGAATCTGCTAGAACAGAGTGACGTGGAAAGCTTCAATAATTGGAGTAATTATCAATTCCGACTCGATTTCGGTATTTTGGGTATATCCCTCTTTCCGAGAAAGATCCATCAAAGCCTCTTTCGGTTCAGAATTACTTCACTCGGAGGAATTTTACTCGGAAAGGTTTCTTCATGAAACACTCAGTTAGATTTTCTTTCCTCGGAAGTGATCCACTCGGAAATGTATCACTCGGAGATTCCTCATTCAGAAATATCTCTACCCGAGTCAAAGCCTTCACGTGCGTCACTCAGAAGTCTTACATCCGAAAAGATCACTCGGTATCGAAGTTTAGTCCTCTCGGAAATCTTCCACTCGAAAGGATCACTCGGGGTCGAAGACAATCTTAAAGACGAATCCGAGCACAAGCTCTCGGAAACTCTGAATATCGACCCGAGCACGAATTAAATGAATTCACCACTCGGATATTTACTTCCCTCGGAAACTATTCATTCAGAAACATACTCACTCGGAGTTAAAGTCTTTCTCTGTCCAGAAGTACTCTTCCTGGAAAAGACTCATTCGGTATGTCCCAATCGGTGCCTTACCACACGTAATTTAGAAGTGTCTCACTTGACATTATCCCACTTGGAAACGTCTCACTCGGTGCCATCCTACTCGAAAAGTCACACAACTCGGAGATACTCCACTCGGTCACTATCCAAAAATATCTCGGCCCGAGAAGTACTCATTTGAAATTAAAGCTTCTCTTTCGCTCAGAAGTACTTCTCTCGGGAACAATATATTCAGAAACATTTCACTCGGAGACGTTTCACTCGGATTTGCCTCACTCGAAAGTGTCTCATTCGGAAACAGAGTTTTTCTTAACTCAGAAATAATTCTCTCAATCATGCTTCACTCGGAAACATGTTAACCTTCCTTCACTCGGAATTATATCCATTTTCACTCGGAGGTCTTGCCTCAGACATAATTCACTCGGAATTTCTTCACAAATCAGACATTTTTCACTCAGAAATTCTCCACTGATCCTTAATGAATTATTTTTCTAAAATTCTAAATTTTAGGATGTTACAGATAAGGTTATTGTAAGACAAACTCCTGAGCAAGTTTCTACTTCCTCTTCAGAATATCGTAATATAACTTCAAAAGAATTAGAAATAGCTAAAATAGAAAAATACCTTTCATAATTGGTCAATACCTATAATAAAAAAGGATCAAGTCTATAAACAACAATTTTTATGGAAATCAAACTTCAGTGAAGAAATCCACATACTAGAATATAGTTATTCCGGGTCAAGGGCTAATAGAGAAATTAATATTTCAGATCAAGACATGATTGATAGACATATTGAAAAATGATTCAATTTTATACATCTAGGATTAATTTAAGTAGCTGCTAAACCTAATTATATGTTAGGAATAAATTCTTCTAATGATATTAAAAGACACTAGATTAAAAATTTTGAGGAATCCATGATAGCAGTTTTAGAAAGTAACCTTCATGATGGACCGACTTTCTTTAATTGTTATCCTAATTTTTCGTGGATATAAGAAATAAATATACTTTTGAGGCTATAAAACTCTATTTAAAATCAATAGATACAATAAAAGAAGGTGCGAGTCCTTATAATATTATTTATAGAATATATTATAAAATTACTAAGGTAAATTATAATTTTAGAGCTCTTAGATCCTCACCAAAAGATGAAACTATTTTAGTAGAAGCAAATTTAAGAAATCAGAAGTTGTGGTTCCCAAGAAATTATCTCATGAAGAAGTTATGAAAAGAATTCCTGAAGAATGGGTATTAAGCGATATATTAGAAGAAGACAAATTTTATAATACTGAAATAAGAGAGGTTATTAGAGAAGGTAATGAAGTATGATTAAGATTAAATACGTCATCTTTTAAAATCAATAGACCACAGGTAATTCAATCTGAATCATCAAGACATTCTATAGATAATCCTACTATTAATTTAGATTTAAAGGGAATAAGAAATGATTTGCCACATATAGCTATACCCGTTTATCAAGAAACTTATAAATCTGAATCGCCTCAATATTCTCCAACACGGTCTCAAGTTTTAAATACATTAAATAGAGAATTACCTTTTGAAATAGATAAAAATTGGATTCGACAAGATTTCAAAGCTTTTTATAATAAAGAAAAAAGAGATTGATACTTCTCAAACTTCTCAAAAGAAAAAACAATAGAATATCAAGAATTATTTTATAAAAATATAGAAGAAAAAGAGATTGGTACTTCTCAAACTTCTCAAAAGAAAATGAGTATACAATATCCTTTTACAATAAACAAAACAATACAACCCATAACTAAAATCACTAGTATATGGAAAACTATTAATGACAAAAATATTGAGTCTGAACATCCTCCAATGGAAGGAATAAAAATCTTAGCCTCCAAAGATCTAGAAATAGAAGCCACTCCTTATAAGCATGTGGATAATGAAGAAGCACCTATAGAGAAAAAAGACATAAAGAAAATTCATCAACAATTAAACTTTTCAAATACTATATTAGACACTATGAGCAGACAATTAGTCAGGATAAAAAACAAATGAGATAATAATAATAGTTTAAAACAATCTATAAAAAGTCCTATTTATAAATTTAATAATATACCACAAAGGATTTAAATTCTTTAAGACTTAAAACTAATTTTGAAATAGATATAGAAGAAATCAAAGAAAAATTAAAAAAGATGAATATTGGAAACTCGGTTAATGTATTAGAAAAAGACAATTTCACTCTAAATAAAATAAGAACTCAACCCAAAAGTTACCCTTTATTAAGAAATTATTATCCAAGACCAACCTTTGTTGATGTACAGTTTGAAGAAAGAGGAGAATTAACTAATGTAAACTATTCAGGACATGATATTGTAGAATGGAATATAGATGGATTAAGTGAACAAACTATTCTTGATGTAGTTACTCATATGACTATGTGTGCAATTGCATATAAAACAAAAAAGATATCTAAAAGAGATGCTGCAATATTATTAATTCAAGGATTTACTAGACAATTAAAAAGGATGGTGGGATAATTTATTAACTCCTCAAGAAAAAAGTATAATACTTGATAGTGTTAAAAGTGAAAATAATGAATTTGACCCTGTAGCTATATTAGCATATTCTATTATTAAAAGTTTTATTGGAGATCCACATATGTTTAAAGATAGACTTTCAACACAGTTAACAAATTTACATTGTCCAACTATGTCTGATTATAGATGGTATAAAGATAACTTTTTAGCTAAAGTAACCATGAGAGAAGATAGTAATGAAAGTTTTTAGAAAGAAAAATTTATAGCCGAATTACCTAGGTTATTTTCAGAAAAGGTAAAAATAAATTTACAAAAAAACTTATGGACCTGAAGTAAATTATAAAAGCTTAACTTATGGACAATTACATAATTGTATTATAGATACTGGAATAAATGTTTGTACTGATTATAAATTACAGAATAAAATAAGAAAAGAAAGTATTGTTGATAAAAGAAAAGTAGGAACATTTTGTGCTCAATATGGAATAGAAAGTATAGCAGCCCCTAGCACCCAACGAAAAAGAAGAAAAAGAAAAGAGCAATAACAAGCACAAAGAACTAATAGATATGTAAAAACTAATAATAATAGAAAAAACTATAATAAAATTTCAGTCCCACAAAGTCACCCTATAAAAGCAGTCCCTAAGAAAACTAATAATTCCCAAAGAAAAAGAATGGTTACTTGTTGAAAATGCGGAAGGAAAGGACATATAACAAAAAATTGTAGAGTACAAGAAAAAATAAATGCTTTAGAAATAGAAGAGAAGTTAAAAGAAAGTCTATTAAATGTTTTGCTTAATTCCGAACCTGAAGAAGAAACAGAAGAAAATATAGAATCTGAAAATGAATTATATCAGTTAAACCAAACTTCCTATTCTGACGAAGAGTTAGAATAAGAAGAATAAAATTTCTGTTTAGGACCAAGATTATGTTCTTGTTCAAATTGTTAAACAGTTAATATGATAACTAAAGATCAAACGTCTACTTTAATATCAATAATTGACAAAATGGAAGAATCCCCACTAAAGACCGAGTTCTTACACCAATTAAATGATTTAATTTTAAAAGAAGAACAAAATAAAGCTTAAACTATAGAAGCAATAAAAATAAAAGACATTTTAAAACAATTTAAACAACCCATTAGTTTAGTAACCATCAAAGATTTGCAAGAAGAAATAAAAGAATTAAAAAGAGAAATTCTAGAATTAAAACAAAATGATATTTCTCTAGAATATAGACTTATAGAACTAGAAGGAAGGAAAATAATTGAAACACAAGAAAAACCTAAAGAAAATGATAAGGGTGAATCAAGCGAGAGTTATATAAACCTATTAAGTCTTATAACTTCACATAAATGGTTAGTACGGGTAATAGCCCTAGTTGATTCTGGAGCGGATATTAATTGTATTCAAAAAGGATTAGTACCTACAAAATACTATGAAAAAACTAATGAGAGAGTAAGTTAATGGGTCAAAAATGAATATTCCATACAAACTATCAAATGCAAAAATTTGTAAAAATAAAATATGTTATCGAACTTCTTTTGTATTAGTAAAAAAATGACTACTCCTTTAATATTAGGAACCCATTTTTGACACTTTTATATCCCTTCGAAGTAACAGAAATATGAATTGTATCTAAAGCTTTGGGTCAAGAAATTTGCTTTGAATTTATAAAACCTCCTAGATTTAGAGAACTAAATTTATTAAAAGAGAATTCAATAAAAAGTGTGAATCTTTTAGAAAGAAAAATTAAGCAAATTCATACGTTAAACAAAGAAATACAATATAAAAGAATTGAAGAACAATTAAAAACTCCAAAACTTCAACAAACTATTAAAAACTTTCAAGAAAAAATAGAAAAAGAAATTTGTGAAACTAATCCAATAGCCTTTTGGAATAGAAAGAAATATGAAATTGCGCTACCATATGAAGATAATTTTGATGAAACAAAAATACCCACAAAAGCTAGAACCATTCCAATGAATCAACAATATTTAGAATATTGTAAAAAGGAAATTCAAGAATATTTAGATAAAGGATTAATTAGGCCTTCAAAATCTCCTTGGAGTTGTTCAGGGTTTTATGTAATGAATGCTTCTCAACAAGAAAGAGGAGCTCCAAGATTAGTAATTAATTATAAGCCTTTAAATAGAGTATTAAAATGGATAAGGTATCCATTACCCAATAGATCAAACTTAATTAAGAGATTACATAATGCAACTATATTTTCTAAATTTAATATGAAATTTAGATATTATCAAATCTCTGTAAAAGAAGAAGATATATATAAAACAACTTTTGTAGTCCCATTTGAACATTATGAAGGGAATGTAATGCCCCAAGGATTAAAAAATGCTCCAAGTGAGTTTCAAAATATAATGAATGATATTTTTTATCCTTATATGGAATTCTCAATAGTATATCAAGATGATGTTTTAATTTCTCAAAAGGAATTAATCAACATGTTTCTCACTTAGAAAAATTTATTTAGATTATAAAGGAAAATGGGTTAGTACTATCAGCCAGAAAAATAAAATTATTTCAAACAAAAGTAAGATTTTTGGGATACGAAATATATCAAGAAACCATTACTCTTATACAAAGGTCTTTAGAATTTGCCGATAAATTTCCTAACGAAATTAAAGATAAAAAACAATTACAAAGGTTTTTAGGATGTATCAATTATGTAGCAGAATTTATGCCTAATATTAGAACTATTTGTGCACCATTTTATAAAAGACTCAGAAAAGATCCCCCTACTTGGAATGATCAAATGACTCAAACAATAATACAAGTAAAGTCTTTAACTAAAAAACTTCCTTGTTTAGGAATTCCCAATCTAACAGCTTCTTTAATCTTAGCAACCGATGCTTCTAATTTGGGATATGGAGGAGTATTAGAACAAATAATTTTTGATTCTTCTAAAGAACAAATTGTACGCTTTCATTCTGGAGTTTGGTATCAGGCCCAACAAAAATACTCTACCGTTAAAAAAGAAATTTTATCAATAGTGTTATGTGTTTTAAAATTTCAAGATGATTTATTTAGTAAATTTTTTTTAATTAGGACTGATTGTACGCTGCTTCCAGTGTTTAAAACAAAGATGTTAAAAATCTTATTTCCAAGCATATTTTTGCCAGATGGCAATCTTTATTATCTTATTTTGAATTTGATATTGAACACATAAAAGGAGAGAAAAATGCCCTTACAAACTATTTAACCTGAGAATTTTTACAGGGATTATCACGAGTAATAAAGGAAAGGCAGTGTCAAAAGATCAATACGATTCTCCTAAAAGGGTTTTACTATTGTCTTTCTCATCATCCTTAATTTCTCTTTCCCCTCAAACACCCCAAAAAACCACATCTCAAATAGTATAAACTCCTCCACCAAAGCCCTTATATTCCCCCTTCAATATGTCAATACTTCAATTAAACCTTCTGATTTAGCAAAGAGTGTTCCTTATATTGCTCAAGATGGATACCTTGAGAAACCAGAAAAATTATCTATCATTACATTAGAAAAAGATTGGATTAAAATAAACCCTCGAAGACTTGCAAGATAGTTACTCTCTTTTTATCAATATATTCCTATTGATCTAAGAAAAACTTGAACATTCTAGAGTTTATCTTAGTATATACCAATTCAATACAGTTAGAACACCACTATCAACAGGACAATAAAGATATTATTGCTTTCTCAAAAATCAAGATTTGTAAAATCATTTCTCCTCAAGACTGGGATACTTCCTTGATAATCACCAAAGAATTCAAGAAAGTTTGACCCCCCTTCATATAATTATTTCGATTATATGGAGGCCTGGTATAATATACTATATTTAAGACCTTAGTCCCATTCATGGTTCATCTGATTTAAAAGAGTAATTTCTTTAAAATTCCCAAAATGGTTTATTCAGTGGTTCTACATGATGGGACCAATCACCCAATTATTTCCAAAGCAAGTTCAAGATTTATATGCCTATTTCAAAGAGAAGACTTGTAACATCCCTAGTCAATTTAATCATTTTTCGCAATAAATTTTCACGTTTAATAAAAATCCACTCTGTCTTAATATAAAATAATATTTACTTTTCTTAAATACTTTCAAAATAATAAAATCATACTTAAAATAGCATTTTCCGATTGGAATCGGTCCAAAATACATCCGTTAATAAAAGTTATTTAGAAACAGCGAAAGAAAGAAAACAGTCGGATTTCACTCGGAAATGAATCCACTCGGTTACATATCACTCGGACATGGCTTAACTTTCACTCAACAAAGGTTCCCTCGACCTGACATCACTCGAAAAATAAACAAACTTCACTTCACTCGTAAAAGGCTCGCTCGGCTAATAGTTCACTCGGGAACATCTCACCCTTCCTTCACTCGGAAGAGCTCTCAATCCTTCATCACACGAAACATTCTAACCACTCGGAATCACTTTAACCTTCACTCAGAAACACTCTTATCTTTCTTCACTCGAAGTCTTAGCCATTGTTCACTCGAAGACACCCTAATCTTCCACTCGGAAATGGGTCTTTCGGTTATTCTTCTCTTGGAAAGAATGAAGGATACTCAAATGAGCATCAATTTAATAGGCCCAAGCTCGGATAAGGAATCCACTCGGCTAGATTCACCAGGAGATCAACTCTGCTACAACAATACAAATTCATTCATAAAATAAACACCGATCTCATAACATCAAAAATTTATATCCTCATTAATCAACATACCGATTCGAATTTTAACACACTCATATAGCATCACACAGAAAACTCAAAATATATATATTACACTCGGAATTCATTTCAAAGCACTCGATTCCTTGGCATCAATCCTCCACTTGGCACACCTCCATGGCTCCGACCTCTTCCCTGTAACTGGTTACTAAAAATTGAAAACAACAACAAGGGTGAGTGTTTAGCATCATAATTAATCTAGAACGGAATTTAATCAACAAGGTACAAGTATAAACTCCGTCCGATTCTTTCCTCATCAAATTACACATTGTACTCAGCATTTAAGTTACCTTCGGCATTACACTTACACTCGGCAATATATCCATTAACACTCGGTATTATAGTAATTCTCTCAGCAATATAACAGTCCTCATTCTACAATTTTAACAACATTCAGCAAATAGCTTTCGCTCGGCAAATATAATTACTTTCCACTTGGAAAATATAACAATCACTTAGCAATATATATAATTACACTCGGCAATTACGTCAAATACTCAGCAAATATTCCAATTCTCATTCAACAAATATAGCCAATCACACTTGGCAATTATAGTAAATCACTCGGCAATATAGCAATTTGCACTCAGCAATACATCAAATCATTCTTAGCAAATATATCAAAATCTCCTTCGATAATCATAACAAACTTCACTCGGCAAGTATAGCAAACTACACTCGGTAAATATTGTAAACTGCATTCGGCAAATATATACCACAACTAATAACTCATCAAATTACAAGTCACAACTGACTCTCACATAAAATCGACGCCTAGTATCCGGATACTAAAGGATTGGCCTTCAGCTGGGGGTCCTACTTGACACCCCGTGAACCCTGCTTGGTTCACCGAGTCCTGCTTGACTCCCCCTCAACCACTGGGTCATAGACCTCTGGGTAGCTCAACTGGGTCCTGCTTGACCACTGAAGCCAGAAACGAGGGTAACATATACCGTCGGTCATCCCATACCACATAATCACATTTCATATCATCATCAATCAATAAATGCAACTACCAGAAACTGGCATGTGCTCTCATCACAGGGCGACCGACTTGTCAAGCCCATCCATCACATTATCACTCGGGTGACTTGCTTGTCAAACTCGACTCATTAACAACATCACTCAGGTGACCTGCTTGTCAAACCCGACTCCACATTGCCACAGCATTAAATATTTTAATTTCAATCGGCTCAAGCCACACACACACGATCGGAAACCGATCGGTGTTCTCATTCATCCATGTACATTCATAAATATTCACACACGATCCTAAATCGATCGGTGTGCACATAAATTGAATATTGTCACACATACACACACGATCCTTAACCGATCGGTGTGCACATTCACACGCACATTCATATACATATTCACACGGTTTTCATTCAACATCAATTCTCACTCGGTTCACAGTCATTACAATGACTCGGACAGTATGTCCTATTCTAATTAATTATAACCCGAACACCCCCTTACCTCTGTCCCAAGCCTCAACAGTTGCTTGGTGCACCGTTCCTCCTCCGTTCCAGCAGCAGCCTCCTTAAACGATCCTCCAATGTTCGTTCCACCACCTACGGTCTGGAACGTGAAACACATTAACGTCACACCACCATCCACACAATTAAAGGGCCATTTCCAGGCTCACAGCTAAGAGAAGTGGAGATCGGAACAGTACCCCTACATGCATGACCATTTGGTCCAGAAAAGAAACGAAAGGGATGAGGTGACAATTTCAAACGGTTCAAAGGACTTACCTTGAAACCACTGTCACACCTATGTAATTATTTCAAGGTTTGATGCAAAGATGGACCTCCTTTCAAAGCTTAAAGCTCTCAACGATGGAGGAAGGAAAGGAAGAAGAGAAACAGATGAAGAAGAAGAAGGTTCTCACAGCAATGAATGATTGAGAGAGAGAAACCTTTATTTAAACCCATGGCAACCGGTCACCTGCCCAACCGGTCACTTCCAACCGGTTACCTTTTCAACCGGTCATTTCTCTATTTCCTTTTCAATTTCTTTAAAGATTTAAATTAAACCTCTCTTCTTCTAATCACACCTTTTATAATTAACCCATAATTCATAAAAATATCAAATAAATCCTAAAAACAATTTTTAATATTTTCCACTTCTCAAAATTTTTCTATAAATATCCGGGATGTTACAAGACCACTTTTGTACCAGGATATCGACTAATCTCTTTTACTGCCAGTCAATCTATCACTTGGATACTAAGTTGGGATTATTCAACAAATCTTACTCATGAGACTCTTAAACTCCATTCTCTTACTAGAACCATTAAAATCAAATGGTGGAATAAATTTAATATTGAGATTATTTCAAAGGAAAAGATAGACCAATGGGCAAGATTGCAACAAGTTTCTGAACCCTCCTTCCAGGACCCAGCAATAACTCAGAAAAGCTCATTATTTTTAACCGAAAAATAAAAGATAATGGCTAAGCTAGCCGCTGCATCTTCAGAAGAGGAATGGCAGAAAAATTTGGAAAAAATAAAATCTCTTTCATCAGAGTCTTCCTCATCATCTTCTCGAAAAAAATTGATTAATCTAGACTTTTCTCAAGATTTGGAACCACAAAATAAATACATGTGTTATGGCATGTTTGATTAAGAGTGTTGGTGTGACGACCCGCGTCATTTTTCCATTTAATTACAATCGTTTAATCATTTTTCGCAATAATTTTTCACGTTTAATAAAAATTAACTCGGTCTTAATATGAAATAATATTTACTTTTCTTAATTACATTCAAAATAATAAAAGCATATTCAAAATAATGACCGGTCGGAAATAAATTAATTAATGAAACAGAATTAACAACAATCAGCGGAAGAAGAAAGATGAAGATAGGGGTCATTCGCCTGAGCGAGACCCTGATTCACTTAGGCGAAAGCCGAGAAGGTCGCTTAGGCGAGATCCGACTCGATTGGGCGAATGCTACACTTTAAACCTGAGTGAAACCCGAGACATGCAAGGAAAAATTAACAAGTCAGTTTTCACTCGGAAATAGGGTCCACTCGGTTATCTCTCACTCGGGAACCCCTTAACCTTCACTCAGAAAAGGGTTCTCTCGGTCATGTATCACTCATAAAATACCCTAATCTTACTTTACTCGGAAGAGGCTCTCTCGGGCATAACTCACACGGACACATTCTCACCTTCACTCGGAAGCACTCTAATCTTCACTCAGAAGAGATTCTCTCGACCACAGCTCACTCGGAGACATCTTAACCTTCCACTCAGAAGTGGATCTCTCGGTTATTCTTCACTCGGAAAGGGGCAAGAGATGCTCACTTGAGCAAAATAAACGCCAAATCAACCGGCCCTCGCTCGGACAAGAATGAATCCGCTCGGGCAAGATTCGCCCGGTAATCGACTTTACTACAGCAACGCAAATTCACTCAAAATAAACAATCACAACATCAAGAATTTATACTCACGTCAATCAACATACCAATTCAAATTTAGTTCATCATACAGGCAACATATTGTAGCATCACACACTCGAAAAACTCAGTATATATATATATATTACACAATTCATTCAAAATCACTCGGTGCCTTGGCATCAATCCTCCGCTTGGCGCACCTCCAGAGCTCCGACCTCTTCCCTGTCACTGGTTACTAAATTGAAAACCACAGCAAGGGTGAGTGTTTAGCATCATAATTAATCTAGAACGGAATTTAAATAACAGATTACGAGTATAAACTCCGTCTGATTGCTTTATCCCCAAATTACAAGTCATACTCGGCAATTAACTCACACTCGGCAATTAACTCACACTCGGCAATATATCCATTAACACTCGGCATTATAGTAATTCACACTCGGCAATATAACAATTCTCATCCGGCAATTTTAGCAAATCACTCAGCAAGTAGCTCATTCGGCAAGTATAACAATTTACCACTCGGTAAATATAACAAATCACTCGGCAAATATATGAAATTACACATCACAACTAATAATTCATCAATTGTCACAACTGACTCACATAAAATCGACGTCTAGTATCCGAATACTAAAGGATCGGCCTTCAGCTGGGAGTCCGACTTGACATCCCGTGAACCCGACTTGGCTCCCCCTCAACCACTGGGTCATAGACCTCTGGGTAACTCAACTGGGTCCGACTTGACCACGGAAGCCAAAAATAAGGGTAATACATACTGCCGGCCATCCCATACCACATAATCACATCATATCTCATTATCATTACATGTCATCAACAAACAGCAGTTGCAAATACCAGAAACTGGCATGTGCTCACAATACAGGGCGACCGACTTGTCAAGCCCATCCATCATATTGCCACTGGGCGACCTGCTTGTCAAGTCCGACATCACATTGTCACTATACACCGATTATCACAACATCAAATGTTTCAAACTCATAATCATCTTAAGTCACACACACACGATCCTTAACCGATCGATGTCTATATACATACATGCATACACATACAACTCATTCACATACAACTTTCATCCAGCATCATTTCTTACCATGTTCACAATCAGTTCAACAACTTAGACCCAACATGTCCTATTCTAATTAACTATAACCCGAACACCCCCTTACCTCGGTTCTAAACTTCAACAATCGTTGGGTTCACAGTTCCACCTCCGAATCCAGCACCAGCTTCCTTAATCGTTCCACCGGCGTTCGTTCTACTACCAACGGGTTTGGAATGCACAACCTGTTAACGTCGCACCACCCACACAATCAAAAGACCATTTAGGCTCACACACCCAAGAGGAGTGGAGATCGGAATAGTACCCTACTGTCGCAACCTGGATCGCGACGGCGCGGCGAACGAGAGAGAAAAGATGAAACAGGGAGTCGCCACCAACGTTTTTTTTATAGGGAAAAACATTGAAAAAAAAACTAAATTCAAGGAGGGCACTGGTTAAAAAAGGTGAGATTCAAGTTCGGGAGTCGGTTACGAGTAGGGAAGGTATTAGCACCCTACATCGCCTGTCAAAGACAGTACCAAGGCTGAAAGCACGACATAAATAGCCTTAAATAAAACATGGTTTCTTCCCTTTTATTTTGAAAAATGATGGAATGGAGGAAAGGACTGTACAGACATAGAAGGCCAAAGCGAGGTTAATGGGACGTTCTTGTCCGAATTAAGCTCGACTTCGATATGAGACAGAGGGGTGAGAGGATGCCATCAAGACGTCGCGTCTAAATTGGACATCCTAGAATAAAAGGATAGGGATAGGAAAGGGATAAGCGGGACGTCTTATCCTAAGTACCCCTTCCCTATGAAATTATGGCGAGGCTTGGGCACAAAACTATGGGGAAACCAACAAGACGTCACGTCTAAATTGATTTTCACGGAAGTGACTAAAAAAAGGGAAGTTTATGAAGGAAATATAAAAAGTAAAGCAGTAAATCGACAACAGAAAAAAAAAGGAAATAAGAAAGATGGGCCCGACAGGAGTTAAAGTCCCGCTCCTACGTATTCTTGAGTTATCAAGAAATCAGGGTTACGTAGTTCTGAATATTGCTATTTTAGAGAGGGATTTGAAAGATGTTGATGGATATCATTAAAGAGGGGAATTCGTACAAAGCGAAATTCTTCACACGTGCACGAATCCTAAGAGGGTTGTGTAGACAGGAGTGCTCCCGTACGACACTGTTTTTTACAAAACTGTTTTTTATTATGTCAACTTATTATGGAAAAGGGGTAAAAAATATTAACAGCGTAAACTAAAGGTACGCAGACAACTACAATCAACAAGCAGTAAACTCACAGGAAAGTAAAACAAAAAAAAGGGAACTAACAGCAAAAGAACTAAGGAATGGAGTGGAACCGGTGTGACGAGCTATGAACCGACGTGAGAGGTTGAGCACAGTGACGGTGTCGGACTGATTTCGAACCCGTACGCTGGCAGGGACAATGAACCGGAGTTGGACCCGAACTGGAGATCTGAAGGTCGCGACCGGTGTTGTGGGAGGTTGATCCGGAGTGAACGCTGTTGAGCAGTGACAAGGATTGACAACGTATGGGAGTTGGAGTGGAATCAGCTCTGTGGTGACGAGGTACGTTCGGGATACGGACGGTGTGAGAGCAGTGACTTTGTGTTAGTGAGAAAAGAAAACTTCAAACCCTTTTTCGAACTAAGGAGTCCTTTTGTGATGACTAGGGCAAGTCACTGGTTTCAGGTGGGGAGGTCAGTTAAGGATCTTGAAGAATCAGAGAGAATTTCAGAAGAGTTTTCTCGCATAGAGGGAGAATCTGAAGGCCAACCCCTTGAGCTTCCTTGGTTGGGGCATTTATAGGGCCTTTGAGTCATGGGCTGAGGGTTTTGGGACAACCAGAAATCTCACTCGCCCATCTGTGTAATGGTGTGCTGCTCTGGCCATTACCATTGGTGGGGAGCAGGGTTTTCAGTGGGATTTTTTAATTGCCCACTTTCGCCTCCCTGTCTGCCATTTTCCAGGGAGTGCGATTCCAGGTCACCGCGCACAATCTTCCGACCTCACCCTTCCGTTGTCAAATTTGTGACACCGGTTAGCAAAGCCATTGGTTGGACGGAGTCTCCACTGATCCGATGTGGGGCCTTAAGAACCATTGCATGTGTCTTCACACCGGCTGAATCTTTCAATGTAATCACAGGGGCCGATGTTCTCCTTCCTGGTCCGGATCTACTACCAGCCGGTGTGCCCATTTTGACCTCGGTCAAACCATGAGATCGTCTTACTTAGGCCGGACTCGCCTCGTCTTTTGTTGTCAGATCCGCGACATCGGCCGTTTAAGGTACTCCTGAGGTGAGGACGAACGTTTGGGCGGAGTTGATGTTGGCTAACACCCTGTGGAACGTTGTGTGAAGAGGGCGGAGTGCCACACCGTTTATGGGACGGTGTGTGAAGAGGCGGAGTTCCACACCGTTCATGGGGCGGAGTGCAAATGAGGGTGGTTGGCGAAGTGTTGAGGACTCATGGGCGGAGTGTTGAGGACTCATGGGCGGAGTGTTAAGGACTCATGGGCGGAGTATTGAGGACTCATGGGCGGAGTGTTAAGATGAGGACTCATGGACGGAGTTGAGGTGCGGTGTTAACTTAGGCCTCGTCCGGTGTTCCCGATTTCAAGGATGAGTCCGGTGTCATAACAATTTGGGCCAGACCAAAAGAGGTGTTCACAGATGCCCCTCTTTACTCTCTTTCACAAGAGAAATGTAAATTTCCGAGGTGAAAGGGGAGTAAAGATATGAACACCGATGTAGGGGTTGAGCAAGACCAAAATCCGGTGTGGGGCTTAATGATGTGGCATTTTAAACAGCTGACGTGTCTCAAATGTGGTCCACGTCACTGGGTGATTGGGCATTTCCACGTGTCACCAGCTAACTGGCTCTTTCAAAATTTAAAATTCGCGCCATTGGGCCGGAATGCCGAAAGTCGGCCCTTTTTAATGGGCCATGGGCCGGAATGCGGAAGGTTCTGGATCTCCGCTCCTCCCTCTATAAAAGCAACTTCGGGGATCCATCATTTTCACTCCTTTCTTGATACTGAAGTGCTGTCTCTCCGACGTTCAACCCCTCCGGTGTTCAAAGTTCTCCTCCGACGTTCAAGCTTTTCCTCCGGTGTTACGACCTGGCTCGCACTAAAAGAACTGCACGCATCGCCTCAGCAGGTAGCCATCCCAAACTTCACTTTAATTTCGTAGATAGGTCATGGGGGACACCGGTTCGAGTAATGACTCCATTGAGGTCCTGTCCGGTCCTCCTTCAATTACATCCCGGCGTCAGCCGGGTGGAGTTTCGAGCCGAGGTCCGAGTCACCAAAGTGGGGCAACTTCGGGAGCTTCACATCGGTTCGTCTCATCAGGGCATCGTTTCTCCGAATTGCCTTTGTGGGAAACAGAGGGGTTTGACACATCGTCAGGCTCCTCGTTTAACTTTGGCGCTGCTAGTGAAGGGGGAAGCAGTGCCGATTTATATCTTACTGACGATGTGGCCTTTTACAGTTGTATTCCCTTTCTTCGCCATACCGTCCGAATGGCTTCTGAAAATTCCTCCACCGGTGTTGCTGTGATTACTGACCCTATTGAGACAAATGTCTTGGCACACCGGATCAACTGGCTAGCTGAGAAGGCCAGAGATCCTTACTTCTGGGTTCATGAAGACCCAAAGACGATTGTCTCCCGGTATGCTGAAGACGCTGCCGATGTCACCATCGAAGATGTCGTTGTCCATGCTGATGTGGAGCATGAAAACGACTTTACTGTATTCTGCCCCCTAACCTCGGACAGGATCTGCCATCAACCGGGGTCAAGGAACCTCTTTATGTATGAGATGGTCTTCTCCAAGATCGGCGTCCGCTTTCCATTGACGGAGTTTGAGATGGGGGTACTCCGGTTTCTTGACTGCGCCCCTAGCCAACTTCATCCCAATGGCTGGGGTTTGGTAAGGTCCTTGGAAGTGCTTGGGGAGTACTTCCACTTCGTCCCCACAGTGGCCCTCTTTTTTACCTATTGCAGGGTGATGCGCCGGGGTAATTCTGGAGGGGGTCTAGGCTTCATCAACCTCCGCTGCGACTCAAAGGTGGTTAACTTCGAAAGTTACACCGAATCGGCCAAGACGGACGGGGTCAGTTTCAAACACTCCTATGTCAAAGTCGAGGTCAATGCTGGTAGGCCGGTGTTCTGGGAGAATTCTGATTTTTCTAGAAAGTTTTACACCGGTTGGACTCATGAACACTTTCTCCTGACAAGCAATGCCTACATCGTCAGTGAGAGTAACTTGTCAACCGAGTCCAAGAAAGTCCTGGACGCTCTGAAGGGTTATTCGGCCATTGCCAAGTTCTCCTGCAAGAGGCTTTTGGGGACGGAGTCCGGCCGGGATGCTTACCTTGGTAGATATTATTTAACTTTACCCTTTTCCATTATATATTCACACCGGTATTAACATTGTCTCTTTTTTTCCAGGCGAGATGGCTCGGATAGACATCCTCAGGAAACTGAGGGAGGCTGCCGAAGCCCGAAACGCTGCTGTTGCTGCACAGGAGAATAGGGTGACTCCTCGTCGCACGCCGGCCAAAGTGGTGAGCATACCGGCAGAAAACATTGAGGCAATGACTCTGGGACCGGCTGAAAGGGCCCCAGCTAAAAGGAAGTCCAACATCGGCTCAACCTCCAAGCCGAAAAAACGCAAGGCTCCAACGGTTGTGGCCGAGGTGGAGGTACCAAGGGAGGAGGAGGCCGGTCCTGTAAATATTTCTCCGGTCCGGTCTCAACCCGACGACATCGTCGTCAACTCCCGCCTTTCGGACTTTCTAGAGTACGTTGGAGGGACACCGGCTCGGGTCCACATCCCCTTCAAGCTCAAGGCCGATCTTCCTGCTTCTGAAGCTCAGACTGCTGCTGAAGCTGCTATTTTTAATTTGGTTGAGGCAGCCGGGGTCCTCAGCTCTTTAGGCCGCTCTTACTATTCCGGTATCGAGGCTAAGGAATGCCTAGACCGGATGAAGAAAGCTGAGGCCTTGAGAGTCGAGGCTCAGACTGCTTTGGCCGAGAAGGAGCAGGAGCTGACTAAGAGCAAGGAGGATCTGTCCGAACTCACTGCTGCCTACACATCGGCTGCCAAGAGGGCAGATGCTGCTGAGGCTAAGGTTAAAGCTTCAGAGGACGCTCTCAAAGCTCTCCGGACCGAACTGGATGAAGCCAAGGCTGCAAAGGCCGAGGTGGACAAGAAAAATAAAGAACTATCTGGGAAGCTTGCCGATGTGCAGGAAGAGTAGGCGAAGGAGCGGATGGAAGCTGAGGAGCAGATGGCTGAATTTTCGGTACTGGCCGATTTTGCCTTCAGTTCTGCCGTTCGCCAGGTTGTACACCGGAATTCCGCTGTTCAACTTAACCTGAACGGTATAGGTGTCTACTATGAATTTCATGGTGGCCACCTATATGCTATGGACCGGGGTCAGGCTTCGGAACCTGAGGATATACCTTACGAACTGATGCCCCTCCCCGAAGGCCAAAGCATGGAACTGAGGACGGTGTCGGAGGAATCTGAGAGGACAGCCTCTGCTAGACCGGACTCTCCAGCACCCAACTCTTGATTTTTTCTTTTTTTCTTAGCCTTGTTCCGGGATGGGCTCCGGAGTTTTAATTCTGTAATGGCCTCAGTGCCCTTTATTAATGCAATGCAATTTTCATCCATCAGCTTGTCTTCTCTTTTCTTTCAAAATATTTCTAAGTATCTTTTCCTTGTGACCGGTATGACTTGAAGTAACACCGTCTAATCATCAACTTGGGACACGGACTTAATTCGGTCTTTTGCGAAGCATAGAACATCGGATCGGTGTATCATGGCCACCCCGTCCACAACTTCGATTAACCTTTAAACCTTCGTTGTAGTTGACCTGACATCGGTCTTGGCAGCAACCCAATTCCATCCGAGGTGGGTTTCATGACACCGTTTGTTACGCCTCGAAGTAGTAAGAGGTGAAACCATTGGGACACCGTCTCTCGCAACTTGACAGGGTCTCTTTCATTCGACCTTGGGGGTCATAACATCGTCCTTTGGGTCATCATGTCTTAGAATAAAGTGGACCTCCTCCACTTAGTATTCACGTCGGATCAACACCGTTCTCTTTTTTTTTCTTTTTTTTTTTTTTTTTTTTCATACAGTGGGTGATAGGAAGGTAAGAGCGGGGAACTGCCCCTTGACTGAAGATAAAATATGGGGTGTGGCCCTTGATTTGTGGAAAAGTAAAGGTGGGGGATTGCCCCTTCACTGACAGGAAAATAAATTGGGGTGTGGCCCTTGGTTTGCAGAAAGGTAAAGGTGGGGGATTGCCCCTTGACTGACAGGAAAATAAATTGGGGTGTGGCCCTTGGTTTGCAGAAAAGTAAAGGTGGGGGATTGCCCCTTCACTGACAGGAAAATAAATTGGGGTGTGGCCCTTGGTTTGCAGAAAAGTAAAGGTGGGGGATTGCCCCTTGACTGACAGGAAAATAGATGTGGGGTGTGGCCCTTGGTTTGCAAAAGGTACAGGTGGGGAATTGCCCCTTGACTGACAGGAAAATAAATGTGGGGTGTGGCCCTTGATTTGCAAAAGGTAAAAGTGGGGGATTGCCCCTTGACTGACAGGAAAATAAAGGTGGGGGATTGCCCCTTGACTGACAGGAAAATAAATGTGGGGTGTGGCCCTTGGTTTGCAGAAAGGTAAAGGTGGGGAATTGCCCCTTGACTGACAGGAAAATAATGTGGGGTGTGGCCCTTGGTTTGTAAAAGGTAAAGGTGGGGGATTGCCCCTTGACTGCCAGGAAAATAAATGTGGGGTGTGGCCCTTGGTTTGCAAAAGGTAAAGGTGGGGGATTGCCCCTTGACTGACAGGAAAATAAATGTGGGGTGTGGCCCTTGGTTTGCAAAAGGTGAAGGTGGGGAATTGCCCCTTGACTGACAGGAAAATAATGTGGGGTGTGGCCCTTGGTTTGTAAAAGGTAAAGGTGGGGAATTGCCCCTTGACTGACAGGAAAATAATGTGGGGTGTGGCCCTTGGTTTGCAAAAGGTAAAGGTGGGGGATTGCCCCTTGACTGACAGGAAAACAAATGTGGGGTGTGGCCCTTGGTTTGCAAAAGGTAAAGGTGGGGGATTGCCCCTCGGTTGTCCTGACTGCGAGTTTTTGGGAAGCTGCCTGGGGGATGCTCCTGTTGGAATTGTTTAGGAAGTACAGTTCCACTGGGGAAGGATAACTTTTCTTAGTGACCTTCAAGGTACCACTGGGAAAGTATTAGGTGAGTTGGGATAGAGTAACCTGGGGGTTATCGGGGAATTGTCCTTCTAAGGAAAGAGGATGAGATCTGGGGAGATGCCCCCAGTTTGGTATGACTGCATGCTGTTAGGGAATCAACCTTTGAAAGGGAATCTGGGGAGATCCCCCAGTTTGATACGACTGAAGGTTGTTAGGGGACTGCCCCTTGAATGAAAAATAAACCTGGGAAAATGCTCCAGTTTGACATGATTGGATAAAATCTTGGGGAACTGTCCCCTTGAATGAAAGAACGAACTCAGGGAGATGCCCCAGTTTGGGTTGACCGGGAAGTGTAGTCCCACTGGGGAAGGATTTGGGGAGTGTAGTTTTTTGATGATTATGGTTCTGCTGGGGAGTGAGAACTTGGGAAGTGCTAGCTTTGGCGATTGTAATTTCACTGGGGATGCCAATCTACTAATTTCTCTTAGGGAAAACTCCTGGTCCGGATCCTTGGTGTCAGGTTCTTCATTTCTGTGTGACGTAGTTCCATCACCCTTCAAAACAGATGGTTAGAAGCAAGAGTAATCAAAAGAATCGACATTTCGAGCGACCTCTCTCGAAAGATAGGCTTTCAGGATAACTCATGGATGAGATAGAGACAATTTCTATCTTCCAGGAACATAATTAACAGAATTGGTTATGCTTTCTCACGGGCCAGGTCTGACGCCAGGATACATTTTGCTTCACCACGACTTTTCATTTCATCACTTTTCATTTCAAAAATTTCCTCTTAAGAAAAACTTGTTCGTTTATAAGATTCAGCCGCAGACTCAGGGGAAGGAAAGGGAAAGCTTATTTTATTATTGAATATAAGTATGTACATTGGTAATGAAGGTAAAGGTAACAAAAACATATGTATAAACAATTAAAAGGTGGGAGAGAAAGAAGGCCTTTTGAACCCTCCAGCGACTCCCCGCGAGTGATAAGAATCCGGATCTTTCCTCACGACTTCGAGACCATCCTCTGATTTTACTTCTGGGAAATGATTTTGACAAAGATGCGCGTGCCTGACCAGTTTTCCTCCTCTGAAGAGTTCACGTCCTTACGCCTGAACTTGTGGCTTTTATTCTACCTGAGCCGCCCTTCCGGGTTTTCGACTCATCAAGCAGCTCTAATTTTTGCCTAGGCTGCCCCATGGGTTTTCAGCCTAGCGAGCACCTTTTTTCTTCTTTTTTTTTAGGCAAAATATTTCTTCACCGCGTCGGCGTTCACAGGCATTGGTAGATCCTCTCCATCCATGTTGGTGAGGATCAGAGCTCCTCCAGAGAAAGCCTTCTTCACGACGTACGGTCCTTCGTAATTAGGTGTCCATTTCCCTCGGATGTCCTTTTGGATTGGCAAGATCTTCTTGAGGACTAGGTCTCCTTCTTGGAATTGTCGAGGTCGTACCTTCTTTTCAAACGCTCGTTTCATGCGCTTCTGATACAGCTGACCATGACAAAGGGCGGTTAATCTCTTTCCATCAATCAGATTTAACTGGTCATGTCGAGCTTGGACCCACTCAGCTTCCTTTAATTCTGCCTCCATTATCACTCGAAGAGAAGGGATCTCTACTTCGAAAGGCAGGACCGCCTCCATACCATAAACCAGGGAGAATGGAGTTGCCCCAGTTGAAGTTCGGACCGAGGTACGATACCCATGTAAAGCAAAGGGGAGCATTTCACTCCAATCTCTGTAGGTCACAACCATTTTCTGTACAATCTTCTTGATGTTTTTATTGGCTGCCTCGACTGCCCCATTCATTTTAGGGCGATACGGGGAGGAATTATGATGGTGGATTTTGAAGTCTTCACAAAGTTCCTTCATCATTTTGTTATTCAAATTCATGCCATTATCAGTGATGATCTGACTCGGCAGACCGTACCGGCATATCAGTTCACGCTTGACAAATTTAACCACAACATTCCTTGTCACATTGGCGTACGAAGCAGCTTCTACCCATTTCGTGAAATAGTCGATAGCGACTAAAATGAAACGATGACCGTTAGAGGCTTTTGGCTCGATGGGTCCAATGACGTCCATACCCCACATTGAAAAGGGCCAGGGAGCTGACAAGACATTTAGGGAAGACGGTGAAGCGTGAATATGGTCCGCGTATATCTGACATTTGTGACACTTACGAACATAGGCAAAACAGTCTGACTCCATGGTCATCCAGTAGTAACCAGCCCTCAAGATCTTTCTCGACATGGCGTGCCCGTTGGTGTGAGTTCCAAAACATCCCTCGTGGACATCTCTCATGATTTTACTTGCCTCGTCGGTGTCGATGCAACGAAGAAGGATAGAGTCGTAGTTTCTCTTATAAAGCACATCACCGTTTAAGAAGAAACCCATGGCGAGCCGTCGCAGGGTTCTCTTATCATTCTCTGTAGCACCTTCGGGATATTCTTGATTTCGGACATACCTCTTGATATCGTAATACCAAGGCTTCCCATCTGACTCCCTTTCAATCATCTGGCAATATGCGGGTTCGTGGTGCCGCACTATTTCAATGAGAGGCATGTCGTAATCATTGCTCACCTTGAACATAGATGCTAGGGTAGCCAAAGCATCAGCCATTTGGTTGTCCTCTCGGGGAACATGGTGAAAAGAAACATCATCAAATTCCTTAATCAACTCCTTGATGCGAGTTTGATAGGGAATTAATTTGCTGTCTCTAGTCTCCCACTCTCCTTTTAGTTGGTGAATGACCAAGGCAGAATCCCCGTATACTTCCAATTTCTTCACTTTGGCATCTAACGCTGCTTGGATTCCCAGAGAACACGCCTCGTACTCAGCGATGTTATTGGTGCAATCAAAACATAATCAAGCACAAACGGGGATAAGTTCTCTGTCAGGTGAAATGAGGATTGCTCCGATTCCGTGTCCTAATGCGTTAGAAGCACCATCAAACCTTAGGGTCCATTTATCCTTTTGGGTTCCTTCTTCATCAATCAGGGCCATGATATCTTCGTCCGGGAAGTCAAACTGCATGGGCTGATAATCTCTTATGGGTTGATGAGCTAGGTAGTCAGCCAGAACACTTCCTTTTATAGCCTTCTGAGTGACATAGACTATATCGTACTCAGTTAGCAGGACCTGCCATCGAGCAATCCTCCCGGTTAAGGCAGGTTTTTCAAAGATATATTTGACAGGGTCCATTTTGGAAACTAGCCAAGTAGTGTGGTTTATCATGTATTGTCTCAAACGTCGGGCTGCCCATGCTAACGCACAACAGGTCCTTTCCAGAGCAGAATACCTCATCTCGCAGTCAGTGAACTTCTTGCTTAGATAATAAATGGCATGCTCTTTCTTCCCAGTCTCATCATGTTGCCCCAACACACAACCCATGGATTCATCTAACACTGTAAGGTATAAAATGAGTGGTCTTCCCGGGATAGGTGGGATCAAAACTGGCGGGTTCTGTAAGTACTGCTTTATCTTTTCAAAAGCCTTTTGACAATCCTCATTCCATTGAACTGGTTGGTTCTTACGGAGCAGCTTGAAAATTGGCTCGCATGTTGCCGTCAACTGTGAGATGAAGCGAGCGATGTAATTTAATCTCCCTAAGAAACCTCTAACTTCCTTTTCTGTTCGGGGAGGAGACATTTCAAGAATGGCTTTAACTTTGTCGGGGTCAACCTCTATACCCCTCTTGCTTACTATGAATCCCAGTAATTTCCCGGATCTTGCGCCGAAAGTGCACTTGGCTGGGTTCAGCCTAAGCTTGAATTTTCTCAACCTTTCGAAGAGTTTCCTTAGGTCTTCCATATGCCCTTCATCTGTTTTAGACTTGGCAATAATATCATCGACGTAAACCTCTACCTCCTTGTGCATCATGTCATGGAAAAGGGTTACCATGGCCCTTTGGTAAGTTGCTCCGGCATTCTTTAGCCCAAAAGACATCACCTTATAACAGAAAGTTCCCCACAAGGTGACAAATGTGGTTTTTTCCATATCCTCGGGCGCCATCTTAATTTGATTGTATCCGGAGAAACCGTCCATGAATGAAAAGATCGTATGTTGTGCGGTATTGTCGACCAGAACATCAATCTGAGGCAGGGGGAAATCATCCTTGGGGCTAGCCCTGTTCAAATCGCGATAGTCCACACACATTCGTACTTTGCCATCCTTTTTCGGGACCGGGACGATATTTGCTACCCACTGTGGGTATTTTGCCACGGCTAAGAACCCGGCATCAAATTGCTTCTTGACTTCTTCCTTGATTTTCAAAAGCATCTCAGGTTTCATACGTCGCAGCTTCTGCTTTATTGGCGGACATTCAGGTTTTAATGGTAGCCTATGTTCGACAATGCTATTGTCCAGTCCTGGCATATCTTGGTAAGACCAGGCGAAAACATCGCTGAACTCTCTCAACAACCCAATCAGTTCCTGCCTCTGTTCTTTACTTAACGAGGTACCAATTTTGACTTCCTTTTTAACTCCTCCAATTCCCAAATCGATAACCTCGGCTATCTCTAAGTAGGGCAGAATTTCCTTATCCTCTTGTTCCAATAACCGGGTTAACTCAGGCGAGGGATCGTAGTCTTCATCATATTCCTCATTGGCGCAATCAGTTAGACAGTCAAAATCGTGAAATAAGACCGAATCCTCACTATTCTCAGATGAATCGCTTTCGGATCTGCATTTTCAGTGTATCATAGCAAATGAAAAGGAAAACAAGCAAGAGAAAGGTTTAAGTAATAGGTTACTAAACAGATCAAGCTATTTGGAAACTGACGGCATTTATTATTAAACAAACGAACAAGTTTTTATTGTTACAAAAGGAGATCCCGAAGCATAGCTACAGGATCGAACAGAAAACATGATTACTTTGATAAAATGGTACAAATCGTGGGGAATTCTATGACCTCCCAGTTGTTCAGTTCCTGACCAGGTGAGCCAGCATACACAAATCCGGGGCCTTCATCAAGATTACTCTGGATCACGGCCACTTGATCTGGAAACATTATTCCGGCGCTCTTGAAGCTCTGGTAGAGGTCACAGATGGGGATTTTCGCAGTGTTGAGTGCATGCCCGATATGACGAGTAATCCTCTTCCCTCTCCTCTCTTTTTCTTCCCCTTTTTGGTCTTCAGTGGTAGGTTGGTATCCCAGGCCGTACCTATTTTTGTTCTCAGGGAGACAGACAGGTTGAATTCTTCCTTCCAGTTCTCTTCCGAGTCCTTTTCCCGGCTTATATCCTCCTCGTAGCATGGTCTTCGCTACTGCTAGCGGTACCTTTGGGAAAGGCATACTTGTGGTGTTGGCTATCTCCAAAGCCTGGAAAGATGTCTCGAGGGCTTCCTCGGCTGCCTCTACATAGGGGGTAGTAACTGGCTTACTGACCAGAAGATCCTCCTCTCCAGAAACGATTACCAGTCTGTTATCAACGATGAACTTTAGTTTCTGGTGTAAAGTGGAAGGAACTACCCCCGCTGAATGGATCCATGGCCTCCCTAACAAGCAACTATAGGCGGGCATGATATCCATTACTTGGAAGAGAACTTGAAAGATATGGGGTCCAACTTGTATGGGTAGCTCAATTTCGCCTATGACTTCCCGTCGGGTCCCATCAAAAGCTCTTACTATCATGGAGCTCGGTCTCATGCATGCCCCATTTACGGGTAGTTTAGCTAATGTAGACTTGGGCATCACATTCAAGGATGATCCATTATCGACGAGCACTTTTGCCATAATATGGTCTTGACACTTCACAGAGATGTGGAGCGCTTTGTTGTGTCTTTTCCCTTCCACCGGCACCTCGTCATCCGTGAAAGTCAGATAGTTACTGGCCACTATATGCCCAACAATACCTTGGAACTTATCAACAGGCAAGTCATGTTTCACGTGCGCTTCACTTAGCACCTTCATCAGCGCGTTCCGATGTGATTCAGAACTTGTCAGCAGAGATAATAAGGAGATCTTGGCGGGGGTATAGTTCAACTGATCCAATACCTGGTAATCACTGTGGCGGATAAATTTTAAGAACTCCCCAGTCTCTTCTTCTGGCACAACCTTCTTTGCTTCGCCAGCGATCCCAACCTTCCCGGTTTTGCCTTCTACGGCCGTCTTGTCTTGCTTTGGCTCCGAAGGCGCATACACTCTCCCACTTCGGGTCATTCCGCCTACACCGGCGATGTTGGTAACCAACAAAGCAGGCGCCGGATCAACTATTACGGGGTTGGAAACAACTATGTCCGTGTTATACTTCCAAGGCACGGCGTGGGAGTTGTCATACGGGAATGGAGCAGGTGGTCGTGCCGTAATAGTAGTTTTGGCAGGGGTCTGCGTTAGCGGCGCATTTTTACTATAAAATATGACCAGGGGTTTTGGGGCCCGAAGTCCAGTCTGTCCCTGTATCATATTTACCTCATTGCCATGGCGCTTGCAGACTCGTATAGTGTAACTGTCCATAAACCTTTGGAGAGTTTTTCGAAACTCTTGCTGCTTTGTCGATTGGGCATCATCGAAGTCTTCATCCCACTTGTCCTTTACTAACCCTACCTCAAACATAAGGGAGTGAATTCCTTTTAGAGGCATCTGAATGTCCTCAACATTGGACGTATACTCCGCATCTTCCCCGATAGCATTGACCCCGGGTCCTTCATGATTAGGCAGAGGGTTTGTTGCCACATTTGGACTTCCTTCTCGGAAGCTTATCCAATCTGCCTGAATCAGGTCCCTTACTTTATATTTCAAAGCCAGACAATTTTCAGTAGAATGGCCTGGTGCACCCGCATGATAATCGCACCGGGCATTAGGGTCATACCCCCTAGGATAAGGTGGCTGTAATGGCCTCAAGGGACAGGGTACTACTAGAGTTTTTTCAATGAGGTGAGGCAAGAGTTCGGTATAGGATATTGGGATGGGATCGAATTGGGGTGGAGCACGGTCATTGTTCCTTCTTTGGATATTTGGCGGTGGGTTGGCTTGTGGTGCTTGGTGTGGTATCTGTGGTGGCGCAGGTGGCCGTACAACGGTTGGTCTGAATTGTGGTGGATTATGGTTTGGAATAGCTGCCACATACGGGTGCGACACGCCGGGATATACTGGCGAAAGGCTAACTGGGGTAGGTGGCCCTGCCAGGTTCCTTCTCTGGTTGTGAGAGACAAAGTTGGTCTCCCCTTCTCTTCTCCTGTTTTCGCCGAGTGTGGGTCTCCTTGCAGCTCCCATCCCAGATGGACTTCGGACTATCCTGCCGGTCCTTAGTCCATTTTCTATCCTTTCTCCAATAGTGACAATATCAGAGAAATGGGACGAGACACTTCCAATCATCTTCTCATAGAAAGGAGTTTGAAGTGTATCTATGAACATAGTGATCACCTCCTTTTCAGATAGAGGTGGGTCAACCTGTGCCGCTACTTCGCGCCACCTTTGGGCGTATTCCTTGAACGTCTCGTTATCCTTCTTAGTCATGTTCTGCAATTGTCCCCTATCCGGGGCCATGTCCAGGTTATATTTGTATTGTTGCATGAACGAGTCTGCTAGGTCTTTCCAGCAGCGTATACGAGAGCGCTCTAGATGATTGTACCATGTCAGGGGAGCCCCAACCAGGCTGTCCTGAAAACAATGAATCAGCAGAGGGTCATTTGACGCATACGAAGCCATCTTACGGCAGTACATGGTTAGATGATTCTTCGGGCATGTCAACCCTCTGTATTTGTCAAAATCAGGCGTCTTGAATTTAGGAGGTATGACGACATCAGGGATTAGACAAAGTTCAGCAGCAGTGCCTGTCCCAAATCTACTTGTTCCTTCCATCTCCCTTAAACGCCTTTCCAAGAATTCCAACCTCTCTTCTTGGGTAGTAGCCACAGCATTTGGACTGGCAGCAGTATGTTGACTAACCTTCCCGTGTTGCTGGTAGGAATGAAACATGTCAGGGTTTGGTATGAAGGTATCTGGTTTGGCAGTGGTTTGGGGTATACGAATGGTATGAGCAGGCTGTGCTTGGGCGGCTTGTGTATGAGTAGGTGGCACCAGGGTGGCTTGTGCTTGGGTAAGCGGGTTGTTTGATTGATTAGTGTTAGGCTGGGCAGTGATGGGAACTGGGTCTTGGTGGCAAGGTTCTTCCTGGAGTGGTGGAAAATATCCGTGTGGCAAACCATACGGAGGAAAGGGAATAACATTTCCTTCCTCATCCACAAAGGTGTGTTGTTGGGTGTTTGCAGGATTTGGCCTTCTTATGCGAACAAGGAGAGGAGGTGCGGTGGTCCTGGGGTCAGATCCTGTAGCCGGATCTTGACCGTGATGGGAGGTGGGTGGTTGTTGCCGGGCGTCTTCAACCCCTGCAGAAGATCCCCCTTCTGTGACTCTCCTTTCCAGGAGCTTGGCCATCTCGGCCATCTGCTCCTTGACCTGGGCGAGCTCAGCCTTCAAATTCTCATTTTCTTGTTCTATGTCAGCCATGAGTTTCTTCCTGAGCCTGGTCCCGTAAGAATGTTTACCCGTAATGTCTTTAGAAAGAAACACAAAAGAAAATTTAGAAAAGATAAGCAAATTAGAGAAAAAATTAAGTGGAACGAGGTTACGCGGGAAGCGATGTTGGAACTTGACGGATCCTTCGACTGTTCCTCAGAACGTCACGTTCAAAAGTACTAAGTAAAGCATTGAATGGAAATTATCATGAGATAGTTGTGAAGACAAAGGAATCCATTATTTCGAAAAGAGTACATTATTGCCATAAAGTGCCAAGTTACAAAGCGGAAAATAAATCAGCCATCCCTAGCTCGGGCAATCATTTCCCTCATTTTACAAATTCGTCCTCTGCAGTAGTCTAAGAACGTGGCAATTTCCCTAGGAGTGTTGACCGGGTTAGCAATTCCTTCCGCTTGTTTGAGCAAAAATGGGAGATCTTCTAGAGCCCCGTTGGCCAGGTACGCCAACTTAGCAAAACGATCCATCCATAAGTGAATGGTTTCGTTTTGTTCAGCTTCTAAGAGGCGTATGGTCTCTTGACAATCTTGCTCAATGTTTACGGCGCGTTGTCGTTCCCCACTTATCTCTTGTTCGCAAGCCTTTTTCATTTCATTGAGCTGTTGTTCCAATTTGTGGACTTGTGTCTGTAGGAGCTCTTTTTGTACCATGATATTCTGCTCATTTTCTTTTGATTGCGCCAGCATATCTTTCAGAAGACGTTTCTCAGCCAGGATGGTATCACTTTGCTTGTTCTTCATTTTTAGTTGAGAATTGGCCGCTTGAAGACATTGGTCTTGTTTTATCATGTAGCTCTCATCAATCTTTCGTTTCTTCCTGATCTCTTCAACAGCTTGCTTGTTCTCCAGGTTCTCTCTTTTCTGAAGGGTATATTCTTGCTGACATCTCAATAAGTCTTCCTCTAGCTCCTTGTTCCTGGCAGCTAACTCTTCTATTATGGTTTTTAGCGCCTTGGTTGCTTCATTCTCCGCAACAGGTGATGGAGCAGGAGGATTTTCCTGGAGACGAGTCCTGAAGGGTAATTTTATAATAGAGACCCTATTCAAGATCCACTCATAATATTCTCCTCTGACATCATGGCTTCGGGCCCCCAGCTCTCTTCCCTTTCGGTGGACTTTCTTCCATGCATTCGCTATATCCCGAATGACAAGGACACAACTTCCTTTCGAGTAATATGAGACGAAAGGAATGAGAGACTCTTCATCAGGTGGTCCAAGCAAAGGATAAGCTAGCTGACGCTTGGCTATGACGGGATTATAGTTGATACATCCTTGCGTTCCAATAAGGGGAACATTTGGGTAATTTCCACAGTGATGAACAATTGATTCAACTTCCAACCATTGGGGATACCACCTAACTTTCTCTGCTGTGAGCCCTATGAGGTGATTGGCCCACTCGCGCCCACTTTTCACTGTCAACTGACATAGCTTCAGATCAGAAACCGGACATTCGGCCCTACAAACTTGGTGGAAAACGTGTGATGTGAGCCATACATACAAAACAGGTAGACAACAAACGACCCTTTTTCCACCTTGTGTGTGACAGAAATCCATGGTGCAGTACGCATTTGCTAACACAGCCGTGACAGGATTCTCAAGCCTGTGCTTGCGAGCTAGGAATATGGCGATAGCATCATAATCCACATAATTATCAATGTTGGGGAACAACACAACACCATAGATGGTAATAGCTAGAGCATCCATAAAGGCTTCCCAATCTTCCTTTTCTGCCATGACCTGCATATGTTTCTCGAGAAATTCCCGAGTAAATCCGGGGATCTGATTTCTATTTAGCTGTGCATCCCTTAAGGTGTCGGGACGGATCTTCAGAACACGGGCGATGGAAGCGATAGTTGCATGATGGTCAAGATGACGATAAGGTATCTGTCCTTCCAAAGGCATCCCCAAGATTTGTTCAAATTCTTCAATAGATGGGGCCAACTGAAAGTCTCTAAACGTGAAACATCTGAGAGGTGGGTCATAGAATTGTGCTAAGGCAGTGATCGCCTCAGTTTGCACTTCCACTTCTAACAACTTCAGAATCCTTCCATACTTTCTTGTAAAAGCCATTTTCTGTGTCAGGCTTAATTTTCTCCCCATTGTTTGCAGACTACCCATGTCAATCTTCTTGGCCTTAAGGTGCAATACTTTCCTCAACTCGGTCACATTTGTGTCACAACTGTCAGATCTCATGTTAATTTCCATATTGCTCAAAGGTACCCGCTAAATTCCAAACAGCTTCCTGCAAGAGCAAAGAGAGAGAAAAAGAAGTCAGTTACTGCTAATGTTTTGTGAACCGCTACTTCTTCATTAATTTATTGGAAAACATTTTCAGTTTGAGAAGTAGCGGTCGGCAAAACTCATGTGAAACTAAAGTCGTACGGGTTATGGATCTTCCTAACGTCATCAATATCTGCTTGAATAGAATTTTGTTTCATTTTGACGATTGGGAAGATCCATAACCCAGGACTTATAAGTACACAAAAAGTGGGGGAACTGCTTATTTGTTAAAGGATTACTTATCTTTTTTTAAAAAAGGAAAATGATTCAACCTTTGTTTGGAATAAAGTAACCCTTTGAACACGTAAGCAGTTCATCAATTTTGGACTAAAAGGGAAAGCGAGAATGAGACAAGGTATAGTAAAGTCTGCCCTTTTGTGCCTTAAGTCAGGTTCTTCTGAAAGTCTTTTCTGGGACCTATAGCTTACCTAACAGTGGTCTCCTCACATTGGGTGGCTTCCGCTAGACATCTAGAAGGTCACCAGAGCCAAGATCCTAATCATGACAGGGACGCAAACAGTGAGGAATTCACTAAGTGCATATATCACGAGAGGTCGAACTCTGGTTGAGGTTCTCACGAATACCGGATAGGAAGTACATCCCATACGATTCCGTTACCAACCCCTCCTAACTTAAGCTTCATTTGGGGCCCGGGTATAGGGCGCCACTCATAAGTGTGTGCAAATAATGTGAGTGTAGTGTGTGGAAGGGCGTTCAATACCTTTTACCTTACCCCATCCTGCACAAGGAACAAACACAGAACAAATATACAAAGTCGTCTACCCTAGGGTTCAATGATTGCAGAAAAGTAACATGGTCTCCTACCCTAGGGTTCAATCAAACATGCAACACATAGACAACGAAACAAATAACAAGATGCGAATAAAACAAGAATAAACATTCACAACAATTAACAGAAAATAAAACAAGGGGGAAGAAATCCGAGATAACAAAGGCTAAAAAGAACATGCATTTTCAATCAAACTGGCCTGACTCTCTTAAATGTCCCCAGCGGAGTCGCCATCTGTCGCAACCTGGATCGCGACGGCGCGGCGAACGAGAGAGAAAAGATGAAACAGGGAGTCGCCACCAACGTTTTTTTTATAGGGAAAAACATTGAAAAAAAAACTAAATTCAAGGAGGGCACTGGTTAAAAAAGGTGAGATTCAAGTTCGGGAGTCGGTTACGAGTAGGGAAGGTATTAGCACCCTACATCGCCTGTCAAAGACAGTACCAAGGCTGAAAGCACGACATAAATAGCCTTAAATAAAACATGGTTTCTTCCCTTTTATTTTGAAAAATGATGGAATAGAGGAAAGGACTGTACAGACATAGAAGGCCAAAGCGAGGTTAATGGGACGTTCTTGTCCGAATTAAGCTCGACTTCGATATGAGACAGAGGGGTGAGAGGATGCCATCAAGACGTCGCGTCTAAATTGGACATCCTAGAATAAAAGGATAGGGATAGGAAAGGGATAAGCGGGACGTCTTATCCTAAGTACCCCTTCCCTATGAAATTATGGCGAGGCTTGGGCACAAAACTATGGGGAAACCAACAAGACGTCACGTCTAAATTGATTTTCACGGAAGTGACTAAAAAAAGGGAAGTTTATGAAGGAAATATAAAAAGTAAAGCAGTAAATCGACAACAGAAAAAAAAAGGAAATAAGAAAGATGGGCCCGACAGGAGTTAAAGTCCCGCTCCTACGTATTCTTGAGTTATCAAGAAATCAGGGTTACGTAGTTCTGAATATTGCTATTTTAGAGAGGGATTTGAAAGATGTTGATGGATATCATTAAAGAGGGGAATTCGTACAAAGCGAAATTCTTCGCACGTGCACGAATCCTAAGAGGGTTGTGTAGACAGGAGTGCTCCCGTACGACACTGTTTTTTACAAAACTGTTTTTTATTATGTCAACTTATTATGGAAAAGGGGTAAAAAATATTAACAGCGTAAACTAAAGGTACGCAGACAACTACAATCAACAAGCAGTAAACTCACAGGAAAGTAAAACAAAAAAAAGGGAACTAACAGCAAAAGAACTAAGGAATGGAGTGGAACCGGTGTGACGAGCTATGAACCGACGTGAGAGGTTGAGCACAGTGACGGTGTCGGACTGATTTCGAACCCGTACGCTGGCAGGGACAATGAACCGGAGTTGGACCCGAACTGGAGATCTGAAGGTCGCGACCGGTGTTGTGGGAGGTTGATCCGGAGTGAACGCTGTTGAGCAGTGACAAGGATTGACAACGTATGGGAGTTGGAGTGGAATCAGCTCTGTGGTGACGAGGTACGTTCGGGATACGGACGGTGTGAGAGCAGTGACTTTGTGTTAGTGAGAAAAGAAAACTTCAAACCCTTTTTCGAACTAAGGAGTCCTTTTGTGATGACTAGGGCAAGTCACTGGTTTCAGGTGGGGAGGTCAGTTAAGGATCTTGAAGAATCAGAGAGAATTTCAGAAGAGTTTTCTCGCATAGAGGGAGAATCTGAAGGCCAACCCCTTGAGCTTCCTTGGTTGGGGCATTTATAGGGCCTTTGAGTCATGGGCTGAGGGTTTTGGGACAACCAGAAATCTCACTCGCCCATCTGTGTAATGGTGTGCTGCTCTGGCCATTACCATTGGTGGGGAGCAGGGTTTTCAGTGGGATTTTTTAATTGCCCACTTTCGCCTCCCTGTCTGCCATTTTCCAGGGAGTGCGATTCCAGGTCACCGTGCACAATCTTCCGACCTCACCCTTCCGTTGTCAAATTTGTGACACCGGTTAGCAAAGCCATTGGTTGGACGGAGTCTCCACTGATCCGATGTGGGGCCTTAAGAACCATTGCATGTGTCTTCACACCGGCTGAATCTTTCAATGTAATCACAGGGGCCGATGTTCTCCTTCCTGGTCCGGATCTACTACCAGCCGGTGTGCCCATTTTGACCTCGGTCAAACCATGAGATCGTCTTACTTAGGCCGGACTCGCCTCGTCTTTTGTTGTCAGATCCGCGACATCGGCCGTTTAAGGTACTCCTGAGGTGAGGACGAACGTTTGGGCGGAGTTGATGTTGGCTAACACCCTGTGGAACGTTGTGTGAAGAGGGCGGAGTGCCACACCGTTTATGGGACGGTGTGTGAAGAGGCGGAGTTCCACACCGTTCATGGGGCGGAGTGCAAATGAGGGTGGTTGGCGAAGTGTTGAGGACTCATGGGCGGAGTGTTGAGGACTCATGGGCGGAGTGTTAAGGACTCATGGGCGGAGTATTGAGGACTCATGGGCGGAGTGTTAAGATGAGGACTCATGGACGGAGTTGAGGTGCGGTGTTAACTTAGGCCTCGTCCGGTGTTCCCGATTTCAAGGATGAGTCCGGTGTCATAACAATTTGGGCCGGACCAAAAGAGGTGTTCACACCTACCATACATGACCATTCGGTCTAGAGAAGGAAACGAAAGAGATGAGATAACAAATTTAAACGGTTCAATGGACTCACCTTGAAACCACTGTCACAGAAATGTAATTATTTCAAGGTTTTGATGCAAAATGAACCCCCCTTCAGAGCATGCAACTCACAGCGATGGGGGAAGGAGAAGAAGAAAAGAAACAGATGAGGAAGAAGAAGATTCTCGTAAGAGAGTGAATGATTGAGGAAAGAGAAAGAAACCTTTATTTAAAACTCATGGGCAACCAGTCACCTCCCCAACCGATCACTTCTAATTAAACTTTTCTCTTCTTCTAATCACACCTTTCATAATAATTAACCAATCGATAAATTTATTTATACTCACAATATTTAATTACTTATAATTGCCCAATACTTCATAAAAATATCAATTAAATCCTTAAAACAATTTTTAATATTTTCCACTACACAAATTTTTTCTATAAATATCCGGGATGTTACAGTTGGCAAAGACAAAATAAAAATTCAAAAGCAAGACTTTTAACAGACAAACAACATCTTCCTACAGTATCAAAGGACAACAGGATCTTATTGCAAAGGACAATGTAATCGGCTCCCTTATCTAAAATAGTTAGAAAATCTTATTTGAAAATATAATCTTATCGCCAATAGTGCGATTCTTTGTGTATAGATAAGAGAAATGGACTTCAGTTAAGGCAGAGCGGAAAAACTTAAAGAAGCCTGTCTATTGAAGTTCTCTCCATGTGTAGCTTTTCGATTGTGAGTTTCTCTGTTTTAATAAAATTCCGCTTTTAATATTTTGTTCATCTCTTTTATTTATTATGAATTCTTCAAATATCGATACTTATATTACATATTATAATTTTGATACTCAAAGTTTTATAAAAGTCCCAATTTCTGATCCTGGTAATATTTTTAATACGTATATTCCTCAATGGTATACTCCTCAAATAATCCCAAAACAGAACCTGGTATCAAAGTCAGGACTTAGTAGGGGAAAAGAGAAAGTAGACGAAGTTACTGTTCATCCTAAGAAGAGTCCTTATGAATCACAAGATAGACAAAAATATAAAGGTTATATGAAAATTAATAGGAAAGAGATGAGTTTATATATGAACGAATTTGATGGTCCTGAAATTTAATTATTATATAATTATATAAAAATATATTATTATTATTATTATTATTATTATTATTATATTATTATTATTATTATTATTATTATTATTATTATTATTATTATTATTATTATTAAGTTTATCCAACTATTATCCTAATGTTTACCAAATATTAAACAGGATAAGAACTTATCTAACTTTTATCTTCTCATAATCTTAATATCATATTCTATTTGTTTATTATATCTAATCTTTTTCTATTATCAAGCAAACCCTTAGCGTAGTGGTTATCATTTACCTCTTTCTTTTACTGTTAAGTAGTGTTTCAAGGCATTACTTTTGTTCATATTTATGAAATAAGATAAAAAAATTAGTAGACATAAATTTTAAAAATATAAGTTTTTTTTTATATTTATCTTTACTTTGATAATAAACATTAAATTAGAGTTTGAATTTTAATAGAGATAAAATTAAAATGTTATATGATATATTTATGGAAAATAAGTCCATTAATATGTTATTATAATATATATGGTTTGGTCTAAATTATCTTATAAATAATATCTGCTAAAATAGTATTATGTAAGGAATCATGATCTAGAATTTCCATTTGGAATTATACCGCGATTATTTGGAAATCAAATTGAGTTTGTTTAAAAATCAGAGTGTTGTCATTAATATTTTAAATAAAAATTTTCTATCTTTAATTTATTAATTACTCTCTTTTTTACCTTTTTAAGCCCCTAAAATAAGAAATGATGTTATTTTTAATAAGGTCCTAAAAAAACTTCGAAGTGTTTATTGTATTTTTTTCAATTTACATTTAAAAATTTAATGTTTTAAACTTATATAATTAATATAGATAGGTGAAATTTGACTTTAAATAAATATATATTTAGAGAGAGAGAACTATCTTTTATAAAATTAAAATAATAATTACATAATTATTAATACCGCATGCCTTTGAAATATGAATTTATGGTAATATTTTCATTAATGATTCTTTTCCTTCGCATTTATGAAGTTTTAACTTGATAAAATTCTACTCTCACAAATCAAAAACAAAAAACATGTTTTCATAATTACTTCATAAATAAAATCCGTATTTGGTTAATTGGTTCCACTAGTTTCAATTAATTATATTATTAACTCAAAGTTTGGTTGAGAAACCAAACATGTCAAGGTTCGTTGATTCGTAGGAATAAATAATATAACTACAAACTCGACCCCATCAAATTACTAGTTTTTTATTAAATCGATTGGATGGTTCCAAGTTTTATAACTATATGAAGCATCTTGAATTAAAAAAATATATATATTAAACAGTGTACTAGAGATTGGTAGTTAGATTAATTAATAAAAAATGATGAGATCTAAATCACGTTGACGAGTTTGGGATAATAAGTAGTACTTACTCAGTTTATCAGTTTTCTATCTTTGGATTTTTATTTAATAATTTATTTGCAAATAGTGGGCATGGGTTTATTATATGCCATTTGGAGTAAGTGTACCACTACTTGTTTTGGAATGAATAATTGAGTCACGCATCTGTGATTAAATAACTCTCCCCAGCACACTGTCACTCATGCTCATCTATAAATTTCATCTGCTTTCACATAGTGCATGTGTAAGACTGTTTAAAAACAAAATCAAATTTAAGATAAATAATTTATGCTTAAATATGATTTTTTTCTCTATATTTTCATTAATTTTTTTATTTTTGATTCATTAATTATTTTTTATTGGTTTTAGTTTTTATAATATTAAATATGTTAAAATTAGACTCTAATATGTTAACATTATTTTCTAAAACATAACATCGTTAACTTCACTACTAACTAAATTGGTGGAAATATTATATTATATGTGTTTTGTTATGTCTCTTAAACTTATTTCACTCTTTAATTACTCAAAATGAATTTTAGCTTCTTTTCTATAAATGTTTTTAAGGACTAATTTCAACATATTCAATAACATAATAACAAAAATCAATTTTAAAAAATAATTCAGGGATCAAAACTAAAAATTGATAAAAACATAAAGATCAAAGACATATTTAACTCAATGATTTAAATATACATTTCTATCTATTTAATTTATCAAGAGGTAAAGTTGTATCTTTGAAGATTCATATCTGAATAAATTATTTTGACCGAACTCACAACTTTATTATTATTATTGTGAGCGTTTAAAAACTATTTAAAATAAAGGTTTTGTTAAATTAAATCATTGATTAAGTTTAAGTATTCAAGATAAGAATTTTTTATTATGAAGCAACATATTCAATCTGGATCTAATATCAGTACTAGTATCCATAAACTCATATCGTCAGTCAAGCAGGTGCATCTTGTATCACATATACCTTTTAAGGTAGCAAGCCCTCATGAAACCCATATAAATTGGTACTGTTTATGAGTCGTTATCAAAGGTCGATGGCTATACTAGAAACTAGAAAGCATTTGTAAGTGTGTCAGGATTTTACGAAAAAGTACCGACACAAGCATAATTACGAAGGATCAACCATTTACTTCTATAAATATCACTCGTTTATTACGCATGAAATACGTTTAATGTAACAAACATTTAAGCTTCGGTGTTGTATATCGTATTAATTTGAGTGTCAGAGTATTCTTACAGATGATACTACTTCACCCTTAAACACGAGATACTGATGTGGATTGGACAACACCTACAAGATCTTGAGATTCCTACTCAACCTAAGAAGATAATACCAGATCCTCACTATACCACTATAAGATAATAGAGACTTGAGTCCGAACTCCTATACCAGACAAATCATTGGCATGCCTGGTGGAACTTGCTACAATTATTCTTACAACCGCAATCATATACATGGACCCAAGCTATCCATGACCTCCAACCCCATATAAAGATATAAGAGACATAACCGCAATTATATACAATTATTCTGACGCTTAAGTCGATATCAAATAATTAATATTGGAGCTCAAGCGATGAGTTAGTGAACATACCTCATACTGTAGTAAATGAGTGCCATTTATAAGAGTTGGGGAGGATAGTCCATGTCATACCTTGTTTCAGTGTTTTTTTCGTGTGTAAAGAGCGAGGAAAGCTAACACAAGCCTTAACACACCAATATACTCCATAGCCTTTACTTAATACTAGAATATTCTGATCTCAGCATCAAGGCTTCACAGGGGAGCTATCACGCGTGGATGATTCTAATATTAGATTGCTTTATTGTTTGCACGTTGAGCTATACCGGTATGCTTCTACGCATGCTGATATAGACTTCTAGTGTCCAGTTAATATTAAGCCTGGATTAACATATCACTACTATCTCCTTTCTTGATCTTATCATCTGAGAATTCAATTGATCTATTGTAAAGAATTCGATAGTATATTCTAAATCTCAGTGGTTATGAATGTTATGAATGTTAGATCATCAACTAAAGTAGGCATGTAAGGACCTAATATGGCATGTTTCTTGTCATCAATTAGGAAGGGAATCAATATCTGATCATGCCAAACAGTTTGCTTTACGTCATCTCCTTTAGGGTCACGAAGGTAAGACCTTTGCGGTCTAGGAGCATTGGTCAGTAAAAAAGCAAGTTGTACTTGTGAATAAGCCATTAAATCAGAACTAATGAATTGTGTGCAAAAACCAAGAATCAAGATGTTGATGGTAAGCGACAATACGTTTTAGTGATAACATGAAAGTACTACAATGTGTTGCAGATCCCTCTCGAAGGAGGGCTATAAAACCATAAAATAATAATTAATTTATGGACAACAAATGAGGCAACATGGACAGAGGAAAACCACACATTTTTGCATGTAGTGCACATTGCTTCCAAAAGCCTATAAATAGGCACAAAATCATCAGCACAATAGCATCGAAGAAATTGAAGCACAATTGAAGGCAATTATTTAAAACATTAGTGAGAGTGTTTTGTAAGGCCAAAGCAATTAATTAATTGCTTTGATGATTTAGAGTGAGGGAAAAATAATTAGTGAGTGACAAAATAGTGAGATTAATTGGGGTGTTTGGGAAACACTTGAGTGCCACTATTTTGGGTTAATCTTTGGTTTATGCTTATAATATTTTATTAGAGAAGTCTTTCTTGTACGCCTACTAATTTTATTAGTGGAAGAAATTTTGGAGTTTGTCTCGTGGACGTAGCCCAAATCAAATGGGTGAACCACGTTAAATTTTCAGTGGCATTATTTATTTACTTTGCTCGTATTTAATTTATTCTGCAACCACCTATTTTATTAGTCCGCCATTCTGCTGCGCCGGGAAAAATATCAGTTAATCTGTGCCCGATTTTTCCCAACACAATGATGGCCCAAAAGACTTATAGTGACAATTGGTTGTCGCGTGGATGGCACGACAACACACGATGAAGTTGTGGTGCAGAGAGGTTACCGTGCGAATGGTAAAGATGACACATAGTAGTACCCGTAGATGGGAATGACAATGGCAGTGTCGCTATAGTGGTACCCACGACTGGGAACGACGGTGGTAGCGTCGCTACAAGGGCGCCCGCGATTGGGAACGGTGGTGGCAATGTTGCTACAATGACACCTGTGATTGGTAATGGTATAGTGGTGTCGCGGAAAAGACGGGAAGGTTGTGAGGTAGGATGGTTGTGGTGTGAGCGCAATGGTGAATCGCAAGTGAAGGAGCTATAATTTTAGGAGTTTGGCTTATAATGAGAATGAAATTAGAATAGAGAAGTGAAAGATGCTATTTACCAAATTGAATTTGGTAATTAACTTTAGTGTGCAATGGGAGAGTGAAATTGCAAAGGGGCACGAGAAAGACAATTCATAAATTGAATTTTGGGCCAAAAATTCACAAATGTGGTGTGTTAAAATTGGGTCTTTGGCATGACAATTAAGAATGGGCTTATGAAGCCTAATTGATATTAGTTATTATTATTATTAAAAAATACAATATATATATATATATATATATATATATATCTATATAAAATAACTCCAATAGGCAAAAGAATGCCAATTCTCAAATTAAGATTTTGTCAAATTGATTTGCAAAAGTGATTGGCAAATAACATGTGGGATATTGTGAACTGGCCTTAGGGCAATTAAATTTGAAATAGGTTTCAAAGTTAAATTTCCACCACTTTTGATCTTTTGAAAGAAAAATACATGTAATGAGTTGATTGGATCTTTAAAGACTTTGACAAATATTTGAATTTTTAAAATATTAATTCTCTCATTACTTTAAGAAATAATATTTAGGGGGCATCTGTTAGGATTAAGAAAATGAAGTCTTTAAATAAAATAGAGACTTGTAAGGTTGCTCTTGAACTTGAAGGAAAAGATCCTTACAAATACATTTTTTTGTTTGATGAGGAGGTTGATCGATTAAATTAAATTGGTAACTAAAGTGCTTCATTGCTAATTAAAAGGCCTTGGTTGGAAAAATAAGAGAGAAGTAAAGAACCCATATAGACATGTCATCATGTTGGTAGGTTTCAAGTGGACAACTTTTCAAGTTATGCCAAAAGTGATCCCTATGAGAAGTTAAAAGTTGAACACATGCTTATTTGAATTATTTGGGCAATTATTGAAGGTTGGTCAACCTTGAGACACTTGACATTGCATGATATAAAGACATGAGTAACTTCTCATGTAGTGGTAACTTCTTTCAAGTTGGCAATTTTTAGTATAAAATAAACTTGACCAGAGAAATTAGGGGGAACGAATTCAGAAGGCTTTGGTATCCAAAGTGAAACGCCTAATATGTCCACCATCGTGATTTCTGGCAAACCGGAAGGATCTACGAGCACCAATTCGTCTCTCAACTTTAAATTTCTGCATCTTTTATTTTATCGCACCTTAGTTCCGTTTGGACCTTTGTTTTTATAGTTTTATTGCATTTTTTATATGTATTTTTTTTGTTATGTTTTGAATCATTATGTCTTGCATCAATCGTTAAATCATTGAGTCATACTTGATCTATGTTTACTTGAAATTCAGACAGCCTTGGGTATGATTGGTGTTGTTTTTTTGGTTGTGTTGCTATAATAATTTTCACCTCTCTTTGTTTCAATTCGTCCATCATTTACAACTTCTTTTCTACTCCATTTTTGTTTTCCACTTTAAGTTTTTGTTTAACACCATAAACTTATCAATTTAAGAGTCAAAAGAGGACTTTGATTCATATCCTAAAATGAACTTGTGAATCAAATAGGTTAGATTAATTTCACTACAAACAAAATGTGTTTATGTGTATATATATACATATATTAATGTTATTGTAGGAGCTTAATTAATAGATTTATTAAACACACCAGCCTACCAAACCTTACTTTATTGTTTCAATAAATGCTTAATATACTTTTCAAAAGTTTGATAGACCTATTTAATTAGATGGATTATTTAAAAGGTTTAAATTTGACTTTTTAGTAAACAAGTCAAGCTTTTAACAAGCAAAGTTCTAAAGATAGGGATGGCAAAACGGGCCAAGCCCGTCAAATTTGACAGGGCAGACAAGAATTTTTAACCCGCTTCCCGCCATGGCCCACCAATTTGGCTGGCCAAAACCTTGGCGGGGCGGGCAGGCCTGACGGCCCCACTAAAAGAAAAAAGATATAAATATTACTAATTTATACTTTATTTTATTAAAATATATACTTTCATTTTCTAAAATTAAAAAAAAGTAACATCTCTTACTATTTATACATTTCTTTTAATAATATCTTCTTTAATTTTTTTTAAAAATTATTTTCTAATTTTTTAATCTTAATTTGACACATTTTATTAAAAAAATTATAATTTTAACTTTGGCGGGCTAACGCCGGGGAGGGCCCTAAATTTCGGCCCACTTGGTTTAGCGGGGTGGGATAGCCCGACCCGCTTTTTAGCGGGCTTTGGCAGGGCGGTCTAAGGCCCAACAGGCCAGCCTGTGTAGCCATTCTTACCTAAAGCTCCAAGAAGTATTTGACTTATTCTTATCTGTAATTACAAGTTAGTATCTGCTAGCTTTATAGTTCAACTTTCTATATTTTTTACCAGTAGACTAGTTAGTTTCACTCAAACAATATTCAAATTATGGCAAGAACAATCCCATATTTGTCCCTCACTATTTTATTTTATACGTCTCTTTGTTTTAAATGAGTTTTTTTTTTCTAATGAATATATATACCTCTCATTGTCAATGGCAGTGAGCGCCATGAAAGAATTAGACTAGCATAAAAAAAGTTCCGCAAACTCATCGTGTAATATAGATAGCCATTTTGATAAAGCACTAAAATATCCAAGAACCTGATTAAAATTATCGAGATAAAATCCTCAAGACAATTTTCCTCCTTCTGACTAGCAGAAATGCAGAACTTATTCATAAATGCATGTGGAAAAATGGAGGCTAACCGGGGTGTGTCTAGGTAAGTTTGGTTTGATTTGATTTAGAAAGAAAAAGTTTGAAAAAATTTAACTAGTTAGTTCATAGTATGAATTTTTTTAAAAGTTTCAACAAATCCAAACTAAACTAATAGATAAAAACAATAACTTTACTTTAGTATGAATTCACAAATAAGGATGATAATTTAAATTTGGATCACGTTAAGCCTTTGAATCTAACTTACTAGACCTACTCACAAGTCATAATGTATTTACTTTCTAATTTTATTTCAAAGATATGAGAAGAAAAAAAAATTCATGACGTTATCTAGCAGATTAATAAAATATCTAAATTTAGATTAGAAAATGATGGATGAAAAAATTTATCAATTGATTCCAATTGAAAGTCTTAAACCCTTCATTCACTTAATATTTTCTTTTACAGAATACAAATTTAACCGTCAAATCATATGATGTGATCTCGACAATGATTATACACATAAAATTTTAGGTCAATCAAACAATTATAAATATGTAATTCTAAAACATGAAATATTCTGAAAAGCATATTATTCATTAAAATAAACACAATTGATCAAATACCAAATAAATCTTGAATTATATGAAAATTTGTAAACTTAACAATCCAATTAGAACATTTAATTGATCAATTATATTAACCTGATTTAATATTTATGAAAAATTATTAAAAGGAACAAGTTTAACAAACCCTACTCTGGAGTCATTAACTCGTCATTATATTATATATTATGGGTAAAGAAAGAGGGAAAGGGAGAGAGAGAGAACGGGTGAAACAGAGAAGGGAAGAGTTTGTCCTCGATAGATTAGTTTAATTTTAAATTACATCAATTTAAAAATCAATTAATAAGTTTGATGGTATTACTTTTTATTTAATTATAAATTTCATCCACATAAAATAATCATATACAAATAAAAAATATTCATATCATAGTAAGACGGGCTCTACCAACAATTTTATTTCCCATCAACAATGCCCAAATTATGGGTAAAGAAAGAGGGAAAGGGAAAAAGAGAAAGAGAAAAACAGATATAGATTAGTTTAATTTTAAATTACATCAATTTAAAAACCAATTAATAAATTCGATGGTATTAATTTTTGTTTAATTACAAGTGTCATCCATGTAAAATAATAATGTACAAACCAAAAATATTCATATCATGATAAGACTAATTCTAATAAAAAAAAAACTTTTCTATCAACAACTCTAAATACAAAAACTTTACTAAGAAAAACTAAAGATATATCACTTAAATCAATCACTTGTTGGTAATTTGATTAATATGATTAAAATAGATCTAATTTGATGAAAAAATTCATTAGAACTAATTTAATTAATTCAAATAGGTGGATTCATCAGATTGATCTGATTCAATGAACACCACCCGAGACTAGACGGAATGTTTTGGAAAGAACTTGGATAGTCGTCCATTCTTCTGGTAGGTGATCCCACCAGGATTTCTGGTATCGGCATGAAGACTTAAATGAGAAATAAATCAAACGATTTTCAACTTGAAGGTGGCTATGAATAGTCCACATTGTTACTGAAATTGAAATTCGTATGTTCAATTGCTAAAACCAAGGGTCTCAATTCGTATGCTCAACATCATACTAAGAGCATGTTTGGGGTACTACCCTAATGAAGTTTTTCTCCGTTAAATAGAAGTAGGTTTTTAATCATACGGATCAACAAAGTTTTGATTGTCTCGAATAGCCTGAAGAATTAATATCATCCTTCAAATTTTTCACTTCAACTCAACTTCGTTTCCCCAACTGCAAACCAAACACCCTCTAAGCAAAACTAGATGGTGGTGTATTCACTGGCTACCTCATTTTCTGCTATATACGTGGACCAACTTCAATTCGGTCACACGAGTTCAAAATCAAAATGCAAACTAATAAAAGAGAATTACACAAATAATTTTCCTTAGTTATAATATACTCCTTACCTGTATTCTTCAAAGTAGACATTATCCGTTGTTTCCTCCTATTCAACTAATTTTGCTAGCTAAATCGCTGCACACGATAGTCAAACTTTGTGTACTGGTCTTTCTTATGTCAATACAGTGAAAATTTAGTTTTAAGTTTCTCAATGGATTTGATGAGCAACTCATCTGATAGGTAAAATCAACATTGATGGGCAAATTCCGTGGTCGATCAAACCAGATTATTTGTAACTTTGTAACTCAAAATTCTTTTCATAATTAAGATACACAACTGTAGATTAATGTGTGCGTGTGTGCCTCTCTCTCTCTCTCTCTCTCTCTCTCTCTCTCTCTATATATATATATATATATATATATATATATATCAGTTTGGCTAATGCTTTGGTTGAATATCAGCTTGTATTGTACAGTAAATATATTAAAATTCTCCTGCCGGAGAACACAGTTTTCGCCATTTTTCTGATCTCGATAGAATTAAGCATTCAAATTCCCTTGTCTACATTAAAAGTATCAGAAGAAAAACGGAGGAAAGAACAGTTGAAATTGGTAGTGAACTAGAGATGAAGTAAAAACATAAACATCAGGATGCAACTAGTGCAGTGTTGAGGAGAAGTGCCTTCTTGAAAGTGGAAGTTGTTGGTGGTACCTGGGTAGGAGGTATATTGCATGAGGTGGAAGAGGTTGGAGGTGGACTGCACTGACCTAGAGATCTACTCCGCCACCATCACCTTCTCCATTCCTCAACCACAGCAGCAGAGCTTAATGTTGCCATAGCTATCACAACAAGTTTATTAGTTTGCTGTAGCAATCGTTGTTGGGTGGATTTGCTGGTGTTCCATTTTTATCATCTCTTATTGATCAGTATGAAGGAGCGGGCATGGTACAGGTTTTCAAAGCATCCACATCTAAATCAGTTTAAACCCAACAAATAGTTCAGTTTTCAAAAGTCATACCACATTCTTGGGAGTAAACCAATATGAAAGTTTACATTAACTGGGTTACAAACCAGTTTAAAAACTAGTTTCAAACCCCAAAATCGGTTTTTAAACTAAAATATTTTATCTGAGACCTACAACTTATCAAGGTAACTAACAAGGTGTTAGCGTAGTGGTAGAAGCACACTATAAACCAGTTTGAACTCTAGAAAAGACATCAGTTTAGAGAGCTGAGTATCTATATTTCAACCAGAATAGGGTACAAGAAATCTAAAACACCTTACCAAAGGTAACACTACATACCACTAGAAGTACTGCTGAGTATAAAAACTGAAGTATTGTGCACATTCATATGAAATGTTTTGGGTGAGTGACACGGGAATACAGAGTCCACAATAGGGTTTTTGAGTTTGACAAAACTATACACAAATAATAATAATCATAATAAAAAGGAGATTTTTATGGTGTACTTAGAAGTTAAAAGTAAAATTTTTAATAGTTTACTATCTCAAATTTGCAATTAAAAAAGCATTTCATATATGCTTTAAAAATACTTTATAAAGTTAATACGGTGTATTTAATTCTTCTTATCATGTCTATACAAAACCCTTAATAATAATAATAATTACAGAGTTATAGCCAGCCACTAGCTAGTAAGTGGTAGCCCAACCATTAATACTAAGACAAACAATCATTGATGCAAATGCTTTGATCAGGCAAACCAGCCACACTGGTACATACAAACCACTCATATGTATCAAAACCAGCAATTGAAGAAGCACACGCAAGTTGTGATTGCATATTTACATAAGCAATAATAACTCGGGACAGTGAATAAATCAGTGAGCAGATGTTAATGTTAATCATGGAGACACAGTCTAGATATGCTCGGCACAGGCACACTATAGGTGCTGCACCAAGAGAACAATGCTAGACATGTCATCAGAAGTACCTGCTTTATTCATCACTTTTCTAAACTGCCCCCATCTCTATGCATGATACGCATTTTTTAACAACCAACAGAATATATAACATAACAGTGGCATTGACAACATTAATTTTGAAATCCAAAATAAGAGAATTTGAATATATTTTAAAACAAACAAATGGATAAAGTGGAAAGGGAGATGTCTCAGATGAGTAAGGGGAACATCAAATCCAACAAGAAATAAAACCACCTTCAGCAGTGAGCCGGGCAGTTATTAAACCAAGATCTGCATCATGATTCTTCATCCTCATTGTCATCCTTCCACACAGCTTTTCTTTCAATAAATAAAACCAAAACATGATCCTCTCTTACTTTTTTTTCCTTCTTATTGACTTTGTTCTATTGGGTTGACAAGCGGCATCTGAATTTCGAGTCCCTATATATGTTGTTACTGTTGGGGTGATGATGATAATAAACATATAAACTAATTGAGATTAGTTAAGGGGGTGTAGCTTAGCTGATTAAGTATGGTGTGTAACTTGTTATAAACCCCCTATAACATATGTTTAATTCCTTCCAAAACTGGGAAAGAAAAACTAACTGAGACTGATGAACATAAGGATTGTAACAGTTTTTTTTTTTTGCTTCTTAAGGATTATAACAGTTTAAGGGATTATGTATCGCAAATCTTACAGGTTTAAACCAAATAAGTTCAGCAAGTGACAAGCAAAAGAACCAACACACAGGTTGGGAGTAAGATTCAGTTTCCCATTCTCTTTTGTCCTCATAGATTTTAATTTCATTATTAGATTTCATGTATACAGAACATTCCTTTGGAGGGAAAAGTTAGAGTGGCAATATTTTGTGTCTAAAGTAACATTGTTTGAGTTTGAAAGGCCGTGTGAGTCTCCCACTTAGAGCTTTAAGATTCCTCTCAGTGTTCTTTCAAGAAACATACCAAAACATACATGTTTAATTTAATTAGCCTACTCATTTCATAGCAAAGGATTCATAACATTTGAGTACTTGGCACACTATTTAATCAACTAATCTTACAAGAAGGGGCGGAAAAGAAATTGAAGGAGCACACAAAAAATGCAGAATCCAGCCAACACAGATCCATACAATGCAATCAGAAGGAATTCTTAGTTCTGGCAGTAACAGTAACAGATGCATCAATTTAAGAACCTAGATCCAGCTCAGCGTAACAATAGCAATCTCATCAATTTATTTGTTTGTTTCCAGTTTAACAAAGCAGCTTCTTTAAAGAGGCAACGCAGTAGAGAAAGTGAACTCAACAATTCATTGAAACCTTGATGGAGGAATGAAATCATGATGGACAAATACTCTGTGTCACTGCGTGCTACAAACACCGAAATGAATTAGAAAAAGAAAGGAGAAGAGAGAATCTGAATGGCAATAGATAGGATTTGTGAATTGGGGAGTTGGCTGGTCTATTTGAAGCACGGGTACGCTCAGCTCAAAATGCCCCCGTTTTTACTAAAACGTTGCGTTTTGGTGTGAATGTTTTGGGGGTTTTTTTTTTTAAAATGGAGCGTTTTTTTAAAATATTTCAGGGTTTGGTATAGTTAAAAAAATATTTTTGTGTGTGGGGTGAAAAACATCCCATCACCGATTATATTTCGCATAGTGAGAATAAAAAATGTCAGAGACATGCATTTCGCAGATTCCATGGACGAAATGGTGTAGATTTTGCCATGTGTCAGCTCCTGATGTATTTCTCCTAATGAGAAGGAGAAATCCCGGTCAATGTCACGTCAGTCAGCCATTTCGCCTAGTGAGAAGAAGAAATACAGGTCAATGTCTTTTCGTTGAACAATCATACAAAATGTCAGTAAAAAAAATATAAAAAAAATATAAAATATAACTTCTTTAATAAAATTTTCATAAAAAATAATATTAAAAAAATATAAATAAATGATTTTGAAAATTAAAGTAACTACAAATTTTTAAAGTTGTATTTAAAATTAATTTAATAACACAGTTATTTTTAACAAAATTTATTAAAATTTTATTTTAAAAAATTTAAATACCAACCCATCACATTAAAATTTAAATTGCTTTAGTGTTATATTATTTAATGTTATTTGTATATTCAAGTTAAAAAATTGGTATATTTATTTTGAATTTAATTTTTTATTTCAATTTTATAAAAAAATAATTTTTTAATAGTTTAAGTTGGTGCAATGTGACAGTGTTGGTAATTTAACACTAAAAATGCAATTTAAATTTTAATGTGATGGGGTTGGTAATTTAAATTTTTCTAAAATAAAATTTTAATGAATTTTGTTAAAAATAACTGTTATTAAATTAATTTTAAATATAACTTTAAAAATTTGTAGTTACTTTAATTTTCAAAATCGTTTATTTATATTTTTTAATATTATTTTTTATGAAAACTTTATTAAAGAAGTTATATTTTATATTTTTTTTAATATTTTTTTTTACTAATGACGGACATTTCGCATGGTTGTCCAACGAAAAGACATTGACTTGTATTTTTTCTTCTCACTAGGCGAAATGGCTGACTGACGTGACATTGACCGGGATTTCTCCTTCTCATTAGGAGAAATACATCAGGAGCTGACACATGGCAAAATCTGCACCATTTCGTCCATGGAATCTGCGAAATGCATGCCTCTGGCATTTCTTATTCTCACTATGCGAAATATAATCAGTGATGAGATGTTTTTCACCCCAGACACAAAAATATTTTGTTAACTATACCAAACCCTGAAATATTTTAAAAAAATGCTCCATTTTTAAAAAAAAGCCATGTTTTGGGTTGTTTGGATTAGGAGGATCTAGGGTTGACCAATATAGTGTAGTTTCAGAAAATATATTTTTGAATGGGTTAGGTCTCAAAAAATATTTTGGCCCGGGGTGAAAACAGTCTTGTCAACCATTTAGAATCGCATTTTGAAGACGCGGTTTTCCCATAAAAACCGTCTCTCCGAGAAACGGCACCTTTAAAAATGATTTTCAGGCCTATCCCCTACGCACTGAAACTGTCTCCCCATCAAAACGGTTAACGATGGTCTTGTATCAGGAGGCAAATCAATCAGCTCATATCTCTGCTTTACTCCCAACAAGTGGGCTTCATCCTTCTGATTGATTGATGAATTACGTCTAAGATTGGATTTTCTATCCAACTTTTTATCTACTTCACCATCCACTTGCAGATTACCCAAAAAAAATTCTCAACATGCAATGACAGAATAAGAAATGGATCAAGAAATAAAATGAATCAATTTTCTTAAAGTAAATTAAAATGGACTTCTTTAAAAATAATAAAATGAATCAATTAATTTTAATATTAATTCAACAAAGTTAATTTTTCAAAAGCATTATTAAAAAATAAAATATAGGTTTTTAAAACATCAAAACAAAAATATATATTAAGTTAGTTATATGAATAAAAAAATCATGATTATTAAGAACTGTACAGGGATCTGCTTTGGAAACACGTTTTATAATTTAAAATCTCTGATGAACTTGAAACCACTTCAAGGTCAACCATGTACCTTGAATTCTCCTGAACCTATTCGAGTTTACAATTTGTTTAAGAATAAGTAGAATCGTAACTAGTATAAGATGAGGTAGCGATTGGTGAATACATATGAGACAGAATGAAGTTGCCCATTTTGTAAGGAGTAAGAAGAGGAATGGTGGGAGTATCAGGTTCAGTAGCCATTATTGCAAAATCTGTGATGTTGGAGAACAACACAAGATGCAATTAGATATTTATAGAACAGCTTAGATGAGCTATTGTACCATAAATACAGCAACGGTGGATGAAACCTTCTGAAGCTACTATAGCATCAATTTCATTTCCAAATTAAACTTATTTGAGTTTTGCCTAGGCAAATTGTAGTCTAGATTCATCTTCACAACACAAGTATGATACAACCACAGCATCTGCTTACGGATAGTCAATATGATGGGTTTTATCTCATCAATAACCCCATGTGATTGGATACCCTTCAACAAACAAATGAACCTTATCTTTATGCAATCCAACTACAACCTGGATTCTTTTTTATTCCTTTTACTTTCTTGATCTTTCTTACTAAGTCACCCTCAAGCCTTTTCCCAGCAGCAGAATACATGTTAGATAACACCACATAAGGAGTTGCATTAGCAGGTTCCAGCTCGGTAATGTGTTGAACTGCAAGCTTAGCAATGTCAAGACGGTGGTGGGTCTTGCTTGCACCGAGAATAGCCCCCCAAACCCCAGAATGGGGCTTAAATGGCATTGAACATATTAAATCAATAGCTTCATCTAGAAAATTAGCACGACCAAGGAGATCAACCATGCAAGCATAATGATCAACTTCTGGCTCAATTCCATAGTGAGAGTGCATCGTGTTAAATAAGTTCCATCCCTCCTCAACTAGTCCTGCATGAGTACAGGCTGAAAGAACAGCAAGGTAAGTAACATGGTTGGGTTCATGGCCTTCACTCTGCATTTTTTTATAGATACTGAGAGCCTCTTCACTGAAGCCATTTTGTGCAAACCCATTGATGATTGAGTTATAAGAGATGATATTTGGTTTGATGACATCTAAGAAAATCCTGTAGGCATCAATTACATTACCACACTTGGAGTAAAATGATATAAGAGAGTTTTGTATGGATAGATTATGTTGTAGGTTCATCTTCAGAACACAAGTATGAATCTGAAGCCCTACATTCAGTGCCACCAAAGAAGCCGAAGCTGCTAGAACACTGCTAATAGTTAAAGGATTAGGTTTGCATCCTTCCCAAATCATCCGAGCATACCAATGCAAAGCTTCCTCATACTCCTTATTATTTACAAACCCAGATATAATACCCGTCCAAACAAAATCATCCTTCTCTGGCAACATATCAAAAAGCTCTATTGCCTTCCTAACTTTTCCACTCTTAGTGAACCCTGTGATCATGGCAGTCCAAGAAATCAAGTCTTTCTCCGGCATCCTCTCAAAAAACCTATAAGCAGCTTCTACTTCATCGTTATGAATATATCCAGAAATTAAAGAATTCCAAGTAACAATGTCTTTGTTGCTCACAGTACAGAATACTTTGTTTGCCATGTCTGTGCAACCAGACATGCAGTACATAGTAATAATAGTATTACTCAAAACATTGTCAAATTCAAATCCCAAGCGTGAAACCAGCCCATGAATCTGCATGCCCTCCGACGTCCTACCACAACTTCCACACGCTTTAAACATAATAGTCATTGTAGTGGAATTAACTTCAACCAGACCTTCCCTCCTCATATCCAAAAACAAACAAAACCCCTCTCGAAAGAACCCCTTCCCCGTATACCCATCTATCATTGCACTCCAAGAAACCACATTTCTCTCAGGCATCTTGTCAAACAGGTTCCTAGCAGTAGCAACCCTCCCATCCCTGCACAAACCATCAATCATGGCACTCCAAGAAACCACATCCCTCTCAGCCATGTTTTCAAAAACCTGCAAAGCCTCATTCACTTCACCCATCTTCAGATACCCGTTTATCAAAGCATTCGAGCAAGCAGGGTCCCGGAACTCAAGCGGGGCATCACGGTACAGTTCCTCGGCCATGTGGAACTTCCCTGCCTTAACAAAACCTGTGATCATGGCAGCATACGACACCAAGTTGCGTTCACCCAGCACTGAAAAGAGCTCATACGCTTTATCCACATTGCAACCATTACGAATATAAGCAGAGATCATAGCATTATACGAGACAATGGTTTGTTTAGGCATTTCATCAAACATTCTGCGGGCATTTTTAATTTCGCCATTTTGGCCATAGGCAGTGAGCATGGCAGTCCAAGATGCTGTGTTCTTCACAGGCATCTTGTTGAATATCGTTTCTGCCGCTCTGATGTTGCCGGTTCTCCCATTTTCTGCAATCTGGATGTTGCACTGTATCAAAAATTTGCTGCCTCCACCACCACTTTTCACAGTATGTTTCTGATTAAACTTAGTGATCCTCTGGCCTAAGCTTTTGGAGTGATGCTTCATGTTCTGGAACTTTTGAGGGACATTACAGGAAAGAAAAATGAAACATATTTGTGTCCCTTGCACCATACCAAGTACCAAAAGATTAGTGATTCTTCTTTATGTGCATGACATGAGAAACACGTGTGCTATCTTCTTCACCAATTGACCGAATATCTCAAGCTTCTCGTACAAACCATGAAGAGGTAGCTTGCTGCAACCGAGTTTAACAAAGAAACTTCACTTTCAATATTTCATACATCAATTTTAAAACTAAAGAAATAGTAATGTTAATGCAATTATACTATTGGTAACAACTCTTATACGTGTCATGTATACTACATACGGTAACTATACTGGTGAGTTTCACTGGCTCCAATTCTCACTCTATTAAGACTAGTTCTTTTGTTTAACTTGTCACTTTTTATGTATTATTAATTATCATATAGAACACTAAACCATAGAATGTATTATTAATTATCATAGTTTATTTGATTGAAGTAATATATTTTCTTCCATTTCTACAGCTCTGAATATTAACTCTAGAGCATGGTACAATTATCATACTTTAATAAACTAACTTATCATTGATGACTTACAACACTTATTTCTTCCTTTCTTCAATATTACTGTCTTATAATTTTATTATAAAGCTCAAAATCATTACCCAGATTTAATTGATTCCTTTTTGAATAATCACTAATCCTACAAATATGTAATTATATTCAATATTTATTCAACTAAAGCATTAGGGATCCAGAATTAAAATATAACAAATAACTTATTCATTATCATGATATTCTCAAGTAAGAAAATTTTATATTTTTCTCTTGAGAATTCCTATTGGCAATGTAAGGTAATGTTAACTATTAGAGTGTCCTGATTTGAGTATGTCCAATGATCACATCTATATGTGCATCATTTGTATATGTAAACTAATAAATAAGATCTATTAATATTCGTCAAATAAATATTATCACATATATATTGATCTATCCGAATTATTAATATCTTATTCTTAACAATCCTATTATAAAAAAATAATTTAGATTAAATTATAAAAAATATATTTCTCATTTATCATAATTTCTATTATAATAACATGTCTTTAATTTTAATCAAGGATTTTTATCAAATAAACTATCAATATAAATATGATAAAATAATATTTTATTATTAAAAATAAAATTGATTACATAATAATTTAAATTTTGGACATTTATTCCCAGATTTGGGTGAATGGGCAAACAATATCAAGTAAACTGATATCACATTCCAACCATAAACCACAGGTGGAGTTTTATATATAAGACACCAACTAAGAAAGTAAAATTAATTGCTATAATAAAATCATTGGGTGCGGGTATATATACATAAATTAATGTTTTTTAAAATTGAGACAGTTTTTTTAACAATGGTATAAACACACACGTACAACTAATTAAAGACTTTAATTTCTCCCTGAAACAGGAGGACATAGATGATGGGACTAATCGTGCAAGTTTTGGTTTCATACCAAACCCATGCATGTGTTCTTGCCGGTGATTCTCTATATATAAATATCACACATCTTCACTTCAACATGGATTTTGCTACCACGATTCTAAACCACATGATCCACATGATATTACAATGCAAAGATTTTTCCTATCGTAATACGTACATACCCGTAATATAGTCATTGATTAAAGTGACGGAGATACTCTTAATAACACTTCACTTTCTTTAATATATGAAAAAAATATTAATATACATATTAATATTGTTAGAAATTTTTCCTCAAGAATGCCCTTAATAATAAAATAAGAAAACGGATAAGTTTAAAAGAGTTTATAAACATTGCTCTTGTAGCCTAAATGGCTCTTAATGCTTGAATTGTAAATATATGTGAATTACAATTAAGTATGGATGCTATGATGAAGGTAGGAGATGCCGAGAAAATGGTTAACAAATCATGTGGTCTCTCTCTTTAAGGTTAATGTTATGCTTTTCTCAGTTCTGAGTTTCTATATTGATTAATATGTTTGATACTCATCCTTTCTGTGATTTTTTTTTTTTTAGTAATCAATGGTAGGAATATCACAAACATCACGGAGGCGAGCACCGAATCAGTCCGGGATGCCAAGGAATGATGGATGAATTTGTATTGCTTATAATAATGTAAATTATGAGTAATTTGTTAAGTATTTATGTTTAGGATATCTTATGTGTGTATATATTGCTTTGGATGGCATGAAGCCATTGTATCTTTTTAAATTGCATAATTATAGACAGGTACTACTATGTGTGTGAATGTTTGATGATAGATGGCGTGGAGCCAAGTAGATAGTGATGATGAATTATATATACTATGCCTAGGTATTGTGAATGTAGAGTGAAATGGTATTGAACCAATGTGTGGATGAAATTGCGTTTCTATGGGCAGGACATGTTTGATTGATGGTGATGTTGTCATTGTATTGGTTTATGAATACTTATGCCTTAGAGAAATTGATGCATATATATGTAGAGTTTATGTTTAAAGGGAGAAATAGGCTAATTAAGCCAATTGAATATGTGTTTTTGAGTTTTGGTAGGATTTGTGCCAATAGGTCCCTAAGAATAATTATAACTTGTGTCTGAAATGAAATTGTCATTTAAATAGGAATTGATAGAGTTTTGACATTGAAGTTGAGTGAAATTGACCATAACTCCATGATATGGAAGAATTTTTGAACATGGATTGTAGCAATAGGTTCGAAATAGGTTGCATATAGTGCCCATAAAGTTTCGTAGCATTCGGAGGTCAAACGAAAAAGTTAAGGGTTGTGGAAGCTGGCCCAAAGGCCAAAATCTGCATAAAAACTGCATTTGTGCTTATGGTAATTGATTACAGAGTACTGTATCAATTACCCGCGAGCAGAAATGAATTCCTGAAAAGTTGTTCTCTGGTAATTGATTACAAGAATGCTTGTTTTCAAAATTGTGTTTGATCTAGGCCGAATTAGCTCTTGCGCCTTCACAAAAGTTATAGATAATTGAGTTACAAATATTTTCCCTTTTGATTCACCTTAATCGAAGGTCTGTAGCTTAAGCTATGCCCAAAATACTACAAGGCGTTCATGCTGAAAATTTTATGCATAATAGTCGTATATTTTCATGAATTGGACGATCTTAAGAGCATAATTGGCCTTTGACCCCTTCATAACATTTGTAGATAATTGAGTTGTGGATGTGTACCAATTAAATTCACCTTGATCGAAGTTTTATAACTCCTGTTAGATGTAAAATACTGAATGATGTGCAAGAAAAATGTACCCTAAATTTTTTTATAAAAAAACCTCTTCATGTTGTTCTTTGAATTTTTGACGTGTGTTACATTATTTAAAGTAAAATGTAATAAACTAAGCTTAAAACTTCTAATTTAAATTAAGTAAATATGGTGAGATGTCACAATCCTACCATTTTCATTTATTGTATTATTATATAATTGTATATATTGTTAGATAAATTTTGTTTACATCTTATGTCATTTTTTTAACGTGTCTTCACCAATTTAATATTATGATTATTAGTGTTTATATTTATGATTCGCTTAGTATACCAATTCAATATCATCTAAGTTTGAAAATTCAATGAAGGAAATGTAAATTACAAAATAAAATCGTGTTAATAATAAATAAGGCAATATAATTTTATATAAAAATATTTAACTTATAATTATAAAATAAATTTGATGTCGTAGTTACTCCAAGTGGTCGTTGCTAACATGGTCACTTAATGACAGAGTGACCACTCTTAGGACCATACTCAACGACGAAGTTCAAGCCAGTGATGTTGTCGCAATATGGATGACAGTAACTTGTTACCATCTGATCTGTCCAGAACCGAGGTCAAGAGATCCGGTGTCGGGTCAATCACAAGTAGTTAGATGATTACGTCTCTGAAGACCGGTTATGTGCGTATCCGGTTTACGTATCTGATGTCTCTGTATGTTGAGAGCGGATTGGGCGTCCTGGAGGTCCTTCACACCGTCCTTACGCGTTGATGTGGGCGAAAGGTGGTGTCACCTGCAAAGATTCTCCGACGCTCAAGTCAGTGATGATATTCCAAGTGAGGAATGTTTTTAGAGAGTAATTGTAAGTTTTTAGAGTCAAAAGATCCCTCCCTTCGTTGATGAAGAGAGTTCATATACTTGATTGGCTCGATATTCGAGGATCCGTTAGTGGTGAACCACTAACCTCCAATAACACCTTAAATTATTATTTTATTGCGCACTTACCAATATGATTGGGTCAAGTGGCCATTTTATATTGAGCGTAGGGAGTATAGGCTAGAATTAAGGGACAAATTGACCATTCCCGTGAGCAGATTTTGGCTCGTAGTGCAGGGAATTATTGATCGGTCCCTGTAGCAATGTCTTTTGTCTTCTGTATAGTGACGTATGTAACATCCCTGTTTTTAGAAACAGTTTTACCCTTGTAATTTTTGAAGTATGGAAGTTTTGTAAGTGATAATAAGTAAATAAGGGACTCTACATATAGTCAAGAATTGATAATCTAATCCTATATCTAACACTAATTTAGTAAACTAATTAGACTTGTACCATCATTCATCAAGTCAATTCCTAGACATTCGATTTATACCGAAAAGAGATCCACAATCGTCTATTTCTACACTTTGGGGATTTCCGATTTCAGTATAGATAGTCCCTAATGAACTGTTTTGACAAATCAAACACTTTTCCTGAAGAGCCAAAACTTTAATTCAGACCTCATCAACCTCGTTTCTTAGAAAAACTTATCTAGTTAAATAGGAACCTCTGAATTCAACTAAAATATCTTTCCTGTTTTGGGCATAACTTTTTCATATGAGGTCGAAATTAAGAAATTTTAATCTCGGTTTCGTTGTTATGAAAAACCTGACAAACTCTATTTCTAGCCTCAAACTCTATTTCGTGATCTATCATTACCAAACTTGAAAAAAACGTTATTTAATCTTGTTAAATTCTTAGAAAAATCATACGAGCTCAGAATCAGTTCGTTGTAATTTTTCTGTTCTCGTATTAAATCCCTCTACAATTCTCATGAAGAACCTGAAAGCTAGTTCTTGCTCGATCATCTCCGAAAAGCGAAAATTTTTAGAGAAATAGTGATTTTCGCAGGAATAGTAACTCCTATAGAAAAACGCGAATATCTCTCTCATACGGTATCGAAATGACTTCGTTCTTTTTTTCATGGTTTCGTATCGAAAAATCCTACAACTTTCGTGAAGAAATGAAAGGCTAATTCCCAACAGATTTTGCGCGGCAGAATTATCTTTCAAAAAAGAACTATTACACCAACTCCCATTTTTCTCTGTTTTTGGCGTAACTTTTGCTCCGGGTGTCAGATTTTTGCATACCATATATTGTTTCGAAGAGAAAGAGCCGATCTACAACTTTCATGTTGGAAATTTTTTCAGATTCTAACCGCAACTATAAGTAACTTTTTGTTTTCTTTTAAAATTAACTATTCAAAACCGGTACCAATTAAATTTAGACCCGGTGGCCAGATTTTTCTATAAATATGGCATCACCCCTCTTCAAAAGCTGCACCACTCTTTCTCTCCCACTTCATGCAGCCCTTCTCTCTCTCTCTCCCTCTCTCTCCTCTATTGACACTAAACCACCTCTGTTCTTCACCAAAATCACGTAAAGTCTAACTACGGAGACAGATCATCGATTGGAGCTACGGTTTGAAAGTTGGATTCTCTCCCTCTCATCTAGTATCAAAAAAATACGACATCTGAGGTAAGGGGGGTATATTCTCGGGTATTCTGGGGAAATCTGAGTGAAAGGAAAGGGTTAAGGTACCTTGGGTCCTCACCTTTCCAGGACAGATTCGGTTTTGTTGTGAATTAAATGCCTTAATTGTTATATATTTGTTATATATATTTTATGTATATGATTAATTGTCTGTGTTAATTATTATTAATCATGATGATTGAATGATATGATCGGTGTTAAATTGTGAAAATATATGATCTGTATTGGATTGTGAAAATATTAAGAACCATGGGTGCCTATGTGGATTCCAGTAAGAAAGTTTAGAAAGATAAGATAAACAAGGAAATAAGGATGGATGATCACCATTTATATCATTATTACTATTATTATGATTAAGATTATAATTATGATTATGAATATGATTATTATTATTATTATTATGATTATTATGATTATTATTATTAATATTATATTTATTGTTATTATTATTATTATTATTTACTATTAAGCTTAATGGACGGCTCTGCCGCCTTATTCTTAACATTTTATTTTTATGTCATTTATTTTATTGAATATATTGGCTGGCTCTGCCGCCTTATTCTCTGCATTTATCTTTCCTTTTATTTCCGCTTATCTATATTATAATGGACGGCTCTGCCGCCTTATTCTTAACATTTTATTTTTATTTAATTTATGTCATTTATTTTATTGAATATATTGGCTGGCTCTGCCGCCTTATTCTCTGTATTTATCTTTCCTTTTATTTCCACTTATCTATATTATAATAGACGGCTTTGCCGCCTTATTCTTAACATTTTATTTTTATTTAATTTATGTCATTTATTTTATTGAATATATTGGCTGGCTCTGCCGCCTTATTCTTTGCATTTATCTTTCTTTTTATTTCCGCTTATCTATATTATAATAGACGGCCCTGCCGCCTTATTCTCTCTATTTATTTTTCCTTTTATTTCATTTTTTTATAACAGACGATGCCTTATTATTATTATTATTATTATTATTATTATTATTATTATTATTATTATTCTTGTAACTAATATTATTGTTTAAGTTATGAATAATGAAATAAGGAACAAACTACTTATTCTTTAAACGAAACATTATTTTAGCCAAGATATAACTGATATATTTTCTTGAATAATAATAAATATAATAATAAAAATAATTTACAACGTCTTAAAAACTGGTGGACCTAACAACATGAATATCACGAGGCTGGAATCACATAGATACCTAGGGATCAAAGTAATGATAAAACTTAAATAATGCACTTTGCATCATGAAAATATTTTTGAAGGAGAAAAATTATCTAGAGCATACACCTGGTACGCTGGAGGACATTCACGTTCGATCTCCATGAAGATCTTGGGAGTACAACTAGAACGGCAACCCAATGGCATCAGAGTCGCGCCTGATAGCCGGGTGAGACGATGCAATTCTAGTGTACTTTGACTAAATGACGGAGTGTAACTATGATCGTAGGGATCCAAGCTCCAAAAATATATAAATCAATAATGAGAACCAATGAGTTTATTCGTACCCTATGGGAGCTTGGGCGGACCCTGATCGCTCTAGAAAATGGAATGGAGATATTCCAAAGAATGAGAAGAAGAAATGATTTATTGGGCCCACATGCATCATGAGACTTAACCAAAGATAAATCATAATAAATTTAACTCATGCATTCCATGACAACATATTTGATTGTTATAATTTTGAACATGTTAATTGTATGATTATGTGATATTATCTGTTAACTGGATTATGTCCGCACCGGGTAACCTTCAGGGTCTTGGGTTATACTCACCCTTACTGTTGACAATTTTCAGAGGAATTAGGAAATCAAGAACCTGAGTATGAAGAACCGCAATATGCTGAACCCACTGAGAATGATCATTAAAAATAGAATATATGTAGTTGAATATTTATGGATGACTGTATTAATATTTAAGGGTGTCTGCGTGCCCCAATCTGTTAAGAGTACAATTACTTACAGTTTGTGAATGACTATGTGATTTATCTACTATTTGCTTCCACTGATCTGCCATTATATCATTAAAAAAAAAATATTTCACTTTTTCTAAAAACTGTTAACACTCTTAGTTAAATAGGATGATCCTATAGAAGGGTTTGTCTTATCTAACCAAGGGTGTTACATTGGTGGTATCAGAGCATAGTCGATTCATTAAGCTTGTGGAGTGGACCATTAGGTTTCCACGTACTCTGATAGAAATATCGAACAGTCTATAACACTCCTAAGACTAAATATCCTATGTGGAATGCTCCACATAACGCATACCCTGAATCTATTTGTTGATATTCTTTCAGCAAATTCCTCATGGCACGCCAAAATAACAATCATGTGATGGAGAATCTTCTTACCAGAATTGTGGAGGTAATAGAACGACAAGAGTTACCTCATGCTTCTGCCAGACAGGGATTAGCTGATTTTCAAAGGAATAATCCTACGCAGTTCAAAGGAGGCTTCAATCCAGAAGGAGCACAACTATGGATTGAACACCTTGAAAAGATTTTTGCCGCTATGCGATGTTCTGATGAGGATTGTGTAACCTTTGCTGTCTTTATGCTGGTTGGAGAAGCAGAACACTGGTGGACTCATGCTAGAATCAGACTAGCTACTGATGGGCATATCATTACTTGGGGACGATTCAGGACAGAGTTCCTCGCCAAATATTTCCCTGAAGACATAAGGAGACAGAAGGAGCAGGAATTCTTCAATCTGAAACAAGGTAATATGACTGTTGGGGAGTACGCTGCTAAATTTGATGAATTGGCAAAATGTTGTCCCTACTACACCCACATGGGAGAAGCGTCAAGGTGCGCGAAGTTTGAAGCTGGATTACGGCAAGAGATTCGTCAAACCATATGTTGCCAACAAATTACACAATTCACTACTTTGGTGGACAGATGCCGCATATTTGAGAACACCTCTAATCTTCGACGACCTGGAACGTCTAATCATGGGCCAGAACGACGTATGCCAGATCGACAGCAAAGGAGGGATTTCCGAACAGATCGGCCATATTTCCGACCTTTCAACTCAGCCAACCGAATTCCTCCTAGAGGTCAGGAGACCCAAAGCAGTAGAAACTGCACGATTTGTGGACGGATTGGACATCGTGATGCTGACTGTTGGTACAGAAATAATAACAACCAACAACAAGTGACTCAAAAGCAGGCAGTACGACCTACGGGTCAAGGAAGTGGAGGATTTGCTACAAACACCTCTACAAACAATGCCCCAAGGATGCAGAATGTTCACCGCGGCAATAATTCCAATCAGAACAATAATCCTAGAAGGCCTGGGAATGGCTCGACAGGAAGACAAGGAGGAAATGCCAGAGTTTTTACTATGAATGGTGCGGAAATATCACAAGGGAACGACCTTGTGCAAGGTACATGTTTTATAGGAAGCACTCTATTGAATGTATTATATGATTCAGGAGCCACTCACTCTTTCATATCTGAGAATTGTGTAAAACATTTAAAGCTTCCTACAACCTCTCTGCCCTATCAAATGATTGTCACAACCGCCGCCAATAAGCCCATTTGCCCTTCTTATATATGTTCAAAATGCCCACTCAACATCGAAGGGAAAGCTTATCAAGTAGATCTGATATGTTTGCCTTTGATTGATCTAGATATTGTTCTAGGAATGAATTGGCTTGCTGCCAACCATATTCTAATTGACTGTCATAATAGATCCATTTCTCTCGGGTCTACTACATCACACTGTGATCAAGACATTGATTCTTGTCCTGTTGACTCAGAAAAGGTAATTCCAGCAAAGGAAGTCCAACTATACATGATCCTTACTGAAATTGAAAGTAAGGTCACTCCTCAAATTGATCAAATTCCTGTTGTTCAAGAATTCCCAGAAGTTTTTCCTGATGATATATGTGAGCTACCTCCAGAACGAGAAATTGAGTTCAGTATTGATATTATACCGGGCGCGGGACCGATCTCTATTGCTCCTTACCGAATGTCACCCAAGGAACTCAGTGAACTTAAGGAGCAAATAGAAGAACTTTTAGAAAAAGGAATGATCAGACCCAGTGTCTCACCTTGGGGAGCACCAGTTCTTCTAGTCAAAAAGAAGGATGGTAGTATGCGGTTATGTGTTGACTATCGTCAGTTGAATAAAGCTACGATCAAGAACCGATACCCTCTCCCAAGAATTGATGATTTAATGGACCAATTACGAGGAGCCACTATCTTCTCAAAGATTGATCTGCGATCAGGCTATCATCAAATCAGGGTAAAGAAAGACGATGTACCCAAAACGGCATTCAGAACACGATATGGGCACTATGAGTATCTTGTTATGCCCTTTGGAGTTACAAATGCACCTGCAGTATTTATGGGATACATGAATCGAATCTTCCATGAGTACTTGGACAAATTCGTGGTTGTATTCATTGACGATATTCTCGTCTACTCCAAGAGTCATGAGGAACACGAGGAGCATCTTCGAATTGTTCTAAACACTTTGCGTGCAAGGCAATTGTACGCTAAGTTTTCAAAATGTGAATTCTGGTTGACAGAAGTGAAATTCTTAGGACATGTAATCTCTAAGGAAGGAATTGCTGTGGATCCTACAAAGGTAGAAGCTGTACTAAATTGGGAACAACCCAAGAATGTGACGGAAATCCGCAGTTTCCTTGGACTGGCTGGATATTATCGTCGATTCATCAAGAATTTCTCTCGAATTGCAGCACCTTTAACTAAGCTGACTCGTAAAGATCAACCATTCGAATGGACTGACAGATGCGAAAGCAGTTTTACGGAGTTACGCCAACGACTCACTAGTGCACCTGTCTTAATTTTGCCAGATCCTGCCAAGCCATATGAAGTGTATTGTGATGCGTCAAGACAAGGACTAGGATGTGTCCTAATGCAAGAAAGAAAGGTTATTGCTTATGCTTCAAGACAGCTAAGAACGCATGAAGTTAATTATCCCACACATGACTTGGAATTAGCTGCAGTTGTGTTTGCCTTGAAAATCTGGAGACACTACTTGTATGGTACATACTTTGAAGTCTTCAGTGATCACAAAAGCTTGAAGTATCTATTCGACCAGAAGGAGTTAAATATGCGACAACGTAGATGGATGGAATTTATCAAAGATTATGATTTTGAACTCCGATATCATCCAGGAAAAGCTAATGTTGTGGCTGATGCACTCAGTAGAAAGGCCCTACGTCTATCATATATGATGACAAAGGAGTTAGAACTGATTGAACAGTTTCGCGATTTGAACCTAGCAGTAACACCAAAAAGAGGAAGCCTTATGGTTGGAATGCTAAGGATTTCCAATGATTTCTTGGAACAAATCAAAGAAGCTCAAACCAATGATCAGGAATTACAAGATCTAGCAGAAAAGACAAAAGAAGGAGTCTCAGAGTTTAGCAAAGATGAACATGGGGTGATCAGGTATCAACAGAGACTCTGTATTCCAGTCAATACAGATCTTAAAAGATCCATCCTGGATGAAGCACACAAAAGTAAATACAGCATCCACCCAGGATCAACCAAGATGTACCAGGACTTGAAGAAATTATTCTGGTGGCAAGGAATGAAAAAGGATATCGCTGAGCATGTGACAGCTTGTCTGATGTGTCAGAAGGTAAAGGCAGAACAACAACGACCAAGTGGAACCCTTCGTCCTTTGGATATTCCAGAATGGAAATGGGATGAGATTGCTATGGACTTCGTGACTGGATTTCCCAGAACATCAGCTGGATATGATGCCATTTGGGTAATCGTGGATCGATTAACAAAGACCGCTCACTTCATTCCTGTCAATATGAAGTATTCCCTAGAGAAACTCACTCAGATCTATATCAAGGAAATCGTACGATTACATGGAACACCCACTGCAATTGTGTCTGATCGAGATCCTCGTTTCACATCATAATTTTGGAAGAGCCTGCAACAAGCTCTGGGAACTCGTCTGAAGTTAAGTTCCGCATATCACCCACAGACAGACGGACAATCAGAAAGGACGATCAAAACTCTTGAAGATTTGTTACGTCTTTGTGTCTTAGAACATGGGGGAAGTTGGCAAGAATATCTCCCACTTATTGAGTTCACTTACAACAACAGCTATCATGCTAGCATCGGAATGGCCCCTTATGAGGCTTTGTATGGAAGAAAATGCCGTACACCTTTATGTTGGTATGAAACTGATGAGAAAACAATAATTGGACCAGAGATTGTTCAGAAGACAACAGAACAAGTTCAGAGGATTCAAATGGCAATGAAGGCTTCGCAAGATAGACAAAAGAGTTACTACGACAAACGTCGGAAGCCATTGGAGTTTGAGGAGGGAGATCATGTTTTTCTTAAAGTTACCCCTACCACTGGAGTAGGAAGAGCTTTGAAGGCCAAGAAGTTAAGCCCCAGATACGTAGGACCCTATCAGATTCTGCAAAAGATAGGAACTCATGCCTACCGTATTGCTCTGCCACCCAAGCTAACAAACCTTCACAATGTCTTTCATGTCTCCCAGCTCCGCAAATATGTGCCAAGCCCTGATCATGTCCTGAGACCGGATCAGTTTATTCTAAAGGAAAATCTCACTTATGAAGTGTCGCCAGTGAAGATTGTTGATCGACGTCTCAAACAGTTAAGAGGCAAGGAAATCCCTTTGGTCAAGGTAGTTTGGAGTCAGACAGATGATGGGGATGCTACTTGGGAAATTGAGGAGAAAATGAGAGAATTGTACCCTCAATTGTTTTAACTTTGAATTTCAGGACGAAATTCCTAAAAGGGGAGGAGAATGTAACATCCCTGTTTTTAGAAACAGTTTTACCCTTGTAATTTTTGAAGTATGGAAGTTTTGTAAGTGATAATAAGTAAATAAGGGACTCTACATATAGTCAAGAATTGATAATCTAATCCTATATCTAACACTAATTTAGTAAACTAATTAGACTTGTACCATCATTCATCAAGTCAATTCCTAGACATTCGATTTATACCGAAAAGAGATCCACAATTGTCTATTTCTACACTTTGGGGATTTCCGATTTCAGTATAGACAGTCCCTAATGAACTGTTTTGACAAATCAAACACTTTTCCTGAAGAGCCAAAACTTTAATTCAGACCTCATCAACCTCGTTTCTTAGAAAAACTTATCTAGTTAAATAGGAACCTCTGAATTCAACTAAAATATCTTTCCTGTTTTGGGCATAACTTTTTCATATGAGGTCGAAATTAAGAAATTTTAATCTCGGTTTCGTTGTTATGAAAAACCTGACAAACTCTATTTCTAGCCTCAAACTCTATTTCGTGATCTATCATTACCAAACTTGAAAAAAAGTTATTTAATCTTGTTAAATTCTTAGAAAAATCATACGAGCTCAGAATCAGTTCGTTGTAATTTTTCTGTTCTCGTATTAAATCCCTCTACAATTCTCATGAAGAACCTGAAAGCTAGTTCTTGCTCGATCATCTCCGAAAAGCGAAAATTTTTAGAGAAATAGTGATTTTCGCAGGAATAGTAACTCCTATAGAAAAACGCGAATATCTCTCTCATACGGTATCGAAATGACTTCGTTCTTTTTTTCATGGTTTCGTATCGAAAAATCCTACAACTTTCGTGAAGAAATGAAAGGCTAATTCCCAACAGATTTTGCGCGGCAGAATTATCTTTCAAAAAAGAACTATTACACCAACTCCCATTTTTCTCTGTTTTTGGCGTAACTTTTGCTCCGGGTGTCAGATTTTTGCATACCATATATCGTTTCGAAGAGAAAGAGCCGATCTACAACTTTCATGTTGGAAATTTTTTCAGATTCTAACCGCAACTATAAGTAACTTTTTGTTTTCTTTTAAAATTAACTATTCAAAACCGGTACCAATTAAATTTAGACCCGGTGGCCAGATTTTTCTATAAATATGGCATCACCCCTCTTCAAAAGCTGCACCACTCTTTCTCTCCCACTTCATGCAGCCCTTCTCTCTCTCTCTCCCTCTCTCTCCTCTATTGACACTAAACCACCTCTGTTCTTCACCAAAATCACGTAAAGTCTAACTACGGAGACAGATCATCGATTGGAGCTACGGTTTGAAAGTTGGATTCTCTCCCTCTCATCTAGTATCAAAAAAATACGACATCTGAGGTAAGGGGGGTATATTCTCGGGTATTCTGGGGAAATCTGAGTGAAAGGAAAGGGTTAAGGTACCTTGGGTCCTCACCTTTCCAGGACAGATTCGGTTTTGTTGTGAATTAAATGCCTTAATTGTTATATATTTGTTATATATATTTTATGTATATGATTAATTGTCTGTGTTAATTATTATTAATCATGATGATTGAATGATATGATCGGTGTTAAATTGTGAAAATATATGATCTGTATTGGATTGTGAAAATATTAAGAACCATGGGTGCCTATGTGGATTCCAGTAAGAAAGTTTAGAAAGATAAGATAAACAAGGAAATAAGGATGGATGATCACCATTTATATCATTATTACTATTATTATGATTAAGATTATAATTATGATTATGAATATGATTATTATTATTATTATTATGATTATTATGATTATTATTATTAATATTATATTTATTGTTATTATTATTATTATTATTTACTATTAAGCTTAATGGACGGCTCTGCCGCCTTATTCTTAACATTTTATTTTTATGTCATTTATTTTATTGAATATATTGGCTGGCTCTGCCGCCTTATTCTCTGCATTTATCTTTCCTTTTATTTCCGCTTATCTATATTATAATGGACGGCTCTGCCGCCTTATTCTTAACATTTTATTTTTATTTAATTTATGTCATTTATTTTATTGAATATATTGGCTGGCTCTGCCGCCTTATTCTCTGTATTTATCTTTCCTTTTATTTCCACTTATCTATATTATAATGGACGGCTTTGCCGCCTTATTCTTAACATTTTATTTTTATTTAATTTATGTCATTTATTTTATTGAATATATTGGCTGGCTCTGCCGCCTTATTCTTTGCATTTATCTTTCTTTTTATTTCCGCTTATCTATATTATAATAGACGGCCCTGCCGCCTTATTCTCTCTATTTATTTTTCCTTTTATTTCATTTTTTTATAACAGACGATGCCTTATTATTATTATTATTATTATTATTATTATTATTATTATTATTCTTGTAACTAATATTATTGTTTAAGTTATGAATAATGAAATAAGGAACAAACTACTTATTCTTTAAACGAAACATTATTTTAGCCAAGATATAACTGATATATTTTCTTGAATAATAATAAATATAATAATAAAAATAATTTACAACGTCTTAAAAACTGGTGGACCTAACAACATGAATATCACGAGGCTGGAATCACATAGATACCTAGGGATCAAAGTAATGATAAAACTTAAATAATGCACTTTGCATCATGAAAATATTTTTGAAGGAGAAAAATTATCTAGAGCATACACCTGGTACGCTGGAGGACATTCACGTTCGATCTCCATGAAGATCTTGGGAGTACAACTGGAACGGCAACCCAATGGCATCAGAGTCGCGCCTGATAGCCGGGTGAGACGATGCAATTCTAGTGTACTTTGACTAAATGACGGAGTGTAACTATGATCGTAGGGATCCAAGCTCCAAAAATATATAAATCAATAATGAGAACCAATGAGTTTATTCGTACCCTATGGGAGCTTGGGCGGACCCTGATCGCTCTAGAAAATGGAATGGAGATATTCCAAAGAATGAGAAGAAGAAATGATTTATTGGGCCCACATGCATCATGAGACTTAACCAAAGATAAATCATAATAAATTTAACTCATGCATTCCATGACAACATATTTGATTGTTATAATTTTGAACATGTTAATTGTATGATTATGTGATATTATCTGTTAACTGGATTATGTCCGCACCGGGTAACCTTCAGGGTCTTGGGTTATACTCACCCTTACTGTTGACAATTTTCAGAGGAATTAGGAAATCAAGAACCTGAGTATGAAGAACCGCAATATGCTGAACCCACTGAGAATGATCATTAAAAATAGAATATATGTAGTTGAATATTTATGGATGACTGTATTAATATTTAAGGGTGTCTGCGTGCCCCAATCTGTTAAGAGTACAATTACTTACAGTTTGTGAATGACTATGTGATTTATCTACTATTTGCTTCCACTGATCTGCCATTATATCATTAAAAAAAAAATATTTCACTTTTTCTAAAAACTGTTAACACTCTTAGTTAAATAGGATGATCCTATAGAAGGGTTTGTCTTATCTAACCAAGGGTGTTACAACGTACATGTTATCCGGTGTCATGGTGTTATCCTGGACAACCGGTATAGGGAGAGCGTCTGATACGGAATTAGAGTCCGGATGTATACCGATGACACCGGTTGCACGTTGACGAATTGACAAAGACGTTGAAATATGTCTTGTAGATCGGATACCGGTATCAAGACCGGATCATATGTCCCCTAGCTTGTGTGAGGGACTGTGTAGTTGTTCACATGAGCTACTCAACCTGCGAAAGGTCTAGATGCCGGTATAGCTTTGCAGGAAACGTTTTTATGCATGTGTGCTGTTTAGCATTATTATGTCACGAGGAACCGTCCTAGGGTTGAACGTTCCGTTGTCATAATGTTGTTATAACGGTTTCAGACAAAGATTCGCAGCAAGAGAATACCAAAAGTTTTTTGAAAACTGAAGACCCTTGAAATTCGAGTGACGTCTGTAAAGCATAGATTGCGTCGCATGATTAGACATTAAATGCCTTTAATCACGTGTGCGAGCAGTTATTGCGTTTAAGACAGAAATCTCAGTAACCGTCGTTTGGGGCTTAATGGGCCTACAATTTTTAAAACTTCTGGGCCCAGCGGAGAGGCCCTTTGACGAATTCATACTGTTTTGGCGCCTATGAATTTAGAACGACTGTGTCGTTTGACTCGTGAATCAACGCGTTTAGTCATGAACGACACAACCTCAAGAGTTGGTAACCGAACCCTTTCGTTTCCTATAAAAGAAACACTTAGTGGATTCTGGGTTCCACTCATCTCTGATTTCTTAGCAAAACTCTGCCAAAATTTTGTAAGGACGCTTGCCGCTTGTTTTGCGAAGCTTTTCTCAGTTTTCATCTTCCTTATCGTCTGAGGTAACCATTTTTCTTTCGCTTGTTATTTTCGTCTTCTTTTGTTCTGCTGTTTTTACTTGAAAAGAATGTATCTTACTAGGGGGAGATTAACTTCTCGCAACCCTAATTATCATGGGGGAAGAATCCTTGTGATTCTTCCGAGGGCTGAGTGATGCTGAACTCCTGAGTCATTAATTTGGTGCAAAAATCTTAGTAAAATAAAATGTGACTCTCGGATTTACACTTTGGCAAGCGCACCAGTCGTTAAAATTGTAGTATATTTGATCGTCTCACAGGGATTGTGGTAAGTACCTCAATCTAGGACTAGTACAAGCTGAACCAATAGAAAATACATGAAATTCATTCGGTTTTTAATGTTTTAGTGTTTTATAGTTGTTTTTGTATTTTGGAGAAACAGAGTTAAAGTGAAATGTGGAAAGTGATTAAAAGAAAACAGGTCAGGATTGCTTCGGTTCACAATCTCCTCAAGAAACATGCAATTAAGTATAATCGAACTTCACAATCTAGAGGACAATCCGCTTGTGGTTATTCCCTAATTCCTTAGGTGAAAAATACTAATCCTTAAGCAATGAACCTTAATTCCTTAAGTGCTCGATTAACCTAAGAATCTAATGCGAAATTGGAGGTTGAACTCTAACTATTCACCTAAATTGATTAGGCCTGAACTAGTTAGAAAGCTGGAAGTTACCTAAGCTTCAGCCATGATTCCTCACTGGTGAAGTTCTTCATCGGTTCTGGATTTGTCAATCCAGCGATTCTGCTCCACTCCTCAGCTTGTTCGCCTCAGGATCTTCAAAGCCGATCTACTTGCTCACAGCTTCAAGACTTAATTGCTCACCTTCACAATCCCAACCTTAGGGATTTAGAACTCCATAGACTTCGGTTCCATCGAAGGATTGTGGAACGTCATGGAGGAGAGAGTTTAGAGAGATGAAAATGTAGTGAGAGATAGTTCGAAGTTTAGAATGAAAAGGAATGTGTTCTATGTATTCTCTCTGTCCTTTTTTTATAGAATATGTACAAGCTATTTATATGTTTCTACCTAACTAACTTAACTGATAACTTCAGACAACTTAAGCTAACGACTAACACTGCTTAATTACATAGTTTACAAAATAACTAACTAAAATACAGCTCAGCTCTTAACAGGATCCAGCTCAACCTTAGCTAATTTACAGCTCAGCACCAGCTAATTGACAACTCACTTCTTAAATTACTTAAGGTTGCAGTAGTAGAGAAGAAGGCAATGGAAGCGAAACAGTACTGCACCAAGTGTGTTGTTGGAGGGAAGGAACAATGTTTAAATTACTGCGTTGATGCTTCAGCTGCTGAGTATTCGCTTGAGCGGATTAAACTTCGCTTGAGCGAGTCCGGATTAACACTGCAGTATTTCTTTCTCGCTTGGGCGTTATGGCAAAACTTGGGCGAGGACGGTCTCTTAAAGTTATGCTTGAGTGAGTCCGGATTTGACTAGGACGGATTAAATAATGAATAAGCACATCGGTTCCTTATGTAGCATTCCGATCTTCTTATCTTTTGTAACTGGTGTCTTGGGAGTCTTCTTAAGTAAGCTTACTTGAAGTCTCGCTTGGGCGTAGTCTTGCTTTTCTTAAGCGAACTTGGACCCTCGCTTGAGCGGATTTAACTCCCGCTTGGGCGGATTAATTATTAAATCGGTATTCTGTAGTTGGCACTCGGATTCTTCATGCAATATTCTGAGTCCTTATTCTCTTTTGGAGTCAGTGTCTTTGAAGTCTCACTCAGTCGGTCTTTGGACTCTTTTCAGTCGGAATTGAAGAAGTCTCACTCGGATTTATCAAATCTCGCTCGTCTCTGTAGGATTTCACTCGGAATTTTCTTTTTATCTCGAGTCCGCCCTGTTCCTGCACCAATAAACAGCTACTTGCCTAGCATTTATACGCTGGCTGCTTAGTACTTTTGTAAAGACTTCAAAATTCCTTATTTAATTAAAATTTTCAATCGGTTTCTTACATAGATAACATACTTTTGCAATAAATAACTAAAACATGAATTATTAACAAATTATTAAATAATAATATTAAAACTAGACACTACTTAGTAAATTATGTTAAATAATCAGTGGAATAATTAAGTCTTTTCAAGACTTATCACATCCCCAAACTTAAAACTTTGCTTGTCCTCAAGCAAATATTCAGATTAATTATCAATCAGTAATTGATCAATACAGTCAACCTTTCCTTAACTTAATTCATACTATAATTATTGAATACCGATCATGCTTTCTTCTCGCAATTTCTAAAAGTATAAATACTTACACCTCCTTTGGAAGACAAGCTGCTGATGCTTTCCTCACTGGTCGGTGTTTAACTCTACTCTCGGTGTATGAGGTAAATAAGATGCACTCAGCACCTGCATACTTGTTAGATCAACATAGGCTTGCAACAGTTCTAAACATCATGAAATATGCCAACTCAATCGGATCAGTAAGGGCTTTTTAAGCTTATAATGGGGCTCGGCTACAGGCTCAATTATTGTTTTTCCGAGTCATAGATAGGTTACAAGATGTGTCCACCGATGCTTTGCCTCGATTCTAACTTACTTGCCTCGACTAACAACTCTCTTTATTTTTCCGACTGGATGCTACTTAATAACTCGTGCTGTTTTGCACTTTCTTTTTCTTTCAGTCCTTCGGACTTTCCTTTTCCTTTTCTTTCTTTTCTTTCCATCTTTTCCGATCGAATTTTTTTTCTTTTGGTGCTTTGCACCTCTTTTTTTTCAGTACTTTGTTCATTTTTCTCTCGGCTTTGCCTTTCTTCCTTTTATTTTTCTACATATTTATCCATAATCAAGGTCGGAGTGTGTCCTTAATTACTGTTAGGCACACGCTTCATCCCCAAACTTAGAAATTGCTAGTCCCTAGCAATAAGCAAAAACCGAGTAATTCACCAGTGGAACATCGAGGGTACTCTAGTCGGGTTTTTCTTAGATAAATAGGCTTGTAACGTTAGGTGCATAAAACGAATGAAAGGGTCTCAGGCTCAAACATAATTATTGGGTCAAAGGATGATTAATAAAATTAGGATGGCTAATTTTTGGCCGTGGCTAAATAATCAAAGAAGGCCTTCATCATTTCCGATTGGTTGACATACGATAATTAGCAAGAACTGAGGCAAATTCTGTCTCACTAACTAGCATGCAAGCTCACTCGGAAAAGATAAAACAGGCTCAAAAGCTCATATAATTATAACAGTTAATCAGCCAGTCTTGTCCCCAAACTTAATGTAAGATCATACATCTAGATTGCTAACTAGCATGCCGAGTAAACATTTTAATTAATGATGAAGAATAGTTAAGGGCAGAGATCATGAGTTAAGCAAAAACCGATCAATTAATTTATCCGACTACAGCTTAACGAATCAGCAAACTTTTTAAATTATGAAGATGGATTTTGAAATTAAATATAATTATCATATTTTATCAAATAAAGACTCGAAAAATCAAATAAGGAGTCGGGATATTAGAATACTTCCCTTTTACCTGAATGGCAGTGCTTGGAAACGCGTAATCGGATTGGGACTCATGGAGTTTACCAATACATATGAAAAACCGAATAAAACAAACAATTGAACAAGAAAGTAAAATTCTTATTACATAATTAAAAATAAAAAAAAAGTTCAGTGTTCAGCAAGCAATTACAATAGCTTCAAACTAAATACATAGGAAACATTATAAAATCATGGAACAACTGCTTAAACATTCTGATCTTCATCGTCCTTGTCCTGCTGGGGGGGAATCCAATGGAAGCTAACCACGCATCTCTATCAGGTGGGGCTTCCATTTCTGCTGAATGTTCAACCCTCAGTTTCGAGGCAATCTTCCTGAGCATCTGATCGTGGTTCAAAACCCGATCATAAATTTCAAGTTGCATCTTCTTCACAACCTGTAATTCCTGTAACACCAAAAGAATGTCAGAAGAAGAAGAAGAAGAACCAGCTCCTACAGATTGCTTGGGACGTTCTGGTTCTGTGGCTTTAAAGTTCACAGCAAAGTTTTCATTAGCCTTAACACTTTCAACCTCTGGTGACTCATTTTCCACACTGGCAGGAGATACATTCCTTTGAACCAGAGGAGATACATCCCTTTGCTCCTGACTTCGACTAGGGACATGGACAGACGAATCAGATATAGTGATGGTTACCACATCTCTTTCATTATCTATTTGTTTCCTTCGCACACTTCCCTCTGCAAAGTTTGGTCTAGGTTTCTACAGAAGTCTTTGAGATCTTCTTTTCATGATGAATGTTAAAATAACGATGATAAACAACCTAATCAAACAAAAATAAGAATAGAAATCCAAGAGAAAAATAACAAACCAAACTGTGAGATGCATGGCTTATGAACAGTGGAAAACAATAATAATGAAACAAGAAGATAATAACCACGAACTGTGAAGTGAAAGAAGTGGAAAGGTGATACCTTTCGTAGAAATCAGAAAGTGTCTTTTCGTCTTCAGCTCAAGTTCAACACAAGTACTGAGGGTTGGAAACTGAAAGGTTTCTCTTTTATAACGATAAATTCAATTTTCCAGAAACGCGTAAATGCGGTCAACTTTAATTATTATTTTATTAAATGTATTACTATTATTATTATTATTATTATGTTTATTTATTTATTATATATATTTTTTGGATTTTTTTATTTTATATTATATTATATTTTATTTTTATTCATTATTATTTTATTTATCATTATTTTTGAATACTCAATTACTAGAGGGGTAGAAGATCGAGGAAGAGTGGGATGATACCAATGTGATGCCAAATGGACATAGGAGAATGGAAGATGGATAAATGAACAGACCGTAAGACAAAATAGTAAATGAAAAATTTAAATACATGAAATAGAGTGCATGAAAAACGAGTGAACCATTGTAATGGAATACGAGTGAATCAAGGAACGAATAATAAAAGAAACGAATAAAAGTATGAACGAATGAAGGAAAACTCGAATAAATAATTAATGAATAAAAAGAGTGAAAGGGCGAAAGGATGATAACCGAGTGAGAATGGAGATAGATACCGAGTGATAAAAATCTAAAAAAAAAAATGAAGAATGAGTGGCTGACAATGAGATAATACAAAACAAATCGAAGAAAGTAAAATAAGTGGAGTGAAACAACAAGTATATGAATACCGAGTAGATAATACCGGTCAGATAATGAGCGAGTGAAAAGTGAATGAATGAATGGATGCCGAGTGGGTACAATTTATACCAAGTGAATGAATAGTTGATCGACGAATGAGGTGATCAACGCAAGTCCGGGTAAATGAAAGGGAAAGAATGAATGCATAACTGAAAAGCTAACTGACGGGTGAGGAACGAAAAAGAGAGTGACCGAGTGAAAATGAGGAAAGGGTATACCTATCGATGAAGGAGATGAGTTAATGAAGGAACCGAATGAACTAGCGAGAAACCTAGTGAATAAAGAACTGAGTGATGAGTGAGTGAGACAAAGTGAATAAAACACTGAATGAAAAGGGTACTGAGTGAATGAATACTGAAATGGTCACAGAATGAAAGAATAAATGAATGGAGATAAGTGTATGAGAACCGAGTGTGACAATGAATGGCCGAGTGAACAACCGTCGTGATATACGAGTGAACAGAGAAGTGCGTGGAAGAAAGAACGAATGAGAGTAAGGCTGAGCGAAAGAAAGGACGAGTGGATGAAACTGAGTGATATAGATCGGAGATATGAAGAATGAGTGAATGACAATGAGAGTTCGGGCGAAGAACAAAAATGACAGGAGTAGAAAATGGAATGAATGAAATACCGAGTAAATGAAAAAGAAAAGTACAGCGTGAGAAAACCGAAAAAGAAAATAAGTGGAATGAAACGACGAGTAAATGAATACCGAGTAGATTAAACTGGGTAAATGTGAAAAAATGAATGATCAAACAACGAGAGGTCGGACAAATAGAAAAACAAGTGAGAGAACAGGAAAGAATGGCTGACCGACCGGGCGAACAAACAAGAGTGAAAGATAGACGAAGAAGGAGATAAAAGAACCAATATATTGGAATCTGAGTGGATGGATATACTGAGTGGAAGAGGTCGGGGGAGAGTGCGGTGAGGGAAACAAGCGAACAATGGCCGAGTGAACAATATATGTGTATTACACATACGTGAATGAAAGACAGAGAGAGACGAGTAGAAAAAACGAAAGGATAAGAAAACTGACTGAAATAAACCGAGTAAATGTAAAACGAGCTAATGAGAGACTTACGGAGAGATGAGTAAGGGACACAATAGAAATAAAGTAAATTGAAAGAACGAGTGAATGATATACTGGATGAAAAGAATACTGATTGAATGAAGAATGAGAAAATGAAGACGAGTGAAGGATTAACTAGGGAATGAAGGATGAATGAAATAGAGTGACCGAGTGAAAATGAAGACCGAATAAATGAAAAACGAGTGAAAACTGAGGTGACAACGAAAGTCAGAATGATATGGAGCGACTGAGTGAGAAAAACGAGTGAATATAAGAATGACTGCCTAGGGGTCCGAGTGAATCGGAATACCGAATAGATGAAGAAGACGACGACGATTGAGTGACAAGATGAGTAAACGAGAGAATGAGTGAATAAAAGGCTGGATGAACAAGCAACATATGCAGAGAGATCGGGTGATGAAACCGAGGAAGAACTTAGGTGGATTGAGAGCACGAATGAATCAACGACTGAGAGGAAAAATGGACAACAGAATACATGAAAAGAAAGACGAGTGAAAAATAAATGAAAGAAACTGAGTGAGGAGTGAGGGAGCCGAGTGGAAGAAACCAACTACTAGAGAAAGCCGAGTGGATGAATGAAGAAAAGGCTGCGTGCAAATGAGACTAATGGATACAATACTGATTGTGATGACTGAGGAATCCGAGTGGTGAAAAGTCGACTGAAATAAGTCACTTTTCACTATCTGACCCGTTCATTACATCAACGATCAGAAATCTTTTCAAGTCTTCCTTTTTATTCGCAGAAATTTATTGAAAAATGCAGAGTGAAGTTCAGTCGGGAAGAAGGGTTACGACGAAGTAACAATTATCCGAGTGTACTATTTTCACTTAACTTAGTACAATTTTCCTCTAAGTGTGAAACAACAATCAGCATTGGCTCGCCTAAGCTACCAGCGCTTCGCCTGAGCGGAAATAGAAGAATCAAACTCGGATTTCCTTCTTCAACTTCACAACTTTATTCACTAACTTTTTAGTTTTTCTTCTTTTTATTCATTTTGATTCAAAGTTCTAAACAAAACAATCGGAACATAGGGCTGCCTCCCTAGAGCGCTTCTTTAAGGTCACTAGCTTGACCTTATTGTATTTAAGAAGATGGCTTCAGTAACAAGAAGGTTTTCTGCCTATCAAACTCTCCTCCAAAGTAGAGTTTGAGTCGCTGGCCATTCACCTTGAAAAACCGATCAGTAGTCGGATCTTTCAGTTCGACTGCACCATGAGGAAAAACCTCATTTACAGTAAAAGGCCCAGACCACTTGGATCTAAGTTTTCCAGGGAAGAGTTTCAGTCGGGAATTGAATAACAAAACCTGATCGTCCTTCTGAAACTCTTTCTTATTAATTCGCTTATCATGCCATTTCTTTGTTTTCTCCTTATAAATGGAGGCACTTTGATAAGCGTTGAGTCGGAACTCCTCTAATTCATGGAGTTTCAAAACTCTTTCCTCCTGAGACTGGTCACAGTCCATGTTTAATAGCTTTGTGGCCCACCACGCTTTGTGTTCCAACTCCACAGGGAGATGGCATGCCTTGCCGTACACCAATTGATACGGGGACATGCCAATCGGAGTTTTGAAAGCTGTTTGGTAAGCCCACAATGCATCATCTAATTTTACCGACCAATCTTTTCTGGATTTTCCGACCACTTTTTCTAAAATTCTCTTGATTTCTCTATTTGACAATTCGACTTGTCCACAAGTCTGTGGATGGTAAGGAGTGGATATCTTATGTAAAACCTCATAGTGACGCAGGGGTTTTTCCATTATCTTATTGCAAAAATGTGAACCCCCATCACTAATAATTACTCTTGGAACTCCAAACCTAGAGAAAATATTCTTCTTAATGAACCTAAGCACAACCTGTGCATCATTGGTTCTGGTCGGAATTGCCTCCACCCATTTGGAGACATAGTCCACAGCAACCAGAATGTATTCGTTGGAGAACGACTTAGGGAAGGGTCCCATGAAGTCGATACCCCAAACGTCAAATAATTCCACAATTAGAATATTCGTCAAAGGCATGCCAGCTTTTGCGGAGAGACCTCCACTCCTTTGACATTTATCGCACCTTTTGACATATTCCTTAGAATCCTGAAAGATAGTTGGCCAGTAAAAGCCACTCTGTAACACCTTTGCTGCGGTACGAGAGGCACCATGATGGCCTCCATAATAAGAATTGTGGCAGTGCCATAAGAGCCTTTCTTGCTCGGATTCAGGCACACAGCGCCTGATTACTCCATCTATGCCTATTTTAAACAAAAATGGATCATCCCAAAGAAAAGCCTTACTATCATGAAAGAATTTTTTTCTCATTTGGGATGTCCAACCATCAGGTACCACTGAGGCACTTTTAAAGTTTGCCATGTCTGCGTACCACGGCCCAGTTATAACGGCCATTAACTTTTCGTCTGGAAATTCTTCTTTTATCAAGACAGAATCCGACTCAACTTCCAGACGAGACAATTGGTCTGCAACTGAGTTCTCTACTCCTTTTTTGTCTCGTATTTCTAAGTCAAACTCTTGGAGTAGCAGAACCCACCTAATCAGTCTCGGTTTAGACTCTTTTTTAGCTAGTAAATACTTGATTGCCGAGTGGTCTGTATATACAATGACTTTGGCACCAATCAAGTATGCACGAAATTTATCAAATGCATACACCACAGCAAGCATTTCTTTTTCAGTCGTGGTGTAATGTATTTGATTTTCATTTAACACTTTACTAGCATAATAAATCACATGAGTTAATTTCTCTTTTTTCTGACCCAGTACAGCTCCGATTGCAAAGTCACTTGCATCACACATCAATTCAAACGGTAAAGACCAGTCGGGTGATGCAAGGATCGGAGCTGAAGTCAAACTTTGTTTCAATTTTTCAAATGCCTTGACACAGTTTTCATTAAATGCAAACACCTGATCTTTCACAAGCAAATCGGTCAAAGGCTTAGCTATTTTTGAAAAATCTCTTATAAATCTTCTATAGAACCAAGCACATCCTAGAAAACTCCTTACTCCTTTCACATTGATCGGAGGAGGAAGTTTTTCAATAATTTCAATTTTTGCTCGGTCCACCTGCATGCCCTCAGCAGAAATCCTATGGCCAAGGACTATCCCTTCCTTAACCATAAAGTGGCATTTCTCCCAATTAAGAACGAGATTAGTCTCTTGACATCTCAGTAGCACCTTAGCTAGGTTGCTGAGGCATGTGTCAAAATTACTCCCAAATACCGAGAAGTCATCCATGAATACCTCAATAAATTTCTCCACCATATCCCCAAAAATTGCCAGCATGCACCTTTGGAAGGTTGCTGGAGCGTTGCACAAGCCGAACGGTATGCGCCTGTATGCAAAAATTCCATAGGGACATGTGAAGGCAGTCTTTTCTTGATCCTTCGGGTCAACCACAATTTGGTTATAACCCGAGTACCCATCAAGAAAACAATAGTACTCATGTCCTGATAACCTCTCGAGCATTTGATCAACAAATGGAAGGGGGAAATGGTCCTTCCGAGTAGAGTTATTCAGCCTTCTGTAATCAATGCACATCCTCCAGCCTGTAGTTGGCCGAGTGGCAATGATTTCACCCTGGTCATTTCTTACAGTCGTCATTCCTCCCTTCTTGGACACCACTTGGACTGGGCTAATCCAAGTGCTGTCTGAGATCGGGTAAATGATTCCCGCATCAAGAAGCTTGACCACTTCCTTTCTCACTGCTTCCTTCATAATGGGGTTCAGTCTGCGTTGTGGCTGAACAACAGGGGAATAGTCATCCTCCATCAGGATTTTATGCATACAAAAAGATGGACTGATTCCCTTCAAGTCAGAAATGTTTCAGCCAATGGCAGATTCATGAACCTTTAATACCCCAACTAGTTTATTCTCATCCTTTTCTTTTAAGTCAGAATTAATAATTACAGGATGAGTGTCATTTTCTCTCAGGAAAATATATTTCAGATGAGAAGGTAAAGGTTTTAAATCACATTTTTCTTCCAAAAATTCCTTTCCTTTCTCATCTTCAGTATTTTCCAAATCATTTTTCTTTTCGAAATCACTTACTTCCAAAACTTCCAGTAGGTCCAGTATTTCCGAGTGAGAGTCAATTGACTCGGTCTCGGAATCAAAGTCATCCTCTAAAAAAGTTTGTAAAGCCTCTTCCTTAGTTTTTAGCAGTAAGGGAGTCTGGTAATTTTCAACCTCTTCAATCATTAGGCAATCCATCCGTTCAGTCGGATGTTTCATGGAATTGAAGACATTAAAAATTACTTGTTCCTCCTGAACTCTCAGCATGAGTTCACCCTTTTCCACATCAATCAATGCTCTGCCAGTAGCTAGGAAGGGTCTACCTAAGATCAAAGGGATCTCTCGGTCAGCTTCCATATCTAACACTATGAAGTCTGTTGGAAAGATAAATTTATCTACTTTTACTAACAAATCTTCCAGCATGCCTTGGGGATATTTAATGGACCTGTCAGCCAACTGCAAGGACATGCGAGTTGGTTGCAAGTCATTAATTCCCAGTTTTTTCATTAAAGATAAAGGCATCAGGTTTATACTGGCTCCTAGATCACAGAGAGCACTTCCTACATGAATATCCCATATTGCACACGGTATTGTGAAAGATCCAGGATCCTCTAGCTTTTGGGGAAGTTTCTTTTGAATGATTGCGCTACACTCTTGAGTGAGAGTAATCATTTCATCCCCCCTAAGCTTCCTCTTCTTAGACAATAGTTCTTTTAAAAATTTTGCATAAGAAGGCATCTCCTGCAATGCCTCAGCAAAAGGGATATTAATGTGAAGTTTCTTAAAGACCTCTAAGAACCTAGCAAACTTCTGCTCCTCTATTTGCTTTTTAAACCTGTGCGGAAATGGAGCATTCCTTAGTTTTTCAGGAGTCAGCTTAGAAGCTTCCTCCAGGATCAAATCAACCTTTTTCTTTTTCTTTTGATGGACTTTATTTTCTTTTTCTTTTTCTGATTCATTCTTATTTTCTACTTCATCTTTATTGTCCTGCTCGGTTTCTTGTATTATTTCTTTTCCTTTTTCTGAACCTATTTCTTGACCCGGAGATGGAGAAATAATTTTTCCACTCCTAGTAATTATGGCCTTGCAATGTTCCCTTGGATTTACCTCGGTATCTCCAGGGAAATTGCCTGCTTGCCTCTCAGCTAATTGTTTAGAAAGCTGTCCTACTTGATTTTCTAAATTCCTTATGGATGCTTCCTGATTCTTAAAACTGGCCTGAGTGGCCTGGATAAACTGAGAAAGTACATTCTCGAGTTCGGATTTTTCTTTAACAGGAGGGTGAGAAGGTTGTTGTGGTTTATTTGTGGGTTGACTCGGTGGGATATTCTGATTCAGATGTGGACCTTTCTGCCAGGAAAAATTGGGGTGGCTCCTGTAATTAGGATTAAAGGAATTAGAAGGATAATTCCTTTGATACTGTTGCTGCCCCATATAATTCACTTGCTCGGAAGGCACAACTGGATCACACATTCCATTTTCATGGTCTCCACCACAAAAATCACAACTGATCATAGAAACTTGGCTCGACTTTTGGAGTTCTGAAATTTGAATGCTTAATTTTTCCAAAGCCTGAGTCATCAATTTACTCTGAGCCAGATAAGCATCTTGTGCTTCTAATTCTAATATTCCTCTCCTAGGGACTTGGTTTCTCTCACTAATCAGGCATTCATTAGAAGCCATCACATCAATCAGCTCTCTAGCTTCTTCTACAGTTTTAGTTGTTAATGAGCCTCCAGCCGAGGCATCAATCAAGACTCTGGTAGCTGGCCTGACACCATTATAGAAAATAGTCACCTGCTGTACATCGGAAATCTGATGATGAGGACATCTCCTCAGACTTTCTTTATACCTATCCCATGCTTCCATCAAGGACTCACCTTCTCTTTGCTGGAAACATGTGATTTCATTGCGCAGCTTTGCATATTTAGAAGGAGGAAAGTATTTAATCAAAAATTTCCTTTGCAAATCCTCCCAGGTAGAAATACTGCCTCTCGGTTGACTCTGCAACCAGGCTTTTGCTCGGTCCCTTAGAGAAAATGGAAACAACCTTAGTCTGATTGCTTCTTCAGGGACTCCATTCATTTTTACTGTATCACAAATTTGGAGGAAAGTTGCTAAATGTAAATTTGGATCCTCAACCTCGCTTCCTCCGAATTGTTCGTTTCTTACCAGCTGCAGTAAAGCTGGTTTTAGTTCAAAATTGTTAGCTGCAATCGGTGGCCTAAGGATGCTAGCTTGCGATCCTTCTTCATTCGGCCTGGAGTAGTCACCTAGTGTAACTCTCCTCTGTTCCATTTCTTTTTCTTCTTTTTGCTTTTTCTCTTTTCTTAATCTACGTTCTAACAAATCGATGTCAGGATCAAAGAAGAAAGGTTCTCCTCTGCTCTTTGACTGCATACAATAATTGTTAACGCAACAAAAACAACTCACAGCTACGACTACTTGAAACAATAACTACTAAGAAAAATACGTATTGACTACACACAGAAACAAAAGCAAATGGTTCAGTCTAGTACCGGTCCAAGGATTGTTGATATTACTCAACAATCCCCGGCAACGGCGCCATTAACTTGATGCTGAACTCCTGAGTCATTAATTTGGTGCAAAAATCTTAGTAAAATAAAATGTGACTCTCGGATTTACACTTTGGCAAGCGCACCAGTCGTTAAAATTGTAGTATATTTGATCGTCCCACAGGGATTGTGGTAAGTACCTCAATCTAGGACTAGTACAAGCTGAACCAATAGAAAATACATGAAATTCATTCGGTTTTTAATGTTTTAGTGTTTTATAGTTGTTTTTGTATTTTGGAGAAACAGAGTTAAAGTGAAATGTGGAAAGTGATTAAAAGAAAACAGGTCAGGATTGCTTCGGTTCACAATCTCCTCAAGAAACATGCAATTAAGTATAATCGAACTTCACAATCTAGAGGACAATCCGCTTGTGGTTATTCCCTAATTCCTTAGGTGAAAAATACTAATCCTTAAGCAATGAACCTTAATTCCTTAAGTGCTCGATTAACCTAAGAATCTAATGCGAAATTGGAGGTTGAACTCTAACTATTCACCTAAATTGATTAGGCCTGAACTAGTTAGAAAGCTGGAAGTTACCTAAGCTTCAGCCATGATTCCTCACTGGTGAAGTTCTTCATCGGTTCTGGATTTGTCAATCCAGTGATTCTGCTCCACTCCTCAGCTTGTTCGCCTCAGGATCTTCAAAGCCGATCTACTTGCTCACAGCTTCAAGACTTAATTGCTCACCTTCACAATCCCAACCTTAGGGATTTAGAACTCCATAGACTTCGGTTCCATCGAAAGATTGTCGAACGTCATGGAGGAGAGAGTTTAGAGAGATGAAAATGTAGTGAGAGATAGTTCGAAGTTTAGAATGAAAAGGAATGTGTTCTATGTATTCTCTCTGTCCTTTTTTATAGAATATGTACAAGCTATTTATATGTTTCTACCTAACTAACTTAACTGATAACTTCAGACAACTTAAGCTAACGACTAACACTGCTTAATTACATAGTTTACAAAATAACTAACTAAAATACAGCTCAGCTCTTAACAGGATCCAACTCAACCTTAGCTAATTTACAGCTCAGCACCAGCTAATTGACAACTCACTTCTTAAATTACTTAAGGTTGCAGTAGTAGAGAAGAAGGCAATGGAAGCGGAACAATACTGCACCAAGTGTGTTGTTGGAGGGAAGGAACAGTGTTTAAATTACTGCCTTGATGCTTCAGCTGCTGAGTATTCGCTTGAGCGGATTAAACTTCGCTTGAGCGAGTCCGGATTAACACTGCAGTATTTCTTTCTCGCTTGGGCGTTATGGCAAAACTTGGGCGAGGACGGTCTCTTAAAGTTATGCTTGAGTGAGTCCGGATTTGACTAGGACGGATTAAATAATGAATAAGCACATCGGTTTCTTATGTAGCATTCCGATCTTCTTCTCTTTTGTAACTGGTGTCTTGGGAGTCTTCTTAAGTAAGCTTACTTGAAGTCTCGCTTGGGCGTAGTCTTGCTTTTCTTAAGCGAACTTGGACCCTCGCTTGAGCGGATTTAACTCCCGCTTGGGCGGATTAATTATTAAATCGGTATTCTGTAGTTGGCACTCGGATTCTTCATGCAATATTCTGAGTCCTTATTCTCTTTTGGAGTCAGTGTCTTTGAAGTCTCACTCAGTCGGTCTTTGGACTCTTTTCAGTCGGAATTGAAGAAGTCTCACTCGGATTTATCAAATCTCGCTCGTCTCTGTAGGATTTCACTCGGAATTTTCTTTTTATCTCGAGTCCGCCCTGTTCCTGCACCAATAAACAGCTACTTGCCTAGCATTTATACGCTGGCTGCTTAGTACTTTTGTAAAGACTTCAAAATTCCTTATTTAATTAAAATTTTCAATCGGTTTCTTACATAGATAACATACTTTTGCAATAAATAACTAAAACATGAATTATTAACAAATTATTAAATAATAATATTAAAACTAGACACTACTTAGTAAATTATGTTAAATAATCAGTGGAATAATTAAGTCTTTTCAAGACTTATCACTGAGTCATGTCGCTCAGAAAGGGGATCTTACTCACGGTGGAGAGTGACTTTTCCCTTCTCAGAGTCGTCCTCTGATTGTAGTCGCTCTGAAAAATGAGATGAGTAATGATTGTTACCCTTCTAACGATGTGACTTTTTATTGTAGAGCAGAGATTTTTGTTCACGCTACTCAAACGATGTCTGGAGAAGGAACCTCTGGAGATCAAAATGTTCTAAAAACAACAGAAGATCTGTACAGTGTAGTCGCCTCTCGACTAAACTGGGAAGAACTCCAGGCTAAGTGGCCCTTCTGCTGGATAGCTGACGAGTTTAAAAACTAAGCCTCTCATCATGCGAATGAGGACGGAGCTCGGATTCAGCCAAGGTTTGCAGTTTGCGCTGAGGAGGAAATGAAAAAATGGTTCAGGGTATTTGCACCGCTCCCTACAGAACGGATATACCACGTTGTCCCAGATGAGCGTTCGGTATATATGCACGATTTTGTATTTCATCACCTCGAAGTTCATTTCCCCTTATCCGAATTTCAAATGGGTGTATTAAGGTTCCTAAATTGTGCACCTTCTCAAATTCATCCGAACGGTTGGGGACTCGTCCGTGCTCTAGAAGTATTGGGAGACTACTTCAACTTTACGCCCACCGTAGCGATGCTGTTCTACTACACTCAGGTAGTTCGGAGGGCTAACAAGCAAGGCGGTGTAGGTCTAATCACACTCCGGACTCTATGTTCCTTCGTGAACTTCGAATCCTACACCGATTCAGCTAAAGTTGACGGGAAGTCATTTAAGTCCTTCTTTACCCGGATATCGATTAAGAAGAATAAGCCCGTCTTCTGGAAGAACGAAAAGGGTCTTAATAAATTTCCCCTGAGCTGGACTCATGAGCACTTTCTCCTGAACTCTTCAGCATACTTCACTCATCAGTCCGAGCTATCTACTGAAACGGCGACGGTGTTATTCGCCCTTGAAGCATATTCTACACGCTTTAAAGCATTTTTGTGTAGACGTCTTTTAAGTAGTTCAAGTGCAGTCCGGGATGAATATCTCCATAATTCTCGTTTTATTTTTCTTTTCCTCCTTTGTTAATTGTATTGAGCATTTCTTCGTTGCTAACACGTTTTATTTATGTATGTAGGTGAAATAGAGCAAAAATCTCCGGACATGGACAAGTTGAAAAACTTGAAAGAAGGAGGTAAATCTGTAGCTGGCGAGAATGAAATCCTGCCTAAGAAGGATTCTGTGAAGGATTGTTCCGAGTTGATCATTCTAACCTCGGATGTAGAAGGCGAGATTCCACTGGTAGAGGGCAGCTCGACTGGTGTTGGCGCAACTACGAGTCAGCCCAAAATAACAGAGAGGAGGAGGAAGATCAAGAATGATCCTTCAGGAGGACCATCGAAGAAACATAAACCTTCAAGGAGTCCGAAAAGGGCAAGGGCTTCAAAAGGTAAAGCTGTAGAGACTTCGGATGCAGCTGAAGTTCCTTCTGGACTCCATAAGGGTATTCTTTCTGGGGTCTCTGGATCTAATCCGATCTCTTTCCCAACTGCTTCATTCTTTACTCCCTTCCTCTCATACCGGGGGACAACTCCAGCGATTCTTCCTCAGCCGTTATACGAACTCCGGCCCACGCTTAAAACTAAAGAAATCAAGGAGGCGTGTGAGGCCGAAAAATGGCAGTTAGCAGAACTGACCGGGATGCTTCACTCGCTCAGTTTGTTAGCTGATGATGTTGACATGGTTGATGAGCTGAGTGATAAAGTAAAACAGCTCAACCTCTCGTCGGGGAAGGATAAAGCTGCCTTAAGATTAATGGAAGATCGCCTTGCCAAGTCTAAAGAGTTTGGAGATATTATGAACAAGGAAAATCTCAAGCTCAAAACCATGCTTAAAGACTTGGAGGGTAAATTGGCGGAGAAGGAGGAGATGCTTGGTAAATCATAAGAAGAACTCCGTAGCAGTCAAGCTAAAACAGCTGATCTTGAAGACAAAAGCAAAGCTGCTGCGGAGGATTATTTCAAACAAGCAGAGGAGTGGTCCCAGAAGAAGAAGAAGTTCCTCCTTGAGATCGAGGGACTGAAGGCTAGGAGCACGGAGTCCCAAGGATCAGATGGAGATCTTTCGAGGTTGCAGGAAGAATTGGCTGTAGCAAGAGCTGAGACGGAGGAAGCCATTGATATATGCAACCAGGTTGCTGAAGAATCCTTCGGCCTGGCTATACATCAAGTCTTCTACCGCAATCCCACTGCGAAACTAAACCTTTATGGCATGAATCCATTTTATGAATTTCATGGAGGGAAGCTATTCGCAGTGGTTGAAGATCGTCTTGAAGATCCTCCGGAGTCCTTATACGGTTTGCCCCCTCTTCCCAAGGGTCAAAGTATGGGTCCGGATTCTGCTGTTCCTACACCAGAGGGCATCTCATCTGAAGGAGGTACTGAGGCACCTAAAGAGAAAGCTCTGGAAGAAATCCCAAAAGAAGGGACGCAAGAACCTGGAGAAGGGGAAGGACAAAAAGAGACAGAAGAGCAAGTTCCCCCTCCGTAGTTTTGCTATTTTTTGTATGTAAAGTTGTGTACCGGGATCAACTCCGGCGTTACATGTAATCTTGCTTTTCACGAATGAATAAAATTCCCTTTCAGAAATTTGTCTTCAATACTTCATGAAGAATAATATAACTTAGATGTATATATCATTTCAGTGATTGATAATCCGTTCAGTATGACTAACGTTGACGTTGGATTGAAATAATCACCTCATAAAATCATATAATTTTAGAACGGAAAGATATATATAAATGAATACTGTCCCCAAGTGCAGGTATGTTAAGGATTAGGTACCTGTCATAGGGCATCATCCTTAATTCCTTTGGGGAGAAAAGGAGTCGATCCGTTGTTCACAGTAGTGGTGTCACAGGACGGATGACTAATATTAGTTCGTATTATTCTCATTGGAGATGAAAACGTTGTCCAATGTGAGAGTATTGTTCCGTGCTTGGGGAACTACAAAGATACTGATGCTGAAATCCTGAGTCATTAAATTGATGGTAAAATCTTAGTAAAATGAAATATGACTCTCGGATTCACACTTATGGCAAGCGCACCAGTCGTTAAAATTGTAGTATATTTGATCGTCTCACAGGGATTGTGGTAAATACCTCAATCTAGGACTAGTACAAGCTGAACCAACAGAAAATACATGAAGATCATTCAGTTTTTATGGTTTTAGAGTTTTATAGTTGTTTTTATATTTTAAGAAACAGAGTTTAAGATGAAAAGTGGAAAGTGATTAAAAGAAAACAGGTCAGGATTGCTTCAGCTCACAATTTCCTCAAGAAACATGCAATTCAGTATAATCAAACTTCACAATCTAGAGGACAATCCGCTTGTGGTTATTCCCTAATTCCTTAGGTGAAAAACACTAATTCTTAAGCAATGAACCTTAATTCCTTAAGTGCTTGATTAACCTAAGAATCTAATGCGAAATTGGAGGTTGAACTCTAACTATTCACCTAAATTGATTAGGCCTGAACTAGTTAGAAAGCTGGAAGTTACCTAAGCTTCAGCCATGATTCCTCACTAGTGAAGTTCTTCATCCGTTCTGGATTTGTCAATCCAGCAATTCTGCTCCACTCCTCAGCTTGTTCGCCTCAAGATCTTCGAAGCCGATCTACTTACTCACAGCTTCAAGATTCCATTGTTCACCTTCACAATCCCAACCTTAGGGATTTAGAACTCCATAGACTTCGGTTCCATCGAAGGATTGTGGAACGTCATGGAGGAGAGAGTTTAGAGAGATGAAAAATGTAGTGAGAGATTGGAAATGGAATTTGAAATTGTATTACGTTTCTCTGTGTCTCTACACATGCTACTACTATTAGTCTTGCTGCTTCCTACAGAGTATGTACAACCTCTTTATATGTTTCTATCTAACTAACTTAACTGATAACTTCTGACCACCTCAGCTAACGACTAAAACTAATTACACAGTTTACAGAGTAACTAACTAATTACAGCTCAGCTCTTAACAGGATCCAGCTCAGCCTTAGCTAATGTACAGCTCAGCTCCAGCTAATTGATAGCTCTCTTCTTAAGTTAACTTGAGGTTTTAGTAGTAGAGAAGAAGGCAATGGGAGCGGAGCAGTACTGCACCAAGTGTGTTATTGGAGGGAAGGAACGGTGTTTAAATTACTGCCTTAATGCTTCAGCTGCTGAGTATTCGCTTGGGCGGATTAAGCTTCGCTTGGTTGAGTCCGGATTAACCTGCAGTGTTTCTTTCTCTCTTGGGCATTATGGCAAAGCTGGGCGAGGACAGATTCTTAAAGTTATGTTTGAGTGAGTCCGGATTTTACTAGGACGGATTAAATAATGACTAAGCACATCGGTTTCTTATGTAGTATTCCATTCTTCTTCTCTTTTATAACCGGTGTCTTGGGCGTTGTCTTCTTAAGTAAGCTTGGGCGTAGTCTTGCTTTGGGCGGAATACTTGAACGGAGTACTTGCTTTGGGCGGAGTCTTAGACGGAGTCTTGGACCCTCGCTTGAGCGGATTTAATTCCCGCTTGGGCGGATTAATTATCAAATCGGTATTCTGTAGTTAACACTCGGGTTTTACATGCAGTATTCTGAGCCCTTATTCTCTTTTGGAGTCAGTGTCTTTGAGGTCTCACTCAGTCGGAATTGAAGACGTCTCACTCGGCTCTGTAAGATTTTACTCATAATTTTCTTCTTGTCTCGAGTCCGCCCTGTTCCTGCACCAATAAATAGCTACTTGCCTAGCATTTATACACCGGCCGCTTAGTAAATTTATAAATACTTCAAAATTCCTTATTTAATTACAAGTTTCAATCAGTTTCTTACATAGATAACATACTTTTGAAATAATTAACTACAACATGAATTCTTATCAAATTATTAAATAATAATAATAAAACTAATCAATAGTTAGTAAATTATGTTAAATAACTAGTGGAATAATTAAGCCTTTTCAAGACTTATCACATCCCCAAACTTAAAACTTTGCTTGTCCTCAAGCAAATATTCAGATTAATTATCAATCAATAATTGATCAACACAGTCAATCTTTCCTTAACTTAATTCATACTATAATTATTGAATACCGATCATGCTTTCTTCTCGCAATCTCTAAAAGTATAAATACTTACACCTCCTTTGGAAGACAAGTTGCTGATGCTTCCCTCACTGGTCGGTGTTTAACTCTTCTCTCAGTGTGTAGGGTAAATAAAATGCACTCAGCACCTGCATATTTGTTAGATCAACATAAGCTTGCAACAGTTCTAAACATCATGAAATATGCCAACTCAATCGGATCAGTAAGGGCTTTTTAAGCTTATAATGGGGCTCGGCTACAGGCTCAATTATTGTTTTTTCCGAGTCATAGATAGGTTACAAGATGTGTCCACTGATGCCTTGACTCAATTTTTAACTTAACTTGCCTTCTACTAACAACTCTCTTAACTTTTCCGACTGGATGCTACTTAATGACTCGTGCTGTTTTGCATTTCCTTTTTCTTTTAGTCCTTCAGACTTCTCTTTTTTTTCTTTTCTTTCTTTTCTTTTCTTTTTCCATCTTCTCCAAAATTTTTTTTTCTTTTTGGTGCTTTGCACCTCTTTTTCTTTTCAGTACTTTGTTCATTTTTCTCTCGGCTTTGCCTTTCTTCCTTTTATTTTTCTACATATTTATCCATAATTAAGCTCAGAGTGTGTCCTTAATTACTGTTAGGCACACTCTTCATCCCCAAACTTAGAGATTGCTAGTCCCTAGCAATAAGCAAAAACCGAGTAATTCATCAGTGGAACATCCAAGGTACTCTAGTCGGGTTTTTCTTGGATAAATAGGCTTGTAATGTTAGGTGCATAAAACGAATGAAAAGGTCTCGGGCTCAAACATATTATTGGGTCAAAGGATGATTAATATATTAGGAAGGTTATTTTTGGCCTTGGCTAAATAATCAAAGAAGGCCTTCATCATTTCCGATTGGTTGACATACGACAATTAGCAAGAACTGAGGCAAATTCTGTCTCACTAACTAGCATGCAAGCTCACTCGGAAGAAAAAAAAAATAAAAAATAAAAAATTAAGACAGGCTCAAAAGCTCATACAGTTATAACATTTAATCAGCCAGACTTGTCCCCAAACTTAATGTAAGATCATACATCTAGAATGCTAACTAGCATGCCGAGTAAACATTTTAACTAAGGATGAATAATAGTTATGGTCAGAGAGCATGAGTTAAGCAAAAACCGATCAATTAATTTATCTGACTACAGCTTAACGAATCAGCAAACTTTTTAAATTATGAAGATGGATTTTGAAATTAAATATAATTATCATATTTTATCAAATAAAGACTCAGACAATTAAATAAAGAGTCGGGATACTAGAATACTTCCCTTTTACCTGAATGGCAGTGCTTGGAAACGCATAACCGGATCGGGACTCATGGATTTTACCAATACATACGAAAAACCGAATAACACAACAAATTGACATGAAAGTAAAATTTCATTACAGAATTAAAAATAAAAATAAATTCAGTGTTCAGCAAACAAATACAATAACTTTAAACTAATACATAAGAAACATTATAAAAACGTGGCACCACTGCTTAAACATTTTGGGCTTCATCGTCCTTGTCCTGCTGGGGGAAAATCGTGAATCCAATGGAAGCTAACCACGCATCCCTATCAGGTGGTGCTCCCATTTCCGATGAATGCTCAACCCTCAGCTTCGAAGCAATCTTCCTGAGCATCTGATCGTGGTTCAAAACCCGATCGTAAATTTCAAGTTGCATCTTCTTCACAACCTGTAATTCCTGTAATATTAAAAGAATGTCAGAGGAAGAAGAAGATGAACCAGCTCCTACAAATTGCTTGGGACGTTCTATTTCTGCGGTTTTAAAGTTCTCAGCACAGTTTTCATCAGCTTTAATGCTTTCCACCTCTGGTGACTCATTTTCCTCACTGGCAGGAGGGACATTCCTTTGCACCAGAGGAGATACATCCCTTTGGTCCTGGCTTCGACTAGGAACCTGGACAGATGAATCAGAAATAGTAATGGTGGCCACTTCTCTTTCAGTATCTAATTGTTTCCTTTGCACACTTCCTTCTGCGAAGTTTGGTCTAGGTTTCTGTAGAAGTCTTTGAGATCTTCTCTTCATGATGAATGTTAAAATAACGATGATAAACAACCTAATCAAACAAAAATAAGAACAGAAATGCAAGAGAAAAACAACAAACCAAACTGTAAGATGCATGACTTATGAACAGTGGAAAACAATAATAATGAAACACGAAGATAATAACCACGAACTGCGAAGTGAAGAAGTGAAAAGGTGATACCTTTCTCAGAAATCAGAAAGTGTCGTTTCGTCTTCAGCTCAAGTTCAACACAGGTACTGAAGGTTGGAAACTGAAAGGACTTTTCTTTTATAACGAAGAATTCAATTTTCCAGAAACGCATAAATGCGGTCAACTTTAATTATTACTTTTATTAAATGCATTACTACTGTTATTATTATTATTATGTTTATTATTTATTATTATATTTATATATTTTATTAAAAAAAAATTTTTATTATTGTTTATTATTATTTTATTTTATTATTATTTTTGAATACTCAATTACTAGAGGGGTAGAAGATCGAGGGAGATTGGGATGATACCAATGTGATGCCAAATGGACATAGGAGAATGGAAGATAAATAAATGAACAGGCCGTAAGACAACGTAGCAAATGGAAACTTTAAATACCTGAACTAGAGTGCATGAAAAACGAGTGAAAAATGTAATGGAATACGAGTGAATCAAGAGACGAACAATAAAAGAAACGAATAGAAGTATGAACGAATGAATGAAAACTCAAGTAAATAAATGAAAGGGGTGAAAGGATGATAACCGAGTGAGAATGGAAATAGTTGATCAACGAATGAGGTGAACAACGCAAGTCCGAGTAAATGAAAGGGAAAGAATGAATGCATAACTAAAAAGTTAACTGACGGGTGAGGAACGGAAAAGAGGGTGACCGAATGGGAATGAGGAAAGGGTATACCGATCGATGAAGGAGATGAGTAAATGAAGGAACCGAATGAACTAGCGAGAAATCTAGTGAATAAGGAACTGAGTGATGAAAAAGTGAATAAAACACTGAATGAAAAGGGTACCGAATGGATCACAGAATGAGTGAAAGAATGGATGAATGAAGATAAGTGTATGAGAACCGAGTGTGACAATGAATGGACGAGTGAACAACCGTCGTGAGGTATGAGTGAACAAAGAAGTGCGTGGGAGAAAGAATAAATGAGAGTAAGGCTGAGCGAAAGAAAGGACGGGTGGATGAAAATGAGTAATATAGATTGGAGATATGAAGAATGAGTGAATGACAATGAGAGTTCGGGCGAAGAATAAAAATGACAGGAGTGACAAAATGGAATGAATGAAATACCGAGTAAATGAAAGGCCGGGTGAATAAAACGAATACAATGGAGAAACTCAGGGAATGAAAAACGCGAAGACAAGAAATTGAGTGCGACAAACACGAGTCGATGAAAATGAAAAATCGACAGCGTGAGAAAACTGAGAAAGAAAAATAAGTGGAATGAAACAACGGGTAAATGAATACCGAGTGGATTAAACCGGGTAAAAGTAAAAAAAACGAATGAACAAACAGCAAGAGGTCGGACAAATATGACAACAAGTGAAAGGACAGGAAAGAATAGCTAACCGACCGTGTGAACAAACATGAGTGAAAGATAGACGAAGAAGAATACTGATTGAATGAAAAATGAGAAAATGAAGACGAGTGAAGGATTTACTAGGGAATGAAGAACCGAGTGAATGAAAGATCGAGTGAGAATGAAAGAGATGCTGAGTAAATGGAAGAACCGATGAATAAAAGACGAACGGAAAAATGAGAGCAAAGCTGAGTGAATAAAACGACAAGTGGAAGAACGAAAAAGATAGAGTGCGGTAATGAAAGACTGAATGACGGGTGACGAACAGAAAAACCGAGTGACCGAGTGGAAGAGTAAACGAGTAGATTGAGGGTGGATGAAAAAAATAGTGGATGGAAGAATGAATGGGAGAACGAATGAGAATATTTCGAGTGAAGGAGATGAGTGAAAGGTATACCGATCGGTTGAAGGAGATGATTAAATGCAAGAGCGAGTGGAAGAAACCGAGTGATCTAGTGAGAAACCAAGTGACTGAAAAAGAGACTGCCGAAAGAGATGCATGAAAAATATACCGAGTGGGGGAACCGAGAAAGAGTAGATTGAAAGAACAACTGGATAAAGAGATCGGGCGAGGGAATAAGAAACTGAGTGACGAGTGAGTGAGAAAATTACGGAGAAATGGGTGAAGGAACGAAGAAGAAAAAGTAGATTGAAAGAACAAGTGAATCAACGACTGAGAAGAAGAATGGATAACAGAATTCATGAAAAGAAGGACGAGTGAAAGATAAATGAAAGAAACTGAGTGAGGAGTGAGGAAGTCGAGTGGAAGAAACCGACTACTAGAGAAAGCCGAGTGGATGAATGAATAAAAGGCTGCGTGCAAATGAGACTAATGGATATAATACTAATTGTGATGACTGAGGAATCCGAGTGGTGAAAAGCCGACTGAAATAAGTCACTTTTCACTATCTGACCCGTTCATTACATCAACGATCAGAATTCTTTCCAAGTCTTCCTTTTTATTCGCAGCAATTTATTAAAAAACACCGAGTGAAGTTCAGTCGGGAAGAAGGGTTACGACGAAGTAACAATTATCCGAGCGTACTATTTTCACTCAACTTAGTACAATTTTCCCTTAAGTGCGAAACAACAATCAGCATTGGCTCGCCTAAGCTACCTGTGCTTCGCCTGAGCGAAAATAGAAGAATCAACTCGGATTTCCTTCTTCAACTTCACACTTTTATTTTATTCAAAGTTCTAAACAAAACAATCGGGACATAGGGCTGCCTCCCTAGAGCGCTTCTTTAAGGTCACTAGCTTGACCTTATTGTATTTAAGAAGATGGTTTCAGTAACAAGGAGGTTTTCTGCCTATCAAACTCTCCTCCAAAATAGAGTTTGAGTCGCTGGCCATTCACCTTGAAAAACCGATTGGTAGTCGGATCTTTCAGTTCGACTGCACCATGAGGGAAAACCTCATTTACAGTAAAAGGCCCGGACCACTTGGATCTAAGTTTTCCAGGGAAGAGTTTCAGTCGGGTATTGAATAACAAAACCTGATCGTCCTTCTGAAACTCTTTCTTATTAATTCGCTTATCATGCCATTTCTTTGTTTTCTCCTTATAAATGGAGGCACTTTGATAAGCGTTGAGTCGGAACTCCTCTAATTCATGGAGTTTCAAAACTCTTTCCTCCTGAGACTGGTCACAGTCCATGTTTAATAGTTTTGTGGCCCACCACGCTTTGTGTTCCAACTCCACAGGGAGATGGCAAGCCTTACCGTACACCAGTTGATACGGGGACATGCCAATCGGAGTTTTGAAAGCTGTTCGGTAAGCCCACAATGCATCGTCTAATTTCACCGACCAATCTTTTTTGGATTTTCCGACCACTTTTTCTAAAATTCTTTTTATTTCTCTATTTGACAATTCGACTTGTCCACAAGTCTGTGGATGGTAAGGAGTGGATATCTTATGTAAAACCTCATAGTTACGCAGGGCTTTTTCCATTATCTTATTGCAAAAGTGTGAACCCCCATCACTAATAATTACTCTCGGAACTCCAAACCTAGAGAAAATATTCTTCTTAATGAACCTAAGCACAACCTGTGCATCATTGGTTCTGGTCGGAATTGCCTCCACCCATTTGGAGACGTAGTCCACAACAACCAAAATGTATTCGTTGGAGAACGACTTAGGGAAGGGTCCCATGAAGTCGATATCCCAAACGTCAAATAATTCCACAATTAGAATGTTCGTCAAAGGCATGCCAGCTTTTGTGGAGAGACCTCCACTCCTTTGACATTTGTCACACCTTTTGACATATTCCTTAGAATCCTGAAAGATAGTGTGCCAGTAAAAGCCACTCTGTAATATCTTCGCTGCGGTACGGGAGGCACCATGATGGCCTCCATAATAAGAATCGTGGCAGTGCCACAGGAGCCTTTCTTGCTCGGATTCAGGCACATAGCGCCTGATTACTCCATCTATGCCTATTTTAAACAAAAATGGATCATCCCAAAGAAAAGCCTTACTATCATGAAAGAATTTTTTTCTCATTTGGGATGTCCAACCATCAGGTACCACTGAGGCACTTTTAAAGTTTGCCATGTCAGCGTACCATGGCCCAGTCATAATGGCCATCAACTTTTCGTCTGGAAATTCTTCTTTTATCAAGACAGAATCCGACTTAGCTTCCAGACGAGACAATTGGTCTGCAACCGAGTTCTCTACTCCTTTTTTGTCTCGTATTTCTAAGTCAAACTCTTGGAGTAGCAGAACCCACCCAATCAGTCTCGGTTTAGACTCTTTTTTAGCTAGTAAATACTTGATTGCCGAGTGGTCTGTATATACAATGACTTTGGCACCAATCAAGTATGCACGAAATTTATCAAATGCATACACCACAGCAAGCATTTCTTTTTCAGTCGTGGTGTAATGTATTTGATTTTCATTTAACACTTTACTAGCATAATAAATCACATGAGTTAATTTCTCTTTTTTCTGACCTAGTACAGCTCTGATTGCAAAGTCACTTGCATCACACATCAATTCAAACGGTAAAGACCAGTCGGATGATGCAAGGATCGGAGCTGAAGTCAAACTTTGTTTTAATTTTTCAAAAGCCTTGACACAGTTTTCATTAAATGCAAACATCTGATCTTTCACAAGCAAATCTGTCAAAGGCTTAGCTATTTTTGAAAAATCTTTTATGAATCTTCTATAGAACCTAACACATCCTAGAAAACTCCTTACTCCTTTCACATTGATCGGAGGAGGAAGTTTCTCAATAATTTCAACTTTTGCTCGGTCCACCTGCATGCCCTCAGCAGAAATCCTATGACCAAGGACTATCCCTTCCTTAACCATAAAGTGGCATTTTTCCCAGTTAAGAACGAGATTAGTCTCTTGATATCTCATCAGCATTTTCGCTAAATTGCTGAGGCATGTGTCAAAACTACTCCCAAATACCGAGAAGTCATCCATGAATACCTCAATAAATTTTTCTACCATATCCCCAAAAATTGCCAGCATGCACCTTTGGAAGGTTGCTGGAGCGTTGCACAAGCCGAACGGCATGCGCCTGTATGCAAAGATTCCATAGGGACATGTGAAGGCAGTCTTTTCTTGATCCTTTGGGTCAACCACAATTTGGTTATAACCCGAGTACCCATCAAGAAAACAATAGTACTCATGTCCTGATAACCTCTCTAGCATTTGATCAACAAATGGAAGGGGGAAATGATCCTTCCGAGTAGAGTTATTCAGCCTTCTGTAATCAATGCACATCCTCCAGCCTGTAGTTGGCCGAGTGGCAATGATTTCACCCTGGTCATTTTTTACAGTCGTCATACCTCCCTTCTTGGGCACCACTTGGACTGGGCTAATCCAAGTGCTGTCTGAGATCAGGTAAATGATTCCTGCATCAAGGAGCTTGACCACTTCTTTTCTCACTGCTTCCTTCATAATGGGGTTCAGTCTGCGTTGTGGCTGAACAACAGGGGAATAGTCATCCTCCATCAGGATTTTGTGCATACAAAAAGATGGACTGATTCCCTTCAAGTCAGAGATGTTCCAGCCAATGACAGATTCATGAGCTTTTAATACCCCAACTAGTTTATTCTCATCCTCTTCTTTTAAGTCGGAATTAATAATTACAGGATGAGTGTCATTTCCTCTCAGGAAGACATATTTTAGATAAGAAGGTAAAGGTTTTAAATCACATTTTTCTTCCAAAACTTCCCTTCTTTTCTCATCTTCAGTAGTTTCCAAATCATTTTTCTCTTCTAAATCACTACTTCTAAAACTTCCAGTAGGTCCAGTATTTCCAAGTGAGAGTCAATTGACTCGGTCTCGGAATCAAAGTCATCCTCTAAAAACGTTTGTAAAGCCTCTTCCTTAGTTTTTAGCAGTAAGGGGGTCTGGTAATTTTCAACCTCTTCAATTATTAGGCAATCCATCCGTTCAGTCGGATGTTTCATGGAATTGAAGACGTTAAAAATTACTTGTTCCTCCTGAACTCTCAGCATGAGTTCACCCTTTTCCACATCAATTAATGCTCTACCAGTAGCTAGGAAGGGTCTACCTAAGATCAAAGGAATCTCTCGGTCAGCTTCCATGTCTAGCACTATGAAATCTGCTGGGAAGATAAATTGATCAACTTTCACTAACAAATCTTCCAGCATGCCTTGGGGATATTTAATGGACCTGTCAGCCAACTGCAAGGACATGCGAGTCGGTTGCAAGTCATTAATTCCCAGTTTTTTCATTAAAGATAGAGGCCATCACATCAATCAGCTCTATAGCTTCTTCTACAGTTTTAGTTGTTAATGAGCCTCCAGCCGAGGCATCTATCAAGACTCTGGTAGCTGGCCTAACACCATTATAGAAAATAGTCACCTGCTGTACATCGGAAATCTGATGATGAGGACATCTCCTCAGACTTTCTTTATACCTATCCCATGCTTCCATCAAGGACTCACCTTCCCTTTGCTGGAAACATGTGATTTCATTACGCAGCTTTGCATATTTAGAAGGAGGAAAGTATTTAATCAAAAATTTCCTTTGCAAATCCTCCCAGGTAGAAATACTGCCTCTCGGTTGACTCTGCAACCAGGCTTTTGCTCGGTCCCTCAGAGAAAATGGAAACAACCTTAGTCGGATTGCCTCCTCAGGGACTCCATTCATTTTTACTGTATCACAAATTTAGAGGAAAGTTGCTAAATGCAAATTTGGGTCCTCAACCTCACTTCCTCCGAATTGTTCATTTCTTACCAATTGCAGTAAGGCTGGTTTTAATTCAAAATTGTTAGCTGCAATCGGTGGCCTAAGGATGCTAGCTTGCGATCCTTCTTCAGTCGGCCTGGAGTAGTCACCTAGTGTAACTCTCCTTTGTTCCATTTCTTTTTCTTCTTTTTGCTTTTTCTCTTTTCTTAACCTACGTTCTAACAAATCGATGTCAGGATCAAAGAAGAAAGGTTCTCCTCTGCTCCTTGACTGCATACAACAATTGTTAACACAACAAAAACAACTAACAGCTACGACTACTTAACTACTAAGAAAAATATGTATTGACTGCACACAGAAACAAAAGCAAATGGTTCAGTCTAGTACCGGTCCAAGGATTATTGATATTACTCAACAATCCCCGGCAACGGCGCCATTAACTTGATGCTGAAATCCTGAGTCATTAAATTGATGGTAAAATCTTAGTAAAATGAAATATGACTCTCGGATTCACACTTATGGCAAGCGCACCAGTCGTTAAAATTGTAGTATATTTGATCGTCTCACAGGGATTGTGGTAAATACCTCAATCTAGGACTAGTACAAGCTGAACCAACAGAAAATACATGAAGATCATTCGGTTTTTATGGTTTTAGTGTTTTATAGTTGTTTTTATATTTTGAGAAACAGAGTTTAAGATGAAAAGTGGAAAGTGATTAAAAGAAAACAGGTCAGGATTGCTTCAGCTCACAATTTCCTCAAGAAACATGCAATTCAGTATAATCAAACTTCACAATCTAGAGGACAATCCGCTTGTGGTTATTCCCTAATTCCTTAGGTGAAAAACACTAATTCTTAAGCAATGAACCTTAATTCCTTAAGTGCTCGATTAACCTAAGAATCTAATGCGAAATTGGAGGTTGAACTCTAACTATTCACCTAAATTGATTAGGCCTGAACTAGTTAGAAAGCTGGAAGTTACCTAAGCTTCAGCCATGATTCCTCACTGGTGAAGTTCTTCATCCGTTCTGGATTTGTCAATCCAGCAATTCTGCTCCACTCCTCAGCTTGTTCGCCTCAAGATCTTCGAAGCCGATCTACTTACTCACAGCTTCAAGATTCCATTGTTCACCTTCACAATCCCAACCTTAGGGATTTAGAACTCCATAGACTTCGGTTCCATCGAAGGATTGTGGAACGTCATGGAGGAGAGAGTTTATAGAGATGAAAAATGTAGTGAGAGATTGGAAATGGAATTTGAAATTGTATTACGTTTCTCTGTGTCTCTACACATGCTACTACTATTAGTCTTGCTGCTTCCTACAGAGTATGTACAACCTCTTTATATGTTTCTATCTAACTAACTTAACTGATAACTTCTGACCACCTCAGCTAACGACTAAAACTAATTACACAGTTTACAGAGTAACTAACTAATTACAGCTCAGCTCTTAACAGGATCCATCTCAGCCTTAGCTAATGTACAGCTCAGCTCCAGCTAATTGACAGCTCTCTTCTTAAGTTAACTTGAGGTTTTAGTAGTAGAGAAAAAGGCAATGGGAGCAGAACAGTACTGCACCAAGTGTGTTATTGGAGGGAAGGAACGGTGTTTAAATTACTGCCTTAATGCTTCAGCTGCTGAGTATTCGCTTGGGCGGATTAAGCTTCGCTTGGTTGAGTCCGGATTAACCTGCAGTGTTTCTTTCTCTCTTGGGCGTTATGGCAAAGCTGGGCGAGGACGGATTCTTAAAGTTATGTTTGAGTGAGTCCGGATTTTACTAGGACGGATTAAATAATGACTAAGCACATCGGTTTCTTATGTAGTATTCCGTTCTTCTTCTCTTTTATAACCGGTGTCTTGGGCGTTGTCTTCTTAAGTAAGCTTGGGCGTAGTCTTGCTTTGGGCGGAATACTTGAACGGAGTACTTGCTTTGGGCGGAGTCTTAGACGGAGTCTTGGACCCTCGCTTGAGCGGATTTAATTCCCGCTTGGGCGGATTAATTATCAAATCGGTATTCTGTAGTTAACACTCGGGTTTTACATGCAGTATTCTGAGCCCTTATTCTCTTTTGGAGTCAGTGTCTTTGAGGTCTCACTCAGTCGGAATTGAAGACGTCTCACTCGGCTCTGTAAGATTTTACTCATAATTTTCTTCTTGTCTCGAGTCTGCCCTGTTCCTGCACCAATAAATAGCTACTTGCCTAGCATTTATACACCGGCCGCTTAGTAAATTTATAAATACTTCAAAATTCCTTATTTAATTACAAGTTTCAATCGGTTTCTTACATAGATAACATACTTTTGAAATAATTAACTACAACATGAATTCTTATCAAATTATTAAATAATAATAATAAAACTAATCAATAGTTAGTAAATTATGTTAAATAACTAGTGGAATAATTAAGTCTTTTCAAGACTTATCAGATACATAAAGATAGTAGTTGGATCTTCCATCACAAAGATGATGATGGGAATTTGTTCACGCCAGGAGTTACATCATTAAATCACAGATTAGGTGATTGAGATCATCCGTCCTGGGTAAATATATCTCAATCGTAAGAGTACGGATTAAGCCTTCAAAATCATAGGAGTTGCATCATCAAACCACATGATAGGTGATTGAGATCATCCGTCTTGGGGAGTATACCATGCCAGGAGTTACATCGTCAAATCACAGAATAGGTGATTGAGATCATCCGTCCTGGGGAAGTACGTTTCAATCGTCAGGGTCTGGATTGAGTTTTCAATTTCGTAATCAAGTCCGGTATAGAGACGAGGTGATCATTCTATTTGTGATCATTCTACTTGTCCCCTAGCTTGTGTGAGGGACTAGTAAAGTGGCTCATATAAGCTATGTCGTTTTAGAGGAAGTGTAGATACCGGATGATACACGTTGTCACGTAGACATCCGTTCTTGGAACGAAGGTTCTGTCGTCGTGGCACCCGCGAGGACGGATATGGACAAAGATTCTTTGTGCGAGAATCCCAAAAGTTTTTGAAACTTGCAACCCTTGGTATTCGAGTAACAGTTGCAACGTTTCTCATGATTGGACATTTAATGCCTTTAATCACGTGGGCGAGCCATTATTGCCTTAAATGCGCACGTCTTTATAACCGTCATTGGGGAGCTTCATGGGCCTGAAATTTAAATTTTGAGGCCCATTTGAGAGGCCCTTTTGACGAATCGTCATTGATTTCGCGCCTTAAGGTTTGAAACGACAGCCTTGGATTTACCAAAATGGCGTCGTTTAGTGGCAAACGACATAACCTTCGACTCGTAATTGAGTCTGTTGACCCCTTATAAAAGGGATAACTTAGTGAATTTAGAAATCACCCAGTCTTGCTTTCCTGACGAAACTCTGCAAAATTTTCGAGAAGACATTGTTTGCTTGTGTGATACTTGATTCACTACCCTTCTTCATCCTTAGGTAACCTTTCCTTCGTCTTCTCGTATTTTCTTCTAGTTTTTCTAAATGTCTGGGAGAGGTTTCGCTGGCTCGAGCCGCGTTGGCCCTAGGGGGAGAGGAGGAAGAGCGTTGTCTCGAATTTCCTCTAGTCGTGGTGGGAGGATCCCTGTGATCTTCTATTTAAACCCACTTCATTCAGAGAGGGAGGCGTCGCCCTATTCGAGGCGAAGGGTGATAATACCCTCTTCAGAATCCTCTTCTAGTGAGAGTGAGGAGAGCGCTGATTTATACCTCTCTGATGATGTGAGTTTTTATCGCAGAGTGAAGGTGTTTAAACTAGCCATAAAGGAGATGACTGGAAAAAGTGCCTCTGGTAGTGGAGGACCATCTCAGCAGTATATCTTGAAGACTGCCTCCAGGCTGTGCAATGTAGTTGCACACCGGATTGATTGGGTTAAGCTCCAAAAGGAGCGTCCTTATTGCTGGGTTGCGGGTGAATTTCTCTCAACACCGTCTATCCATGCTCGGGAGGACAGAGCAAGGTTGGAGCCCCGCTTCACAGTTTTCAAAAAAGAGAAATTCAAGAAGCGTTTTATGGTGTTGGCTCCTCTTCTCTTAGAACGGGTTTGTCATACACCGGATGAGAGGTCAATATTCATGTATGACTTCATATTTTTGAATTTGGGTGTACGCTTTCCCTTCACAAAATTTTAGATGGGGGTATTGAGGTTTTTGGACTGCGCCCCCTCTCAGCTTCACCCTAATGGATGGGGGTTAATCCGTTCTCTTGAAGTGCTTGGGGATCACTTCAATTTCACACCCACGGTGGCCATGCTTTTTTATTTTACGCAAGTGGTCCGTCGTGCGGATAAGGAGAAGGGAGGAGTAAGTTTGATAACCCTTCAGACTAACTCCAACATTATCAACTTTGAGTCATACACTGACTCCGCCAAAGTAGATGGGCGTTCATTCAAATCTTATTTCACCAGGATTCGTGTGAAGCCCAATGACCCAGTTTTTTGGCTGAATAAAGACGGGATTCAAGAATTTCCCATAGCCTGGACTCACGAACACTTTTTGTTGACGTCCCAAGCATATTACACCGATGAGGATGAGTTAACCTCAACATCGGTCTCCGTTCTTTCTGCACTTCAATCATACACCGCCTCACACAAGTTTTTCTCTTGCAGGCGTCTGCTAGGGTCGAAAACTACCCGCGAAGAATACTTGCGTAATTTTCTGTGATTTTTTATTTTCCTTCTTTTTATGTCTTGATGTCTTCTGTTACTGATGATCTTTCTATTTGATTATGCAGTTCAAATTGAAGCTGAGTCACCAGAGATGGATAAATTGAAGGGCCTCAAAGCTGGAGGGAAATCCGTCGTGGCTGAAAACAATATTCAGCCAAAGCGGAATTCTAAGAAGGCTACTGTCGAGACCATCATACTCACTTCGTCTGCTGGTGACGATATTCCTTTATTGGAGGGCGGATCTGACATACCGAAAACTCAGCCCTCCCCCAGAAAACCAAAGGCCGGAAAGAAGAGGACGAAAGCAGAACATGACTCTTCTAAGAAAATGGAGTCTCAACCCTCTCTCAAAAAACCAAAGACTTCCGAAGGGGCAGCTGATCCTGGGGCCTCTAAAGGAAAGGGGATTTAAGAGACAACAATGGCTGCCCCCAGCAATGTGATTACCTTTGGAGCCAGACCAATAAGTTTTTACTTTGCGCCCAAGGTTTCCTGTCCTCCTCCAGGGAACTCTAATCTTGCCCCATACCTAGTGTATGAGGGTCCAGTGCCTCAATGCATCTCTGATTCTCCGTATAAGCTGAAGACTTTAGAGCCTGGAGAAGTAACTCGAGCTTGTGACGCTGGGCAATGGCAACTGGATGAACTGTCCGGTCTTCTGAGATCGGTTCGCAGGCTGTCAGAAGATAATGAAAAACTTGGCCAGTTAACGGGAAAGGTTAACGACCTGAACATTGCCGCAGCTAAGGATAGAGCGACCATTCTTCGCTTGGAAAGTCGGTTGGAGGCTTCCAAGGAAGAAGGGTACAAGAAAGACGAGGAAATCTCCAGGCTGAAATATCTTGTTAAAGAGTTGGAGGCTCAAGCACTTGACCAGAAGAAAATCAATTCCGACCTCCACGCCAGCCTCTGTACAGAGAAGGAGCATTTGGCCAAGTTGGGAGAGGAACTGAAAGAAGCCAAGGTCGTTTACTCGCAAGGAGTTGAAGACTGGGCCCGTAAGGAGAAGGAGTTGTTACTAAAACTGGCGAGTTCGAATGACGAGATTAAAGTTCTAAAAGCGGATCTGACTGCTGCAAATACCCGAGCGGAAGAGGTTGTGGATATCTGTGTCCAGGCAGTCGAGGAATCTTTTGGGCTTGCTGTTCGTCAGATTCAATACCGGAATCCCAAAGTGGAACTCAATTTGAACGGTATTGATCCGTTCTATGAGTTTCATGGAGGGAAACTGGTAACTTTGGTTGATGATCGTCAGGAAGAACCGCCAAACACCATGTATAAGCTAGCTCATCTTCCCAAAGGTCAGTCAATGGGACCTTCTCTCCTGACTCCCATCACCCAGCAGCCTAGAAGTGAAGGAACAAGTGCTGATATAGGTAAAGCTGCTGGTGAAGGGGGAGGCGAGGCCGGAGATAAAGGCAAAGGAAAGGGCGGAGAGACAAGCCAACATAAATAGTGCCTTCCTTGTCTTGTAGTTTTTATTGATTCAAATCTGCTGTGTTCCGGGATTAGCTCCGGATTACTGAATCAATTCTTTAATGTAATTCATGATTTGATCAAATGAAAATACAACTTGCTTTATACGTTTGTCCGTTGAGAGTAATTTCAATAGAATAATTGTATATGTAATGATCCAATCCGGATGTAGACGCGTAAATATTACATCGGATAAAAGAAAACAAGTTTATTTCTCATGTATAGGTACCTTAATCTTCGATGATTAGGCTTTCAATTATAAGTACCATAATGAGGTTTGCTTTTGTGGTGAGACACGTTTTCACCATGAGAACGGCTTGCAGTGTTAGCCTTGAGGGAAAGTAATTGTGAGGATGTTTTACTAAGTGTCCATCCTTCGGAATACTCGTTAGTCATTGGATACTGTCCCCAAGCATTATTGGGTGATCAGTTCCGAGTGAGCAACTGACTCTGAATGAGTGATATTTTTGAGTGATATTTCTGAGTGGAATTTATTTCGATTAAGAATTCCGAGTGAGAGCTCTTCTGAGTGAAAGCTCCGAGTGGAAGCTTTCAAAGTAATCTTTCTGAGTAAAGAGTTTTGATTGAACTTTCCTGAATGGAAGGCTCTGAGTGATTCTTCAGCCGCACTCAGTTTGATTGTGTTTACTACACTCGGAGTTCAGTTTTAGCCTTACAATCCGAGTTTTCTTTTGGGCTCGAGTTTTTTGAGTGCGAATTCTCCCGAGTGAATTATTCCTGAATCGGAAATAATGAGTCGGGCTTCGATAAAATATGACCCGAGCCTTTGAAGTTAAAATGTTCCCGAATAAGGAATTTCAACAGAAAGTATTACCGATTGAAGAATTTCCAGGAGAAATGCTTCTGGGAAATTTAGAGTTCGGTGTCACTTACTTGTTGTATTTGGAGTTCGGTTCGATCCTACAGTCCAAGCCTTTCACTGAGGTTCGGTTTTGATCCTACAACCCACGTCTTTCTTGGCGTTCGGTTTAATCCTACTAATCGTTCTTCACCGACGTTCGGCCAAACCTACTAGTCGTACTCGGAGTTCGGTTCAATTCTACAATCCGAGTCTTCATCACGGGGTTCAGATCAGGGCTAATCCTGAACCTACTGCGTCCGTTACTCGGGGTTCAGCGTGGTCTTGAAGGAGAACCAGCTTACTGCGCCCAAGCCTTCTACGGTGTTCGGTCATACCTACTAACCGTACTTGGAGTTCGGTTTGGTCCTACAATCCAAGCCTTCAACGGTGTTCAGCCAAACTTACTAACTGTACCCAGAGTTCGGTTTAATCCTACAATCTGGGCCTTCGAATGGGGTTCGGTACAGCCTTATATAAAGGTCTGATCCTACTATGCCCAGGTCTTCCTTATTTTGCACACATTCGAGGAGTTACATCATCAACTATAGAATGGGTAGTTGAGATCATCTGTCCTGAATATGTTTGTGCACGCCGGATAGACTAAAAATCATAGCATAAGAAAAACTCAAAAGAGTTAAGTTGATGTATGAGATTCTTATTGAGCAAAAATAAGAATTACATTAAAAGCGTAGCTGGGATTATGATATAATGATTTCTCCATTGAACAATCTCAAGTGAGGAGAAAAGAGTGCATGTTGCTCCAGCAGCTAGCTATAATAAATGCGCAAGTTCTGGGTATTCCACTTGTTTCGGATTAGAGTGCCATCAAGGTTTTCAAGGCGGTAAGAGCCTTTGCCAACAATCTCGAATACCCTGTATGGGCCTTCCCAGTTTGGGGCTAGTTTGCCTTGATGAGCGAATTTATTTCCCACACTTGCTTTCCTCAAAACCAAATCTCTGACGTTGAAAGTCCTTGATTGGACTCGTTTGTTATATCGAAGAGCGACTTTGGCTTTGATGGCCTGATCTCTAATGAATGCGTCTTCTCTGAGTTCTTGTATGACATCCATTTCTGATGCCAAGTTAGCGTTATTGCCTTCTTCAGAGAAGTATTTGACCCTGGTAGAAGCGATTTACAGTTCCACAGGTATCATTGCCTCCACCCCATAGGTCAGGCGATATGGGGATTCATTGGTGGAAGAATGAGGCGTTGTGCGATATGCCCAAAGGACGTGACATAATTGGTCTGTCCATCTGCCATTGGCTTCACCAAGACGTTTCTTCAGTCCTTTCAGCACCTCCCTGTTGGCCACCTCAGCTTGGCCGTTAGTTTGGGGATGTTCGACGGAGGAATATATCTGGGTTATTCCTAACCCTTCAAGTAAATCTGTAAATTTCTTGTCCGTGAATTGGGTGCCATTGTCTGTGACAACCCGTGCTGGGACTCCGAATCGTGTTATGATATTTTCATACATAAAACGACGAGTTCGGGCTGAAGTAATATGCACCACCGGCTCTGCTTCAATCCACTTAGTGAAATAATCGACCCCTACAATGAGATATTTGATGCCCCCAGGAGCAGTTGGGAAAGGGCCCAAAATATCCAATCCCCATTGGTAGAACGGCCATGGAACAGCAGATGTGAAGAGTTCTTCTGCCGAGTGTGTGGTAAAGATTAGAAAATTTTTGGCAGGCATCGCATTTCTTGACAAAGTCAATGGAGTCCTGCTTCATTGTGGGCCACCAATATCCCGCTCTGAGGATTTTTCTCATCAGACTTCTTCCTCCGGCGTGGTGTCCACATTGTCCTTCGTGCACTTCCTCCATTACTTCATGTACTTCATTCTCTCTCAGACAGATTAAGTAAGGTACTGAGAGTGCCCTTCTGTAGAGGTTACCATCTATCATAGTGAAGTATGGCAGTTCTCTCCTTATTCTCTTCTTTTCCTTCTCATCAGTAGGCAACTGCCCATCGGCCAAATAACGAATGTAGGGGGCATCCATGTATCACCATAAAGGGAATTGGTCATTATGGCATTTAGAGAAGGGAAAAGAGGAATGCTGGGCGATGTCAGTGTACTCTGGACCAACGTTGCGGTGCTGCCTGGTTTTTTGGTGCTTGCCAATCTGGAGAGTATACCCGCTCTTGTATTCTCTTCGCGTGGAACATGTTTGAATTCCATTTTTGAGAATTTCTCTCTCAACTCTTTGACACAGTTTAAGTACAGTTAGAGTTGGGGCTCACGAGCTTGATAATCTCCCAGGATTTGTGAAATCACAAGTTGTGAATCACTGCATAGCGTCGCCTCAGAGGCTCCGATGTCAATCGCAGCTCGTAGTCCAGCCAAGCAAGCTTCGTATTCAGCTTGATTGTTGGAAGTTTTGAAATTAAAACGAAAGGAGATCTCCAAGTGTACTCCATCGTCACTTTCGAGAACTACACCTGCTCTAGAGCCCTTTTGATTCGATGAACCATCGACATAGATGGTCCAATGGACACAAGGTGTGTCTGGATCTATCCCTGTCATTTCCACAATGAAATCGGCCAGGACCTGAGCTTTAATAGCGCCTCGAGGTTCATAGGATATATCAAACTCTGAGAGTTCAATGGACCATTTGATCATCCTACCAGCGAGGTCAGGCTTGATTAACACTGAACGGAGTGGTAGATCCGTTCTTACCAAGATTGGGTGTGCGTGAAAATACGGACGTAGCCGTCGAGAGTCCCAAACAACGGCGAGGGCGGCCTTTTCAATTTTTTGATACCGAATCTCAGTACCTTGTAATGTTTTGATGGTGAAGTAGACCGGCCTTTGTCCATCAGGAGTTTCCTTTACTAAAGCTACGCCCAAAGCTTCATCTGAAATAGCCAAGTATAGGATGAGCGTGTCCTCGGGGTCAGGCTTCGTAAGAATAGGAGGTTTGGACAACACCTCTTTAAGCTCTTGGAATGCTTGTTCTTGTTCCTGTCCCCACTCGAATTTCTTAGACTTTTTCAGCACTTTATACAGAGGAAGTGACCTGTGAGCCATCTTTGGCATGAACCGTGCCAGGGCTGCTACTTTGCCATTCAGGGATTGGACTTCTCTCAGATTCTTTGGACTCTGCATGTTGAGAATCGTTTGGCATTTCCCTGGATTGGCTTCGATACCGCATTGAGTTAACATGAAACCCAAAAACTTCCCAGCTGGGACAGCAAAAGTGCATTTCAATGGGTTTAGCCTCATGTTAAATTCTCTCAAGCGGATAAACACTTGGCGTAGGTCTTTAATATGATCACCCCCAACCTATGTCTTGGCTATGATGTCGTGAATGTACACCTCAACAAGTTTGGTGTGCATGCCCTCGAACACCTTATTGATCATGCGCTGGTATGTGGCTCCAGCATTCTTCAGGCCGAAGGGCATAACGGTGTAGCAAAAGACACCATGATCATTGATGAAAGCTGTTTTCTCCTGATCCTCCTCGCACATCGGAATCTGGTTGTAACCTGAGTACGCATCCATGAAGCTCAGGTATTGATAACCAAAGGAATCATCCACCATCCGATCTATGTTAGGAAGAGGATAAGGATCCTTTGGACAACAACGATTAAGGTCCACATAGTCGATGCACATTCTCCATTTGCCATTGGCTTTCCAGACCATTACTACATTTGAAAGCCAAGAGGAATAACAGATTTCCCTGATAAATCCGGCCTTCAGCAATTTCTCGGTTTGTTGGCAAGCTGCTTTCTGTTTCTCTGGTCCCAATCTTCTCTTCTTTTGGGCAACCGGTCTCGTCTCTGGGTAGACGGACAATTTATGACAACAGAAAGTAGGATCTATGCCAGGCATATCGGCTGCAGTCCATACAAAGAGGTCTTTGAACTCCTGTAGGAGCATCAATAGTCGCTGCTCCATTTCTGTATCTAGCTTGTCGTTAATATGGGTGACCTTTTCTGGAGAATCTCCCAATACGATGTCCCTGGAGCTTCCATCCGGTGTGGCTTTGATGGGTTGGACGGATCAATGTGCAAATCCGCTCTAGGGTCCAGGTCGACAAGGCTCATAGAACCAGAAGCTGTCCCACAATCATTGAGTTTCCTCTTTTTATTGGAGGCTTCCAACTTTGTCATATTTAGGCTCAGGTTGTAACAGTACCTGGCCATCTCTTGGTCACCTCGGATGGATGAAACAGCATTGTCCTTATCGATAAACTTGATAAGGAGACGTGGAGTTAACACGACTGCCTCCATAGCATTCAGGGTGGGGCGTCCTATGATGCCGTTGAATGGTGACTCGACATCGATTACCAGCACTCGGGATTTAACCGTTTTGGCTCCTGGCTCACCTTCAAAGGAGATAAGGGTATCAAGGTATCCCTTTGTTGGTTGCTTTGCACCATTGAAAGCTGTTAGTTCCTGTGTGTAAGGCTGTAAGTTTGAGTCATTAAAACCCATTCTTTTAAAGCAATTATAAAAAATAACATCACAGGAACTTCCCTGGTCAACAAGGATTCTTCGGACGTCCTTGTTGGCTATCACTGCAACGATGACTACAGCATCGTCTCCGCCAGGAATGGTAGGACCAAAATCCTCATCAGAGAATGAAATTATTGGAGCTTCAACCCCTCCTCTGTAAGGACGATTGTCTTTAACTTTTCCTTGTACAGACAAAATCATTCTATGATGATTCTTTCGGGCTGTAATTGAAGCTCCTCCCCCAGCGAACCCTCCAGCGATCATATCAATGACTTCACGCCGGCCTTGACGCTGTTGCTGAGGCATGTCATCTCTGTGTGCGGTATCATCAGTCATTGCACCTTTCTGTTTCTCCGCAGCAGAGAATTTTCTAACCGGATTACGGTTATTGTCATCCCCATCGTCTGGATCTCTCTCTTTTCTCACTCTGATCTGCCCTGTCAAAGGATTTTTCTTTGAACAGGTACTGCTTTAATTTGCCCTCTCTAATTAACGTCTCGACTGTGTTTTTTAGAGCTTGGCATTCGTCAGTGGAGTGACCTGTTTGTTCATGAAAATCGCAGTACTTACGGGAATTCCCTGGTCTCTTCACAGGGGCTGGTCTCCTAATGCCATAGATATTGAAAGCTGACCATCCAACCTCTCTCAAAATCTGAGAAGGCCTGGCTGACAGTGGTGCATAATGGCTAAAGGAATTAACACGTCTTTCTTGAGGTCAAGGATAGGAGTTATTAACTTTGGGGTTATTGAATGGTATCTCCATGCGTTCTGGCCTCATTTTCTCCTTATCCTTCCGCGGTTGTGAAGGTGGTGTTGGTGGCTATTTCTTTGCAGCCATAGCCTTTAGGTGCATCTCTATACTCACATATTTTGAGGCTTTTTTCCTGAATTCCTCGAATGTTGTTGGTGGACTTTTTGCTAGTGAGAGAGCAAAGGCTGATCCTGGCTGTAAAGCCTCAATAACGACATGTAGCTTAATGGGTTCTGTGAGGTCAGGAACCAGGGATACTTCCTTGTAAAACCTCTTCAGGAAATCCTTCAAGGTTTCATTTTCACCCTGCTTAACTTGGGCCAAAGTATGAGATGTCCTGGGAACATCTCTAGAGATGACAAAGTGAGTTTCAAAAATAGCTGCCATTTCAGCCCAGGAATCTATGGATCCAGAAGGTAAACCTTTAAACCAACCGAGGGCCTCTTCTGACAATGTTCGTGGGAACATTCGATACATCACATCTTCATCAGCCCCTAAGTACATGGCTTCAAATACGTAAGCATCAAGATGCTTAGTGGGATCAGTTTCGCCATTATACTTTCCAATGGAGAGTGGCTGAGTGGTTTGAAGATGTTTGGGGATGTGGATACTCATAAGCCTCCTTGAAAAAAGAACTTTGAGTTTGTAAGTTACCGGGGGTGCTGTAATTAGCTCCCTCTTCCCTCGAGTAGCTCCATCATCAGAATCGTGGGTCTGTTCTCTTCCCTCAAATGTGGGGATGTTTGAGTATTGGAGAGTTGTGGATTTTTCTCCGTCGGTTGTATGGTGTGTCCCACCAGTTTGGGATGTTGATTTCTCTCCCATGTTCTGTCTTTCGCGTTTTAACTCCACTAACTCCTCCATCAATTTCCGTATCATTTCATCTCTTGGATCAGGTGCAGACACTTGCACCATTCTCCTTGAACTCTCGACAGGTGACTCAAAAACCAAGCGTCTGTTCGCTGGTTGTTCTTGGGCCGCCACATCTTCTACATGCCCATCAGATATGTTTCTTCCATTGCCTTCCATGACGCAAGGTCAGACTTTATAAACGAGAGGTGGGAATAACTTTATCGTGTCCCACTGGGCGTGCCAATGATCTGTCCAGAACCGGGGTCAAGAGATCCGGTGTCGGGTCAGTCACAAGTAGTTAGATGATTACGTCTCTGAAGACCGGTTATGTGCATATCCAGTTTACGTATCCGATGTCTCTGTATGTTGAGAGCGGATTGGGCGTCCTGGAGGTCCTTCACACCGTCCTTACGTGTTGATGTGGGCGAAAGGTGGTGTCACCTGTAAAGATTCTTCGACGCTCAAGTCAGTGATGATATTCCAAGTGAGGAATGTTTTCAGAGAGTAATTGTAAGTTTTTAGAGTCAAAAGATCCCTCCCTTCGTTGATGAAGAGAGTTCATATACCTGATTGGCTTGATATTCGAGGATCCGTTAGTGGGGAACCACTAACCTCTAATAACACCTTAAATTATTATTTTATTGCGCACTTACCAGTATGATTGGGTCAAGTGGCCATTTTATATTGAGCGTAGGGAGTATAGGCTAGAATTAAGGGACAAATTGACCATTCCCGTGAGCAGATTTTGGCTCGTAGTGCAGGAAATTATTGATCGGTCCCTGTAGCAATGCCTTTTGTCTTCTGCATAGTGACGTACATGTTATCCGGTGTCATGGTGTTATCCTGGACAACCGATATAGGGAGAGCGCCTGATACGGAATTAGAGTTCGGATGTATACCGATGACACCGGTTGCACGTTGACAAATTGACAAAGACGTTGAAATATGTCTTGTAGATTGGATACCGGTATCAAGACCGGATCACCATCATTGATAAGTTAGCGACGAGGTGTTTGGCGACGGGGTTTTCTCTGTCTTAGTTGTCGTCGTTGATATTGTTGGTTTAGTAACGTGTTTTGTTCGTTATTATGTATAACTTGAGTAGTGTGTGACTGGCAGGTTGGAGGTGTGGGTGACGAAACAGAGACGTAACACCACCCAAACAGGGCGTATTTTTGGCAACGGAGGGGAACAGGGTTGTCTTCTCCGAAATGAAGCTGAACGAAGATGGCAACGGGGAACCAAACACTCTCTAAAAATGTTTTTGGCTTCTATGTTTTGATCAATTTTTTGTTTCGGTCCCCCAATTAGTTTTTATTAGTTTAAATCTTTATATTATTTAATTTATTAAAATTTGTGTATAAAATGTAGCCTCGTTAACACAACAACAATCTCAACAAATAGAAATGATATGTCATCCTCTTGGTTAGTCCGCTTATTCTATTCTAAAACTTCTCAAAATAGATCTTATTTTCTTTTCATTTGATTAATTTTAACCGATTAAATAATATAATACTGAAATCAATAAAAAATAACCAAATAATCAAAATAAAAAATATATCAAACACATAACCAAAAATTTATTTAACTCATTTCTATATTTATGAAACATTCATGGGATATTAGAATATGATAGAGCCATAGAGGTCGCTGTTAGGCACACGATCGATGTCCACGTACAAAGAAATGAAAATTTGATTCTTTAGGTACTACTTTGACATTGAAATTTCTTATGATACATCAAGAATCAAACGTTTCCATATTTCTTTTCTAGCTAGCATTGTCACATTGTGGTCTCCAAATATAGCCGACACTCCTACAAATTATTATTAAGGGTGGCTCCTACAAATTCCTTTCAATAAGCTTAATCAACTTTGTTACTTAAATTATTGGCCATTGGTTGTCTCCAGTTTCTGATGCCCCCACTGTTACAACCACTAATGAGTGCATCACATTCATAGATATTAGATGCCCTAATACCATATTTTGCTCACATGCAACTATACCTTATGTTGCTCCACAACTATACATAAATGGGTCATAGATTTAAGAGTTTTTGTCCACCACTATTATATATGAATGCTATCTTATAGCACAATTATATATATGAATCTTATCTTTAATCCCATTATTTTTCTTATTCATTGGCTTATGGTAGGACCAAGCAATAGCAACCCCTCCTTGTATTATTTAGTGGATCACGCATTTGCCTATATATAGGCCCCTTCTTCACCTTTCAAAACCATCTTTGTGTCTTGCACTACCTTAATTGTTTCTTGCTCTCTCAATTCAGCCATATATTATCAATAAACCAAAGAAAAAGGTCAATTTTTTTGTTGCAACAAATTTAATCGAGTTACTAAGATGTCTTCCTTAGAAGGTGTCTTTGAGTCATCGGAAGATAACAAAGTGAATGTGCTTCTGATGTGTTTAATGGAAGAAAGTCAACAAGAAGAAGAGTACTATGGAGATGATAGACTTGTAAGCATGATTCAGTCATTGGAGGCAGAGATCATGATGAATGAGATGGGACACGTGGACGGTCAAGATTGCTCCACAAAACCTGATGATTGGGTTGATATGGAGTTGATCTCCTCCTTACCCTTTGATGAGATGAATGGATGGATCCCTTGTGGAGATGATGATGAGATGATGGACCATACTGTAGCAATGGAATATGAAGCTGATGATGATTTTCAGATTAGCTATGGACTTTTCTTTGAACAACAATATAGAGAGACTTATTTGTCACAAAGTGATGCAGTATTTTCAAATTAATTAATGGGAATATCATTAATTAAGGATTACTTGTCACATTTGTGAAGAATTCCTTAAGAGAATCGGCTTTTTACATCTATTTTTGTTTTTCTTTTTTCTATTTACGTGTAATTATTTAGTTCATAATTAGAACAAAATTTCCTCATTTCCTCTTACTTACATATAAGAAATACTTTACTTGTTTATTTCTCATTCAGTAATTTTTTTCTTTATAATTACGATTAATATAAATGTGCAGATAAGATAAGATTATAGAATACAGTTCATAATCATATGATAATTTAGGTCATTATTCTGATTGGATGCCAAGGCTATAGCACTAAGCCAAAGTAATGTGCAGAGCATATTGTTCCAGCAGCTAGAATAATAATAATAATAATAAAGCAAATAAGTGGCAAAATTATAGTCACAACACGATATCCAAAATCATATTTTGACTAAGACAATATTCCAGTGGCATGTAGAGTCACCCCTTGAAATAAACATGGTAGAATAGAAGACATGCTTGAGCTTCATACCATGGAGTTCAAATATTAGCATTAATTAATTTGTTGGTTGTCAACAAATTGAATTCAGAACAGAAAGATATTATATGCTTAATTAAGTATCCAATGATGCACTTTTATCAAAAAGGGTTGGAGTTGGCCCATATATAACAGGATGCATGCATGATCACATGGTGTTCGGTTCATTAACCATCCATTATTATAAAGTAATACACTCATGGCATCTCATCTCTAAATGTAAATTAAAACCCACAAACAATGCTGTGGTGGCAACATGTGCATCAAAATGTGTCCACTTCTTTTCATTAATTGGAGGCATATCTTTTCATAATCCTAATGCACAATTGTAAAAGTTAGCCAAAATCTTAGAGAACCCCACAACACAGATTTTCAGTACCTTCAATTTTTAAAATAGGAAGACTTGATATCATCATCAATACTAGTTACCATTTTTTTTCTGAATTGGATTCTTATCTAAAATTAAAGAATGTAAAGGTGGGGAAACATATATAATCTCCGCATATTATTTACTTTTCTTTTCATTTGCGTGTCTTTCATAAGTACATATATTTCTAAGAATTTTTAAAGAAGTGGTGACACAAGGTTCACTTCAATATTCGGTCAAAAGACACAATAACCCCCAAATGCATCCACTCATCTTAGAATAAATAGAGATAATAGGCTCTTTGAGCAATGTATATACATGTTATTCTTGCTGAAATTTTCATTTGACAATTCACCTTAATAATAATAATAATAAAACTCCTCAGCTTTATATATAAAAACCTTTTTCTGTACTTTCCCTCTTATTTATATGATTCTTTTGTCATTCGAAACAATGAATTAACAGCATCATAGGAGAGAAGCTAGCTACTTTTGTGTACTTAATAAATATGAATATCAATACTCTTATCTAATTTAAAGTGGTTGAGGGGTTCATTACATGTGGACTACTAACAATTATCAGTGACTACACATATATAATATATATAAAAGAGTATTCCCAGCTTTATGATTGCAACTTGACATATCATCCACTGATCGAAAGCTTTGTCTTTTCATGTTTCCTTGTCCTACCATCAAATTTGAGGTTTTGGGGTCAGATTCTATTACTTTCACGATATTTTACTTGCTTTATGCCGTCCTTATTGCCAGAGCACACGAGCAATTTATGCATTGACATTTTCTTTATATATTCCTTTAATTAATTAATTCTATGTGCTGTATTGCTGTGCAACATGATGAATCCATATAATTTAGTTTTATTGTACATGTGCACATGTCCATGTTCATGTTCACATGACTGTCTGGATCATGATGGGTGTAATGTCCCCTTCTTGAGATGACATGGCACCATATGGGGTGCCTATATAAATGCTCCCATTCTTCTCAGTCATCAACCCAACCATTTCAAGCTTGTTCTCTCTCTATTATTCTACACTTTCCCCTCTTTGCTAGCTCTTCTGCAAAGACCACACAAATTAAATTAAGTGCCAAAGAGTATGGCTTCTCAAGTTTGTGAAACATTGGGCTTGATCAACGGTGATGATGGGGTGAGAGGGATGGAAGTATGGGAAATGAACGGTGCTCTTCTAATGTCATTGATGGAAGAACCATCACAAAGTGAAGAGAGTGATGATGATAGATTGGATAGTTTGATAAGATCATTTGAGGCTGAAATAAGTGGAGGGAAGATGGGAGATGATGAATTTGCAAATGCATCCATGATGGAAGAGGATGAGTATTGGGTAGACATGGATTTGGTGCCATTTGATTGTGGAGATGACTATTCTTCCATGGGGGAACATGGATACAATTCCCTTTGGCAACACATGCCATGCAATTGATCATTACTTGTCAATTTCTTATATTGTTAATTGATTGTGTATATTCATTTTGTATTTCTTCACTCTTTTTCTCTATTAAAAATTTCGGATGAGATTATGTGCAAAAAAGGTTTATTACCTTGAAAAAATATATGATCTATTTCTCCCAACAAAATAAAGTTCTCCTACATATGTAAAATCTATACCGGACAAGAAACAAGTAAGCAGTGAAAAATAAATCAATAAAAAGAACTCAAGAATTTACATGAAGCATGAATGGTTTAACTTGAAGTTTCATATTTAAACTTCGACTTTCATTGTGAAAAAATAAATAAATTACTTAATCGAATTCATCACAAGTTTACAAAGCTAAAAAAATTGAGGGCTGAAGTTAATGATGTGGAAAAAAAATATCTCTCTATTTTATCTGGTACAATTTTTTTAAAAAATGTTCATTTTTATCTATTATTTTAGTAGTTAAAAAATATTTATTACTCAATTTTCTATTATATCATTATTCTTTAAATAATAAAGATATGGAATAAATGAGTGGAGAGAAAAGTAAAAAATAAATTAAAAAAATTAGATGGTGAAATTATATATTCCAAAATCATTAAATAATTTTCTTCAAATAAAAAAAATGATAAAGCAATGTTTTCAAAAGTGTTTCAAGATTTCTCTCAGCCTTCTCTTCCAATTTAAAGATGTGGTTATTTTATCTTTTAAAATAATGATAAAGGAGAATGAGAAAAATAAGAATTAGGATTTAACGTTTTATGTTAAATAAAAAATCCTGTGTACAGGTATGGTAGTAGCCTAAGTTAAGATTGATATTTGCATTATATTAAGTCAGTGAAGCAGTTACTTTGTAAGTTATCATTCAGTGGTTCCTATGCTTCTCTTGCAATTAATGAACTCCTTGAGTGGGAGTCATGGTATCACATATTTGAGGAACACCCTCCGTTTTTTTAAAAGTATATATTTTCTTAGGAGATTAGATTTGTTTTTAAATATATACTTATTTCTATATTTTTTATAAATTTTTATTTTTAAAGACACATAATTTTAAGAGATTAATTATTATTTTAATTTTATAAAAACAGTTTTATCTTTTCAATTATATCCTTATTTAAAATCAAATTTCACCCTCCTATATTATTAATTATACAAATTTAAAAACATTAAATTCTTAAGAGTAAATTAGAAAAATACATAATAAATACTTCTAATTTTTTTTGGGCATATAAAAAGTAACATCACTTTTTTGTTTTAAGGGTTTATAAATAGTAATGGAGAGAGAATCTTTTTAAGATTTTAAAGTAAAATTAAATGCTTATTTATTAATTATATCTTTATTTTTTTTGTTTAAATCAAGTAAATGAGTATAAAAAAGAAATGACACATTAAAAAATGAATAAAGAGACGCATTAATTAAATTTTTTATAAATATGTAATAACCTTAAATGTAACATCCCTGATGTTTTAATGAGAATTATAAGAAATGGGAAATGATTAGTAAATGTTTTAGAAGTTTTATTTAATATTTGTTCTGTCTTAGCCAGAGATAAGAAAGCCGGTGTCGAGATCGGTCTCTGAAGCGCGAGCAGGCGGAGTTAAAGATCGGGAGTGTAGGAGAAGAGCGGACAGAGTTAGGTGGTCTGGTCCAACCGTTGTGAGGAGAGCGCCTCACACGGGGTCATAGCCCGGATTAACCTCATAATGACTGAAACAACGGATGTAGGTAACCAAGAGGTGAGCACGGATGAAATATCCGACCTCTCAGGTTGTAGCTCGAATTTCCGAGGTATGAACACTAAGTTAGGACACGGGGGCCGATATTTATATTGGGCCTATACTCTTGCGAAGTATTAGAGAATTGTAAATAATTAAACATTGAGGGAATAAATACGTGTAATTGATTTGATAACTATGCAATAGTTTAATATAGTGAAATTGATTAAATTTAGTAAGAATACAAATAAAATAAAGGAAAAGACGATCTTGCCCATGAGCTATATATATAAGGAAATTCTCTTCCTTCCCTCTTCATTATTTACAAGTTACCTTTGCTGTTGGTCTGTTCCTTCACTTTCGTTTTTCTCCTCTCTTAACGCTGAGTTGCATGCGCTGGAGAGGGACTCCATTTGTGTCCAAACTTCAATTTATTCCCATTCCTGTGATCGAGGCTTCAAGGTAGTAGGCTAAGCAACGGAAGATTGAGTGACGGAGTTGAGACTGCGAAACCAGTGCTCAGAGGAAGGAATCGACACAGAGAACAGATCATCGAAGCGTGGAACCAAAGTAAGGGGGTGTTCGGGTTATAATTAATTAGAATAGGACTCACTTCTTATTCAGGTCATTGAGGTAATGTAAACAGGTTAAGGAAAATGTTGCTAAACGTAGTTATGTGTTTATGCTTGTGCATGTGTGACTGGGTTCATTAATTAGTGGAAGATCGGGTGTGGTTGAGTTTATCATGTTATGATCTTGTGATATCTAATGTTGAAATGATTAGCGTTATGTGACGTCGGGTTAGCAAGCAGGCTACCCGAGTGATGAGGAATTGATATTATTATGTAAAAGGTAAACTGTTGAATGATTATGTGGTATGGGATGGCCGACGGTATATGATAGCCCCTCATTTCCGGCTCCCGTGGTTTTCGTGCCCAGTTGAGCTACCCAGTGGTCAAGTAGGACCCAGTGGTCGAGGTGGAGAGTCAAGCAGGACTCGGTGAACCAAGCAGGGTTCACGGGGTGTCAAGTAGGACCCCCAGCTGAAGGCCAATCCTTTAGTATCCGGATACTAGGAGTCAGATTGTATGAGAGTCAGTTGTGATCGTGATGAATGTGATGGAATTGTGTAGTTGGTTTAATATAGTTACTGTATGTAATACACTATGTTTCGGTATGCTTACTTACAAGTGATGCTTGATGTGTATGTATAAATATGCATGTATATTTGTTAAGTTCCATTCTATATTAATTACAATGCCAAACACTCACCCTTGCTTTTTTTTTAGTAACCAGTGATAGGGAGGGGGAAGGAGCCATGGAGTCGCGCCAAGGGGGAGAACGATGCCAGGGTCCGAGTGACTTTGAGTGACTCTCTATAGAGTTATATAGATGTATAAGAACTTCCGAGTAGTACTAATTAGTTGTGTTTAATTAAGACCGGACGAATGCAAATCTATATTTTAAAATACATTACTGTCATTTACATATGTTGTTGTGGTAGCTATGACAAACCTTTGATTAACAGAATCATTTTTAGGGTGAGACTTGCGGAAGTCCGTCTGCATGTCTTGTCTAATCCGGTGTGTGAAAGGTATTCGCTCAAGCGAATAGAAACCTCGTTTAAGTGAGAGTCCGGAATCTCGCTTAGACGAGTAGGGGCCTCGCTCAAGCGAGAAGCCCTGATTCTCTTTCTCCCATCCGTTGTGTTTAAATTAACTTGCTTTTCTTTTCTAGACCTCATTTAATTAATCTAACTGTGACTGCTGTCACTTGAATAAGTCAGTAAAATTAAATGCTTTTCACTAAATATCGATTAATTTTCAAGAAAAGGAAAAATTTATCGTAAGATGTAATCGTCTGAATAAAAATAAATACAAAAATAATCTAGGATGTTACATTAAACATATAAAAAATAGTTGAAAATAATTCAATAGAACAAGCAAGAGGAATAATTAAATAAAGATTCACTTTACTCAATAAAATTAATAACATTGAACACTTTAGTCCATTGAATTATTTGTTATCAGTAAATTATATTCTTAATTTTCAGAAATCGTCAATTTAGTTCTTGAGTTACTAATTAATTACATCACCAACTTCAAGAATAAAATTTATTAAGACTGACTAATTACATCACTAACTTCAAGAATATAATTTATTAACAATGATAACACAATTGATTGACATTGATAAATGTTAAGGTACTCAATTTCCATAAGTTAAAGACTGGGTGATAATTTTTTAAAGTTAATGACTAAGATGATCAACGCCACCAATTTCAAGAAACAAAATAACAACTTACTCTAATATTACTCTCTTCCCCTTAAGAATATCTGAATTAATTCTAATTTTTAAGAGATTTTACTTTATATAATTAAAATGATTTAATTTGTCTATAAATTAGATTAGTTTTTCAAAAATATTCTTATATATTTATTAAAACTCAAAAATCTTATTTTTTTCTACTTAATTAATATTTATTTCATTAATGACTAACGAAATGAGATTCTTAGTATTAAGGATTAAAAGAATTTTTCCAAAATTATTATATTAAGGGACAGTAATACTTTAAATAAAAATTGGACAAGAGTAATTATAAAAATGTTAAATTCTGGGCATGTAGTAATTATGAGAATTTATCTGATAGAAGATTTCGCATTTAACAATTAATTATATATAAATCATTATTGTAATTCTAATTAAAAATTTAATTAAAAGAAATATAAGTAGTGAATATAGATTATTTACCTGGACATGACATACAAATTAATACAGTATTTGAGCTTAGGATTTTAGAAAGAGCCAAATTAACTGGATTATGGGGAGAGAAAAAATCTAATTGTTAAATAGTTAGGTAAATAATCCCTCACAAATGGTCGGAACTAGTTTAATATCCCTTGTTTCCTCGTCCAATTACAACTATTTTGCTAGCTAAAATGCCGGTCTTTACTTCAACTGTAGAGTTGAAATCTAGTGTTGAATTTAGCATTCATACTCCCTTATCTCGTTAAAGAAAATTCAAACCTGATTCAAACGAATCATGCATGATGAAATTTAACAAAATCTCAATTCACCAAAGATGAAAAAACCAAAAAACATAGGCTGAAAATCCATACGTACATTACAGTTTACAGATATTAGATTGGCAGTTGTTATCCATCAAGTATTAGGATAACTTTGCATTCTTTAGACAAGATTCCCAATCTAAAATTTGGGCACATTGTCATCAGTATTAACAGCTTTCTACAGTTGAAATAACCATGCATCAGGAAACGGAAGAGCACTTTGAGTTGTGGTAAAAGACTAAGGAAAAAAGCTAGTATAGTGAAACTAAGGATGATCAGTTTGGTTCCAAACCTTCCAAAAGTTCTGCACAAAATGATCACGGGTGAAACTTTCCATTAACCTGTCTCTTGAGATTGGTCTCCTGGTTCAAGTTGCTGACAGAGGAAAATAATTGAAAAAATAATCAGTAACAAATAGCACCAAAATCGTTCATACAGTTTACCTCACTATTGCACATGCTTTTTTCTTTGAAAAAAAAAACTTCCTTTTTCCCGAAAGAGAAAGGTTCGTTTAATTTTGTAAATAGCATTAGATGATGAACAACAAAGGCTATGCTGTCAAGCCTTCACTCAACGCAGCTATTTTAAGTCCTCTTGGCCTCCGGTTCCTAGATCCTCAAATTACAAAGCTTCAATTTCAATTGTAATGTAATTCATAACCGCATCAATGACAAAGCTATCATATTTATACCTTTTGGGGAGGATGGGTTCGGGACTGCAAACTAAGCTGGCTACTTTCCATATTTGTAAGCAACTGAACCACAGTCTTCAGATGCGGAACACTGCAAATTTTGTAACTCACATCAAATATTATCCAACAAACAACACATCAACACTGAATTTCAAGTCTGTACATAAAAACTCGATACACAAACAAAAATGGAGTTCCCTGCAATGCCTAGGCATCAATATAACACATAATATCTTCAAAATGAATAATTGACAGTTTAACACAAGGTTTAAGCTAACAACACTTCAGAAACACTCATGGTTTGGGTTTTATGAAAACCCACATCAAACCCAACCCAAACCACTTAAAAGGTGTGGTTTTCAAAAACCAAACTACTAATTTTCTAGTTTCTTGTAAACTGGATTTAAAACCAGTTCTAACACTGGGTTCGGTTTTAAACTGGTTTATAAATCCAGTTCTAAAACTGGTTTAAACCTGAACCAGTTTTAAAATCGGTTTTGGCCTCAAAACCAGTTCAAAACCCATTTTAGACCAACAAACCGGTTTTTGGTTTTTATCATTAAAAATCCAATATGGACCCCCAACCAATTTTTTAACTTCTTCTGTCAGTAATTTTTATACTCAACCAGTTTAAGGTGTTAAATCTCAGTCTCACTTTCATAAATTTTCATTATTAGAAATTTGTCACCAATTCAATTCAGAAAAAAAGTTCTCCACAGCAAACAAAACAATGGCCACTCAAAAATGTATTGGCCAGTAGTACAAGTTACAACTTGGAAAATGCAGGCATCAATGGAATAATACTACCCCTGCACAGATGCTGCATGTCACAATCACTCTTTGTAGTAGAATAACACTTCAATCTTTCATACATCAAGTTTGTTATTATCTTGGCCTGGCCAATCATCGCCCAAATCATTTTTTTCATCTACCAGTCCACTTATACAAGAGAAAAGTTAAAATCAAGACTTGTACAGAGCATAACATGCATTGCTACAGACTAAGTAATACACAGACATAAAGCACGAACCTATTGTATGCAGATACAAAATAAACAATCAATGTAAACAAAATTTATCAGTACTTGAAAGTTGAATGTAGTTGGAGTTGCATATGTATATTTCTGCCAAATTAAAAATGAAACTACAACAACATTAAGTGACATCATGATAGAACTTATACATAGCACAATGTCATCTGTTACAAATTAATTAAACCTCTAGGATCTATTGATTTGCATCCACATGAATCGGTTGCATTTGTACAAACAGAAACTCAGTCCAGAATTCTTGATTGTGAATATGTCTATGATATATTTGTTTTCTAAAAATGAATCGGTTGCATTTTAAGAGCACCACACAATATTGCAATATTCATGTATAGGATAGAAATATGAGAAATGCTGGTTATTCCCTCTCTAACCCACTCTTAGCTTTTGTATGTGGATTCATATATCCACAATCATTCCAAGAAGGATGGCTAGCAGCTAAAAAAGACATCAACACACTCAAGTTTGAGCTTGATATTGTTAAAACCAAGTATTTGAAGCTTCAAAATGACATGGAAAATATGCAGAAACAATTTGACAAGTTGTTAAACCCGAAGCACACATCAGCAATTCAGCATGAAGCAGTGGGTGGAAGAAACTAAGAAAACTTGTAATTTCTATGAAATTCAAACTACATTGTAATTCGTCACCAAGTCTAATCATAATTTTCTCATGTGAGTTCTACTGGCACTGCCTAAAGGCATCTATTCCTTTCTTCTTTCAAATTTGTACCCATGTTTGAATTTAAGAAGCAAAAGTACACAGCATATTTGATTATCATCTATCTCTTCCGAGTTTCCCTTGCACTAATTACCTACCAGAATTGAACACAAACTAAAGAAAAGATCATATTAGAAACAACTATCAACTGCTACTAGAACAAGTAATTAGGAGTTATACAGAGATACTAATTTCATGTCACAGACATTCATGGGGCTGTTAGCAATCATGGAAAAACAAACCAGACAATGACAGTGAAATATTATCAGTAAAAAATGTATTCCACGCTTCCAGAAATGTTACAAAAATTGAAAATATTAACGGATATTTACTTTGCAGCTTAAGTTCTTGAGATAATAGGGTTATGACAATTGACAGGCTTTTGAGATAACTGGTTTATCATGCAAACCAACCCTACCAAATCACCAAAATTCAACCAAGGTTAGGGTTCACACACGATATTGGAGTTTGGATTTGAAATTGATTTGGGAATGGGATTTAGCAGCATACAGATTAGGGTTCATACATGATATTAGGGTTCATCTTTCATGATTACTAACTGCAGCAGCAATTGCAGATCACTCATGACTTGGGAGAAATTGGATTCGGTGTGACAAAACCACATCTGAAGAAAGAGATGCAGGTTAGGTTTTCCAAAACAGGTTTAAGTGAAAAATGGATTGGGTTTTAATTCTAAAACCCCAAAAAGGGTTTAAAAAGGTTTGGGCTGGTTTGGTTAAGGGTTAGAGTGGGTTTAACGGGTTTTTTTTAACAGGCCTACTAGATTCAAGATAGATGACATATGGAAATAGACAAGGAAAAGGTTCTAACTTTTGTAACCCATTTTCCATATGTGCATCAAGAGATGATATCACTCGTGGCAACTGCTCCAAAACCTGTGCAACAGGACCAGAAAAACAACTATTGTTACACACTTATTCTTCACACACACAGTCATCATACAGATATAGGTAAGCAAATACCTGTTCTGTGTTCTTGATGGTGGGAACCTTTGCTAAAAGGTTCTTAGGAAGCTTAATGAGTTGGGCCTACAAGCAAAGCAAAAGAGTCAAAACTTAAAGCTCTATGATCAAACAACAAACAATCTAATATTCATCCCATTAAATAAGAACATCAATTTTTCCATTTGATATACCCTATTAGATTTCGAGACTGAAAAATTATTATTGATAGCAAAGAGTCAAAATTCAGAACCCTAAAATCAAACAACAAACACCAACACAACAACAATCTAAGACTCATCCCATTAAATAAAATCATCTCATCAAGCATCAATTTTTTCATTTTTCTAATTTGATGAGCAAACTCTTAAATTAATTCTTAAGATTGTATGAGTGGTACACTTAAGTCACTGAGATTTTCAAAACATCAAATTAGTCCTTGAGATTGCAAAACCACCTTCAATTTAATCCTTTTTTTAAATATAAAACAGCAAATGAATAACTTTTTGCAAAGCCAAATACTAATTTGAGGTTTTAAAAATCTCAACGACTAAAGTGCAAAATGCGTACAATCTTGATGATCAATTTGAGGATTTACTCCTATGTTTGAAGCAAAATATCATTTTTTAATATTATGATGATTTTGAATTTCAATAAAAGTGGGTAATTAAGAACGGTTATATCAGTATTATACTAAGAATTTGCTGTATTGAATTAAGGGTACCTGGGTAGGAGAAGAGTGTTGCATGAGGTGGAGGAGGTTGGAGGTGGACTGCACCGCCTGAGAGATCTGCTCCGCCACCATCGCCTTCGCCGTTCCTCCGCCGGCGGCTGGGCCCGGTGTCGACATCGTTCGCCACAGCGAACTTCTTCGGTTTGGAGTGAACGTTGTTGGGTTGATTCGTTGTCGTTCCATTTTCGTCTCCTTTTATTTATTGGTCGCTGTACTTTTTGTTTTTTTACTGTTCAGATTTTCTGAAGGTTACTTTCAGAGAAGATTTCTTTTGTAACACTTTGCTCGCTTACAATGTTTGTTCTTATTGTTTGATAGCTTTAGAAACTATAATAAAATGTTGAAAGATTTAGGATAGCAAAAAAATCATCTTAAAGTAAAATGAAGTTTTTATTGATTAATATTAATATTTAGATTTTTTTTAAATTTCGTTTCTTTAACGGATTAAACGGACACTTAAAATATTTTGGGAAATGTAATTATTTTTTAAAAAGATAACTATATTTAGTAATTTTCTTAATATTACTTAGGTAAAATTCCTCAACCACTGGTATTATAAAACTAAGGTCTGTACCAAAAATATGTCTATACCAAAAATATTTTAAAATCAATAAATCAGATTCAATTAGAAAATTGATTTGTGCTTACTCGAATCCTATATATGTAATTAACTTGAGCAAGGTTTAAGATTTAAACATCTTGAAACATGTCATAAAAGATAATTTGAGATATTATAATTTTTTTTATTAGAATGAAATAAGTTATGTTTGATAACCGGTTATAAAAATAAAAAAATATAATGGTTAATTTTAATGCATATTATTAGAGGAAGTCAAATTTTTGTTAATCTAACAAAAAAAATTTTTGTTGTCCTACCTCAGTTTGGTTGACACAACAGTCAACCAAACATGTACTTAATGATGTTGCTCAATCAAAAACTTAAAACATGAAAGTGAACTTTACCTATCATAACAAAGTATATCTATATCCATGGTAGAATTTAAATTCCTAATAACATATTTAAAAGAATCAGCTATCTATTACCAGCTTTTTTTGGTCAAGCATTGCATTCATGAATGTGAGAAAAAGAAATGTTATGTCGAGTATAAGGGATAGACTTCCATAATGAATGTCGGTACTTTGGTTCTTATCTGTTACACCTAGTAGAAATTCAGGGCCGGCCCTGGACCTTGGAAACAAGGGCAATGGCCTAGGGCCCATTGGTAATAGGGGCCCAAAATAAATAGTGTTTAGCTTATATATAAAAAATTAATAAATTTTAATATAACATGTATAGTTTAGTGGTAAAGTTGTTTAAGCTTTGATAGAAGGTCTCAGGTTTGATTCTTAACTAACTTCCATTAACGTTACAATGCTCATGTAATGGATAAAATAAAGTAAGGGTAATGATAAATATATATATATATATATATATATAACTAAAAGAATTATATTTTTTCACCTTTCAAATCACTTATTAATTAAGTTATAATTTATGTTGTTATATAAATTATTTAGGAACTTTATTCATGTCAATTGTTTAATTCTTTTTTATATTTTTATGTTAAGAATAAATTTTTGATTATTTAATAAATTTTTCTTAAAATATATATATTAAGGAACCTTTATCTATTGTGTCGCTCAGGACCCATGAAATTTTAGGACCGGGCTTGTAGAGATCTATTATTATGCTCTTAAGTATAATGAGAATCATAAGGTCTTAGTGCGATTTAAGTTGACAATCATGGACATCTCACGTTGTGGGATGAAATAAGGTGTAAGTTGAAAAGACACTTCGATACTTAAGTTAATACTAGATAGTTAATATCACGGCTCAACCAATGAGTTGATAAATATGTCTCATACTATAGTAAATGAATGTTATTTATATGGATAGAGTAGGGATCATCCTGTTTGTATCCTCTGTCAATACTTTTTCGTAAAGAGTGGAAAAAATTAATACAGACACAAACATTTCCAACACCTTTTTTGGTATTCAATTGGTATGCCTCCACACGCTTCGCAACCTCTATTTGATACCAAATCATGTGGTATTGGGGCCTTATAATGGGGCTAGCATGTGTGGGTGTTGTTAATACCGGCTTGTTTTATTATTTGTATGTACTTTTGAGCAAGCATAATACTATGTACATCGTTGTATAACTCTATTAAAGAATTGTTATTCACATTCTTGCTTAATGTAAATGTCATTGGACATTTATCTATCTAATCAACATTAACTTAAAAAAAACAACTATGAATTTTAATTTCATTTATCTAACTATTGATTATAAAGTTATCATTAAGTAAATCCAATTTGAAAATATTAAAATTTTCCTTTACCAATTCAATGTACATCACAGTTCCAAAAACATTGCTTATAAAATACAACCTTTCTTACTAAGAGACCAAATGTTTTAACCGCTTGTATAATATAAGGGGCTAAAATACATGTTTAGCCCTTTTAAAGTTTAGGGTTTTAAAAAAACCTTTAAAAAATGTCCAATTCTAGCCTTTTTAAAATTTTAGGTTTTTTAAAAATAAGGATCCATCAGTTTTTTGTGTTAACGGATAAGGTGGCTAACATCTGTGCCACCTCATCAGTGACACATGTTATATGATATGGCCAGAATTAGTTAAATAGTGTTTTTAATAATTAATTAAGTTATTGGTTGAGTTAAATAATAATTAAGGTAATTAAATAATCTATTCAAAACGTGTACTTTGAAAAATTGAGTGCAAGTTCTTTCGTCTTCTTTTCACTTTCACTGTTTTTACAACTCTCCTACTTCTCTTGTCTTCTCTTTAGTTTCACTGTCGTGCAAGTTCCAAAATTGTGTGGCTGTACAAGGTCGTGTGGGACATCAACAACCAAAAGAAAGTGTGGGCCAGTGTTTTGAGTGTCCAGGTACATCTTTTAACTGCTTTGCGTTTGAACCTTAGTCTTTTTAAATTTGTTGGGGTGTGAAATAAGGACCACATGTTGCTTGTCTTTTATGGGTATATTACATTTCCCTCATTAAATAAGCATATTGTAATGTACATTGTGTTAGTGTTTGTGTGCATTGTACATAGGATTTCAGGTTCCATTTACTGTTTTACTTGTTTTATTTGGTTTAGGTATAAGTTTTACACTTGTCATACACCATAAAGGGAAATTTGAAGAGGGTCCACTAGTTGTGTACATCGATAAGGATATACATGTCATTCACAATATTGACTTGGATAAATAGTTTTATTTTGAGGCACTGTCACTGGTCCAAGACCTTGGGTATAAAGGGGATTTAAAATTGTTGTGAAAGATAGTAGGAGAGTTTGAGTACAAGAGTCTCACATAGGACTCACATGCATAAGAGATGAGTGAGTATGCAATTTGATGGTACAAAGTTAGACTTAGAAGAGGGGTTGAATAAGTCTTAAACTCTTTTTTGAAAACGTATAGACCGCTTAAACAAAAAAAAATAGTTCAATAGATCTGAGAAAGGAATAGAGAATCACACAGCGGAAATATCCTGGTTCACTTCCAACACAGAAGCTACGTCTAGTCCCTTCAGACCGAACAGTTTTCACTTTTGTAAAACACCTTTACAATACTGCACCAGCCTAGTGCAACAAGTATTCTTGACTCCAGCCACTTCTGGCTTAAAAACTCAAGTATTGTTTCAAAGAGCAATCCTGGCTACAGACCCAAGTATTCTTTTCAAAGACTCTTCAGGCCATAAGTGTTTCCCAACACTAACAGACTCTGATAAACACACCAGATCTTATAGAAAGAGTAATAAAGAGTTTTTGATGTTACAATAAATAACTCAGCATACAAAGATATGAAATGATTACACAGGTACACTGAGCTACAAACTACTATAAGTCAAGGTCTGCTGGAAGCAGAACTACAAATAAGACTTAAATAGTGAAAATATAAGAACTTAGAAACTTAAAGAAAAATCTTTCAGACTTCGGTTTCTTGAGAGAAAACAGAGAGTGTTTAAGAATAAGAACGTGTAACACCCCCTTATATACACGAGACATATATCTATTCTTCTTGCTCTTTTTTTTAAGAAAGATATACATATTTATCACTTCTTATCTCATGTATACAAGGACATATATACATCTGATTTTCTTTGAATTTTGAAAGTAAAAAGTTTCAAATTATTTATAATGATAAAATGAACTTTTAGAAAATCATAAGTGATCAAAGATTTCAGTATCATATCCAAAGAATAAGGTTTATTAAAGTTTAACCTTTGCATTGATTTACAATCATCCAACTTAATATTGTATTAAGGTAAACTAAAACTAAAAATTTAATACCTCTAGTTTGACTGTAACCAATTATTTCCTTATCTTCAAACCATGTGATTTTGAATCCTATTCTTGTCACATCTCTTCTCCTATCTGATTGAGGATGAGACCAATTTACCCTCTTGTAATTTCATCCTTTCATCTTGAACTGCTAGCTATATATCATATAACATATATTTTGGACACAAAATTCAAACAAGAAGGAGTGAGAAACAGAATATAATACTTTACAGATAAGACGTAAGCATAAGGGTTTTCATAACATAACAATTATATTTTCATTCACAACCACCCACATAGAATGTCACAATCATATGAATGTCATGCAATGTTTTTAATACTATCATCTCATTCATTCTATGCATGTGGGCCCTTAAAGCTTTAGTTTGCACTGGGCCAACCAGGAGTTTACACTGTTCCATAAATTCTGGATAATAATAACATAAATGCCTTCATGGCATATGAACAGCTCAACTGGCATGGAAATACTTAGAGACTAGTCAGACTGAGAAAGTTTTTATTGTGAAAGTACCCGACACTAGGGAGCGACCCCAGGTCACCTGAAGCACCCTTTCACACCCTTTCATCCCAAGGCTCGCAATTAAGCCTCCTCTAATGTATCCTCGGTTTCTATAATCCGTCCCCAGACAATATCACATCTCATTTCTCTTTAATGATTCATGATGCATGAACTACTCGCATATTTAGTTGGTTAAGACTTTTAGAAACTCAATTATTAAATACCATAAAGGTTCACTACATTCCCATAAGTTCTTCTTTAAACTTCTGTTATACTGAAATAATTTAGTACAGTCTTCAAATTCAGATCTTACCAAAATTGAGTTTCCAAGCCTTAAATATCTCAAAACCTTCTCTTAAAAATCTTCACATATTTACATAATCTTTCTCAATTTGAATCTTAACTAGATTGAGTTTTAGAAATCTCGACAAAATATTCTTTAGTTATTTCGTTGGGGAAAACCAAAATAATTTACTTTAAACTTCTAATTTCTAAAGAAAATAATTTAAAATCATTAACTAAGAATACTTAAAACTATAAAAATTTTCTTTAATTCAAAAATTAATTATCTCAACCTCTGATTTTCATAAAATAGCTTCTTTCTAATACTAGATTTTATTATTGAAATTAAAAATAAAGTTAGTGAAAATTATTTCTAAGAAGAAATAAAAGACTAAAATAATTATAAAATACTTTCTCTTGGAATAAAAATTTAAAGAGTAAGGTCTTACTGAGTTTTAACTTTCCGTCATGCTTGCTATATGCTCAAACTTCATATCACAAGGTCATCAATCATTCATCAACCACAATCAAGTATAGTAATCTCATCAATCACAATCAAATATCACCAATCATAATTGCATATTATTAATCACAGTTTAATACAATATCATTAATCGAAATCAAATACAATTAATTATAATCAAGTCAAATCAACTAAATATTGCTCATAAATATAATTCAAATTTTAATGGTTATTTAAATTAGTAGATTTGATTTTGAGTCCTTATAGTTCATTCCTCGCACAGGTCTATATAAGTCCATATATATAATCCAGTCTTCGCATAGGTATAGTTCAGTCTAGACAGTTCATAATAGTCCAAGTCCTTGCATAGGTTTAGTTCGATCCATATAGGATATAAAAATCCAAGTCCTTGCATAGGTTTAGTCCAGTCCGTATAAGTTATAATAATTCAGATCCATGTATAGATATTTCAGAACAAGTTACACAATATATTAAATTTATTATAAATTTTAAGTTGAGAAGTTATTACTTTAAAATAATAATATTATTAAATTTAAAAGGAGTAGGGGACTCCTCCCTTTATTCTTATGTCTTTCATATTATATTCTTATCTCACTCCCTCTTACCTCTTGTATACCGATTCGTTATTGAAAATCCGTCCGTGCCTCATTTCCGAGTTCTAAAACATACCAATTTCATTTTAATATAATTATAAGATGAAAATTAAGATTACTACTTAAAATAAAAATGGTAAATTTTGAATAGTGAATAGTGAATAGTAACAGTGAATAGTAACAATAAATAGTAAAACGTGAATAGTAACGGTAAATAGTAAATCGTGAATAGTAACGGTAAATAGTAAAATATGAATAGTAAAGGTAAATAGTAACAGTAAAGGTAAATAGTAATAGTAAATAGTAATTTACTATTTGAATAGTAATTTACTATTGAAATAGTGTTACTATGCAGAATAGTAACTTAAAATAATATTATTTCCAGTATAATAATAAATTTCTAAAAACGATATAAAAATAATCCTAAAAAATATAAAAGAGATGTATTCGTACCTTAGAATTTTAGCAGAACCTTCTTCTAAAAAATTTATTTCTCTCTTTTACTTCCACCACTATCTCACTAACACTACTATATTAAGAAAACTTAATCTGAAATTATGAATTCTAAAGAAGAATTCCTTCGGTATTTATAGGAAAAAAATTTACTATGCATTCCATTATTTTAATATAAAAGTACTATGCATTTTTTGAAATTTAAAACCTGGTTACTGTGCAACTTTTGAAAATTTCATACATGCACAGTGTTTTACATAGTAAATGTCGACAGAATTATTAAGCCAAATAGTAACCTTTCACTCGGTATATTTTAAATATTCAAAATTAATCCTTTTTGAAATTTAGCGATATTATATCGGTTCTCACTAATTTTATGATAAGTAATATAAAGTTTAAATTTTAAAAATCTAAAATTTTCTGTTAATAAAAATTTATTAGTACGTTTTTAATTTTTTTACGATTGGTAAAAATCAAGATTTTACTCAAACCGATAATTTTTAGATAAGTCTACTTGAAATAGATTTTAGAAAATTCTCTTATAATTTAACTTTACATTCTTGTAAATATTTTTAATTTTAAGCAGCTTTATATGAATTTAAAATTATTTAAAATATATTATTTTATTAAAATAATTTAAAATTTTCAAAAAATTCCAGAAGATCATAAATATTATGTAGATCAAAAAGTTCAAAAGAACCATAGTCTAATTCCTTCAAAATTTTATTTTAAAATTCTAATAAGAGTTAAATCTTAAATATATAAAAACATAAATATAAGAACATAAAATAAAAATGATGAATAGTAAAGATATTAAAAATTCTTAATATAATTTTCTTAATTAGTAAATACTAATTAAGTCATTTTAAAATTCTCATTCAGAAATATTTTTATTTTTTTTTTATTATTTAAAAAACAAATAATTAAATATAAATACCAAAATAAAAAAAATGATAATAATAAACTAACTTATAGTAAGTATTTCTCAAGAAAGATATATTAATATCTATTTCCTATTTGTGATGAAAATGAGATGTTACAGAACGAGCAGCAAGACACTTTTGAATTCGAAAGCTTCTTGTATTTATAGTCCTTCCTGAAAAATAGTCGTTGATTCAGCTTGAAGGATATTGGTCTGTTTAAGGAATATGCTATCAGCGAGTGCAGAGACATGCTTCAGAGAAGTTTCCTTAACTAGATTGCTTTGAAATCTTTAACAAAAGATCCCTTTTGCTTATGCACTTTGAGAAAGCAAGTACACTTTATAGCAGTTGACCTTAGGCTATCCGTTCTGAACAGGTTCAGCTTTTCCAACACCTTGAGATGTGCAAGGCAGTTTTCTTGATATATGCGAGTGTGCCTTTTAACTTTTCCATTAATTACCATTTTGATGATAGCTTTAGGGATGACATGATAAAGTACATGTAGCTTCTTATTTGGCAAGGAAAGATCCTTTTTAAATACTTAAAAAGTAAGAGAGCTTCTCGTGGTCTGTAGCTTTAGACTAACTTGATGTAGTGAAGCTTTAAGTGAGTACAGACTTCTTCATTTCAGGAGTGATTTGAATTTTACGGACTCCCCTTATTCTTTGCAAATAGAGTTCTACAGACTCCTTGTCACATTTGAACAAACTTGTTAAACAAACAAACATTATAGACTTCATTTTGACTGAGAGTCTTGATGTGTATTATTAATAAATCACCAAGGGTTCAGACTACCCAATTGTGAGTTCAGACTTGATTCTAACACAATTAATAACAATTGTAAGGTGGATATATATGTTGAGCATTGTGTGCATGAGGTTGAGGTGATTGTTGTTGTGGCCGGGGCAGAAAATGTAGTGGCCCAAGAATCAGTTGCACAAGAGTCAATGATCCAAGAAGGTATAACCCAAACCCAACAACCCAATAGAAGTGGAAGAACAAAATCTAGGCCTACTCACAGGCCATACGTGAGTCCCAAAAAATTAGTAACTACGAAAAATTTTACAAAAGTAAGTTGCAGATGTTTTGGAGTTTGGCAAGTGAGGTGGCCAACTGATAGGCCAAGAAAGGTTAGTAATGAGGTTCCTAAGGTTCATGAGGTTCCTCAGGTTGCTAAGGTTTCTAAGGTTCCTAATGGGAATATATTTGAAGGTGTAGGGAATGTTTCTCCTAAAAGCTTTGTGTGTAGTTTAAACACTAAATGGGCTAAGATTCCAGAGGTAGGTGATGTGCCTAATCCTGAGTCAAGTCCTGAAGTTAAAGCAAGTATAAGGGTTAATACAGAATCTTCAGAACAAGAAAATTTTGGAACTAAAACACTAGAGACGAAGTTGAATGCATGACATATTTTAGAAATGAAGATCTATATGGTCTTGGGGTTGATAGTTATGAAGGCATAGATGACAAGTATGACACGAATAAGATGCAGATTGATGTGGAATCAGATGAGGATTATAGAGGTCCACCTGAGGCATTTGATGAAGAAAGAATAAAGGAGAATTATCAATTAAGAGTTGGTATGGAGTTTTAGTCTATGGCTCAATTTAGGCAGACCATAAAGGAATAGTATAATATATACAAAAAGGGGCAGGGGAAGCTTGTAAAAAATAAGCCTGAAAGGTGTCGTATGAGGTGTACTCATAAAGACTGTAGGTAGAAGGCATTTGGGAGTAAGGTTGGCTGAACAAATGTGATAATGGTGAAGAATTTTGGACTTGAACATAGTTGTCCATGAGTGTTTGATAACAAAAACCAGAATGCAAAATGGGTGGGGAAACTGATTTTGAAGCACTTAAGGGTAAGTCCCAAAATAATAATTAAGGAGATCATTAAACTTTTCAGAGTACATGTAGTGCAATTATCTAAGTGGAATACCTTCAATGGGAGGAGAATTACAGGGAGATTTTAGAGGGTGAGGCTACTAAGTAGTACAGTCTGTTACGAAGTTACAATTCTGAGTTGAAATAAGTGTCAAATGGGACTGCATGCAAGTTACAATCGAAAAACCGTGATGGAGGTCTTCAACCACGATTTGGTTCATTTTACATGTGTCGTGATGCTTGCAAGGAGGGTTTCTTGAATTGGTGTAGACCCTTTATTGGTGTAGATGGGTGCCATTTGAAGAATAAGTGTGAAGGTTAACTTTTAACCACAATTGGAAGGAATTTCAATGACCAATTCCCATTGGCAATGACAGTGGTAGAGGTTGAAAACAAACAAAGTTGGAAATGATTTTTGAGCCTATTGTTTGAGGATATTCGTGATATAAGAAGCCAAAAGTATGTGTCATTTTTGACCAGCAGAAGGTATTATCTTAAAATTCTCCCTATGTATGTATGTGTTTAGGCTTTAGCATGATATTTACTGGGATTTTTTTTATTACAGGGTCTATTAGAGGTTTTTAAGGAGCTTTTAGAAGGTGTGGAGCATAGGTATTGTGTTAGACATTAATACACAAATTTGAAGAAGAAATATGGTTAAGGAGCTTTACTCAAACAGATCATGTTGGGTGCAAGCAAGGCAACGTATGTCAAGGTTGGGAGGCTAAGATGCAACAAATCAAGGAGTTAAATGATAAGGCCTATAAGTGACTAATGACAATTCTAAAGAAGACTTAGTGTAAGCATGATTTTCCTACTACCCTAAATTTGATGTTGTTATAAACAACAATTGTGAAACTTTCAATTTAGTGATATTGTCATTTAGAGATAAGCCAATAATTACAATGCTAGAATGGGTTAGATAGTATTTGTTAGGTAGGTTTGCCAAGCTGAGATCCAAGGTATGGACACTAGAAGAGGATATTATGCCATGAACCTAGAAAGGTTGTTGATAGAGGAAGAGCTTAGTACGAATTGGGTTCCAGTTTGGGCAGGAGATAGTCTGTTTGAGTTGAGACATACCCAGGCTAATGATAAGTTTTGATGGTTCAGAGCCAGATTTAGAAAGGGGAGTTGAATAAGTCTTAACTCTTTTTCACACAAACTAATAAATGATCTTGAAACATGTTTCATATTTTTGAATGAGCAGACTTTGGAGAGTGAAGGGAAAAGAGAAGATAACACAACAGATTTATACTGGTTCAGTTCTAAAGCAGAAGCTACATCTAGTACCTTCAAATTTAAAGGACTTTCATTATGCAAAAACACCTTTTACACAACAAGTACAACTCATGCTTTAAGTATTATTGACTTCAGCCACTTCTGGCCTAGTCCCAAGTATTCTTTCAAAAGCCTCTTCAGATTAAAAAGTGTTTCCCATTTAATCTAAAGGCTAGTGAACACACCAGACTTTTTACGCAGAGAATGAGTGATAAAAGAGGGTTGTGTTACATAGATAACTTGAGTGTATAAAGAGATTGTAGATTGAAGTAGGGAGTACGCTAAGTTATAATAAGCAAGAAGCCAAGGTCTGCTAAGGGTAGAACAACAAAAGAGGCTTTTGCTTATAAGACAAGAACGAAGAAAAACTTAGGAGTTTGCGAGCTAGCACTTTTGATTTTTGTCCATGTTCTTGGAATCCCACTCTTTAAATTTTTTGATCTTCTCATATTAATAGTGCTGTTGAGATAGTCGTTGATCAGCCATTGGAGAAGACATAGTCGTTGATCATTTTTGACTTTGAAGGAGTACACAATGGAGGGTCTGAATCAAGCGTGCTTCATAGCTTATACCAAAATGGTGATCTTTGATAATCCCATATCAAAAGATAACAATTTGCTTAGCTATTTCAAGCTAAAGCGTATATCATTGTAGAGGTTGACTTTAGGCTTTTGTTCTGCCACAGTTTTAGCTTTTTCTGATGCTTTGAGATGTGCGAGGCATCTTCCTGGGTTACCGCGCATGAGATTCTCATCTTTTTGTCTCTTTCCTTTTTTATGATAGGTACAGGTTTGAGACAAACACACTATGTTAGCACTTTCATGGAAAGAGAGAATTGCTTTTCAGAGAACGTTCTTTAAAAGGATGATTCTCCAAGGTCTGGTTGTGCGTTTAGACTTTTCTTCTCAGTTCTTTATGAACTTCTCAGACTTATCTTTGAAATAAGTTTTGTTTGATGGACACCCCATATTTCTTTCAACTGATGCACTTTAGACTTTTCCTGAAACACTTGCTAAACCATGTTAGTAAACACGCAGGCAGACTTTATTTAACGAAAAGTTTTGATGGGTGTTATTAACAAATCTTAGAGGTTCAGACTTTTTAGTCTTTCATTCAAACTTAGATCTAACAAGTTTGTAGTTGATCTGGGAAAAAAGCGGTGTAGCTGTAACTGGTGGGAATTAAATGACATTCCTTGTAGGCATGCCATCTCTACTATGAAATTTAGGGGTGACAACCCAGAAAGCTTTGTGTCACCATAGTACTTTAGAAGTACTTATGCCGAATGTTATGCTGGAATAATCCAAGCACTAAATGGACAAGCTATATGGCCAATTGTTGATGCACCAAAGGTCCTCCTATATGAAGAGGACAACCCACCACGATGTAAAAGATTTACAGGTCAATACCATTGCACAAACTGTGATGCAACTGGTCATAATAGAACAAAATGTCCAAACCCCCTATTACAAAGGTAATTTAAGTTCACACATGAAATATTTATAGATACAACCTTACTATAGAATAATATGTCCAAATCCCCCTAACAACTATGTCCATTTATTTGTCAGAATACAGGGAATATGAAGGCCACAGATGATGCTCATCACCTAGCAGGACCTAATGCACCATCACAACTTGATATACCTGCTCAATCTAATGCACCTGCAGACCAAGAAGTCGTCACAACAACAACATCAGGGAGGGGTAGACTAAGAGGAAGAGGAAAAGGTCAGGGGAGAGGAAGAGGAAGAGGTATGTGACAGTTGAAGTCCCTATCCAACCAAAGACCGTAATTGTGCCTTATGACTTCCCAGGCACTCAGCAAAGTGTCAACAACAATTGAATAATTTTCTATTTTATTCTACTGAAAATACAAAAGTTATGTATTTCTATGGAACCTGACCAAAAGGTTCTTCTATTGTGTGAATATAAGATGTTAATTTACTTTCATTTTGAGGTGACATAATAGTTTAATTTTAAGGTTTCATTTAATTTCAGATTCAACTCAATTTAATTTCAGTCAAAAGATACATTGTGAAATTAGAACCACAACCATAACGAACTCACCAAACCATAACATTGTTAATTCTATTAGAATAATTATTGATTACAAACTAGACCCACAACCAATACAGACTCCTAACAACTACTCTAACCATAAGAAACACTATATTCAACAAAGGCTAAACCTTAAACCTACAACAAGGGCTAAACCTTAAACCCTTATTATTATAAGGTTTCCCCTAAACCTATTTAATATAAGGTCTTCTTACAAAATAAAAAAACACAAAGGAAAAATCTCAAAACCCAACCCCCGGCCCCCATTAACCCATTTCTCCTTAATGGTTGGTTGTTACATAAAACATCATGGTCAACGTAATGGCCCAGGAAACAATGGTAACCATAACCAACACTAAAGATTTGTTCTTCTTAGCCACCAACTTAGTTTAAAGTTTTGTATTCTTCGTCTATTTGTGTAGTGGTTCAGAGGTTGAAAAATACATTCACAATTGGGATTAAAATCTTATAAGTCTCTAATGGTCCCATTATCATTAATTAGGGTTTCTTAATTTGGGGAAGAAAACACCTTTACACATGTTGTGCCATCTTAAAAGAGGTCCCATTAATTAATATCATATGACATGTGTCACTGATGAAATAGCATAGACGTTAACCGCCTCATCAGTTAACACTAAAAACTAATGGCTCCTTACTTTTGAAAAACATAAAATTTTAAAAGGGTTAAAATTGAACATTTTAAGGGTTTTTTTTTCTAAACCCAAAATTTTAAAAGGGTTGAGTATGTATTTTAACTATATATATTTTATTTTGGGTAAGGAAATTTATAACTTCAAGAAAGTCACATAGAGATAAAAGTTAAAAGGGCATGTGTATCTATATAAGTGACGTTAAACTCAGTTGGGCCCGACCGGTCGGACTGGTAACCAGAAGCCCATCTAAGTCGATTCATATATCGAATCAAATTTTAAAAAAAAAGCGTTCACAACAACTCCTCCGTTTTCTTTAACTTCACTAACATTGTTTGTTGACATGCCTGGACACATATCCCAATCTTGTTAGCACACATGTCAAATTTTGATGGCTAATGATTAAACTTGAAATTAAAAGAATTGGCACTTGGTAGGAGTTAAACTTAAGACCTTGATCCAAAACATGTCCACTATTACTAAGTTACATATCATATTCATGATATAATTAGTAATAACTATATATAAAGGTTACCTTTCAATATCTTTTAAAAGTATATTTAATTATATTATCATTAATAATATATTTAAAAACATATTTAACAATTATGTATTTAATAATATATTATTAAATGGATTTTTAAATATTTTATTAATAATTATTAAATTAAATATAAATTTAATAATTCTTTTAAAATATAATTAAATTTATTTTATATATTATTATTGAATATATTGTTAAATATTTTATTAATAACAATATAAGTAAATATACTTTTAAATATTTTTAATAATATAAATAAATAATTTTTAAAATATATAATTATATTATAACATTTATTATTTAAATAACATTTTTAAAAGAAGATTTGATCAATATATTATTAAAAATATTTAAAATTTTATATAGTTATATTATTAAAGGATAGATATTACAAATTATACTATGAAAATGACATCTAGCCTAGTGGTAGCAGACTTGATATTTTAAATCAAAGTCCTGCATTCAACTCCTAGTCAATCAAAATCTGATACGTGTCCTAAATTTTGATAGTGACATGTATACTAACAACCCCAAACGGTGCTAGTGAAGTTCTAACGGAAGGACTTTAATGATTAATAATACAAATAACACTTCATATTATTTTCAAAAGTTTAACTTATAGTAAATAAATACCATTTTGCTTATCTAGTTTCAACAGTTCAACCGTTGATCCAATGATTTAACCATTGACTTATTAACCTAGGACTACGACCGGTTAGTAACTGGTCTGATTTTAATAATATTGATCTATATATATTAAGCTCGTCCTGTGCGCCTTCCAACTTTAAGTGCCAATTCGGTATCAATTTTGAGAGAGATGTCAAGTGCTTTCACAGAATGTGTCAACGAACCACTGCACAAAATCCAAGTTAATGTGGTAATATTTTCAACAAATAATTGTTTGCCAGTTTCTTAAACCACTGTAAACATGATTCAAAAAACAAAAATAGAAAAGGATTCATGCCTTTTGTGCAGAAGATTACACTTTAGAAGCATAGGATATTTATTGACGCATGTGCTAACTTCATCATATATATGCGAGCCATTTTCCATTTATTATTTATAGTAAATGTTGATTTAGTATAGTCCTAGAATATAACAGTTCGGAATACATAAGAAAACTGGAAATTTTGTTTGGACAAATCTCAGCTCTAGTTCCATATATGAAGTATGAACTGAGATGCCCCGATCCAAAACCCAAGTGATCATAAATCCTAAAATTTCTATTATTATCTGATAGACAATTATAATCCTACTCTGGTACAGATATCGTGAACTTTTTGAACTGAAACATGATGACCTGAGACACGAGGTCGAAGATAAAGAATCTCTCTACAAGGGAGTGTTTGATACATGGATATTTTGTTGAACCCTTCTAAAAAAATTATATGGATCTTTCAAATTCTAATCACTCTCTATGTTGGTAACTTTAATGATGATTCAATATGCAAGAAAAGTTTAAATAAGTTTATATCTAGGACATAGGACATAATTGGATTCTCATCTTGGTTTCCCAAAAATATTTTATAAAACAATTACACCAAATGTGGGAAAAGAAGATTCACGGGTTATAATTCTTGAAAATCAAAAAAAGATCACTACCAAAGCCCCTAAGGTATTTTCAAGCCTTACATCTATCAGTCCCCAATTACTTTCATAACGATAAACGCAATTCACATGCAAAATCAGGAATTTAACAAAACAGCAGAAATGGAAAGAAAATGTATTATGATACTAGATACTGATGACATGTTATGAAGAAAATACCACACTGAAAAGTTTACCTAGAAATGTAGGTTACGCCACTTTGCCCGATTTTATGTACCGTATCAAGGGTGACATTGCCCGATGCCTGACATCACAAAAATGACACTAGATATTAGTGTCTAAAGTCATCTTCATCCAAAATTGAGATACCCACATAATATCAGAGATTTTGATATTAAGCTGCCCAACATAAATAATAATGATCACACACATCAATGTAAGAAAAGCAAGGTAACACAGAAAGGGTGTATGACTTAGCAGGCTGACGACAGCCAAAACCATTATGCCACTATTTTTTACTGCATGCTTCATGCTTGTTTACAAAAATAGTAAACACATTGCTGAACAGATTTCCATCAAGCAGACATGCTAGTTTCTCAACACAAAAACAGAAACAGAACAAATTATAAATAAAAAATTTAAAATCAGTGACAATAGCAATGTTATGCAGCATTGTAAAGATTAAACCAAGTGAAGTTAGTCCTGAATACCTCAGTCTCAAATCTCCCATTGACCAACTGCACAGCTTCTCTCAGCATAGAGATGTCCACATCCCCATTTGGTAGAGGTAAAACCATATTATCCAACATTATTCGAGTCAAAGATGTTTTTGTTTGGGATGAATAATGCAATACTTCTTCCACTTCCTCAAGAGTCCTGGTTTCGATCTGGAAAAAATACAATCCTTGAATCATAAATGAGACCCTTGTTAAGTTATATCAGCAGTTACACCAAACCATCACATCAAGGACAAGGTGACTTCTAAAATGGGAGTATTGTTACACCCGGTACAGCTACTAGGGTATCAAGGACAAGAATTTAAGTTGTAACAGCCTGCACAGGTGGCAGGTAGAAAAGGAAAACAATAGTTGCAAGGGAGGCAGAATCAGGCAATCATTAAATAAGGAATTAGGCGTTTAGGGAAAGGAGGAAGCAGACCCTTAAAAAATCTCCAGCAGTTTCTTTGTTTTCTGTTTTTCACTGTAATCAAGGGAGATTTTCCTTGTTTCAAGGAAATATACTCCACTTATTACTTATCTGTAAAATATATTCTTATCATTGCATCAATACATCATTTGTTACACAAATGTTTATTATACAGCAAAGTTGACAAGATATCATTTTAAGACTTTAAAAATCGCAGTAACAGTTAATTCAGTCAGAACTTAGCAAACATCACAAGTTTCTGAAATTTCAAAGTCAGCAAAAGACCAATAAGATTTCAAAAATGAAAAAGGAAAAGAAATGTGTAAAAACAAAGAGGTCACTACCTCAACCTCCATTTGAAGATTGTTTTTCTTAAGATACAGATCAACAGCTCTAAGAGCATTTGTAACACCTCCAGCTGCTGATATATGATTATCTTTTATCATCACCATATCAAACAAACCCACTCTATGATTTCGACCACCACCAATTAATACCTATAGAAACAAGTTATACGAGTTAATTGAGCAAATTTTACATGAAAAAACATAATTATTAATTATAGCAAGGAAGTGATCCAAATGACCAGACCGCCCACTTATCCACTAAACGCAAGCCTGGAGCAGTTTTTCTAGTCTCCAATATATACGCAGGGCAGGCTGCATTTGCCATTTCCTGCAGGAAAATGTAAATTCTGTAAAGCAGTCAAGAAGCATAAGATAATAAATGATAGTTTCACCAATTATTGTGCCTAGTGAGATAAAACACATTACCATCTTTTACATTCAGTCTCTGTATATGAATTCTTAATATAAATTATCTCTCATTTGTGATTGTGATAATAATTTGTGCTTTAGGTGTACAAAAAACAATTGTAAAAAACAAGTTTGAGATGTTCACAATTTGTTCTTTAGCATCAACAGTTTGTGAGATCGTTAAGCCCGATGACTGCAACCCTTGAGTACATATGAGTAAACGGTAGATAAAGAATCTGTTATTAAAGGTCCGTGACAACCTTGTCAACATGGTAAGGAGTGTGGGAAGACAGGAGTGAGAACAGATGAGATTATCAAAGGGAACTATGGGAGTGGAAAGTAGGTAGGAAAATTGTGCAAAGGGAGGTTTTGAGTGGGATTGTCCATTCCTCAGGCTGGAATTCTCTTTGGGAATTTCTTTATTCTATGTTTTCTTTACATTTCATGGTTTGTCTATATTCCAAATATTAGAAACAGACAACTAAGCCTAACTTACATCCAAAAGCTAGCTCAAGGGGAAAAGATTGTCAAAGTATATGATAAGTATTATGACCATATTCTTAACCTACATGGGACATAAACACACGACCTTCACACTCGGTACTAAACATCTGTAGACAGGTCGACATTAAGACTGTATAGACATCAATACCATATTAGAAATAGTCTAGGTATAACTTACTCTCAGGAGCTAGCTCAAAAGACAGAGAAGGAATAACCAAGTCCACAAGAAGTCTTCTAGCACTTATCTAGCCAACTTGAGACATCTTGACACCAAGAAATTCAGAATTCCCTTCTGATGTGAAAAACACTATGTCTAGTTTATTAAAATAAATTTTTATTAGAAAATATCGGAGACCACATCTCATTAGAGATTTTCTTCAACTGTAAGCTCTAATTGATTGTGCTTGTCAAATTTGGAATGAAAACTCAATAGACCAGCAATGCTATTATGGCGATGAATAGTGGATAGCAATAGAAGAGCACAAACCAAGCTTAGGGTCAATGAGAATACAAAGAAAACGGAAAATATAGTACACACAAAAGAAAGTTGAAATGGCACTTTTAGAGAAGATTAGCCTAAAATAAACTGGTCATGCAAGAGAAAGAATTAAAAAGATCTTGCTCTAAATGCTTTTATTGAGAATTTGATTTTTTATGTATATCTTAAAATGTTTAATGGCTTGGATTGATGCATGTCCATGTAGTTGAACCTGCCAAGTGGGATAACATTTGATTGTTGTTGTAAGTTGCAGAGTTTTGCATAAAACTTTGCTTTGGATATGTTAGAAGTCCCACATCACCTACCTCATAATAGGTGACATGGTTTAAATATTTGTTAGGCTACTCCTCTCACTGCCAATTGATTTTGAGATGGAACCTCAAGTTGGTATCAGAGCCAAAGTCTAACTTCTCTCCGCTTGTTATGAGCCAAAAGTTTCCTGGTCCGGTAAGCTTTATTGGAGGGGGCGTGCTGGAAATCTCATATCGCTTACCTCAAAATATGTAGCATGATTTACAACACACGTTAGGCTACTCCTCCCATTGCTAAGGATACATAAGAAGCCTACAAAGTATGACACCATCTTAGACCACAGTTCTCAAATAGAGAACTGGCCACAGTATTACAAAGCTCATAACACCAACCATAATGAATATTTTAAAAATATTTGTAATACCATTCAAAATATTTGTAAAACAGATGATAGAATTTTCAAGTAATTATTCTTCTGTGTGAATTCTCCCTAGCTAAGAACAAGTCTACAACTATGAGGTGAAAGGCTTGATTTGAATTTAATAGTTCTGGACTATTTAAAGTCAGTTGTAGTCACTAGTCACCCAAGTGTCACACTATACACGTAGCATAGTGCAAGAACCTATAGCTGTAGCCATAGCATGATATTATTAACATCTATGCTCTGTAGACAGAATAGCTACAAATCTAAGTAAATCATCTTTTGGATATAATGTTGGTTAGCTAAGTTTAATAAGATTTTCATGGCTAACTATCAGGTACTTGCAATATATATGAGAGAAAATTTAACAAACGAAAAAGATTTAAGAGTAAAAAAAGATTACCTTAGTTAAAGTTGCAATGCCACTCATCCTTTGCATAAAGTTTAGTACCACCCTTTCAGCTACAACTATGTTGTGTGCCCGTCCTGCCCACAAGTTACTGAGGATTAACATAAGCTATTCATGAAACCAATTACAGATTAACAATTTACTTTATTCCATTTGCTTTTGTAATTATGCTTTCCTTATAATTATCTTACCAAAAACTTTTCCAAATTGTAGCCCTTTATGAACAAAATCTCCATCGTTTTTAGACCACTCCACCTGATATTTGAAAGTAGTGCTACAATGATCAACCAACTAACCAAGTATCAACCATACATATAATAATAAGACATCTGCTTGTTGCTTTCATACCTTTAAAGAAGGATCAACCTCATGAAATATCATCTCTGCAAGAGCTATTCCAGCAATGATTCCATCCTCCTTTGCCAAAAAATAAGCTTCCACTTCCATGTCAACCGGAATGGTGGCCAGGCATGTTACATCACCTACAATTGGAACAATTATGATATCTAATGCAATGAATCATTATTACTACCAAATAACAGATGATGTATTGGTATTATTCGTCGGCATGAGCTCATCACTATAGAAATATTTAGGTTGGTATATAATAAAGAATGAAGATAACAATTCAAGTGTGTTTATGCTAATTGAATTAAGACATGGTGCAAGCAACTTAGAAAAAAAGTCCAGACATAAACCTCGATCCCCAGCATCTTCTGCAAGGGCCAGCTTTATAATTCCCTTCAAATCATAAGTTGGGTGCACCGGAGGCTTTATTGCAAAGGACTCGTATGAAATCCTAGAGTCTGTGAGTTCAGTTGTAGACATTGTAACAACCCTCCTGTAGTTGTACAGATTTCAAAAACAAATCAATCAAAAGATTCATGAGGCAGCTATCAGGTGACACAGAAATATGAGAGTCATAATGTGGTCTAGTGGTAAAAGAAACGGAATGGAAGGAGAAGGTCGTGGGTTTGGCTCTCTCTGCTAACAAAAAAAACTAACAAATTAACTATTAACTTTGGCTTATTAAAAAAAAAGTGACAGAAATATTACCGACCTATGACCAACGAATAGATGGTTTAGTGAGTTTCCAAGCATGTAATCAAATACACATATATGATGTAACTAATTATTTGAATAAGATTGTCAGGACTCATACACAAACAAATAACAATTAATTCATACTTAAACCCTGCATATATGTTGCATTATACAAACAACAAAAAAAAAGTATTCTCAAGCGTGTTCGATATTGTTAGTATATAGATAGTATGAGAGCCTTAGTTGCTCGGCAGTGTACTAAGCAAGCTTCATGCTTGCAGCTGAGTCTGCACTCTGTTAGGAGGGGGCCCACTCAGTTAGCAATCTCTCTATATATAAGTCTGTCAATGTAAAGATCAATTGAGATAATAACAATTCAGTTCATTCATTCAATACAATGAGCACTTCTCTCCCTAATTCTCTCTCTCTCTCTCTCTCTCTCTCTCTCTCTCTCTCATACACGGTTTCTGAGTCATGTATATCACCAAATAACATTAGCAAGAAAAATGACTAATTATAATCTGAAAGTGTGCTCGTTTACCATTACATTTCACTAAACCCAACATCAGAAACATAATTAAAATTTCTTGTTCTACAATACAGAGTGTATAGCATAGAACAAAAATTAGATGAATGAAACAATTGAATAAACATAACATTTTGATTAATAATTTGAGAATTGTGAAGCAGTTGAAGTATTTTACCTGACTCTTGAATTTGATTGCCTGTTGCTTTTAAGTGAGAAACTGTAAGATGAAATCAAAGATAGTTCTCATTAACCACTGAAAAATGAAACAAAATGAGAAGCTGTGTTTTTTTTGGATTCGTGTTAACTTCTTTAACTAGTTATCAGTGATATAAGAGAGAAGAATAAAGACCTAAATGCGGGTGGAAACAGTGTTCTTTGTTCTGGGATGTGTCTAAAAGATGCTAACAAGTAACCTTGGCTGAAGCTTATAGCCATATTCAAACACAATTTCAAACTTCAATTTCAGAATTTGTGAGACTCCAATTCCAAGCTCTCTTAATTTTACTGTTTGGGGGAGAGGACTTAACAGAGACCTGTAGAATCACATTATTAGTGGGAGAAGGATATGCAATGCAGGTAAGTTGAAATTCAATTTGTTGAATGGCTGTGTAAAATTTATGACTGGAATTTGGATATTGAAGTTACCTAATGAGTAAGTGAACAAAATATCTTCCAAATTGTAATATAAATTATATTTTTTTTAAAAATCATTTAAGTAGTTTCATTGAATTATCTGGGCCACTAGGTTTACATGTAGGGATGGAAATCGGTCAGGTCAATTAGACTTTACAAGGCCAAGGCCTAGTTTGACAGATTCCTGATTATACAGCCTGAGTGTGGCCTGTGGCCTAACATAGGCTATTTTTCAGGCCTCATCTGGCCTATCCAGAAGCCTAGTCTGACTTTGTAGCCTATTCAAAGCCCTGCTTTGTAGTAAGGCCCTTAAATAGGCCAGCAACTATGTCCTGAATAGATTAACAAGCCTCTTTAATATTTGTAATGGGACTTTTAAGAAGGGAAACAAGCACATCCAAAATAGGCTAACGGATAAACTTACAGACAGACCTCTTAGTTTGGTTTATGTTCATTGCATCTAAGATCACGCTTCTCATCAATTAAGTTTATTAACTTAAGATTATGTATGTTTAGGCTATTTAACTCAATATGTATAAAAATCTATCACCTCCATCATTTAGCAACAATAATTTGATAAATTATGTCAATACATTGTTTGGCTAATGTAAAAAGCTATTGAAGGAAGCAAAATATGCATTTATCAGAATTTCACTTTCAAGAGTCTCAACTAGCTTCTGTGGGCAAGGATGCATTGACTTTTGTTTTGGTCTTGGAGTATGAATTTAAATTGATAGTGACACAAGGGTCTCTCTAATGTTCCAGTAGCCCACTAGTCATGAAGTTAAGACATAAGACAAAGAAGTTCGAGTGAATTCAAACATAGATAGATGGCTTCTTCAATCTCAAAAAAGTTAACACTTCAGATATCCTAAGGTCACCAAAATCAAGACCTTAATATAATTGGATGTGTGGTTTAAGTAAGTGGAAAATATGAAACAGAATGGTTACTATAGAAGAACAGAAAACCTGAAATAAAAATTTTGTAAAAGCATCTCTAAAGTAGAACAAATTCCAGGCCATGCTTGCTGGATTTTACTGTCTTCATTTAAACATGTCATAAACACCAAGAACTAGAACTATTCTTTCTTGATACAAATCCGCAAAATAAGAAAATATAATATGAACAGTAATTTATTTTATCATCCAATTCAGTGCCTTGACTCTTCATTAAAGTCAAACACTAACTTATAACTCAGAATCACAGACACATCTCTATCTATGACTATAAGATCCAGTGCTCACACTCATACCGTTTACTCGATACAATTCAAGCATTCACCTCGGCAAACCAACTACACTTGTATAAATGAACCACACATATGCACTCTAATAAGTAATCACATGAAAAGCAGCAACTAAAGTAACATACAAGTTGTGATTGCATATTTACATAAGCAGTTATAACTAGGGACAGTGAATAAATCAGTGAGCAGATGTTAATTCGAGTCATCCAGACACAATCTAGATATGCTCAGCACAGGCACACTGTAACTGTAAGGTGCTGCACCAAGAGAACAATGCCAGGTGTGTCATCAGAAGTACCTGCGTTACTTATCACTTTCTAAACTGCCCCCATCTCTATGCACAATACTCATTTTTATTTTTCCTACCACAACCAACAAAATAGATAATGTATAGTAGTGCATAATTTCTAGTATTCGGAGCATGTTTTTGAAATCCAAGTGAGACAACTAGACAACTTTTCAAAAAATAAATAACTTGAAGTGTAAGGGGAGATATCTGGTGGCAATTAGAGTTGTTTAATTTTGAGTCAAAAATAAATAAATTGGTGCAAAAAATAACTAAACTGATAAACAGATGAGACAACTGGTTTAATTTTGAGTCAAATTACAGGTTCTTTTTATTCCTACCAGTTTTAGACCTCTTTTCAACCGGTTTTGAATCCAAATACAAATTTAAAACTGGTTATATTTCCTAAAAGCCAGCTGTTTTCAACAACAACAAAAAACCAGTTTCAAAACCTTTTTTTATAAATAGGCTTTAAAATTAAAACCGATTTTCTCCATGGGGGTGGGGGGGTAGGTACATGTACTGATATCATATCACATACTACTTCTCAAAATATGATTGGGCATGCCTCACCTAGAAAGGTAAAACACTTAAAATTTACAAGTTCCAGGCCAACCAAAATCAAAACAAAACACATCAACAGTAAGCAACGGATTTCAACCAAATTATTCAGTTGATTGATATTTATCTGCCACATTACACAATCAAGACTGGCTTCTACAATCAAATCAAACAAAAGCAGAAGTGGAAGTATAATAAATACCCTGTGAATTGAAGAACACTCCCACTAAAATCCCCGCAAACAAGACGAGTAATTATCTTAGTTCTGACTGAGAAAAAAAGGTGAATAGACTACTACCAATTTCCAAAACAATTCAACACAGTACAGCAAACCAAGTAGAGACAGTTCCACGGCATAAAACACGCATTGCTTTACCATATAAGAACAGGTAAAACAAAATGGTGAAATCATGAATCGGCGAATAGCAATAGTATACCTTAGTTTGATTGCGTAAGAATCTAAGAGATAACGATAGATGATTGGTAGGGAGATAGGACGTGGATAGGGTTTATTAGGAAATTGAAATTGGAAGTGCCACAAATGGTAAGAAAAACACACTGTTTAAATAGGATCACTTAAGTGATGTGGACCGGTGAGAATAGACTGTGGTATGGGTTCTCCACACGTTTTCCGTATGCATAACATAAATGATTGGGGTCGTTGGGAGAGACGTAGTTGAATTATGAACTTCATTTCATCTTTTAATTTTTTTTTAGAGTCCCATAGGTAAATCTTTGGTTTCCAACTAAGCTTTAATTAACAGAATAACAAAACTCATTCAGTCAATAGAAATTTAATTTTAAATGGGTCTGTGGTATAAATATTAATCATTAATTTTTTATTTTTAGAATTTTATTTTTATAACCAATTACTAAATTTTTAATATTAATAATTATAAAAATTTTATTATGGGGAAAATAAAAATTATGAAATTATATATTATGATATTAGATAATTTAATATAATTATTACTAGTAGATTAGATATATTTATTAGAATAGAGTATTCCTTAAATTACCTGAGATTGAAAAAATAAAATGTTAATTTTAATAAAAATCTTATAATTTAATTGTATAATTTAAATTATATACACATTTACGATTTGGGGAAATTTTTTTTATTTATAATTCAGTATGTTTTGAATTTATATAAGACTGAAGTAAACAATTATGTTAAAATTTTATATGAATAAAAATGGAATACCTTTTATTATTAGATAAATTATTGTATAAATTTTCGTTGCTCCCTCTATTTAAAAAAGATGGGATTAAATACATCTTTATTCATGAAATAGATAAACCAAAAGCAATGAAAATTTAACAAATATATATATATATATATATATATATATATATTTCAGTTTATTTATGGAATAGAAAGACGTAAGTTAATAAAAATTAATGCAGGGATAAAAATCCATTTAGGCTCTAAAACAAAACACATAAAACTAAAACATATTAAAGTCTTATATTAACATAAAATAATATTATAATTGAAGTGGCCTACGTTGGGGTGTAGAGTCCAGCGTGGCTACCAGTTGTAACATCCTGATTTTTATAATTTTTATAAAAATAACTTAAAAATGATTAAAGAAAGATTTTTGAATGAAATTCCGAGTGAAAAATGAAATAAATAAGATTTTCCGAGTGAAAAGGATCAGATTCCGAGTGAAATGAATCTGACTCCGAGTGAAATAAAGTAGAAGATTAATTCTAAGAGAAGTTAAGATGTTTCCGAGTGAAACAACATTAAGAGAATCAATTCCGAGTGAAGTGACGCTGTGTCTGATTGAGACACGTTCAAATAAAGTGAATCCAAGTGAAACGTCTCCGAGAGGAACGTTTCCGATTAAGTTGCCGAGTGAAGTGTTTTGTGACACTTCCGAGTGATACATTCCGAGTAAGTCTTTCCAGAAAGGGTGCTTCTGGACAAAGACTTCAACTCTGATCGAGTTCACTGAGTAAGTAATTTTGAGGAAATTTCTGAATAAAGAAAGGAATAAGACTCTGACTTGGAAAGAGGTAAAAACCGAGCGAGATGAATCGGTTCAGATTAAACTACCAAGTGAAAACCCGAGTGCTAGGAAGCCTTGCCGAGTGGGCGAGTGTAGAATCGAAGGACTGCCTCTGGTTGGATTTCGCCTAAGCGAGTAGGTGCCTCGCTTAAGCGAATGCCAGTAGAATTCGTTACTGGGTGATTCTCGCTCAAGCGAGAATGGTCCGCTCAAGCGAGAATCAGGCCTGATGCTTAAAGATTTCTCGCTTAAAGAATTAGAGGCTCGCTCAAGCGCTCTATGTTGATGTTGTCTGAGCAAGTTTTCCCCAGAATTGAATTTATCCTATTTTAATGGAAGTTGTCCACATCATTATATTCTTCTACCTTCTAGCAAATTCCTCTCTTGGATATTTTCTAAGTTGGGACCCATTTTGATGTGTTGTACCCTTTTCATTAATTACCAAAGGAACGTGTGGCAGAGTACTTCAAATTATTCACGTCTCTTTCATGTGGGAGGTATATAAATACTTCTGCCATTGAATTAATAGAGAAGTTGTTGAAAGTGAAATCATTCTTATACTTCTCATCTTCACTGGAACCAATAAACGAAGAAGGAAACCAAATCTCCATTCTCTTCTCTTTACAAAGGAAAACTTGGAGTAGAACAACACTGCAGTTCCAGTTGGAATTCTGGAGCAGTGACTGGATTATAGCTTTTAAAGCTGCTGGAACACTTTATTTCCAGGTAGGGGGAGCGTACATCTCAAATACATGGTTTATGAATGGAATTGGGGTATTAATATGTTATATGTGTGTTATGTATGTGAAATGAAACCCCAACTGAATAACATATTTTATGTTTCCTTATTTTCCATTCATATTGAGTTATGTATGTTGGTTATTATGCCGAATGGAATGATATAAGTTGATAATGATAATTCATGAACTTTTCATAATATTTGTATGCATGAGATGCATGTGTGATGTTTGAATATGAATTGTAATGGTGTGGTTCCTATATACCACGGACGCCTTTGAGTGTGACTCAAGGCCGGCCCGTAGCACTGGGTAGAGGACCGCTATCACTCTGGGAGTGGTACTCAGTGTTACAGTATGGGCGCAGAGCGGTTTGGTACCTGTAAAACGGCCGAATCAGCGAGGAGCTGAATTATGGCTCAGGGAGCCAGTGTTGCAACACAAAATTTGATAGACTTAATCATGATCCCGTTTTGGTTGGTCATTGATTAAGTATGTGACTTAATGGATCCATTTGGTTGAGCATGTGCATACACTGTTTTATGTGTTATTATGAGAACCTGCTGTTATGATGAGTATATGAATACGTCTCAGTTTTGAGAATGAATAATTTGTTATTGCCGAGTGAACTTGTCATATGCCGAGTGCAGTTTACAATGTTTATCGAGTGATGTTTTATTTACCGAGCAGTAAAATGGCTATAATTACCAAGTGAGTTAGAATTGCCGAGTGTGGTCAGTTTTGATTTTATAGTTATTAATTGGATTTTTATTCCAATTCAATAACTGTTATTTGATATGTTATGCTCACCCTCTACATTTATTTTTCAGTGAATAAAAGGGCTCAACCATGATGTGTGGAGATGTTCATGCAGCTCAGAGTTGGTCTTAGTGGAAGCCTTGGCCGGCTCATGAATACCGAGTGTTTTTATATAATTAATTGTACTTAATTTTGTTTTAAAGAGCCGGTCGGCTTTGTAAAATGAATATTGTAAATTATTTAATTCAAATTCTGTTTGGAAATTTGAATTATTTGCAAAATATTTTTGATTTATTGAAAATTAATTTAAAAATTAAGGATGTTATATTTTGGTATCAGAGCAAGACTTGAAAAGTCCAAGGCCAAGGTATAGCTACTAAATACTATGAGCTGAGTGAGATCATGGTTAAAACCGGGGTTTGTAATCCGATGTTGGGCCAGCTATAAGTGTAAGGATTGGGAGAAATTGAAGATCGGCTTTGTGTATCCGGTCTATGTAATCCGGATTTTCTGAGAGAGAAATCGGTTTTGATTCTTCACACCGGCCTTATATGTTGGTGTGAGAGATTTGCGTATTACCAAACCGGGTCATTACTTTGTAATGCCGGATATTTTCTAGAACGGTTAGATGACTTGAGTAATAAATTGTGTGATGATTGTTTCAGGATAGGAAAATGGACCCTCATGGTATGGATGCCATGGCTGCTGCCTTCCAGTATTTGGCTGACATTTTAGAAAGGCAAAATACCCCTCAACCGAGTGACAATCATAGTATTGATTGTTTTCTCAAAAGAAAACCGACTGAATTCCATGGTGGATTTCAGCCTGACCGAGCGTATGCCTGGATCCAGAATCTTGAACGGATCTTTGGCAGTCTGCAATGCACCGAAGCCCAGAAGGTTGAATACGCTGTATTTATGCTTCGGAAAGAAGCTGAGAATTGGTGGAGGATGGCCAAAAACCGAATGGAAGCCATGGGAATCGAGTTGAATTGGGAAAATTTCAAGGAATGTTTCCTTGAAAAGTATTTTCCGAATACTGTAAGAAGCCAGAAGGAGTTGAAATTTATGGAACTCCGACAGGGAAATCTGAGTGTGGAGGAATACGCAGCTAAATTTGAAGAGCTCTGCATGTTTTACCCACCTTTTCAAATGTCGGGCACTGAGGGCTCCAAGTGCATCAAATTTGAAAGTGGACTGAGACCAAATATTAAGAAGGCATTCCGACACCAAGAAATCAGGAGTTTTCCGATTCTTGTCAACAAGTGCCGGATATATGAGGAAGATGATAAAGCTTCCCTTGGAGCAAGTAGCCGATCTGATGGTTCTTCAAAATTATCCCCGATTAATTTTAAGAAGCATGGGAAAGCGATCAAGAGTGAATTATCCTTTGAATCCCGAGGCCGAGTGAATTCTGGTGGCCGGTCAATGAGTTTTCCGAGAGACGTTAGATGTTTCAAGTGTGGAGGAGACCATTTTTCGAGTGACTGTAATCGAAACAAAATTGTTTGTTTCCAATGCAATAAGGAAGGACACACTCGTCCAAATTGCCCTCTTTTACAAATGACCGAGTCTAATGCTAACATGAATCGAGAAAGTTTTCAAAGAAGAGGTCAGGGGATCGGAAATAGAGGAGTTAGAGGAGGAAATAGTGGACAAAATAATCTGATAATTGGAAGAGACGACCAGGAAAGGAATGTTATTCCACCAGCTGCTGGTCGAGTGTTTAACATTCACACGGAAGAGGCTGAACAAGCTGGTGATATGGCACAAAGAGAATAAGCGGAAATTTTTAAATCCGGGTGCCATACGACTTTTATTTCTAAAAAGTATGTTATATTCTGTTATATTTTGTAAGTCTCGTTGTTATGTAAAACGAGAGTTGTATATATTTATACTTATGGGTTTCATGTGCAGTTTGTGCCTAAGTAATTTATTAAATTTCGAGGACAAAATTTTTATAGAAGGGGAGAAATGTAACATCCTGATTTTTATAATTTTTATAAAAATAACTTAAAAATGATTAAAGAAGGATTTTTGAATAAAATTCCGAGTGAAAAATGAAAGAAATAAGATTTTCCGAGTGAAAAGGATCAGATTCCGAGTGAAATGAATCTGACTCCGAGTGAAATAAAGTAGAAGATTAATTCTAAGAGAAGTTAAGGTGTTTCCGAGTGAAACAACATTAAGAGAATCAATTCCGAGTGAAGTGACGCTGTGTCTGATTGAGACACGTTCAAATAAAGTGAATCCGACTGAAACGTCTCCGAGAGGAACGTTTCCGATTAAGTTGCCGAGTGAAGTGTTTTGTGACACTTCCGAGTGATACATTCCGAGTAAGTCTTTCCAGAAAGGGTGCTTCTGGACAAAGACTTCAACTCTGATCGAGTTCACTGAGTAAGTAATTTTGAGGAAATTTCTGAATAAAGAAAGGAATAAGACTCTGACTTGGAAAGAGGTAAAAACCGAGCGAGATGAATCGGTTCAGATTAAACTACCAAGTGAAAACCCGAGTGCTAGGAAGCCTTGCCGAGTGGGCGAGTGTAGAATCGAAGGACTGCCTCTGGTTGGATTTCGCCTAAGCGAGTAGGTGCCTCGCTTAAGCGAATGCCAGTAGAATTCGTTACTGGGTGATTCTCGCTCAAGCGAGAATGGTCCGCTCAAGCGAGAATCAGGCCTGATGCTTAAAGATTTCTCGCTTAAAGAATTAGAGGCTCGCTCAAGCGCTCTATGTTGATGTTGTCTGAGCAAGTTTTCCCCATAATTGAATTTATCCTATTTTAATAGAAGTTGTCCACATCATTATATTCTTCTACCTTCTAGCAAATTCCTCTCTTGGATATTTTCTAAGTTGGGACCCATTTTGATGTGTTGTACCCTTTTCATTAATTACCAAAGGAACGTGTGGCAGAGTACTTCAAATTATTCACGTCTCTTTCATGTGGGAGGTATATAAATACTTCTGCCATTGAATTAATAGAGAAGTTGTTGAAAGTGAAATCATTCTTATACTTCTCATCTTCACTGGAACCAATAAACGAAGAAGGAAACCAAATCTCCATTCTCTTCTCTTTACAAAGGAAAACTTGGAGTAGAACAACACTGCAGTTCCAGTTGGAATTCTGGAGCAGTGACTGGATTATAGCTTTTAAAGCTGCTGGAACACTTTATTTCCAGGTAGGGGGAGCGTACATCTCAAATACATGGTTTATGAATGGAATTGGGGTATTAATATGTTATATGTGTGTTATGTATGTGAAATGAAACCCCAACTGAATAACATATTTTATGTTTCCTTATTTTCCATTCATATTGAGTTATGTATGTTGGTTATTATGCCGAATGGAATGATATAAGTTGATAATGATAATTCATGAACTTTTCATAATATTTGTATGCATGAGATGCATGTGTGATGTTTGAATATGAATTGTAATGGTGTGGTTCCTATATACCACGGACGCCTTTGAGTGTGACTCAAGGCCGGCCCGTAGCACTGGGTAGAGGACCGCTATCCTCTGGGAGTGGTACTCAGTGTTACAGTATGGGCGCAGAGCGGTTTGGTACCTGTAAAACGGCCGAATCAGCGAGGAGCTGAATTATGGCTCAGGGAGCCAGTGTTGCAACACAAAATTTGATAGACTTAATCATGATCCCGTTTTGGTTGGTCATTGATTAAGTATGTGACTTAATGGATCCATTTGGTTGAGCATGTGCATACACTGTTTTATGTGTTATTATGAGAACCTGCTGTTATGATGAGTATATGAATACGTCTCAGTTTTGAGAATGAATAATTTGTTATTGCCGAGTGAACTTGTCATATGCCGAGTGCAGTTTACAATGTTTACCGAGTGATGTTTTATTTACCGAGCAGTAAAATGGCTATAATTACCAAGTGAGTTAGAATTGCCGAGTGTGGTCAGTTTTGATTTTATAGTTATTAATTGGATTTTTATTCCAATTCAATAACTGTTATTTGATATGTTATGCTCACCCTCTACATTTATTTTTCAGTGAATAAAAGGGCTCAACCATGATGTGTGGAGATGTTCATGCAGCTCAGAGTTGGTCTTAGTGGAAGCCTTGGCCGGCTCATGAATACCGAGTATTTTTATATAATTAATTGTACTTATTTTTGTTTTAAAGAGCCGGTCGGCTTTGTAAAATGAATATTATAAATTATTTAATTCAAATTCTGTTTGGAAATTTGAATTATTTGCAAAATATTTTTGATTTATTGAAAATTAATTTAAAAATTAAGGATGTTATATTTTGGTATCAGAGCAAGACTTGAAAAGTCCAAGGCCAAGGTATAGCTACTAAATACTATGAGTTGAGTGAGATCATGGTTAAAACCGGGGTTTGTAATCCGGTGTTGGGCCAGCTATAAGTGTAAGGATTGGGAGAAATTGAAGATCGGCTTTGTGTATCCGGTCTATGTAATCCGGATTTTCTGAGAGAGAAATCGGTTTTGATTCTTCACACCGGCCTTATATGTTGGTGTGAGAGATTTGCGTATTACCAATCCTCGTCAATTTCAATTTTAGAGAAATCGGTTTTGATTCTTCACATCCCTAAGGCTTCTAAAGCTTACTTTCGTCAATTTCAACCTCCGCTTCCAGACCCACTTTGCCTAACAATCCTCTGGTACCTAGTCCGATACCTAATGACATCGAAACAAAACCCATTAGCCGTTCATCAACACCCATTACACCATGTTCCATTTTGAAGCTTCAAAGTGCAGGAAACAATGAAAAACGAAAACCCCATGAGACTTCCCATTTTCGGTTTTGAGAGAGAAATGGAGAAAACATGAAATTGAACGTACCCATGCGTTCACCTCGCTTCCCAATCACAATGGTACCATCAATTTCAGATTTCGACAAAGAATAAGCTTCCAATTTTGGCCTAGATGCACGTGGCCATAGGAAGGAGAGAAAGAAGAAGTCTTGTGTGAAATGGTAGAAGAAAGGAAGTGAAAAATCAATTTTTATGCATAAAGGTGAAACCATCATTTTTCTTTTACATTTGATTTTCTTTTTCTAGGTTGATTTCTCTTTTCTTTTATTTTTATTTAACTTATTAATTTAACTTTTAACCATAGTAATTATATTTTACCATACTAGTTTAATTTAATCTAAAATTTCTCAATTTTCTACCACTAAATCAATTATTCTAATTTCCTTGATTTACTAACTTCTTCTATTTATTTAATTTAATACTCAATCTCATTTAATTTATTTTGTGCAACATGATTAATTAAATTTAGTAACAGAGATGTTATAAGTGTCGTACGAGGTGAGGAGCACAGGGAAATTTAGGGTATGGTATTAAAAAAATTATGATTGTTTTTTAGTTCTAAGGTCTTCAATGCCTTAAAAGGTTAAAAATATATGATTTTTTAAAAAGTTTTTAGGTCTTCTATGCCTTAAAAGGTATTGTGATATAGAATCTATTTGACAAAACTATGAAAACCGAAATGAATAGCTAATAGATGAAAGCTTATAAATTAGTTGATATTTTTAAAATATATTTGATAAAATTTGTTGTTAAATGTAAAAAGACATATAAGATATATTTTTAAAAAATAGATGCAAGTGATTTTAAAAAATATATATTAACAAAGACAAAAGTGTAAAATATATAAATAGCTTGAGCTTATATCACCTAATTGTTGTTTTAATTTAATATAAAATAAAAATTAATGAAAATGGGATAGTAAAAAATAAAAAAATGTGAAATAACATGTAAAGTCCACTTTAGAATCTTAAGAAAAAGCTTGGATAAGGTTAAAAAATTGCTTAAAAAGCTATAGAAATTATTGTTTTAACCAACAAGAGAATGAACTTGGTGGAATTAGTAGGGAAGAAAGATCCTGTTGTATTTAACTTTAGAGTTTGTGAACGAGTTTTATTAGCTATAACCAACACTCTCAACCTATTCTCAAGGTAAGATTACGTGGCTGTTTTGTTGAGCAATGTTACAAAATTAAGATAAAGTTAGACTTACCTTTAATCTGACTTTATAAAATGACTAGACTCTAATCTGACCTTGTGAAATGACTTAACGGTTTTATTAATTTAAAAAGTTGTCAAAATAACTATTATTAAATATATAATAGTAGATCGCTTCATTCAAAATCTTTTTTTTTAAAAAAAACTCTCGGAATAGAAAATTTAATTTGATTTAAAACTCACGTTCGCAAGAGAGTTATATGAGCTGTGTCGGAAGAGAAATTATAATATAAAAAAGGAAGTGAACTGTGAGGATCATGTTGCTAAATCCATGCCCATTGCACTGATGACCGACCTTCATCTTCGTTCCTCCGAATTTTCAATGTTACTAAATATAGAATAACTGTTATATATTTAGTAAGAGTTATTAGTAACATTGAGAATTTCTCACATTTAATTGATCTACGTTTGCCCTTAAAATTTATTTTATTTTTTATATTTATATTTTTATTAATATATTTTTTAAAAATATATTTTTATATATTTTATATTTAACCTTTAATTTTATTAAACATATTTTTAAAATATCAGCTAGCTTATATTCAAGATAAATTGAATAAAAAAATATCTCAGTAACATATGCACATGAAAGGGACAAAAGCCGGGGTGGGACGTGCAGACAAACTTTAGACAGCATGTGATGCCCATTAGAGATATATGGGAATCTTTTGGCACCATTTAAACAGACAAACATCAAATCAAATGGGGTCCATAAAATATTACCAGCATATTCAACATAAATTGAATAAAAATTAAAAATTCATTTAACCCGTAAAACTTTATACAATTTGAGGTTAAAAATAAAGGTTTTTTTTTTTATTAAAAGTATTATTAATGGTTATGTTTTATAATATTTTGTATGACTTAAATACATATTGAGATTGTTAATTGGTTTTTGGATGAAACCGTTAACATGTTTTTGGTTTTTATGGGTCAATAGTTATCATTTCGTTATGGGTCAAAAGTTATCTCTTCCCTGATTCAGTGGGTTTTGTTGGAAAAAACATGTTGAAAGTCTTATATTATCTGCCTCATAATATTTTGCTTGACTTAAATATCGGTTAGACCACTTCAACCATTACCAATACGTCTAGAAATGAAATCTTTAACATTAATATTTTTTACATAAATTTTTAAAACAATTTTTATATAAATTTTAATAAAATAATTTTTATTTTAATCTGATAAGATTAGAGAAACCTGAAAAATAAACACAATGTGTCGGTAAACTTAACAGAACAAAATGTTTCAATAAATCTAATGGAATCACCAAAACCAGAGCCATTGTATCCTCAAAAAATTCTCTCTCGGAAGTGCTGGCATGCTTGAAAACCATTTAAACCTCACAATTTCTATCTAGTGGTAGATCTAGAAGCTATTGTTGAAAGATTTATATATCTGATTTTTCCTAATCCAATACATGCAAATGATTTATATCTGAAGGAATGAGCACACGAAAATCACCAGGACTGATACACAAAACATGAAACAAGTTACGGGGGAAAGTAGCAGTTAAAACTATATATAGCTCGAAGGAGCCAGAAAAAGGTACACAATTTCTCAAATTTGGTTTAGTTGTAGATATCAAACCTATTATAGAAAGTTTTATAAATGCTTTCAGCATATATTTTAATAGACAATTCACATTTCGGCCACCAGAGATTTCAAATATCACATCCAAGTTTCGGCCGACAAAGAATAATAAGCAATAGTTACATATTATCACAATTCACATACGCCAAAAACATTTTCACCATCTATTCGTGCCAAAGTTATCATTGGTGGATGTTCATATATAGTTCAGTTTGAAGATAAAAGTAGACTAAACTGAATTGAACTATAAAATAGTGTTGAAACTGATTTTTGTTTGGGTATTGTTTTTCTATTATTAAAAATATAAAAAATAAGAAAAATATTTTTTTAAAAATTTAAATAACTTAGGTTGATTTTTTTAAAAAATTTAAATACCATTTTTTATTTCTTCATCAAAATCAAATTAATTTTTTTTTACTATCAAATTTAAAAAATATAAAAATATTTTACTTTATTTTCTATCTTCCACTCACGTACTCATTTACATTACAATTCATTCGTTCTTTCTACCATTACCATAATTCCACTCAACCATACAACAATATTTTACTTTTATAAATTGTTTTGCTTTTTTATTTTTATTTATTATGATTATTATACATTTATTTTTATTTGTTTTAGTTATTCTTATTTTATTATTTTGTTCTTTTTATTTTTTTCTTTTCTTTTTTTACCATTTCTGTTTCTTTTTTATTTATTAATTTATATTTGAATAATGAGAGAATAGGTAGTATTTTCAGGAGAGCGAGTTGTTATTTTTTGAAACGGGAGAATGAATCGATAAGTGATTTCTAAGAGTTATGAAAAGTTCAACACTTCCCTATAAATACCGCAATAGGAATCCTGAGATTTTTTTTGAGTCAAAACAAATTTCAGGAAGCGGTCAACCGTCCACTAAGCCTGTCAGGATTAGCAACCCATCATCTCTACACTCACCCAACTTTTTTGTTATTATTAGTTTTTTTACTATTATATTAATTTTACTTATTTTTATTGATTATTATTTATTTATTTATTTACCACTCATTATTTTCTTATCTTAATGTCAAAAGACTAAAAATAATAATAAGTTGTCGCTCACTCCTTATCTGTATTTAAGGTTTATGCCTCATTCTAATTTTCTATTTTCATCTTAAAAAATTAAAGAAAATATAAAAAAATGTTTAGGGTGTTTTAATTTAAATTTGGACCAACAATATTTATTTGAGACTTTTATTTGTTTATTTTCATAAAACATGCAGAAACTGTTTATGATGTTTTAAATTTAATTTTGACCAATAATATTTGTTTAAGATTTTGCATTCGTATAAAAAAATGTTATCATTTAAAAAATTATGCAATAATTTTATAGTGGTGCTTTACCAATAATATAAAATTACTCTATCTTGTACCTTTCGTTGGCATTTTTTTAAATATATTTAAAAATAAAAATGTTTTCATTTAATAAAATTATGCAATAATTTCATAGCGGTATCTTATGATGTACTTCATCTACACCAATGCTATAAAATTATGGAGGTTATAGATTACTCTATCTCGTGCTTTTCTCTGACATTGTTTTTTAAATATACTTAAAAAATAAGAAATATTCTCATTTAATAAAATTATTCAATAATTTTATAGTGGTGTCGTATAATGTAATTCATCTACACTAATACTATAAAATTATGAAAAAAGTAAATGTATATATTAATCTATCTCATTTTTCTTCGACATTATTTTTTAAAATATATTTTAACAATAAAAAATATTTTCATATAATAAACAATATAATAATTTTATAAAAAAATATGCTTCTTGAGGACACTTTTTCTTCTTTAATAAAGATTTTATAAAAATTCATTTAACTTTATAATTTTCATCTTTTAAAACAAATCAACATGTGCCAGTCTAAATAATCTAGACGTAATTTGCCCTCTTGAAAGTGAATGGGTAGAGTTTCATGATCAGCTCTTAGTAGTCCCAGATGAAGAAATCAAGAAGGTTTAAAAGGTTCCATATCATTACCAAAATTACCAAATAATAATGGACAACAATGAACAATCATGTGATGACAATATAGGCTATTATGGTCAAGTTGAGGATGATTCATCAGATGATAGAGATCCGGTCGAGAATGATGGACTGAATCATGAGCCTATCTACAAGGATTGAGCTATTAAGTTTTTCGTGTAATAATTGTACTTAAAGTTATTATCGTGATTGTCGTGTTGTAACAATAGTGTCAGTACAGATAAGAATCTTATCTTATCTTGTCGGCTATGAGAATCTCATTATCTTGTTTGCTTGTTTTTTTTATTCCTTCTCTATATAAGGAATCCTCTTGTAATGTTAGAGGCAGAGTTTGAAGAAGAAAGCCTTAGAAAAATAAGTGTGTTTTCAAGAAATATGAATTTCTAAACTTCTTTCCTTTCTTTTGAAAACTCAAGGCAGTAAGATTATGCCATAAGCATCATTTCGATTAAGAGATACAATAATTACAAACATAGAGTATGCTCTACACTTGCCTTATTTAAGGAACCTGTGTATTAGAAATATGTTGGAAAAGATTCATGCTACAATCCTTCTTAGCATAAATTTAAATATCAAAATTGGTGACTGTGTTTGCAGAAGTAAGCTTAAGGCTGTTGAAAATGTTGTGTCTTATATCTTGGTGTTTATATTTATGTTAAGAGGACTCTCGGTTAGTAGTGGTGTTAGAGCCTAAATGGTATCAAATTATTATATCTATTTTTCTTAAAGCGGGTGAATATGGTATAATAGTACTAGCTGAGGGTGAGTAAGAAGATTCTTTAAAAATAAGTGAAGTAAACCTTAAAACTGCACAAATACTATAAAATTATGAAGGAAAGTAAGCGTATATATTACTCTATCTTATACTTTTTTTCGACATTAAATTTTTAAAAATACATATAAAAACAAAAATATTTTTATTGACTAAACAATACAATAATTTTATAACGATGTCATATGATAAACTTTATCTACACCAGTGCTATAAATTTGTAAAGGAAAATAAGTGTATATTACTTTATCTTGTACTTTTCTTTAACATTCAAATTGTTAAAAAAAATTACTTAGAAAAATATTTTTATTTAATAAAATTACGCAATAATTTTATAATGGAGTCGTATAATATACTTCGTCTATGAAGTAAAGTAAGGATATAAATTACTCTAATTCATAGTTTTTTACATAAGTTTCCTTGTTTACTACTATAAAAAATCTACAATATTCCTAATCATTTCTTAAGAAAATAATAAAAAATTATTTTCCAAATCCCAACAAATACGTAACCCTGATTTCTTGGTGAACTTGAGAATACGTAGGAGTAGAATCAATTATTGTCATACTTGCTTTCCCTTTAAATAAATTCTTTTTTCTCTCTCGAGCGTTATTTGTTTGTTGAATCAATTTCAAGTCATCCTTAAAATTGCATGATTTTATTCAAGATACCGTTCCTAGAAACGGGCAATTAGAAGTACTAATATTTTCCCAATTTGTAACCAACTACCAAACTTAGAACTCTGAAAACTTTTTCTAACATAAAACAAATTTTTTGTGGCGACTCCACATTTTGAAACGTTTAGCTTATATAATTTTTTAGAGATCACTATTTCGTCATTTTACACCAAATAGTTTTGAAATAACTAAGCTGAACTATTCACATGAATGTACAATGCCTGTTGAAGCATTTTTGCGCAAAAATCAATCTATCATATCCCTGGAAGTATTTATAATTATAAATATATATATATATATATATATATATATATATATATGAAGTATTGTAGAAAATAGGAAAATGAGAAGTGAGAATTGATATTAGTAATTATATTTTTCTAACTTTTTAATGGTCATAACCTAGAACCTGGTATAAGAAACCTTTATGTAGTTTTTGTTAATAATAATTCTGATTTGTAACTGAAATAACTCAAGTTGTTATTTTAGTTAATTCTAAAGGTTAGTTGTAGTTATTTGTATAAATAGATGTTCAATAAAATTAAATTCTCATTCTTTCTTTCACCTTAATACAAGTCTTCTATTCCCTTTTTAATTTCTCTTCCTTGAATAAGTTTGTGATAATAGGAAACTTTAGGTTAACAGTTTTCAATCTTTAAACAGTCAGACTCATTGTAATCAAGTTCAGCGTCAAATTTAGGAATATGAATTCCTAAAATCAGAGCTAAACCAATAATTTCTTGTGTCTTTACATTATCTAGCCCTGTATTTTCTTCTTCAGATAGCTAACAGAAAAACACAAAAACACAAAAAAATATAATGTCAGTTCATAAGAATTATAATATGAACTAGTTAGAATAATGCCAACTAATTAAAATTATAATGCTCTATAAATAAATTATAGTTACAAGATAATTTTCATAACTAGTTGGTCCAACTAGAACCATTTCCTGATTATGTATTTATGTTCCATATTTTCTGAGGAATATAAAGTGGGAAAGGAAAGTATCAACTATTTTTAAAGTAGTGCAATCACTTAGAGCTTTAATTGATCAGACAAAGTAAACTCTTATCATGAAATCAACAATTCCAGATCAATTCCAAACTCCCAACACTTTTCTTTAAGTTAGTCCACCATCTTTAATCAGCTTTAAGTTAATCTCTAGATTAAATTCATTGTAGAATTACACCAACTTTTCCCGTTAACATTTCTTAGTTAATCCATAATCTTTAATCACCTTTAATCTCTTCAAGTTAAACTAAACTTATTAAACTAGCAATCTTACTCTTTATCACGTGGCTAAGATTCAATCAAAACGAGATAAAAAAATTTAACACCCAAATCCTCATTTAGCACGTACGTACAATGTATTGTATGCCTAGAAAGCATTTAGGATTACAAACATGTAGTATTACAGTAAATAAGAAAATGAACAGTGATATTAGTAATTATATTTTTTCTAACCTCTGTACGGTCAAAGAAAGAACCTAACCCAATAACCCTTTTTATATAGGTTTCAACATTTAAAATGTATGATTCATCATAATTTGATTGAGTTACATTTGGGAAATCAAGTTCGTCTATTCAAAGCAAAACCAAGAATTAGTTGTGTCCTTAGACTATTCAACATTGTCTCTGGTTGTTTTGAAAGCTATCAAAAAACACAAAAATATATCATGCCAATTAACAACAATAAAATTATAATGTGAGCTAGTTAGAATAATATCAGATAGTTAGGATTACAAGGCTCTGTAAATAAATTATACTTACGAGATATCAAATATATTCACATGGTTCACCAGGTTCCATATTTTCTGTGAAAGGAAAAAGCAAGAAATAGTATCAACCTTTACAAAGGTTGTATAATTGTATTACAAGCTCAATCCTGCCTACTGCTATAATACTAGTTCATACGCAAACTTAGAATACCTCTTACATATTTATACCTAAGTAATAGACGAGAAGGTTTAACAATTAATTGGAATTGCTTTTTAAAATACCATAAACCAAGAATAGTTCATCTCATGTTTTGCAAACCGAATTTCATCAGATGACAAATAGGAACTTTGACTGTTAAGATAATGGTCCTACTTGCATAAAGGTAAAAAATAATGGCAGGTGGAACATTTCTATCATGCGTCTGCATGAATTTGTTTGCAATATTTTTAAAATCATTTAGTTTGACAATTCTTGCCTAATATAGAAAAGGCCAGAAAGGGAACCATTAGGCAACAGTGTCAATCTCATAACACTAGTAGCACCTTGTTCAACAGATAAGATGCCAGTGCTTGTTTATGTCTGTTTTGACAAAACCAGGGTGCACAGGTGTTTGGGGACATCAGTAATGAATGACCCTTCAATCCAAAAAACCTACTTAAAATGAAGAGATCATTTCTGAAATCCACAAATAATGAACTAAGAACAAATCTACGTAATTTGCAAGCAAGCATTTTAAAAGAATACTTGGCAACTTGGCAATGTATGGCGCCAAATAAACCCTTTTATTTGACTTAGACATCCAATTTTGTATGTAAGTTTGGGTTTCTACGGGCTTGTTACCACTCCTCTGTATGGACGCAGGCTCCAAGAATCTATATGTATCATCCTTCCCTTCAGTCACACATACGTCGTACATGAACCTACAATATACATATGCTGAAAAAGATTAGTACACATAAAACAGGTAAATATATGTTTACATGTGTAAGTACTTACATCTCCTTAAGCTGTAGAATAGAGATGTTGAGCATGATCGTCCTATTTGTTATCTTTGAAAGGTCGCTCTGATCAATGTAAAGGGGAACATTGCTCATCCTATCGAACACGTCTTTGTTTTAGGGCACCTGAGCAGATGTGTCATACATCTCAACACACACACTCCATAACTGTTGTATGGGATCCACCTGAGGATGAGCTAGAACTTCGGACTTACCCTATAAGTAATAATAACAGGCAGATATATATATATATATATAAATATAAAAATATATATATATATATATATATATATAAAGTTAAATAAATAAATAAATATATGATTTTTGAACATACCTGATTAGTAACAATCTTCAATAGTAATGTGGGCCACATAAGGAAGTGTTGAAGCGCCTGTGAAATGTAGAATACCTCCTCTGTAGGCATCGGAACGACCATGTTAGCTGTGATAACTTGAACTACCGATACCCTTGAGATGTCATCTAGCAAGGGTTGCTCGTTAACCAGTAACCTTGTACTGTACACCATCCCAAGGGTAACTGGGTCATTAACTCCATCAACAAACAACAAACATTTCTTCCCAAGGTCGACACTAGTGTTGTGACCATCAGGATCTGCTCCCACACATGAACCCTTGGTTCTAATAGGTATCGATACAGGTATAGGGTCAGATACAGGGTGTGACATGGGAGTTGTGGCCTGTAACTTCTCGGTCAAATGTTGAATTTGCTAAGCATATATATCCATAACCTGCTGCAAGCTTCTAAATTTTTCATCGTAAACAGAGGCAAGCTGAGCCTTGGCCTTACTCAACTTCGACTCAGACATCCTAACCATGTGAGCTGATGATGAAGATGCAGTAGATGGGTCGTACACGTTGCGTATAGTGTGGCCTCTACTAGCAGCCCGGACTCTACCAGAGTGCTCTAGTCTACCAATGGCCACAATCAATATATCCTACCGACCATCAGCAGCGAAAAACCCCTTGTGTAGACATAACTACTAACTCATCCTACAAAAGATAAAAAATTAAACCATGATCAATAATCAACTTTGAATATTAAAATACAAAACTGAAACTTCTTGTTTAGATATTCTATACTTACAATCTTCTCTGCAATCTGTTGTGCCTGTGGAGAAATATAATCACCCAATTTCTTGGTATGCACACGTTTCCATTTCTCATGGCGCGAGGGGGGAGAAGGAGAATCAACAACCTCAGTGTTAAGCTGGTTTTGGCTGGCCCTTTTTTGCAGTCATCTATTGCTCAAGAAGATGATATTCTCCATGCGACAGTCTGTGGGGACAATCTTTCTTCGCTCGAATCTCCCGGGCCTTCTTCCTTTTTCGCCTAATTCAATTACAAACAAAAAAACAATAAGGTTTGGAAATCAAATGCAAATAAAATGAGACCGTAAATAAAGAACTTATATATATTACCATAAAGTCAGTAGACTGTCGAGATGCAATAAAGGCATCCCATGCCTCACAGTCGATGGACTCTCGTTTCTCACCAGGAAACTCCCCTTTATGCTCTCCAAAAATATATACATAAGTGAGTTTGGTCTTGAAGGCCCTCCACCTCTTAGCCACACCGGAAAGTACCTTCCTCCTTAGGGTATCTACTGCTGGGATATCCCAAGCACCCTACAATGAAAAAACATAATTTAGTTAGCATCACAAACACACAAGTGAGTAAAGTACAACAATTTACATACAAAGTAACGTACCAGAATATCCTTTCATATCTGGTTTTTCAGGACCTCCTCAACGTGATCCCAATACGGAGGAAGAATAGGGACCCGAGTCCGAGCAAAAACCCCTAGGTAACTGCTAAATGTGGCCGCATTCGGCCCAGATGGTATCCTCGTGTTGACGCCAATGTCAACATGCAATCGATCTCCCTGATACCTCCTAATAGTGACACTAGACATCCGTGTCACACCTTTCTACTGTCTGGAAGATGAATCTGAGCCTTGTTGTGATGCCATCTGTACCTGTGTAAAAGGAGAATCATTTGTCAATTATATAAGATACATAAAACATGTGAAATGAAAAAATAATACATATTTAATAACAAACATGACAAAACTATAACATGAACTATGTAGTTATTATATTCTCCTATATGTCTTCATTATGATCATCACGAGTTGCTTGGACTTTATCTATGTGGTCTTCTGGGTTTATTGTTGGCATACAGGCTGTTAAAGTAGAGGTATCCAAGATATCAGGACTAAGATCCCCTATCTTGGCATCCCCATTATTGGGTCTACTTTGCATAACAACTGATCATCTTTTGTTAGACGGGTCAGTAACATAAAAAACTTATTTCACTTGAGTCGCTATAATAAAAGGCTCTTCCTTATGGCATACCTTGTTGAGGTCAACCAAAATGTATCCAAACTCATTAGTTTTTACACCATGATTACTATCCATCGATTTACATTTAAACACAGGTACTGTGAAGGAACCGTAATTGACCTCCTATATTTCTTCAGTTACACTAAAATAACACAACTCCTCTTATCTTTTGCAGTTGAGAAATGCACCAACTAAGTCATTACCATAACACCATTATTCTGCATTGTACTTTTGTCGTCTTGTTCCTTTGTATAAAATGAGTACTTGTTTATGTCATATCCACTAAAAGTGAAGACATCAAAGTTGGGTTCCTGAGCTAGATGTTGTAGGGTTGCAAATGTCAATGAATCTTTCATGATAGTCATTCTCAACCATTGCATGAAAGTCTTGTTATGTTCATTCAATACCTATATCTCAGACATTCTTGGGTTGTCTATGTTCACTAAGTCTTTGTATTCATTTAAATAAGGCAAGACATCGTCTGTGTTGTTCAATATGTAAAAATGTGCCTGAAACACTTCCTCTCGTGGCTTGCTCTTCAATTTTATCTCAATTGTACCTTTACCGGTAATCCTTCCCTCATGGCGTCTTTTGGGAATCCCAATACTATCAGCCTGGGACATGTATTTGTTACATAACTCAATTGCCCCCTTTACCACACACCGTTCTACGATTGATGCTTCTGGACGGTGTTGGATTTTAACATGCCCTTTCAATATCTTCATGTATCGCTTAACGGGATACATCCACCTCAAAAACACAGAAGCATATAACCTCACCTCTCTGACTAAGTGAACGATTAAATGCACCATGATGTCGAAAAAGGAATAAGGGAAATACATCTCTAATTGACATAGTATAATAACTGCCTCCTCTTCCAACGATGCCAACGTGTCAGGGTCAATAACTTTACAACAAACAACGTTAAAAAAATACACAACCTTGTTATCACATCCTTCATATTTTTAGGCAGAATGTCACGAATGACAACAGAAAGAAATCGTTGTATCAACATGTGACAATCATGAGATTTTCATCTGACTAACTTCAGATCCTTAAGGGAAACACGACTTCTCAGGTTAGAACCATAACCTTGTGGAAGTTTCACACTTCGTAAACATTCACATAAACTTGTCTTCTTCCTTTTCGACATTATATGACAGGCTGAGGGCAAATAAGTGCATTTGCCCTTCAACTGTGTATATGCAAACTTAGAATACCTCTACAATACTATTATAAGACTAGTTCATATGCAAACTTAGAATATCTCTTACATATTTATACCAAAGTAATAGATAGGAAGGTTTAACAATTAACTGGAATTGCTTTTTAAAATACCATAAACCTAGAATAGTTCATCTCATGTTTTGCAGACCAAATTTCATCTGAAGATGACAAATAGGAACTTTGATTATTCCTAACAAGAACAGTGAGAGAAGATAATGGTCCTATTTGCATAAGGGTAAAAAATAATGGCAAGTGAAACATTTCCATCATGCGTATGCATGAATGTGTTTGCAATATTTTTAAAACCATTCAGAAGTTTAACAACTCTTGCCTAATATAAAAAAGGCCAGAAAGGGAACCATCAGGAAACGATGCCAATCTCACAACACTAGCAGCACCTTGTTCAACAGATAAGATGCGAGTGCATGTTTATGTCTATTTTGTCAAAACCAGGGTACACTGTTAACGCATGTGTTTGGGGACATCGGTAATGAATGTACCCTTCAATCTAAAAAACCTACTTAAAATAAAGATATCATTTTTGAAATCCACAAATAATGAACTAAGAACAAATCTACACAATTTGCAAGCAAGCATGTTAAAAGGAACATTTCTTGGCAACTTGGCAATGTATGATGCCAAATAAACCCTCTTGTTTGACTTAGACATCAAATTTTGTATGTAAGCTTGAGTTTCTACGGGCTTGTTACCACTCTTTACTTGACCTTTTGTTGGAAAATTATACTTAAAATCTTTTATCATATTCCATGAAACATGTTGCAATAGGGAAGAATGATGCCATAAGTGAAAAGTACAATTTCAAAAAGCCAATATTTATATAAGAGTTAAAAATAATAAGAATAGAACATGAACATAACATATAAGAATTCTAACCAATTTATTGGGTTTTGTTTCATGTAGTTTTATACCAAAAATATGGATTGTCCAATGGTTAATAATGATTGTATTTTCTCTTCCAAGTTAGTCAAACTTTTTTTGATAAAAAATCAGAGAATAGTTTTTTTTACCCATCTCGATTGAGAAACCCCAATTAGAAATCAAACAGAATCAACAATATGTTATGGGTGCAGTAATATTTGTCAATGTTTAAAGTGAGAGGAAAAAGAAATGTATTACTTAATAAAATCCATCATTAACTGATTCCCGCTCAAAATGAGATAGTACATATGGAAGCAAGAAACCACATGAATTTAGTCGATTTACATTTTTTTTGTTTTACAATTCTGATGTACACGTAAAAAATATAATCAATTACAGTAGATCATAGTCATTCATAGTTAGAATATATTACAATTATCTAAATTTTTAATAATAAAAATCTAAAAATATTCTTTAATATTGCTATAAAATAAGCTAAAAATTATAAGAGTATGAGAGAATAAGATTTAGAAGAGGAAGGGAATTTTAAGCAAGAGAGATTTTTATTAAGAGTGAGAGAGAGATGTATATTAATGGCTTGGGGGGCATCCAATAAATGAAATATTCATAACACTCCCCTTTAGATGTTCATATTTTAAAATGTGTCTCGTTAAAACTTTATTAGAAAAAACCCAATAGAATAAAAACCTAGTGAAAGAAAAAAAACACAACATTCTTTACAAAGTAAATTTATGGATAGAATAAATAATTAAATATACAAGTATTTAATTATTCCCCTCATTAGAATATTTATGCATAAGGCGTTGAAGACCGATCTTCTGTACTAACTGTTCGAAGACTTTGGTTGGTAATGATTTTGTAAAGATATCTGCTAGATTCTCACATGATTGGACTTGCTGGATATTTATTTCACCATTCTTTATGAGATCCGAGTAAAAAAAATTTTTGGTGAAATATGTTTTGTTTCATGTAATGCTAGAATTTCGGCATGATTAAATGATGTTGCTGTGATCGTTTGTTTTATGGATCTCTATGAAATTGTTGTACCATCACATGTGAACAAATATTCTGTTTGTGATCGACCATTATGAGGATCAGACAAATACCCCACATCTACATAACCAATTAGGTTTGCCTTAGATACATATGGAAAAAATAAACTCATGTCCATTGTACCTCAAAGAAAGCGAAATATGTGCTTAATCCCATTCCAATGCCTTTTTGAGAGTAAATAACTATGTCTTGCTAACAAATTGACAACAAATGATATATTAGGTCGTGTATAACTAGCAAGATACATTAGTGCACCAATTGCACTGAGATATGGTACTTCAGGACCAAGTAGTTCTTCATTTTTTTCTTGAGGTCGAAAAGAATCTTTGCTCACTTCAAGTAACCTTACAACCATTGGACTGCTCAATGGATGTGATTTGTCCATATAGAACCGTTTTAGCACCTTTTCTGTATAATTCTTTTGGTGTATTAAAATTTCTTCCTTTAAATATTCTAGTTGTAATCTAAGACAAAACTTTATTTTTCTTAAGTCTTTTATCTCAATTTTTTTTCAAACAATTTACAGTCTTTCAAAGCTCTTTAGGAGTTACAATGATATTTAAATCATCTACATAAACAGCAATTATAACAAACTCTTTTCTAAATCTTTCCATATAAACACATGGACAAATCGGGTCATTTTTATACCATTCTTTCAACAAATATTCACTAAGACAATTGTATCACATTAGTCTAGATTGCTTTAGTCCGTACAAGAATTTATTTAATTTAATTTAATAATATTCTCAAGAATTTGTCTTGTATGCTTCAGAAAAATTAAATCTTCCAGGGAGTTTCATATAAAAGGGAGTTTCATATAGATATCATTTTCAAGTGAGTCATATAAATATGCTGCAACAACATCCATAAGGCGTAAATCAAGTTTTTCACAGATTGCCAAACTTATTAAGTATCAAAAAGTAGTTGCATTCATCACTGATGAATACGTTTCTTCAAAATCAATACCGGGTCTTTGTGAGAAACCTTGTGCAACAAGTCTTGCTTTGTATCTCACAATTTCACCATTGTCATTTCTTTTTCTTGTAAAAACCCATTTGTATCTAACTGGTTTTACACCTTCGGGGGTTTAGACTATAGGCCCAAAAACTTTCCATTTTGCAAGTGAGTTTAAGTCTTCTCTCATTGCATCTTTCCACTTGGACCAATCATTTCTTTATGCACATTCATTAACCGATTTTGGCTCATGATCCTTATCATCATTTATAACATTAAAAGCTATTTTGAATGTAAAAATTTCATCAATATCAACTTCATGTTGATTTCATTGTATTCCATCCATGACATAATTTATCGAGATCTTTTTCTTTTTATCAATTTCAGGTAACTTAGTTTTTTCTAGATTTGAAACCTTGATAATGTTTAAAAACTCTTCTCAAGTCTTTATATCCTCGATTCGACCATCTTCTTTATTTTTATTTTTTTTAGGGATTTTTATCTTTATAACCAACAAATCTGCCACGTTTTATTTTGATTTCAGACTCATTTGCGATTTTAGATTATCCTGTAGGGATATCAATCTTTATTAGGGTATTAACAACTAGTATGTGTGACCTAGCCACTCTTTTTAGATCAACAAATGCATTTGACAATTGGTTCGCTAAATTTTACAAACTAATTATTTTCTGAACTTTTAGTTCACATTGCTTTAGTCGAGGATCAAGATGAGATAAAGATATCTCATTCCAACTAATCCTTTTATCCAACTATTTATCTTCTCCCCCTAATAGTGGAAAAACATATTCATCAAAATGACAATCAGCAAAACGAGCTGTAAATAAATCTCCTGTTAAGGGTTCAAGATATTTTATTATGGATGGACTTTCATATCCAACATATATTCTCAACCTTCTTTGAGGTCCCATCTTAGTGCGTTGTGAAGGAGAAATAAGAATATATGATGCACTTCTAAAGATTCTTAGATGTGAAATATTTGATTCTTACCTAAAGACAAATTGTAAAGGGGAATACTTATGATAACTTGTAGGCCTGATATGAATAAGTGCTGCTGCATGCAAGATTGTATGTTCCCAAGTTGAAATTGGGAGTTTTGATCTCATTAGCAATGGTTTTACAATTAATTTCAAACGTTTAATTAATGATTCAGTCAATCCATTTTGTGTATGAACATGTGCTATAGGATGTTCAACATCAATTTCAATGGACATACAATAATCATTAAAAGTTTGATATGTAAATTCACCAACGTTATCAAAACGTATTTTCTTAATTGGATAATCAAGAAAATGAACTCTTAAATGAATTAATTGAGCTAGTAATCTTGCAAACTCTTGGTTGCGAGTTGACAATAAAGAAACATGTGACCATCTGGTTGATGCATCAATTAAAATCATAAATATCTAAATGGTCCACATGAAGGGTGTATTGGTCCACAAATATCACCTTGTATACGCTCTAAAAATGTGAGTGATTCACTCCCAATTTTCATTGGTAATGGCCGAGTAATTAATTTTCCTTGAGAACAAACAGCATATGATAAATATTAGTTTGGAGAATTTGTTTGTTGTTCAAGCAATGACCATTTGAATTCTCAACTATTTTTCGCATCATTATTGTTCTAGGATGGCCTAACCGTTCATGCCAAATAACAAAGTTATTCTTATTTGTAGACTTCTAGTTTACTATCGCATTTGTTTCAATTGTACTAATATCTGTATAGTACAAACCAGAGGAAAGTGAAGACAATTTTTCTAAGACACATTTCTTATCAGAAATTAACTTTGTGATATAAAGATATTCAACATTTCCATAATTTGTGATCTCAATATGGTATCCACTTTTGTAGATATCCTTAAAACTCAACAAATTTCTTTGAGACTTGGTAGAATATAATGCACTATCAATGTGTAATTTTGTTCCTCCATGTAACAAAATACTGGTTCTGTCGAAACCTTCAATTATATTTATATAGTATTAACATTGATTTCTTGTTTTACTATATGGTAGAAATATTTCTCATTTTGAGAATAATGTGGGTTGTTGCACTGTCTGCGAAACATATATCTTTGTCATTGATGTGAGCATTCATTCTTCATTAAATAAAATAAAAAAATCATGAGTGAAAAATATAATTAACAATAATAAATTTTCAACATAAAATTTTATTGATAGAAAATTCATAACAAAAATAAATTACATGAAACATAAAATAATTTATTCTTCGGTGCTTCCCTCTCCAATTGAGCTTCCGGAAGAATAAGGAAATCATCATCGAAATGAGTAAAATCATCACCCATACCAGTAAAATTTGTTTCTATTGTTTTCCCTTTATTTTTAAGGGATTTTTGGTATAGATCAATAAGATGCTTTGGTGTGCGACCAACTCGAGACCAGTGACCTTGGCTACCACAATGATAACAAATATTTTTAGTTTGTTCGTTACTTTGAGCATCTTTTCCTTTTTCCATACGTTCTTTATTTTTCCATATAAATGATTTTTTATCATCTCGACCACGACCAATACTATGTCCCTGACCATTACCTATTCCACGATCGTGACTACGACCACGACCACGACCATGAGTATATTGATTATGTGTCGCTACATTCACTTCTGGGAATGGAGCGGTTTCGGTTGGACGAGACTTATGATTTTACATAAGTAATTCATTATTTTGTTCAGCCACAAGGAGACAAGTAATCAATTCTGAGTATTTTGTAAAACCTTTTTGACGATATTGCTGCTGCAAGAGCATATTAGATGCATGAAAAGTGGAGAATGTATTTTCTAATATGTCACTTTCAATGACTTTTTCTCCATATAATTTCAATCTTGAAGAGCGCAAATACATCCATTCATAACAGGCTTTTGGAAGAATTATATCTTTTTGATGGTCGTATCTTTCTTTTAAATTATTTCAGAGAACAAGAGAGTCTTTAATTGTTAAATACGGACGTAAAAATATCATGACTTTAGCCTTGTTTGACTAGATGCGTTATTTCCATCTTTAATTGTGTCTCCAAGACTTTTTGCATCTAAATGAATTTCAGCATCTAGTGTCCATGATAAATAATCTTTTTCCAGTGATATCAAGAGCCACGAACTCAAGGTTGGTAATATTTATTTCTATGCAAGAAATTACAAATAAGTTAGATAATACTTCAATAAAATAAATAAATTAACTATAATTATCATTATAATGATGGTAATAACAATAGTCATAACAAATCAATAATGATTATAAATATTTATATATTTATTTAATTATAAGAGTAATATTGGTTAAAAAAAATAGAGTAACTTATAAATCAACTTAAATAATATTTCACATAAATGATACGGTAGTAAAAATTTAAAAGTTTTCATAAAATATCATTAAGTATTAGTGGCCTAGTAGTAGAGTGATACTTATCATGATATAAACTTGGGTTCAATTCTCATTATGTTTTATATTTTCATCTTTTATCACTTTAACATATTTATATCATTTAAATAATATTATTTTTTAAATATTTATTAATGAAGAGTTGCTAGCTAAAGAAAGATAAAAAAAATTGATTTTTAACCCTTTAAATTTGAAATTTTACTTTATATTAAATGAATTTCATAATGTTATCTTATTATTAACTTTTTTCACATAAAGTTACATCTTTTAAAAATAGAAAAATTAAATCTATCAATATGCAGACAATTATAATTATAAATACAATGCAGGCACACAGATATTTAAAAATCCTATCCTTTATTATTTTATATCTATATAGAAAACAATTATTTACTATTGTTGTCATCTAATTGTTATTCTTAACAAAAATAGCTATAAAAAGTGATGTAATTGAATTAAATTTATCAATGTAATTTGAATTTTTTAACATTTTTTGACGCTGGATACTGTGTTTTGTTTGCTGAATTTTTTTAATATTTAATTGTGAAATATGATTTTTACCACCGTTAATTAAAGATATTTGCATAAAACATGTTATAATACGTATTTTTTCAAGTAACTCGTGCAAAGGTTGTATATATAATATATAACTAGTTAGTATTGATATAATTGTAACTCCAGGAAAAAATATAAAAATATTTAGTTTTGAATGATTAAAATATAATTGCTAAATAAATTAACTTAACATAATTAAGATTAAGACAAAATCCTTACCGTATCATATTGATTAACCAAAGAAATCACAGTCGTAATTGAAGGTTGGTCAGAGAGAAGGACGAAGGCAGAGCATAGCATAATAGAGATGGAGAAGAGATATAAGACATGGTAGGCAATGAACTTTGTTCTGGGTGCTGGTTCATGAATCTAAGAAAGAAACAATTATAGGTTAGAAGACAAAACAAAAGCAAATACATTTAAAGTAGGACAAAAGACATCAGTAACAAAAAAAAATTGTCATACGATGGAATAAATCATAAAATCAAAGAATGTGTTCATCTTACAAGTATGCTCTGCAATTTAAGGGGGGAACAGATCAGATGACATAGATCTGGAAGTTTTTTAATTTTAAGTTTTAAAATTAAAACTTTAAAGCTAAAAACTAAAATAAATCTGAAATTTAAAAACGAGTATTGCAAGCTTTTAAAGTTAAAAGCCTCAAAACTAGATCTAGAAGTAGAAAGAAATATAGAAGCAAATTCAGATCATTTATATACTTCCAAAGAGATAAAAATAATAAATAAATAAAACTGAAACGCAGTGCAGTTGAAAAGATGAGACGAGATTTGAAAGTCTAAAACTAACCTTTTCTTCATTAGCATGAACAGCGTTCCGGAGTCAAAGAAAGGTAGTGAGTGAGAGAACAGAGAAAAGCACAATTAACTGCGATGAAGGGGAAGGAGTTAAACATAAGGAAAGAGAGTGGTGAGAGTAAGGAGAACCTACAAAGGAGGGTTATATAGTTGCTTTGGACAATCGTTATTTTAAATATATTAATTCATTTATGGATCGATCACACTCATCACGTATTGAATATTATTTGATATTATATATTATTAAGTTGCTGCAGTTACATTTCATTTAATTTGATTAAATATGAATTCAATCCGTTTATTTAATTTTATATTTGTTTTATAAAATCAAGTATAACATATATTTTTATGTTAATAAAATCAAAAATAATTATTTTGAATTGTTATTGTATAAAAATTTAATATAATTAAAAATTTATAAATCACTATTTAAAGTTTGTTATTATTTGATGGGTATGATAGGATAATATAAGAATAGAATAAGATTTAGATAAACTACTATCTTATCTAGTCTTTAGTGAGATAATATGAGATAAACTCATTACTAATAATAGTATTATTATAATAAAACAATGTTATTATTATTACAACAATATTAATATTAATATGATAATAATTGATGATGATAATGATAAAAACTAAATAATATACATATGTTTCTTGTTCTATTATGTACATTCTTAGCTTAATTTTTTTTCTTTGGATAAAAATTATAAGAGGTCAACAAGATAAGATAATTAAATAGATAAACATATTATAGTTTGTTGGTGTAGCAAATACGATACGTGACTTCTCATATTCATCTTAGCATAGATTTAAATATCAAAATTGGTGACTGTGTTTGCAGAAGTAGACTTGAGATTGCCGAAAATGTTGTGTTTGTACATTTTGGTGTTTATATTTATGTTAAGAGGGTCTTTGGCCAACAGGGGTATCAAATTATTGTATCTATTTTTCTTAAAGCGGGTGAATATATATGGTATAATAATACTAGTTGAGAGTGGGTGGGAAGATCCTTTAAAAAATGAGTGAAGTAAAGTAAACCCACGTCCAAGCTCTGTAAATCTTTCTTCAAAAATCTCTCTTTTCATCCTTGAATCTTGTAAAAAGACTCTTTCCAATAAAATAAAAAACCTAATTGAGTATACCTTTATCCCCGAGGATGCATAGATATAGAGTGTCGTCTGTCCTCTTCTGAATCTGTACAATGTTTTCAGGAGACATAAGTCAGGTTTTGTACGGTCAGTAAAAAAGCTAATCTCTACTCCCAGACCAGGAGTAAAAAAAGTCATACATACTTCTAAGCTTGACTCTTGTCCTCTTCATGCCACTTCTATAGAATAATATGTAGATCTGGAAATAAATATCCAGATTTAATTAAACTTTGGCAAAAATAAGGATATATAGCATCACATCTTGGTGCAGTTTGTCTAATCTTGACGCTCCATGGAAGAAAATAATGTAGGAAGGAGGATCTAGTTCTTCTTTTTCTTTCTCTTTTGATAAAGGAAAATAAGGATTAAGGTTTTACCAGGGGAAAATAAGGAAAATAAGGAAAAAGGAAAAGGGGAGGTGCCACATAGAGAGGATAAACCTCAATCTCGCCACTTAGGGGAGGAAAGCATAGGATAAAAGTTTGCCAAAGTTAAGAAACCCTAGCTAAAACGAAGGAGGAAAATTCAACTCCATAAGTACTCAATGTATTCTCTCAATTCAAGGTGTGTTTTTTACAAAAGAGAACATGCCTATATATAGGCTAAGGAGAGGGGGCACACCACTTAACCTAATGGGCTTTACTCTGTCCTAAGCCAGAAAACACTAAAACTAAAGAAAACTAAAAAAATATGGCCAAAATTCAAGACCCAAACATAAACATAAACATGAAATAGTCATGTAAAACCTAAACTAAAAATAATTCAAAACCTAATTAATTCTTAAAAAATAACATTGATAAAAAAACGTTTCTAAAGGGTAAAGAATCCAAAAGAAGGCCTAAATGAGGCCTATGTCAGAAAAGGAATGCCGGTTATGACTAGAGTCTCTCTGATAGACTTTACTTTCCACCACTATGAAGATGCAATGATTGGCACTATCTTCACAATATTAAATGTTGGAAGTGTCGTTATAACCATGTTGGACGATTTTTGCATCCGTCAAGGCTTTGAATTCTATGAAGTTTTTATTCCACTATAAGAAGGAGGGATTCCGTCTATTGAGAAAAAAGAAGATCCATTATAAGCAGGAATGTTTATCTCTCTTGGATCTAGGGACGAAGTATAAACTTGAGTAGATGTTTCATTTTGTTTGACCATTAAAATTCTTATGATTATAACATGTTCATCATATATTCTCTCAGTTCTTAATACTAAGCTTTGACCTACCTTAATTCTCTTTTGTTTTGAACAAAAGTTGAACTAATTCTTTCTCCCTTCAGTTTTGTACTTGTGTCTCAAGTTGAGCCATCTTTTGTTTGATTTCAAAGTAATGATCTTACAACTTCTTGGACATATTCTTTATATCCTTATCTAAGGAGTTGGCAATTCTATCTATCTTCTTATCCATGTTTTGCAAGAACTGATTTTGGGCTACAATGTTTACAGTCTCCCAGTTCATTACTTCTTCGGCTTGGATAATTGGCCTTGTTGATCGATTTGTGTTTATTTCTGACGGTACCATGAATGGCCTAGTTTGAATCTTTTTTATTAGATCAATATTTTTGTCCAAGAAAGGAAAGTTTGCACTATACGAGGTTGAAGCAAAAGAGAACATTATAATGTCTGTAGAGTGGAGACAGGTTTAGGAAATAGGTCAACAAGTTTACACTTTTGTGTAGGTAGAGGTTTGGGAAATGAATTTATTGGTTTTGTTGGTGGAGGCCATGTAATCAAAGTAGGGTCATTTGGAGGTGGAGGATACTATTCTTTCTTAAGAATCCTCAAGGCTTCTTCGTAGAGAGGAAGAAGATCATACTTTTTCTTAATTTCTACTCAAGGTCTGTTATCCGGATCAAATCTCCTTTTAGGCTTCTTTGGAAATTTGCAAGGAGACTTCCTTTTTCTTCTCCTTTTGGGTTCATTATCATCACTACTGTCATACTCCATCCAGCAATCACAATCAAGATCACACATTTGAGAATCTACATCCTATATAAAGTGACTATTTAATTTATCACTATAAATATGTGTTCCATCGACTTTGAACGAGTAAATAGGAATCTTCTTTTCCTGTTCTCCAAGAGAATTATCATTGTTGAAAAGACACGATTTTTTAAGGAAGATGGTTCTTCTTCCTTTTTGAAAAAAGTCTTTACCTTACCGTCAGGGAGTCTTTTGAATGATGACTCTGTGGAAACTATTGGTCTCGTCTGTCTCTTCTAAGATTTATAGTCATTAATCCATTCTATCGGAATCAATTTTAATAGTAATTTTCTTGGTATTTGTCTGGGGACTTGTATAATGGATGGAATTTTTTCCTCAGATTTTTCTATCACCATCAAAGCATTTTGAGATTTTTGAGTCAATTGGGAGATCAAAGAGATGATCCTAAATTCTAACTATTATTTGATTATTCAGAGTTGCGTTAAAGGCTCGTGAGTCTTGGGGGCTTCTTATAAGTTGAACTTGTAATTGAAATCTGTGTGGAAGAGTTGGATCTTTCAAGTGAACATTAAAATTAGGAAACGTGGTTAAAACCACATTTCCAACATTTAATATTGTGAAGATAGTGCCAATCACGCATCTTCATAATGGTAGAAAGTAGAGTCTAGGAGAGAGACTCTAGCCATAACCGACATTCTTTTTCTTCCATGGAGCGTCAAGATCAGACAAAGTGCACAAAGATGTAGTGCTATATATCCTTCTTTTTGCCAAAGTTTAATTAAATACAGATTTATTTCCAAATATATATATTGTTCTGTAGAGGTGGCATGAAGAAGACAAGAGTCAAACTTAGAAGTTTGTATGACTTCTTCTACTCCTAGTATGGGAGTGAAGATAAGCTTTTTTATTGACCACATGAAATCTGACTTATGTCTCTTGAAAACTTTGTACGGATTCAAAAGAGGACATAACACTTTTTATCTAAGCATCCTCAGGGATAAAGATATACTTAATTAGGCTTTCTATTTTATTGGAAAGAGTCCTTTTACAAGATTCAGGGATGGAAAGAAAGATTTTTGAGGAAAAATTCACAGAGCTTGGACGAGGGTTTACTTAACTCCTTTTCTAAAGGATCTTCTTACTCACTCTCAGCTACTATTACACCATATATATTCACCCGCTTCAAGAAAAAAAGGTGCAATAATCTGATGATGTTTAGGCTCTATTACTATTGCTTCAAGAAATGTAGGATATGATAGTTTATCATATCATGTTCTTCTTGTATTGTCTATCAAACAAGTCTTTAAGTCTCAATTTAAATTTAAGTCATATAATATGGTAATACAAATATTTTAATTTAAAAATATTATTTACCTAAGAATATTATATAAGATGTTAAAAATTATTTAAGATTAATTAAAAATATGAAAAATTAAAAGTTATAATTACGTAAGAATATTATTAACTTACAAGCTATGCCTCCTTTTGCATTTATAAGCTAATAAATCTATACTTTCATAACCATATAGTTTATCAGCTTTCTTAATTAGTTTTTTAACTTTTAATTAACTTATTTGTTAAACATATCTAGTAAAAGTTTTTAAATATAATTAACACTTTTACTGAAATTTTAATGCCCTTTGATAAAACTTTTTTCAATACTTGAATTCTAAAAAAATGTGGGCCATCAACCCAAAATGTTTACTAAACCATCTGTCCTCATAAAAAGAAGCATACCTCTCAAGTTAATTTAAATTTGAGAACTAAAATAGATATACTTAAGTAAGACATCGTTGAGTTCTTTTTATTTATTTAGTTTTCACTGCTTACTTGTTTCTTGTCCGGTATAGATTTTACATATGTAGAAGAACTTTATTTTGTTGGGAGAAATAGATCATATATTTTTTCAAAGTCATAAACCTTTTTTGCACATAATCTCATCCGAAATTTTTAATAGAGAAAAAGAGTGAAGAAATACAAAATGAATATACACAATTAATTAACAATATAAGAAATTGACAAGGGAGAATAATGATCAATTGCATGGCATGTGTTGCCAAAGGGAATTGTATCCATGTTCCCCCATGGAAGAATAGTCATCTCCACAATCAAATGGCACCAAATCCATGTCTACCCAATACTCATCCTCTTCCATCATGGATGCATTTGCAAATTCATCATCTCCCATCTTCCCTCCACTTATTTCAGCCTCAAATGATCTTATCAAACTATCCAATCTATCATCATCACTCTCTTCACTTTGTGATGGTTCTTCCATCAATGACATTAGAAGAGCACCGTTCATTTCCCATACTTCCATCCCTCTCACCCCATCATCACCGTTGATCAAGCCCAATGTTTCACAAACTTGAGAAGCCATACTCTTTGGCACTTAATTTAATTTGTGTGGTCTTTGCAGAAGAGCTAGCAAAGAGGGGAAAGTGTAGAATAATAGAGAGAGAACAAGCTTGAAATGGTTGGGTTGATGACTGAGAAGAATGGGAGCATTTATATAGGCACCCCATATGGTGCCATGTCATCTCAAGAAGGGGACATTACACCCATCATGATCCAGACAGTCATGTGAACATGAACATGGACATGTGCACATGTACAATAAAACTAAATTATATGGATTCATCATGTTGCACAGCAATACAGCACATAGAATTAATTAATTAAAGGAATATATAAAGAAAATGTCAATGCATAAATTGCTCGTGTGCTCTGGCAATAAGGACGGCATAAAGCAAGTAAAATATCGTGAAAGTAATAGAATCTGACCCCAAAACCTCAAATTTGATGGTAGGACAAGGAAACATGAAAAGACAAAGCTTTCGATCAGTGGATGATATGTCAAGTTGCAATCATAAAGCTGGGAATACTCTTTTATATATATTATATATGTGTAGTCACTGATAATTGTTAGTAGTCCACATGTAATGAACCCCTCAACCACTTTAAATTAGATAAGAGTATTGATATTCATATTTATTAAGTACACAAAAGTAGCTAGCTTCTCTCCTATGATGCTGTTAATTCATTGTTTCGAATGACAAAAGAATCATATAAATAAGAGGGAAAGTACAGAAAAAGGTTTTTATATATAAAGCTGAGGAGTTTTATTATTATTATTATTAAGGTGAATTGTCAAATGAAAATTTCAGCAAGAATAACATGTATATACATTGCTCAAAGAGCCTATTATCTCTATTTATTCTAAGATGAGTGGATGCATTTGGGGGTTATTGTGTCTTTTGACCGAATATTGAAGTGAACCTTGTGTCACCACTTCTTTAAAAATTCTTAGAAATATATGTACTTATGAAAGACACGCAAATGAAAAGAAAAGTAAATAATATGCGGAGATTATATATGTTTCCCCACCTTTACATTCTTTAATTTTAGATAAGAATCCAATTCAGAAAAAAAATGGTAACTAGTATTGATGATGATATCAAGTCTTCCTATTTTAAAAATTGAAGGTACTGAAAATCTGTGTTGTGGGGTTCTCTAAGATTTTGGCTAACTTTTACAATTGTGCATTAGGATTATGAAAAGATATGCCTCCAATTAATGAAAAGAAGTGGACACATTTTGATGCACATGTTGCCACCACAGCATTGTTTGTGGGTTTTAATTTACATTTAGAGATGAGATGCCATGAGTGTATTACTTTATAATAATGGATGGTTAATGAACCGAACACCATGTGATCATGCATGCATCCTGTTATATATGGGCCAACTCCAACCCTTTTTGATAAAAGTGCATCATTGGATACTTAATTAAGCATATAATATCTTTCTGTTCTGAATTCAATTTGTTGACAACCAACAAATTAATTAATGCTAATATTTGAACTCCATGGTATGAAGCTCAAGCATGTCTTCTATTCTACCATGTTTATTTCAAGGGGTGACTCTACATGCCACTGGAATATTGTCTTAGTCAAAATATGATTTTGGATATCGTGTTGTGACTATAATTTTGCCACTTATTTGCTTTATTATTATTATTATTATTCTAGCTGCTGGAACAATATGCTCTGCACATTACTTTGGCTTAGTGCTATAGCCTTGGCATCCAATCAGAATAATGACCTAAATTATCATATGATTATGAACTGTATTCTATAATCTTATCTTATCTGCACATTTATATTAATCGTAATTATAAAGAAAAAAATTACTGAATGAGAAATAAACAAGTAAAGTATTTCTTATATGTAAGTAAGAGGAAATGAGGAAATTTTGTTCTAATTATGAACTAAATAATTACACGTAAATAGAAAAAAGAAAAACAAAAATAGATGTAAAAAGCCGATTCTCTTAAGGAATTCTTCACAAATGTGACAAGTAATCCTTAATTAATGATATTCCCATTAATTAATTTGAAAATACTGCATCACTTTGTGACAAATAAGTCTCTCTATATTGTTGTTCAAAGAAAAGTCCATAGCTAATCTGAAAATCATCATCAGCTTCATATTCCATTGCTACAGTATGGTCCATCATCTCATCATCATCTCCACAAGGGATCCATCCATTCATCTCATCAAAGGGTAAGGAGGAGATCAACTCCATATCAACCCAATCATCAGGTTTTGTGGAGCAATCTTGACCGTCCACGTGTCCCATCTCATTCATCATGATCTCTGCCTCCAATGACTGAATCATGCTTACAAGTCTATCATCTCCATAGTACTCTTCTTCTTGTTGACTTTCTTCCATTAAACACATCAGAAGCACATTCACTTTGTTATCTTCCGATGACTCAAAGACACCTTCTAAGGAAGACATCTTAGTAACTCGATTAAATTTGTTGCAACAAAAAAATTGACCTTTTTCTTTGGTTTATTGATAATATATGGCTGAATTGAGAGAGCAAGAAACAATTAAGGTAGTGCAAGACACAAAGATGGTTTTGAAAGGTGAAGAAGGGGCCTATATATAGGCAAATGCGTGATCCACTATATAATACAAGGAGGGGTTGCTATTGCCTGGTCCTACCATAAGCCAATCAATAAAAAAAATAATGGGATTAAAGATAAGATTCATATATATAATTGTGCTATAAGATAGCATTCATATATAATAGTGGTGGACAAAAACTCTTAAATCTATGACCCATTTATGTATAGTGGTAGAGTAACATAAGGTATAGTTGCATGTGAGCAAAATATGGTATTAGGGTATCTAATATCTATGAATGTGATGCACTCATTAGTGGTTGTAACAGTGGGGCATCAGAAACTGGAGACAAACCAATGGCCAATAATTTAAGTAACAAAGTTGATTAAGCTTATTGAAGGAATTTGTAGGAGCCACCCTTAATTGATAATTTGTAGGAGTGTAGGCTATATTTGGAGACCACAATGTGACAATGCTAGCTAGAAAAGAAATGTGGAATGGTTTGATTCTTGATATATCATAAGAAATTTCAATGTCAAAGTCGTACCTAAAGAATCAAATTTTCATTTCTTTGTAAGTGGACATCTTCATATCATATGCATGTACCTAACAACAACCTCTATTACCAAATGGAACTAGTCAGGATTTTAAAAAAAATATATGGAAATGAAGTATTCAACGCTCCACTCAAACATGTACCCTGGATCACAATAAACATTGATATATGAGATGTAAATCAACTAGTTAAATGGATCAGGTATCAAAATATTTAAGTTTAACTTATTTTAAATTGTACATGACCTAAATCTAACTTTCATAATTTGTTAAAGATTTATTTTTAAATTTGATTTAACATGTTTAAATTGATTGACTTATTTATAATAAAACTTACAAAATACCAAAAAACCTAGCAATCTAAATAGATTAGCAAGGTTATTATTATAAATGAATCTATCAACATAAACAACCCAAATACATTTAATTTTGAATCGAATTATACTACAACATACTCACTGTTATATTATATGTATTGTTATTTTTATGTTAGTATTAGTAAGTCAATTAAACAGTTGGATTTCAAAGATTTAAAAGAAAAACTTATAATTTAATATATTTACTTAAATAGGCTTTTTAAAAAGTGTAAGTCTGATCTTCTAAGATAAGAAGCCTGAATCGAGTTAAGTCATAGTCCCCAACAGTTAACTTATTGACACTCCTATTTTTGTGACACACTAAGATAAATAAAAATAAGGATTTGTTACCTAAGTTAAAATTTGTTGAGTAAATTAAAAAAATAATAATTTTAATGAGTTTCTTCGGGAAGTTTATTAAAATCAGTCGAGAAAACACAAGACTATAACTTATACAACATCGTGAAGAACCTTAATAATAAATTTGAAGAGAGTTAATTGAATTCAATTTATGTTATGTGGCTATATTGTAAACAAACTTTTATTTTAAAATATGGGTACATAAGTTTTTATTTGGTGTGTTCTGTGTTGTTAACTAATACTTGCCTACCAATTAATGCATCTCTCATAAATGATATTTTTAAGAGTTTATGCAATTATAAATACCATAATCGCATTTCGCAATGCATAATTGTTAATTAGAATATGTATGAAATCTTGCAGTGTGATATGATGTCGTTTAGAATGATGGTAGCAAAATAATTGGTTATGTTGAACAGAAGATGATAGAGAGAACCACCGGCAAGCACACAAGGCACTCACATGGATATATGTTGCTTAGGTATGAAACCAAAACTTGCAAGATTAGTCCCATCTATGATTGTGTTACTTCTCCTGCATGCTTATACGTATCTCTTCGCATCCAATAATTTTATTTTTATCATTAAGACTTGAGCTTAGTCAATTTTACTTTCTTGAGACCAATAATTTTGTGACATCCTTTCTAAATTGACACTTCTAGTATCATTATATCATATTTTCTTTTTTGTTTTTGTTAAAAAATAAATATTAATAAATATTTGTGAGTACTTAATATCCGACATATGAGTATCCATTACTTGTTTTATATCTACGATATAGGTAGCGATAAATCCATACTCGTCCCGCCTCGTTGTCATTCCTATTATTTAGTGTATGTTTAGTTGATCGTTTGACCAACCAAACTAGGATTGAGCCAACATAAAAAAAATCTGTTATTTTAATAAAAATTTGACTTTATCAAACGATATACAAAATTAACATTAATGATTATATTTTTCTATTTTCATGATTAATTACTAAACATACCCTATTTTTCAATTCCTAATCCCAGACCCTAAAAGAAAAAAGCTCGTCCTAGATGCCTTCAAATCCTACATAAGCTAAAGACATCAATTCTTAATCAACCAGATCAAGCAGCTTCAACTCAACTCAACTAAATAAAAGAAAATGAATAAATTAAGAATCAATATTAGGTTGGCTTCTTTACAAAAGACACCTGCTGTTCAAGCCAGCAGATTTTCAACTAGTATCTAGTATCTAAACGGGCAGTGCCCTTATGAGCCGAACTAATCCAATGTCACCTAGCCAATTGCCATGAGTCAACTAAGACTCTGCTTGACATGGTTTTATTATGCAACAAAATCAATACATGGATGCTTAGGAAATTCATTATTAATAATACATCTAAATTTTTTTGAATGGATCTATAAAAACTAAAATACAACAAGAAGAAAGTGGGTGCTGAAGACAGAGGGGATAGGAAGAGACAGAAATAACTATTTTTATTTTTTTTTTTAACTTTTGATAGAATAATTGGAGCACTTCTTCACATGAATTACACTTAAATGCATGTTTTAAGGCTAAGATGAAAGAAAACAAGCACAAGGATTGGAAAATGGCATTAAAATAGTAAATTGAGAGAAATTAATAAATAGAAGATAATAGAAAATAATTTAGGAGAATTAGGTTACAAACTTTTAGAAAATAGTAAATAGAATATTTAATCCTTATTTTTCAATTTAGTGCATAATCCCTCACATGTAACGCTCTGGCCACTTTTCCGAGGTCACCCATCCTAGAATTACTCCAAGTTAAGCACGCTTAACCTTAAGTGATAGACTACCGAAAAGGCTAATGCATTTGTTGGTATAGGTAGTACGAATTCATTTTTTAAGCTATCATCGACTGTATAGTCCCATACCTATACAGTCTTTGGATCCTTCTCATTCTGGTATGTGTTCGGTTCGTTCATGTGTTCCTCCCACTGGAAGCCAGGAGCCGCTCCTTGTCTGTGCCTATGCACCGGCAATCACTCCCCGCTCCCCGAACCATACCGTACTAGGAGAGGCTAGGCTCTAATACCACTGTAACACCCCAACCACTTTTCAGGAATGAACTACTCTCCCCACAGACCAACACGAGACCTTTCCAATGTGCTTTTATCCTCACTCACACATTTCCTGAGAACTTCCCAGGAGGTCACCCATCCCAAAATTACTCCAAGTTAAGCACGCTTAACTTTGGAGTCCTTAAGTGATAGGCCACCGAAAAGGCTAATGCATTTGTTGGTATAGGTAGTACAAATTCATTTCTTTAAGCTATCATCGACTGTATACATATACAGTCTTTGGATCCCTCTCGTTCTGGTATGTATTCGGTTCGTTCATGTGTCCCTCCCACTGGAGGCCTGTCAGGAGCCGCTTCTTGTCTGTGCTTATGCACTGGCGATCACTCCCCGCCCTCAACAGTGCCGGGGATGTCACATTCCCCGCTGGAAGCCTGCCAGGAGCCGCTCCTTGTCCGTGCCCATGCACCGGCAATCACTCCCCGCCCTCAACAGCGCTGGGATGTCACATCACACATGAAAGAATTCTACCTAATCTTTACACAGAACCTCTAAAAATTAGTCTCCCTTGTTTGTTGACATTATAACATTGTTGGTGTATTTTTTTACGGTCTCGTTAACTAGTGTCTAAGGGCAATGGTTAAGGATCCAAAAATATAATTTTTTTTATTGAAAACTATGGAGATTGTCTAGAAACCAAGATATTGGATTTTAATGATATTTTTAAATAATTTTTTTCCCTAAATCAATATCGTAATACTTGTTAGCATTTTTCATTTTATTAAAGGGATTAATTCAAGTGAAGGGCCTTACATGTTTCAATATAGAGAGCAAAACGAAAAATATTGTCAGGTGTTGGTTAGGACTAAATTCAATACCTTGGCAACATTGACAAACAACAAGGACTAATTCATAAATCTTTTGTGTCGGGACCAAGGAGTAAAAATCAATGTCAATTATAAGGAGTAATATGTATCCAATTCGATTCAGTTCAATTCATGGAGGAGTTTTCAGCAAGCTTCCAACTCTATAACAACTTCAAGTTCAGTTTCAGTTTCATTCAATTCAAGTACACTTTGTAGTTTTAATAGTTTATCATAATTTACTTTGGAATCAAAATCTCGACAAACTGGTAAGTCACAAGGTCATCCGTGAAACTACAAAATAGTATATATACATTAAAATTCAAGAGATAAAGGCAACGTTTCGTGGCATAACCTATTGGAATTGTAATTACATTCCTTTCCACAACGATGAATTCCTTTGACGTTTTCATTAGCTTACTCTTGCAAAAAGTTGTAAGTTGTTTCTCTCTTCTCTGATTTTAAGGCATTTATTTTGCATCTTAGTTCTTTGTATTTTAAGAGATTATTGGCAGACTTCATAATTAGGTCTCTTACACATGGTAGAAGCAAAAATTGTTGTGGCCCTTCTTGATATATTGACTTCCTAGTTTTGGTAAACTTGTTCATAATTTTGAAGACGAAAAATGTTGATGCAAATAGAGTGGCTCATATTTAAATAACTAAAGCATAAAATAGATATTAAAATGCGAAGATTAGTGTTTATTGCCAAAAAAAAAGAATTAGGTTACCTTCCTAGATATTTGTTTGTGATTGCAGTTGCACAATCCTGTGACACCCGAGGAACTAGCTTCATCATCTAATGTGCTCTAGAGATGGGACCACTCTGCAAATGAATTGTTGTGGCTGTCATTTTTTCAGCTAATTTATCACTTATATTTATGTGTTGTTTTACATTGTCACCAAATGGTCGCTGTGTATTTCCCCTTTTTTTTTACACAAATTTGATTCTCTACGTGAATTGAATTTTCCATCAATATGAATACATGTCTCCAATTGTCATCATGTCTAGTTTATATACATACATACACACACATAGAAATACTAGGAGGAAAAGGAAACCTGCAGTGTGCACACAACACACCTGTTAGGACCAGATGTGTGGATACAGAAAAGCCAAGATGTGTTTCATCCAAAATTGAATATTGGACCGAGCTGATACAGATTATGTTCTATGAATATTCTCAAAATACATGCATGTACTCGTACCACACTATTTTATATTGAATGTTTCTAATGTACTGCTATAAACATGTTTTCTTTTTCTTTTATTATTATTATTATTATTATTATTATTATTATTATTATTATTATTATTATTATTGCAACAGAGATCAAAAATATTTCTCAATAACTCACATGCATTCCTCAACCAACGAATTTTGATTGCATATACATTGTGTGAGGTCTAGGCAAAGAAAATTTGGTTTGCACGATAATTTTCATTGTGCACCGTTGAAATAAAGCATATGCACAATAAAAAAACGTAAAAGAAGCAATGGAGAGAAAGGGGATGGGAATAATAATAATAATAATACGCTACTCACGCGATTAGGAGGGGAAACAAGGTAACATCTCAAATCAACCCTAGATCCTCCTAATCCAAACAACCCAAAACATTCACACCAAAACACAACGTTTTAGTAAAAACGGGGGCATTTTGAGCTGAGCGTACCCGTGCTTCAAATAGACCAGCCAACTCCCCAATTCACAAACCCTATCTATTGCCATTCCGATTCTCTCTTCTCCTTGCTTTTTCTAATTCATTTCTGTGTTTGTAGCGCGCAGTGACACAGAGTATTTGTCCATCGTGATTTCATTCCTCCATCAAGGTTTCAATGAATTGTTGAGTTCACTTTATCTGTTGCGTTATCTCCTTTTTTAGCTAATTTCTCTATTGAGTTCTAAAACACGTGCAACTCCGAACTTGAATACCACTTGTACCTCTAAAAGAAGCTGCTTTGTTAAACTGGAAACAAATAAATTGAGATTGCTATTGTTGCACTGAGCTGGATCTAGGTTCTTAAATTGATGCATCTGTTACTGTTAATGCCAGAACTAATAATTCCTTCGGATTGCATTGTATGGATCTGTGTTGGCTGGATTCTGCATTTTTTGTGTGCTCCTTCAATTTTTTTTTCGCCCCTTCCTGTAAGATTAGTTGATTAAATAGTGTGTCAAGTACTCAAATGTTATGAATCCTTTGCTATGAAATGAGTAGGCTAATTAAATTAAACATGTATGTTTTGGTATGTTTCTTGAAAGAACACTGAGAGGAATCTGAAAGCTCTAAGTGGGAGACTCACACGGCCTTTCAAACTCAAACCACGTTACTTTAGACACAAGATATTGCCACTCTAACTTTTCCCTCCAAAGGAATGTTCTGTATACATGAAATCTAATAATGAAATTAAAATCTATGAGGACAAAAGAGAATGGGAAACTAAATCTTACTGTATCTCCCAACCTGTGTGTTGGTTCTTTTGCTTGTCACTTGCTGAACTCATTTGGTTAAAACCTGTAAGATTTGCTATACATGAGCCCTTAAACTCTTATAATCCTTAAGAAGCAAAAAAAAATAAAAACTGTTACAATCCTTATGTTCATCAGTCTCAGTTAGTTTTTCTTTCCCAGTTTTGGAAGGAATTAAGCATATGTTATAGGGGGTTTATAACAAGTTACACACCATACTTAATCAGCTAAGCTACACCCCCTTAACTAATCTCAATTAGTTTATATGTTTATTATCATCATCATCACCCCAACAGTAACAACATATATAGGGACTCAATTCAGATGCCGCCTGTCAACCCAATAGAACAAAGTCAATAAGAAGGAAAAAAAAAGTAAGAGAGGATCATGTTTTGGTTTTATTTATTGAAAGAAAAGCTGTGTGGAAGGATGACGATGAGGATGAAGAATCATGATGCAGATCTTGGTTTAATAACTGCCCGGCTCACTGCTGAAGGTGGTTTTATTTCTTGTTGGATTTGATGTTCCCCTTACTCATCTGAGACATCTCCCTTTCCACTTTATCCATTTGTTTGTTCTAAAAATATATTCAAAAATTCTCTTATTTTGGATTTCAAAATTATGCTGTCAATGCCAATGTTATGTTATATATTCTGTCGGTTGTTAAAAAATGTGTATCACGCATAGAGATGGGGGCAGTTTAGAAAAGTGATGAATAAAGCAGGTACTTCTGATGACATGTCTAGCATTGTTCTCTGGGTGCAGCACCTATAATGTGCCTGTGCCGAGCATATCTGGACTGTGTCTCCATGATTAACATTAACATCTGCTCACTGATTTATTCACTGTCCCGAGTTATTATTGCTTATGTAAATATGCAATCACAACTTGCGTGTGCTACTTCAATTTTTGGTTTTGCTATGATAAGAGTTCATATGAGTGGTTTGTATGTACCAGTGTGGCTGGTTTGCCTGATCAAAGCATTTGCATCAATGATTGTTTGTCTTAGTATTAATGGTTGGGTTACCACTTACTAGCTAGTGGCTGGCTATAACTCTGTAATTATTATTATTATTAGATTCTAATTATTATTATTATTATTATTATTATTATTATTATTATTATTATTATTATTATTATTAAGGGTTTTGTATAGACATGATAACAAGAATTAAATACACCATATTAACTTAAAAGTACTTTTAAAGCATATATTAAATGCTTTTTTAATTGCAAATTTGAGATAGTAAACTATTAAAAATTTTACTTTTAACTTCTAAGTACACCATAAAAATCTCCTTTTTTATTATGATTGTTATTATTTCTGTATAGTGTTGTTAAAATCTAAAACTCTATTGTGGAATCTGTATTCCCGTGTCACTCACCCAAAACATTTCATATGAATGTGCACAATACTTCAGTTTTTATACTCAGCAGTACTTCTAGTGGTATATAGTGTTACCTTTGGTAAGTTGTTTTATATTTCTTGTACCCTATTCTGGTTCAAATATAGATACTCAGCTCTCTAAACTGATGTCTTTTCTAGAGTTCAAACTGGTTTATAGTGTGCTTCTACCACTACACTAACACCTTGTTAGTTACCTTGATAAGTTGTAGGTCTCAGATGAAATATTTTAGTTTAAAAACCGATTTTTGGGTTTGAAACTAGTTTTTAAACTGGTTTGTAACCCAGTTAATGTAAACTTTCATATTGGTTTACTCCCAAGAATGTGGTATGACTTTTGAAAACTGAACTATTTGTTGGGTTTAAACTGGTTTACATGTGGATGCTTTGAAAACCTGTACCATGCCCGCTCCTTCATACTGATCAATAAGAGATGATGAAAATGGAACACCAGCAAATCCACCCAACAACGATTGCTACAGCAAACTAATAAACTTGTAGTGATAGCTATGGCAACATTAAGCTCTGCTGCTGTGGTTGAGGAATGGAGAAGGTGATGGTGGCGGAGCAGATCTCTCGGTCAATGCAGTCCACCTCCAACCTCTTCCACCTCATGCAATATACCTCCTACCCAGGTACCACCAACAACTTCCACTTTCAAGAAGGCACTTCTCCTCAACACTGCACTAGTTGCATCCCGATGTTTATGTTTTTACTTCATCTCTAGTTCACTACCAATTTCAACTGTTCTTTCCCCCGTTTTTCTTCTGATAATTTTAATGTAGACAAGGGAATTTGAATGCTTAATTCTATCAAGATCAGAAAAATGTTGGGCGAAAACTGTGTTCACCTCCGCAGGAGAATTCTAATGTATTTACTCTTCAATACAAGCTGATATTCAACCAAAGCGTTAGCCAAACTGACACACACACATTAATCTATAGTTGTGTATCTTTAATTATGAAAAGAATTTGAGTCACAAAGTTACAGGTGTTAAGAGAATAACAGTTATGAAGTTACAAATTATCTGGTTTAAACGACTAGAGAATTTGCCCATCAATGCTGGTTTTACCTATCAGTTGAGTTGCTCATCAAATCCATTGAGAAACTTAAAACTAAATCTTCACTATATTGATATAAGAAAGACCAGTACACAAAGTTTGACTATCGTGTGCAGCGATTTAGCTAGCAAAATTAGTTGAATAGGAGGAAACAACGGATAATATGTCTACTTTGAGGAATACAGGTATGGAGTATATTAAAACTAAGGAAAATTATTTGTGCTATTCTCTTTTATTAGTTTGCATTTTGATTTTGAACTCGTGTGGCCAAATTGAAGGTGGTCCACGTATATAGTAGAAAATGAGGTAGCCAATAAATACACCTTGGTTTTAGCAATTGAACATACAAATTGCAATTTCAATAACAATGTGGACTATTGATAGCCACATTCAAGTTGAAAGTCGTTTGATTTATTTCTCACTAAAGTCTTCATGCTAGTACCAGAAATCCTGGTGGGATCACCTACCAAAAGAATGAACGACTCTTGGCCTATCCTTCCACATCCAAGTTCTTTTCAAAACATTCAGTCTTGTCTCTGGTAGTGTTCATTGAATCAGATCAATCTGATGAATCCACCTATTTGAATCAATTAAATTAGTTCTAATGAATTTTTTCATCAAATTAGGTCTATTTTGATCATATTAATTAAATTACCAACACGTGATTGATTCAAGTCATACATCTTTGGTTTTCTTTATGGAAAGTTTTTGTATTTGGGTTTTGTCCATGGAAAACTTTTTTCTTGATGCAACTAGTATTACCATGATATAGATATTTTTGGTTTGTAAATGATTATTCTACGTGGATGGTACGTATAATTAAACAAAAAATTAATATCAATCCATGTTTAAATGTTAGATTTTTGTTTTGTTGAGGATGATGTGTGGAGGGGGGTGGCACATGATGATGGAGGTTTCTTTTAATGAATGGAGACCGGGTGGGTGGGTGGGGGTGGTTTTGGGTTAATGGGTTGATGGTGTGGTAGTGTGGTGTGGAGGCTGTGAGGGTAGTTGTGGGTTGATGGGTTCATGGTGTGGTGGTGTGGTGTGGAGGCTGTGGAGGTGGGTGGGGGTGGTTTTGGGTTAATGGGTTGATGGTGTGGTAGTGTGGTGTGGAGGCTGTGAGGGTAGTTGTGGGTTCAAGGTGTGGTGGTGTGGTGTGGAGGTTGTGGAGGTGGGTGGTGGTAGGTAAGGATTGATGGGTTGTAGGTATGGTGGTGTGGTGTAGAGGCCGTGGGGGTGGGTGGTGGTGGTTGTGGGTTGATGGTGTGGTGGTGTACGGGGTTGGATGAGGCCGTGTGTTGTGTGTGTGTGTGGGGGGGGGGGGGAGGGGGTGGGGGTTGGTGGTGATTCTGAGTTGATGGTGTGGTGGTGTTAGGGAAGGCTGCGTGGGCTGTTTGTGTGGTTGTGTGGTGGTGGTTGGTTGAATGGTGATGGTTGTGTGGTGTGCAATGGTGGGTGGTTGGATGGTGGTGGCTGTGTGTGGTTTTGGTGTTGATGTGTGGTGGTGGTGGCCGTGGATGGGTGATGTAGGATGGAGGATGGATGATGGGTGTAGGTGATGCATGGTGGATGATGGACGATGGGTATGGATGTAGATGGTGGATGATGGGTGTGGAGGGTGAGTGATGAGAGTGGAGCATGGGTGAGGAAGAAGTCCTTGTTGTGTGGTAGATGGGTATTTTTTTGTTGCTTTTATTTTTTGTTGTAAAATTATGAAATTTAATTTAGTATTGTTTAATTTAATTTAATGTTTAATGTAATAATGAAATTTAATTTAGTGTTGTTATGATGGATGATGGGTGTGGAGGGTGAATGATGACGGTGGAGCATGAGTGTGGTTGGTGTATAATAGAAATGAGTATTTTTGTTGTTGTTTTATATTGTAAAATTATAAAAATTTAATTTAGTGTTAAATGTAATAATGAAATTTAATTTAGTATGTAAATTTAAAAAATGACTTAATTTAGTGTTGTTTTGACCAAAACAAAACGTGTACGTTAAATGTAGGAAATGCGTTTAAGAAGGTTAGGGTAATTTAAGTTATAATGTGTTATAAGTAAAATAATAATGTTACATTAATAACATAATAATTTTGTTAAGTATATGAAAATAATAATAAAGATAAGAAAAAGTATATTTTAATTCAAATAATGTAAGTATCATTTTAATAAAAGTGAAAGTGATTTTTTATATTATGAATTTAAATTTAAGAACATGAAATTTAAAGAAATTTAATGTAGTCTCTAATATGATAAACCATTATTAATTTTAATATAATTTAAGATTAATGAATAATAAGCAAAGAAAAAAAAATTCAAGTATGAAAACAAAATTACTACATTAGATGTATGAAATAAGTTTAAGTAGATTAGGGTTATTTAATTTAGAATATGTTATAATTAAAATAATAATAATAAAATAAAAATTTATAATTTAGTTATGTGTATGAAAATAATAAAGAAAAGAAAAAATACATTTTAATGTTAATAATGTAAGTATTATTTTAATAAAAGTGAAAGTGATTTTTTATATTCTAAACTGAAAATTAAACCATATGAAATTTAAGGAAATTTGATATAGTTTTTAATATGATAAAACAGTAATAAATTAAATATTATTTAATATTTACAAATAATAAGCATCGTAGAAAATGTAATAAATGATTTAAATTTGTAGTGTGACATAATTATTTAAATTGAACTAAAATTATTAAACAACAAACTGCGCATGCACATTTGTCTAGCTACCTATATGAAATGTTAAACTATTAATAAAGGTTATACGCAATATCAGTCAAATTTGGTACTTATGAAACATGATAAAGCATATGAACTGGAAAATTGCTCAATTGTTATCAATAAGAAATATTATTACATATTATTCCTTCTACTACCAGTATTTAATACTCTTACATCAAATTAAATTTATTTATATATATATTTTAATAACTAGAAATATGCTACTAAAATAAAAATTTAGTTTTAATATATTAAATTATTTTTATTTTGATATCTATAATTCTATTTAATATATATTATAACGTCCTATTATGATTTAATTAAGATGTTCACTTAATTTATAAAAATTTACAAAAAAAATTTCACAACATGCTATATTTAATTATTTTATAATTTTATATTTTTAAAACCACGAAAACAGGGATGCATGGTACCAGACTCAAACACCAAAACACGAAAAACAAGTCTTCGGGACAGGACCTGGGCGTGGGTACACCCAGGTGGGCGTATGAGCGTCAGCACAAAGATGGGAATGTAGTGCTTGGGTGTAGGCACACCCAGGCTAGGCGTATGAATGCCAGACACACCAAGGATGGGCAGGACCTAGGTGTATGAACGCCCAGGTTGGGTGTCTATACAGGCCTGGGCGTAGGCACGCCTAGGTTGGCGTGGGGACACCAGGCTTCTACCAAACTCATGATCACATGCTAAGCACGCCAAGGCAGGGTCTAGGCCAAGATACTAGCGTTGGTACACCCTAGGGAATGCTAACACGCGCACGGGGGCTCTAAGTATAGAGCCTGGGCGTTGACACGCCCATGACAACTCCAATTTTGAGTTTGCAATTTGGTCCTTGATTCATGCAATTTCAATTTCATACTCTTAAATTGCCTGTTTCAACTCTGAATGACATCAAATTTAACACGCTCTATGTTTTTCCTATTCCGGACCTGCTGGCATAGTTTGTTAAAATTCATTCATATGGCCGAGTTATGTGCTAAAATGTAATCTAACCGTCTATTGAACAATTCATGATACCAAATCCATGAAATGTCATTCAAACCTCATTTCAGTCATGCACACACTTAATATGTAGTTGCGGACTTACAGAGACTTTCCGGGGAGTCTAATTCCCACTGACGCTCAAAATGACCTCTTTAGTTCCACCAATGCATTACATTGCCACATAACTCCATCCTTTTTTGCTTCTCAACTTAACTATAACACATATTAATCTAATCAAAACAATCCAAACTTGCCCATGACATTTATATTTCAATTTAGTAAATGGCTCAATGCCCAATCATAACAAGCAAAACCTACCTCATTACATCCACTTATCAACATAAACAACACTACGTCACACCAAAAATAATTATCCTCAATCTCACCATATCTCTTATACACGCACACATACACATATATTGTTGAGAACAAGTCTGGTTTGAAAAAGTAATTGATGAAATTCATTGACCAGACCCCAAACTGCGTTATTATAACCAGACCCTAGGATTTGTTAATAACACACATCAATGAACTTAAATTAAATGAAGTATATTTATGTGTGATCTAACCTGTTTATTTAAATGTTTCAGGAAATATATACTAAGCGCACAGGTTACAAAAGAAAGAAAGAGTCTATCAAATCAAAAGTCTGATACATCAAGAGACAAATTTCACTCTTCACCCAAAAAGTATGGTTTAAGAATTTTTCAGTTATAGAAACCAACAAATCAAACCTAAGACTTATTATGGAACAAGGACATGCAGCTTGAACATTACTTCAAAGTACCAATCATACAACATTCTAAAACCTTTTGATGATGCTTTGGAAGTCAAGCCCTTATCAAGAAAAATATGCTTATCATCAAAAGGGATAAGAGACAAATTAGTAAAGCAGCCAAAGCTGTATTTTGAGGAAATCAATGTAGCTACTTTGCACACTTTAGAAAAGCTGAATCAGGTTAGCTTATTTGTTAGAAAGATTTAGAAGAATTACAACATTGCTCACTATGCGTTTGTTAGAAGAAAGAAAGCCAACAATTAGCTTTATCAACTGAAGATCTCAAGGAACAACTTTTTTATGCAAAAAGTCAAAGTTCCTTGCTACCAGACTTTTTGATATCTCTTCAATTTATCAAAAGTCTGGTACTTACGCTCAAGCAAAACTCCTTCAAAGGGTTTCCAACATCTATATCTTCTTTCCAAATCATCAATAATCATCTTGAGTGACCTATATATATTTAAAGAAATCCATTTTAAAAAAATAAAAAAGAGACACAAGCCAATCAAGAAGAATCATTCTTTGTGATCAAAATTCTCTTAATCTCTTCTTAGCTCTTCTAAGACAAAGGCCTTCTTTGTTGTTCTGTCTCTAGCAGACATTGATCTATTGTCTTTCTTTACTTAGTGTATCTATTCATCCGTATACATCCTTCATGCACTAAGTTTTATGAAACATTACACTCTTTCTTACAAATCGGTTATTGTGTAGAAGTCTGATGTGTTGTCAGCTTTTAGTTTTATTAGGAAACAGTTATGGCCTGAAGAGACTTTTGGAAGAATACTTGGGATTTTGAGCCACGAATGGCTTGTTGAAATAATACTTAGGTTTAAGCCAAGAGTGGTTGGAGTCAAGAATACTTGTGGTACAAGTTTGGTGCTGTTATTATAAAGGAGATTTTACAATAGTGAAAATCCTTCAAGTTAGAAGGGACTGGACGTAGCTTATGTGTTAGAAATGAACCAGTATAAATTTTTTGTGTTCTCTCTTCTCATTTTTTCTCCTTTCATGTCTATTTTATAAGTCTGATTACCTACGCTTTAAATGTTCAAATTTCCACAAAAAGAGTCTAAGACTTATTCAACCTCTCTTCTAAGTCTGACTCTGAACCATCATACACACACACATATTCTATAACACCTCTTATTTGTTTGTGATTGGTCTAAGGATTAAAGAACGAATAATTATATGTGTGATTTTTGTGATATGAATATTTAGGCCTCAGCCGAATTTATTTGATATATATATATATATATATATATATATATGAATATGTATGGATCAGAAGCTTGTCTAATAAAATAGTTAGGTGTAAAAAAAATATTATAATATATGGTAATCAATGCAGTAAGTTGTGTGATTGGTCAAAGCATGCTCTGATAGTTTCGTGCATGATCTAGAGGTTGTTCTTGTCCTGAGTAAGTGTTGGATGAGGATTGGTAGTGGTCTTAGTAAGTTTTGGGTACAAGAGTAGGGCATGTAAAGGAATCAGAATAAGTTCCATATGCGTTTATAATTTTGTGTATGAGTGTGCTTCACGAATTTTGGCCTAGCAATTGCCATAGGTACCCGATCTGAGTCACTTCTATTTCTAAGTGTCCATATTGGAATATATAACATTTTCCGTGAAGGACCTGAGGTCCGATTTCTAATGCTTTGATCCTTGAAATTTATTTTAAGAGTTTCAGTTTGATAACTCGTTTTTTCTTCTGCGCACCCCTTAGTACTTTTGGTTTATCTCTTTCTACAGTTATCGGAATTGAATGATTCTTATCCCTAATTTTTATATTGAAATTTTATACAGCTCTTATGTTGATCAGGAAACCTAGTTCTCATTCATTTGATCCTAGTTTCTAAAATAACACATTGATTCACTAATTCCCAAATTTAGTTTTACCTTTGTTCAGTATTTTTAGCTTTTCTCTTTTGTATGACCTTGAAATTGAATGATTTTTTTTGAAAATTTCTAGACTTGTATATCTACAACTTTGATGAAGAGCCCAAAAACTAATTCCTTACCCATTTTCCCCAGTATTTTTTTCTAAAAATGTTGATCTATAATTTGTTGCTACCTAGAGCAGCTTTCAGTGTTTCCTAATATATCTCCCGCTCCCGATATCGAATTTTCACATGCTTTTGTTCGTTTTGAAGAAGAAACAAAGACCTAAAACTTTCATGTTGAATGTTTCTCTAAATTCCCATCGTAGCATGACCTTAATTGCCTCCCAAGTTTGTTTTCCACTGTGCCACCTCACAATTCCACTCACCATTTGGACCAATCAACTTATGCCACTTATGCCACTTGTCTCCTCTTCATTGGACCGAGTTCCACTCATTCTTCAGCCTAGGCACAACTTGCGCAGCAAGCTATTCAATCTCCACTCTTTCATTCTTTATTCTGGCCGAGACTCCTCCACCAATCTCCCTAAGTCTCTTTTGTAAATTCACTTAACACCATCACTTTTTTGCCTTTTATTTTTCTCCCGATACCACTATCTCTTCTTACCACCTTTCTTCTATGTTAATAGGCACCAAACAAACACCATTCCCTTCCTCTTTTGAATGCTTGACCTGTGAGCAAAGGAGCAAGAAATTGAAACCATTGTTGTCTTCCTCTTAGCTGTGAGCTATCATCATGTAAGGGGAGTTCTCTCAATTTCACTTATTGATATTGCATACAATGGGCTAGAAAGAACCACCCTAAGGTTCTTACTATGGAAAGGTTCCAAAAACAACTTGGTCCTCGAAATATAATGGCTGAAATTTCATTTTAAAATTTCTTACAAAAGCTAAACATTTTAAGAAAAAGGGTTTTAATGGTGGTGATAAAATTCTGTTTTGGAACCCTTCCCTTGGTCGAAACTCATGATGTATATTCCCTTAAATTTTTTATTTTGATTTCAGTTTCAAAATAATGAACAATTGATGCATGGGTTTATGGTGGTGTGTGACCGAATGGTGATGATTTTGAGATGCGGATTAAATTTTGTGTATGTTGTTGTTATGTAACCGAATGATGATGATGGTGTGGAAAACTTGCATGTTGATAATTTATTGTGTATATGTGTGTCTTGTTGTGACCAAATGTTCTTGATGGTTTTCTTGATCTATTTGCGGTCTTGTGCTTGACAAACAAAATTTTTGGATGATGTTTTAGTGTTGTGATGGTATGGCCGAATGGTGGAAAGGGTGGGTACACCTTGTGTATGTTGATTTTACTTGGTAATGACTTGGTTAATATTTTTATCTTGAACCATGAATGAGTGTATGTAACATCCCAAAAATTTCATTCTCATGTATAATCATTTTGATTTAGACCGTTAATGATATTATCCATTTTATCTCAACTTTCTACATAAATTTGGTTAGGAAAACATCTTCAATTTAATATTTTACCATGGTAAATAATTTTAACTTTATACCTTAGATAAAAGTTAATCAAATAACTTATAACTTATTTCCTTAGTTATTAATTTCTTTGGCTTTTCTAATTACTCTCATCAAATTACCACATACTCTACTCAAAATGCGTCATCTTGCACACATTTTAATTATTAGTTAGAGTCCGAATTTGGAAATATGGTCAACTAAAAATTTGTTCCTCGTTGTCTTATCTTTCCAACAAGACCAAATTTGTTAAAATCCATTAAGATATGAGAGAGATATGCCCAAAATACCGAAACAGTGTCAGAATTGATATTTTACTTCAATCATATCATCTTGTACATATTTTAATGCCTAGTTAGAGTCCGAATTTGAAAAAGTAGTAAACTACAAAGTTGTTTCTCATTGTCTTAGATTTCCAACAAGACCAAATTTATTAAAATCCATTAAGATATGAGAGAGATATGCCTAAAATATTGAAAGTGTCAGAATTGATATTTACTTCAATCATACAAGCTACATTATGTAGGCTACGGAAATGGTCAATAATCCAACCCATTTTTCTCACCTAAAACCTCCATTATCACTATAATTAATGCACCTAACATCCCACTACAATCCTATTATGAAAAGCTTATCCCCCACTTGTCATTTGCATCATTAAATCAACACTACATCTTGTTCCCAAGTCTGAATTCTTAGAACAAGCTAAAGTTAGTGAAGTCTCTCTCTCATTTTCTTTTATTTTCTCCATCAAAGTCACTCTTAATCTGAAGCTAGGACAATAAAAGAATACTTTCAACCACTCTAGGATCCGTCATCAAGGTAAGAGGGGATAGGGTTGTGAATAAATATGGAATGGGTAGAATTGTATGCTGTTCTAGGATTTCCAGATTTATTTCCGTAACTTGTTACTTAATTTTGAAGCTGAAAACGTGTGAATTTGACTTTTATTTCTTCATCAAAGTTGTATATCTATGTGTTATATGAATTTTGAGCTTTGAATGACATGATTTGGATGCCTGTAGTTCGAGTTATTGCAAAAATGCTAAAGTATGTCCGTTCTGGAATATGTACCTTCTATTTCATGTAAATATTAAAATTCTGGGAATTATACATACATATTTAGACTTTGATGTTTTCATAAAAGTTGTAGATATTTATGTTATGGATCTATAGAAAGTGATTTCAAGTTAAAAGGATATGTTTAGCTCTAGTTATACCTAAAATACAGAAGTATGTTCAAGCTGAAAATCTGCTGACGTGAATCACTGTTTGTATTTTTAAAACTGGGAATTTTGTGATGAGAATTAGTGTTTAGTGTCTTCATAAAGGTTTTAGATATTTGTGTTATGAGTAATTTAGAACTAGTCTTATGCCAAAATTATTTTTGTAGCTCCAAAAACGTTGAATTTACCAACACATGTACGTTTTGTTACTTTCTTTGAGATAATTTAGTATACTATGAATTTGTGATATTTCTGTTTGGATTGAACTTTTGGTCTTCATAAAAATTATAAATAATGAAATTATTGAAACACAGTTAGTCTCATTCAAAAATTATTTTTATACCATGAGTTATAGCTAATTTACTAAAGATTGCCAAACCAGTAAATTTTCCAGCAATTGGTGATAATGAAAAATGATAACCTATTGACTATTATATGATTATGTGATATTTCTATTTGGAATTTAAAATTATGGTCTTCATGAATGTTGTAGATAATTTTGTTATGAAACTACAGAAAGTGAAATTACTAAAAAAGGATTTAAATTGCTCATGTTATGGCCTTTTTACTAATGTATATTGCTGTTGTAAATTTCTAAAATTTACCTATGATGATTATTATGGATGAAAATGATATTTTCCATGTGGATATTGATTTATTTATGAATTATTGAAGGATGATTGATTATTATTGATGTTATTGAGTGTCCTATGAATGTCATATAGTATGTATATTTTTGTGATGAATAATTATGAATGACTAAATTAATGTATACATGAATGCCTTGTGGTTTATTGAGATATGTTGTTGAACTGTAAATCCATGATTTTGAGAATTGATATATATGATGTGTCCTTTGAGGACTTATGGCTTTCAAGTGATTATGGAAGTATTGATATCATGGTATGTTAAATTGATAAAGAGAATTAAAGGCATTCATGCATCATAAGCATTTGGACGCACCATGGAATTTAAGGGTTCCATGATTGCCGGCCCTGGTGGGGGGTTACTCTATGATGAGTTAAAGCCTTATTTTCGTTGAGCACCATAAAGTGTAGGGATTCATGGTTTATGCTAAGTCCTACTTGTGTACTTCGGTACTTGAGCGCCATGAAGGGTAGGGATTCATGGTATATGCTAAGTCCTACTTGTGTACTTTGGTACTTGAGCGCTACGAAGGGTAGGGATTCGTGGCATTATGCTAAGTCCTACTTGTGTCTCTATGAGACTTTTTACTGCAGTATTCCCACTAAATCAAAATGGATCCAGCATGACATCATATAACTAAATTAAAGATTATTAAATGTAAATGACCTTGTTTGGCATATTCATTATATCATAATTGTTTGTTGATTGTGTTGTGTAATTTTACTTATTTTATATTTATTCTATATTTTATCTCACTACATTATTTTTACAGTGCACGCTTCACAGAATGACGAATGGTGCAATTAATAAAGTTTTTATGTTTTATTACTTGGACTTTGATTTCATTTGAGATTTAATGTGTTGTAATAATATTATTATGTACCTTGTACTGTAATCTTCTCTATCGTTTCCGCTATATAAATGTATTATATTTTATTCGTTCACGACTAGTATGCATGATAATATTCCGCATTTATCAATTTTTACGTGACCTCAGAATTTAAATTATGAATTTCAAAATGATTCTTTAAACATGAAAAATTTATTTCAAAAATTTAGGTTAATTAATTGGAATTTGTAATTTGGGTTTTGGGTGTCACAGTGTACATGACCGACTTGGCTTAAATTGTGATCTTGAATTTTAAAAATAAATTTTTAGAGGGTAAGTGAAAGTGTTTTAGTGTTGGCCGAATATTGAGGGTGTGTTTGAGTGCCTTAGATTGTTACTTTACATCTAAGGAAAATTGTTGTAGGTGTTGTTTGCTGACAGTGTGTGTGCGTGTGCGTGTGCGCATGTGTCTTTCTTGATTTATTGCAAATTCGTGAAAGGTAAATAAATTTTTGGGTAAAAATATGGTGAAGGCTCAAGGATGGCCGGATGGTATATATATGAAATGGTCATTATATGTGGTGATTAATTGCCTTGGTTAAATTGTTAATAGTTCTTATGGAGTGAAAGGCTAAATTTCTTGTTTGTATGGATGAATAGTGATGAATTGATTTATTCTGAGAACTTAACCATGGTTGTTTGAATTTGTTTTGTAACTATTGAGTAATAAGAAAGTATATTGTTGACTATTTGAAAAGAGAAATTGGAAGTCCGAGTGTTGACAGGAACCTTTAGTTGAAAATGTACGAACTATGGGTTGAGGATTTTCAGGTGAGATAATTGGGCAAGATGTTGCAGCTTGGTTTGATACCCATTGAGCTTGAGAAATTAATATGTGGTTCTTGCCCATGTTTAAGGAAAAGAATGATAGTGACCTAGTGTGGTACTTGTCCTTACTTGTTAAGTTTCTATGCCTTAAAGCGAAGAAAGTGTGGTGATTGAGAATTTTGTGAAACCTGAATTTTGGACAAGATGGGAACTTGGTTTTATTTTATTTATATAGTACTTAAAAAGTTATTTGGTTTTGGTTTTGACTTTAGAATTACTTAAATCGGGTTTTTCAGGTGAAATTCTATGGAAAACAAGTCTTTGCTAAAATTGAGAATAAAAGATTTTATGCTATGATTTAAATTCTTTTAAAAATTGTAAATTTTGTTTGATTGAAAATTATACTTATACGGTGACAATGACTAAGGTGAATTAATTTCCTTTAAATCTTAGGCCACAAGAGGTATCTACGATAATGAAAATATGGCGGGGGCATCTAGTAATGGTGCAACTGACTTTATTTAATCTAAGCAACCTTCTTTAAAGTATTTTGAACTCTTATAAATTTAGAACTAGAAAATCAGTTTCATGTACGAAAGGGAATAATGTTGGGTATTTAATCTATTTTAACTTAACCTTACTCTTAGTGTTCCCAAGGTGAGATTTAGGTAGTGCTTGAGAATTGGTAAATATGAAGGCATTTTGTTTTCTTAAAAATTTATGTGATTAATTCTTAACTCATTAAGGACAAGGCCATTGGGTGTGGAAGGTTCCATCGAATACTCGACTATTAAAAAAATAAGAGAATTAAATATGGTAGATGTATACTGCATATGTGATTTGATGTTGATGATGAGTTGAGTTGGATCTAGAGCCAGAGTGATGGGTACACGGGAAAATATCGACGTCTCGATTCTTTTTTTAGATAAAAGATAAGATGTAATAATTTATAAAATTAAGATATAAAAAATATAAAATAAAAAGAAAAAGTAATAAAAATAATGGGAAGGATTTATTTTGATAATATTTTTTAATATAATTATATGACATAATTTAATCCTCAATAGATTATTGAAATAATTATCCAATCTTTATAATTAAAAATATTTTTGAAATCAAACGACTCTTTTAGACAAAGTTAATATATCAATTTTTTAAAAAACAGAATATAAAATCAACTTTGATAAGATAAAAAGTGGTATATGTTAGTCTCTTTAACTTAAATTAATCTTATTACTTAATTAAATCTAAATAATCACAATTGATTATTTTGATTTTTTTTAATTTTAGCATTCTGTATATATATGGACTTTAACTTAAAAAAGGTGACTAATTAATTTGTATATATTCCCCTAGGCGAAAAAGGAAATTAAAGAAAATAATTAATAAATCAACAAGAAGGACTTTAAAAAATAAGTTTAAAGATAAAACATCTTTTTTTTAATAATAAAAAAAAATCTATCATGAATATCGATTGTATTCAAAAACTCATCAGAAAAAGAAATCTATCATGAATACTCTCGTTTTTATTTTTCTTATTTTCTTTGTTAAACTAGTATTTATATATTTTTATTATTTTATGACATGATCACCAAAATAATATTAAAAATAAAATAAATAATAACTTATATAAATTTTTAAATAATTTTTAATGCGTTAATTCGAACCAAATTTATTAGTCACCATTTATAGGGTCTTACGTAATCTTAGCATCAAAAGAAAACAGTTTAAAGTATAAAATAATATTTTTTTTAAAAAATAAATTTCTAATATAATAAATCTAGGATTCATTGTATTTAGTGTGTGTATATATATAGTATTTAATGATTCAATTTAATAGAAAACATTATCCCAATACAATAATAAGAAACTGAACCTTTTTACTAAATATCTATATGAATTTTTCTTAAAATGGAACGATGTGACTAATTAATTTACATATGTTATGGTAGGTGCAGAAGGAAATTGTTTAAACGGAAAATCAAACAATTTATATGTAATAATTCAACAATCAAGAAGGATTTTTAAAATACTTTTTAACCATATGCAACCAAAAACTATACTTTAAACTGTATTATAACACCTTTAATTATAATAAATAGAGACAAATTCCAAGCTGTTACAAGTTAGTCAATGACTACGCCACTTCCAGAGTGACTCGTGGTAAAATTCACCTCCAAATGTATATAAAGGGATGCAACCCAGAAAATAAAAAAGTGAATAGCACCAAAATGCGTACAACAATCCATACATCTCTCTTGCTTCTGCTTCTGCTTCTATTTGGGTCGTGTTTCAATGGCTCAACCTTTGCTGATTCTCTTAGTAGTTCTCAACCTGACCATTTTCACAAACCAAACATAAATGACTCCAAAATCAACATACTCGTCCTTACCATTGCGAATGACTTGCCTACTGGGTCAGGACAGTTACATGTTGTTACCAACAACTTTGGACAGTTTTATTTGGAGCAAGGAAAACCTTTCATTAAATTAAGCAACTTCAACGTCCAATCTTGTGCAATGTCTTGGAAGCAATTGTCTGTCATATTTGATCTCTACAGTCCTTCCAGAGACGGAGGCCATCAACGCGTCTATTGGTCAGTAAGACAAGATGGAGTATATCTTAGTTACGATAACGTCAAATTTGATAAATATGCTATGTGGGGACCTACTTAAGGTCCATATGCCCATCTTACTATGTCCACCATTATATATACAAAATAAAATTTTCGTCTCAATATTTTATTACTGCATCATTTCCTATTGTTTTCTTGATATATGGTAACCTGGCTTCTCCACCAATATATACATATATATATATATATATATATATATATATATATGTATGTATGTATGTATTCATTCTAAGTTTAAATAATCATGTTTACAATATGATCCGGTCCTAACACCGGCCCCCAAGAGCATGGCTTTAATGCTTTGCCAGATCAGCATTTTGTACAAGAGAAGTACGCTTCAAGTACATTATAATTACTTCTATACGGAGTGCATACCGCCAGGGCAAGTAACTCCGCCAGGACATGTTACTCCGCCAAGAAACGTAACTCCGCCAAGGCATGCTATTCCGCCAAGGAACGTAACTCCGCCAAGGAACGTAACTCCGCCAAAATTTGTTACTCCGCCAAGGTGGAAAATATTGAATATCTTATACACATGCATGAAATGTTCCCAATGCATATTACTCCGCCAAGCCATAGGCTCAATACTGGCGGAATATTGAATTTCCCATACTGCGTAGCGAGCCCATACTCACAACCCCGGCACGAGATTGACTCTGTCTTGAGAGGTTAATAATGGGAATCACGCTGTCACGCATAAAGGGGAATAACAATAAAATAATAAAGCATTGACGCTTTCCAGACAAGTGGAGATACCTACTACAATAATGGTGCTTGTAAACGGCGCAGGGACCCACCTCCTTTTTAGCATTATGCCTGAAAACAAGGAACGGGTCCTACCAATAATGGATCACCAGTAACAGGTATATAAACCTCTATCAAAAAGGTATAAGGGATCCCCAATTCTAAACCTTACACTCTCTTACTTGCATAATTCTCTCAGATTTGCTTTCTAAGTCTTGAAGTATTCTGAAATACTGACTTGAGCGTCGGAGAACGATTGCAGGTACCACCCCCAATCGGGTCAAGGCAAAGAAGATCCCGTCAGGCGGACTGCACACCGCCAATGCATATTGCACTCCGCCTCAACATACAAAGACACTACGTATCTATACATTTACGCACATTGCTTTGTATCAGATTGACATTTTATGTATGTTTTGAATTGTTCAACGAACATACTTCTACACCCCCTGTAAAGAACAGTTCATTGGCACGCCTGGTGGGACCTGTAAATTTGGTATTCCCACAATCTTTGATCAATCTCCATTACATTCACCGTTAATGGAAAGACCAGGACCAGAAGTGCAGACTGAGGATTCTCCTCCACGCAATCCTAGACGTCTCAATTTTGATAACGATGCTCACAAAAAAACAACGCAGGCTGATTCTCCAGATCCGAGAGACGACATGATTAGGATGCTGAGAGAAGAAATTGCTGAGCTTCGACGTGAAAAGGCAAATCATACTCACGAGAGAGCAGGTCCTGCAAGACAGCCGCATCATGAGGCGCATGCACAAGAGGAATCAAGCACTCCCAGCTACTCTCGCATCCCTACTTACATGGAAGAGCAACGAAGCCTTCCACTGGCAAATGCACAACATCAAGAGGGGAGGAGAGCAGGTTCAATTGCATCCCCCTCAGGATACAAGATGAGTATCCCATTTTCTAAAAGGCTCATGAATGCGCATGTCCCCAGACATTTGCAGACCATGCAACCTATTTCCATAGGAAAATATACTGGGGAAACAGATCCTTCTAAGCATCTAGATGCTTACATCTATGAGGCTATGTTCCTAGGTGCAGAAGAAGATATCATGTGCAGGATGTTCCCCAGAACCCTTACAGGTGAAGCTCTTAGTTGGTTCAAGAGTTTACCTTCAGGTTCCATTGATTCATGGGAGGATCTGGCTACAGCTTTTGGCAGCCACTTCGTGATCTCTAGGGATGCACCTAGAACCTCTCATACTTTGGCTCAGATCAAGCAAGGTGACAAAGAATCTCTGAAGGATTTCCTTAAGAGATTCTATAAGGAGGCAGCCATGGTTCCTGATTTGACGGAAGCGATACAGTTGCATATCCTCATCGAGGCTATGCAGCCAAAATCACCTTTTGCTCTGTCGTTGGCAAAGGGACCTCCATCCACAATGGAGGAATTTCGCAGGAAGGCGTCCAAGTACGTTGGTATTGAGATGCACCTGGAAGCCACTGCATCACGCAGTAAACCACCCACCGCAACTCCACACCATGACAAAGGTAAAGAAAAATCATCTAGGAATGATAAGTTACCTCAGAAAGACAAAGCAGGGAACCAGCCCTTCAAACAGCAAGATAGACGTGTGTTCAATTTCGCTCATTATGCACCCCTGAACACGTCTTATGAGCAAATCTTGCGTGAAATAGGATGGACTACCCTTAATATTTACGGGATTCAACGTCCACCTCCAATCAGACGCGGTGGGAACCCAAAGAAATATTGTGAGTTCCATGAGTCAGTTGGCCATACCACGGAGGAGTGCAAGCAACTCAAAAATACCATTGAGGTACTCATTCGCGAAGGCAAACTGAAACATTATTTGTTCAAGGGTAAATCTCACGATGAACCAGAGAGATTTGAGAAAAGATCTCGTGATCGTTCACCTGATCCAGATAACACTCGGGAGCCGAAACGTACGGTGGTAACCGAAAAACAAAAGGGCGTTGTTCTTGAGTCCGCCCAAAGAGAGCCAAGCCCAGAACCCAGATCACGGGGTAAAAGGCAAGTTGTAGATATGATTGCTGGGGGCTTTGCCAGAGGCGGACCCTCAAACACCGCCAGGAAAAATCACCATCGTATGATCTTGTCTGTGCAAGGCAAGGGTAAGGAATATTGCCCATTCAGGAACGGGGTCCAGACTCCGCCCATAACCTTCACAGATGATGATTTTGGCCCTACAGTTCCTGAAGGAGATGACGCAGTAGTGATTATCACAGTAATCGCTAATATGGATGTAAAACGCATCCTAATTGACCAGGGAAGTTCCTGCGACGTTATCTTCTATGACTGTTTAAACGCATGGGACTAACTGATGCTGATTTGCAGCCTTATACGCAGGACCTTACAGCCTTTAATGGCGCCAAACAGCCCACTAAAGGCTACTTGGATACAAGGATCACTTTCGATGGCGAACCTGGGGCAAGGACTGTGAAATCCAGGATTCTTGTCATTGATGTTAAATCTCCATACAATGGCATCATCGGACGGCCTACCCTGAATGCCATGGAAGCCATCGTTTCAACCCCCCACTTGTTAATCAAGTTCATTGACAAAGATAATCAAGTCTCGTCTATCAGGGGTGACCAGGAGATGGCTCGCTATTGTTACAATTTGAGTCTTAACATGGTGAAGCTTGAAACCATGTCTAAGAAAAGAAAACTGAATGAAGGAAGAAGTGCGGCGGCATCCGTCAATTTGGTGGATCTTGACCCCAGGGCGGAGTCTTCTATAGACCCACTGAATCCTTTGAAACCAACTCCTGATGGTGGTTCCAAGTCTATTGTCTTAGGCAGCACCCCAGAGCAAATTACTAACATCAATGACAAACTGGAGCCTAACATGGAAGCAAGATTGATTGTACTCCTCCATGAATACAAAGAAATTTTTGCTTGGACCGCTGCAGACATGCCTGGCATGGATCCTAACTTTTGTTGTCACCGCCTGGCGGTGTATCCTGAAACTAAGCCAGTGGCACAAAAGAAACGGCGTATGGGTCCTGCTAAGCAAAAAGCTGCTTGTGAACAAACAGAGGAGCTCCTCAAGGCGGGGTTCATCAGGGAACTCCGTTACTCCTCCTGGCTGTCCAACGTGGTTATGGTACAGAAAGCCAATGGCAAATGGCGAATGTGCATAGACTACGTTGATTTGAATAAATGCTGTCCCAAAGATCCATACCCTCTCCCCAACATTGACAGATTGGTTGACGATTCCTCAGGATACAAGTATCTATCTTTTATGGATGCCTACTCCGGATACAACCAAATTCCAATGTGTGAGGATGATCAGAAGAAGACAGCATTCATTAATGACAAAGGGGTCTTTTGCTACAACGTCATGCCATTTGGGCTAAAGAACGCCGGGGCAACCTACCAGCGCATGATCAACAAAGTTTTTGAGGGTATGCACACAAAACTGGTAGAGGTTTATATTGACGACATTATTGCCAAGACCCCGGAGGGAGGAGACCATGTTGAAGACCTGCGCCTCATTTTTCAACGCCTGCAGCAATACAACATGAGACTCAATCCACTTAAATGTACATTTGCTGTACCTGGGGGCAGATTTTTGGGCTTCATGTTAACACAAAGAGGCATAGAAGCTAATCCTGATAAGTGTCGTGTAATACAAGAGTTGCAGAGCCCCAAAACATTGAAAGAGGTGCAATCCCTCAATGGCAAAATCGCTGCTCTAGCATGATTCATGCCAAAAATGGCTCATCGCTCTCTTCCCTTGTACAAGATGCTGAAGAAGGATAAGAAATTCAGTTGGGGCCCAGAACAAGAGGCGGCATTCCAAAGCTTGAAAAATGTCTTGGCCAGCCCTCCAATCCTGGTCAAACCAAGCCCAGGTGAACAGCTCATTGTTTATTTGTCTGTTTCAGATGAAGCGCTGGCAGTGGCTATGGTCAAGGAAACAGTTGAAGGCCAACGACCGGTGTACTTCACTGGTAGAACATTGCATGGTGCAGAGTGCCGTTACCAGAAGATTGAAAAGGCAGCACTTGCAGTTGTTTGGGCCTCACGACGCCTAAGACCATATTTCCATGCACATCCCATCCTGATTCGCACAGACTTGCCACTGCGTACTATATTGTTCAAACCAGACCTGGCAGGAAGGATGATCAAATGGGCCATAGAACTCTCTGAATTCGACATATCTTACGAGCCAAGAACTGCTATCAAGGCACAAGTCCTAGCAGATTTCGTAGTTGAATTAACAGGCTCTAGCCCAGATGCAGACCATTCGCATTGGACAATATATGTCGATGGGTCTTCGAACAACAAAGGATGTGGAGCAGGAATTGTTATTGAAAGTGATGACGGGGTACATCTTGAAATTTCATTACACTTCACCTTCACTACGTCCAACAATCAGGCGGAGTATGAAGCCTGCTTGGCCGGACTCAGAGCAGCCCAAGATATTGGGGCCAAAACTGTTACCCTATGTAGTGATTCTCAATTAGTCATCTCACAAATTCGTGGTGAGTATCAGGCTAAAGAACCCCTGCTACAACAATATCTGGACTGCGTCAATAAGTTAAAGCAGCGCTTCAATGAAGTCACTTTCAAGCATGTACCCCGTGAAGAGAATACACGTGCTGATATCCTCTCCAGGTTAGCCAGCACAAAGAAGGCGGGATGCACAACTACGGTTGTACAGAGTACCTTGACAGAGCCAAGCATTTCCTTTCCTTCATCAGTAAATATGATTAAGAGCCGCTCCTTTGACGACAATTCCTGGGTAGCACCAATAATTCGTTACCTTGTTAATGGACAATTGCCCACGGATGATCTTGAGCGAAAGAAACTAAAGAAAGAAGCACCCTATTATACACTCCTAGACGGACAGTTATACCGCCGAGGAATTTCTGTTCCTTACCTAATTTGTATAAATGAAAACGAGGTTCAAGCTGTTTTGGAAGAAGTCCATGAAGGGCAGTGTGGACATCACCCAGGGGCACGGAGTCTAATGAGAAAAATACTCAGGGCGGGGTATTGGTGGCCCACTCTGAAGCATGACTCCGCCTCGTACGTTCAAAAATGCGATCAATGCCAACGATTCGCAAATCTCCACCACACTCCAGCGGAGGAAATGTCATCATCAATAACGCCTTGGCCTTTCTATCAATGGGGCATGGATATCTTGGGTCCATTCCCGACTGCGCCCGGCGGTATCAAATACTTGATAGTTGGTGTTGATTATTTCACCAAATGGATTGAGGCAGAGGCAGTGGTGCACATAACGTCAGCCAGGACTCGAAGGTTCGTATATGAAAATATCATTGCACGTTTCGGAGTCCCTGGACGCATAGTCACTGATAATGGCACCCAGTTCACAGATCGTAAGTTCACTGAACTTCTAGAAAATCTCAGCATTACGTAGATTTTCTCTTCTGTGGAACACCCTCAAACCAATGGACAAGCAGAGGTTGCCAACAGAGAAATCTTGAAGGGCCTCAAAAAACGCCTCGGTGAGGCAAAGGGAGATTGGGCAAATCAATTGTGCCATGTTTTATGGGCATACAGGACAACCCCTCACTCCACCACGAATGAATCTCCATATCGGCTGACATATGGAGTTGAGGCTGTCATTCCCATTGAATTGGCAGCCCCTTCAGCCCGAGTCCTCCATTTCAACGAAGAAGCCAATCAACAGAACCTCGCACATGAACTCGAGGTTTTGGCAGAGTTGAGAGAGGAAGCCTTTGTAAGAGACCAAGCTGTCAAAGCAAAGGCCGCTAAACGGTATAACACACGCATTTTTGAACGCCGTTTCAAAGAAGGAGATTTGGTCCTAAGAAGAGCCAATATTGGCAACAAATTTGCACACCAAGGCAAATTGGCACCAACCTGGGAAGGTCCATACCGAGTCATCGAGGTTTTGGGCAAAGGCACATACCGCCTAGAAAACTTAGATGACACTCCGGTCAGGAATAAATGGAACATTTTAAATTTACGCATATACTACAGCTAGTTGGGTAATATGGTATGATATTTTCTTCCTAACTCAAGGATCTTCCTATGTATGCTTTCCTTGAAAGGGTTTCGAAAAGATATACCCCAACTCAGCCCTTTATGTAGTTCTATTATTAATGAAATGCCTTCCTGCATTCAATCTTCACTCTAACTTTGAATTGATTATCCATGGCAGAATTTATTCCCATGCAGATAAGACAACGGCTCCAAAAATTGAAGCACAGATGCATAACTCTTTATTCCATAAAGATCAACCAACATGCAACAACGCTTCACAAACGGAGTCAACAAAAACTCCTTGGGGGGAAAGGATTGGTGTCTCAGCTATATGCTGCACCATACCGACCCTAAGGTCCAAAAAACTCCTTGGGGGGAAAGGATTGGTGTCTCAGCTATATGCTGCACCATACCGACCCTAAGGTCCAGAAAACTCCTTGGGGGGAAAGGATTGGTGTCTCAGCTATATGCTGCACCATACCGACCCTAAGGTACAGAAAACTCCTTGGGGGGAAAGGATTGGTGTCACAGCTGTATGCTGCACCATACCGACTCTAAGGTCTTGCAGGCCGCCTATGGAAAGAACTAGTGTCACAGCTATATGCTGCACTAATTCGTCCCCAAGGTCCTGCAGGCTTCTTGTGGAAAGAGCTGGTGTCACAACTATATGCTGCACCACGCTAATCCCAAAATCCAATAAATTTCTTGCAGGATGAATTGGTGTCACAGCTATATGCTGCACCATACTGCCTCAAAGGTTCAACCAATTTCTTGCAGGAACAATTGGTGTCACAGCTATATGCTGCACCATACTATCTCAAGGGTAAGAACCAACAAAATTCTCACAGGAAGAATTGGTGTCACAAGCTATATGCTGCACCATAGCCATCCTGGATTCAACAATTCTCATTTGGTCAGGAGTTACACTCCGGTCCAAGTTCAAAAGGATGAACACTCCATCCAAAGCTTGACTCCGCCTAACTACCAATGTTTTACGGAGTACATGAGCAACAAACTTAAGCACTACCCAACAAGTTCAAGTAAGGTCAACACTTGTAAAATTGTGCTTCATTGAAATTCCAAAGAGGCTACTCCGCCTCCTTACGGAATCCTATTTCATTAAATTCCTAAGAGGCTACTCCGCCTCCTTACGGAATCCTATTTCATTAAATTCCTAAAAGGCTACTCCGCCTCCTTACGGAATCCAACTTCGTTGAAATTCCTAAGAGGCTATTCCGCCTCCTTACGGAATCCAATTTCATTAAATTCCTAAGAGGCTACTCCGCCTCCTTACGGAATCCTATTTCATTAAATTCCTAAGAGGCTATTCCACCTCCTTACGGAATCCAACTTCATTAAAATTCCTCAGAGGCTACTCCGCCTTCGTACGGAATCCAACTGCGTTGAAATTCCTAAGAGGCTACTCCGCCTCCTTACGGAATCCAATTCCGTTGAAATTCCTAAGAGGCTATTCCGCCTCCTTACGGAATCCAATTTCATTAAATTCCTAAGAGGCTACTCCGCCTCCTTACGGAATCCTATTTCATTAAATTCCTAAGAGGCTATTCCGCCTCCTTACGGAATCCAACTTCATTAAAATTCCTAAGAGGCTACTCCGCCTTCGTACGGAATCCAACTGCGTTGAAATTCCTAAGAGGCTACTCCGCCCCCTTACGGAATCCAACTTCATTAAAATTCCTAAGAGGCTACTCCGCCTTCTTACGGAATCCAATTTCATTGAAATTCCTAAGAGGCTATTCCGCCTCCTTACGGAATCCAATTTCATTGAAATTCCTAAGAGGCTATTCCGCCTCCTTACGGAATCCAATTAAAATTCCTAAGAGGCTATTCCGCCTCCTTACGGAATCCTATTTCATTAAATTCCTAAGAGGCTATTCCACCTCCTTACGGAATCCAACTTCATTAAAATTCCTCAGAGGCTACTCTGCCCCCTTACGGAATCCAACTTCATTAAAATTCCTAAGAGGCTACTCCGCCTTCTTACGGAATCCAATTTCATTGAAATTCCTAAGAGGCTATTCCGCCTCCTTACGGAATCCAATTTCATTAAATTCCTAAGAGGCTACTCCGCCTCCTTACGGAATCCTATTTCATTAAATTCCTAAGAGGCTACTCCGCCTTCGTACGGAATCCAACTGCGTTGAAATTCCTAAGAGGCTACTCCGCCCCCTTACGGAATCCAACTTCATTAAAATTCCTAAGAGGCTACTCCGCCTTCTTACGGAATCCAATTTCATTGAAATTCCTAAGAGGCTATTCCGCCTCCTTACGGAATCCAATTTCATTGAAATTCCTAAGAGGCTATTCCGCCTCCTTACGGAATCCAATTAAAATTCCTAAGAGGCTATTCCGCCTCCTTACGAAATCTAGTTCCGTTGAAATTCCTAAGAGGCTACTCCGCCTCCTTACGGAATCCAACTTCATTAAATTCCTAAGAGGCTACTCCGCCTTCTTACGGAATCCAACTCCGTTGAGATTCCTAAGAGGCTACTCCACCTCCTTACGGAATCCAACTTCATTAAAATTCCTAAGAGGCTACTCCGCCTCCTTACGGAATCCAACTTCATTGAAATTCCTAGGAGGCTATTACGCCTCATTATTGAAATCACCTCAATGAAGTTCTCAAGAAGCCACTCTGCCTCATTGAAGAACATTCTTCGTTGAAACTCTCAAAAGGCTATTCCGCCCCATTACTGAATTTGTTTCATTGAAATTCCTAAGAGGCTACTTCGCCTCCCTGCTGAATTTTACTTCACCAGAATTTCAAAAAGGCTATTCCACCTCGTTATACTTAGTCATATCTCATTAAGTCCTCAAATGAACACTTCGCCTTCTTAATATCATTTTACAAGGCATAAATACGGCGGACTTAAACATTGCTTATATGAACAAGTATATATTTGCAGAAAATATGCTTCATTAATATTGTCAAGGATTGATAAAAGTCCAGAGCCTATCCTGGAACAAGGCAATATTAACAAAATGCAAAAAACAAAAACTTGCAAAATGACTGAGGAGCTGGTCTTTAAGGGTCAGATGGCATCCCTTCTTGCTGGGCAGGGCGGAGCTGACTTCCAACAGATTTGAACAAACTTTGGGAAGGAGGCAAGTCCGCCAGGACATATTCAACGCTGGGCGCAGGCATGTGACCCCCTTGAACAGGCACCATCAATTCTCCATTAATGAATTCGTAGTAAGGATGAATGCCTGTGGTGGAGAGAGCAACGCCTGGATTGCGATAACGGAGTTGGCGAACAGCCATGCTGAAAGCATCATCAATCGCCGCCTCAGCTGCATCCAAGGCAGATTGTAACTCCTTGTCAAGCCTCTCACTGGTGGCATCTGAAGTGGCTTTTTCAGCTTGCAGCTCTTGAACCTGTTTTTCAAGGTTATTGTATGCAGTGGCTGCTTGGTCTGACTCCGCCGCCTAGGCATCTTCAGCAACGGTCTTATTTATTTCAAAGGAAACCAACCTCTGCTGAAGAATGCTCACACCTTCACCCAATTCTTTGTTCACCTGGGATAGTCCGCCCACCTCCTCGCCCAATTTTACATTCTGCTCCTTCAAGCCAGAAACTTGCTTTTCCAGCAAGACTTTATCAGCTCTCACCCGAGCCAACTCCTCCTGCAGCTTCTTGATGTTGAGGTCGGCGGTGTCAAGGTGTTTGTCCTTGGCCTTAATCACCTCCAACAGCTGTTCATTATCATGTTCCAAGCCACGAATCTTTTCAGCAGACTCATGAAAAGACGCTTGAAACATGTTGGCCTCAGCAGCAACATCAGCTATACGGGGTACAGAGGCCAGGAAACCATCTATTTCTGCAAGGTGCCACCTCGCAGCTGCAGCGGCGTCCGGAATCTCCTCGAAGTCGATGTCGGGGCGGAGGATGAACTCTGGATCACGCCTCTCCGACTGGCGGGATCCCATATTTGCAAAGTACAGAAAAGGATTCATACGAGACCCCGCCAAAGGCAAAGAGACAGATCGCCTAGATGATTCCCCTGGAACATCAATGAGAAAAACTGGTGTCCTTTGAGTAGCTAAGTCCAGGGTGGGATTCTCAGCTGGGCGGACTGGGGAAGCTCGAGCTCCCTTCACCTCGTCCCCCACAACTTGGTTTGGAGAGGCTTCAATTCCCTCCGTTTCCTCCGCCACAACGTCTTCTTCGAGGGCACCTTCAACACCGCCCGTATCAGCAGAAGTACCCACAACAGGTACCTCCTGAGTTTCCTCCAAGTCAATGGCAGCATCAATCGATGCTCCTTCCTCAACCCTCTTCTTGCCCTTGGTCCTCCTTCTTTGCAAGGGTTAGAGATCTACTTCCTCTTCTTCCTCCTCAACAGCTTCTGGTTCTTGGCGTTTTTTAGAACGCCTTTCAACAGCAGCTACTGAGGATCCTACACCACCTTCCAAATTTATTATATTAGTGGATGCAGGAAAAGGAAGAGTCTTAGTCAATGCAGCAGCCAAACTCCTCCTGGGCTGCACATTGTTCTCTGCATCAATCTCCCTGCGGCTCATGCGAATTTGCTTGATGCGTTCCATCCCAGGGAATTCAGCAATCTCTCCTGTAAAATAACATATATGAGTACAGTTAGAAGAGGCAGGGAAGAATAGAAACAATATTCACTCAACATTGGAATTGTTAATAATGAAATATTACTTAAGTATCCCTGGGCATCCCGCCCAAGCAGCCTTCGACACAGAATCAGCTTGTGGACAGAGTTGTACTCCTTCAACGCCCGGAGTACTTCCACAGATGCAGCTGATAGAGCACTCTCCTCGACTTCATACGCTCGCTTAGTCAAGAGGAAGTGCTCATGAGTCCAAGCTACTGGGAACTTGTCAACTCCCTCCTTACTCCGCCAGAAGACGGGCTTGTCCTTCCTAACGGACACCTTCACAAAACTCATCCTAAAGTGAAGTCCGCCTTCCTTGGCAGAGTCAGCGAACGCCTTGAAGTTTAAAATCTTAGGCTCCGCTCGAAGGGTTACAAGGCCCATGCCGCCAGTTTTAACGTTCACTCTCCTCATGATGCGGCAGAAAGAAAAGAACAACGCCACAGTGGGCGTAAACTCCAGATGCTCAGCCATCACCTCAAAGCTACGAACTATCCCCCAACCATTAGGGTGCAGCTGAGAAGGGGCGCAGTTCAAGAACCTAAGTACACCCATCTGAAATTTGTTCAATGGGAAGCGTACCCCCAGTTGAGTAAACAGAATATCATACATATATACGGTGCGTTCATTCTGAGGACGATAGCATATCCGTTCGAAGGTCTTAGGAGAACGGATGATGAACCTCCTTTCATACCGTTCATCTTTCCAGATGGGCACAGGCAACTCCATCACCCCTCCACTAGTTGTTGCATGACGTGAGGAAGCATCTTTAACATCTTCCTCAACCCAACAGTAGGGGTTAATCTCAAGTGTCTTTTTCCAATCCAATCCATGCAAAACAACATTCTGACACGCTGCCATCGTCAGCACTTGTGTATGGGAAACACCTCCTGATACAAACGAATGTACAGCATTACTAAAATACTCCACGCTACTGTAAAACGTTGAATCCCTCCCAGTATAGAAAGCCTCATCTTCACTCTCAATGTCAGAAAACATGGGACGAACAGAAACCCTAGAGCATGACATTGACCTTTTTCCCCTCATCCTCGCTTCAACAAACACACATATAAACAAAAAATAGAACCAACCCAATCAAAATAAAGCAGAGGAAAAAGCAAGTTACCTTAAGTTTCTGAGAAAACTGAAGAACTTCAACAACCAACAAACTTGCGAGAAAATAGCAAAAGCAGTTTCAGCACACGAATGCAAAGTAGAAGATGAAGCAAAACATTTCCCTCCCTAAGAGTTTACCTATTTATAGGCATGGCTTGGGGGGAAATAAGCGAATCCTCAAAAACTTCATAGATGTGTTTGCAGCCGTTGGATTAATCTCATTAACGGTTCTAAGTTTTAAACACATGTCTACAGCCGTTGGATGAATCTCACTGACGTTTCTTCTTGATGATAAAACCAACAGATGAATCTAACGGCAGGTATTTCCTGGGCCGCATTTTCAAATCCAAGGCCCATGGTAATAACCTCGAAAATATATCTCAACTGCCATCCCACGCATTTATGTCCCATCATTGGAATGGCAATCGTTACGAGGGCATACGTGGCAATGAGAGATTGAAACGACAAAACGTGGTTTCGAGGCGCTTTAATGACAGGCGTGACAGGTAATGACAAGCAATAAATGCATGTAAACACTTGTCTGTAAATCCTGAACTAGCAAACGTCGCCTAAACCCATGCCTATAAAAGCTAAACTTAAGTGTTATAGCTCATTACAGTGACTCCGCCAGTCATTATAACAAGCTAGGGGGCATATGATCCGGTCCTAACACCGGCCCCCAAGAGCATGGCTTTAATGCTTTGCCAGATCAGCATTTTGTACAAGAGAAGTACGCTTCAAGTACATTATAATTACTTCTATACGGAGTGCATACCGCCAGGGCAAGTAACTCCGCCAGGACATGTTACTCCGCCAAGAAACGTAACTCCGCCAAGGCATGCTATTCCGCCAAGGAACGTAACTCCGCCAAAATTTGTTACTCCACCAAGGTGGAAAATATTGAATATCTTATACACATGCATGAAATGTTCCCAATGCATATTACTCCGCCAAGCCATAGGCTCAATACTGGCGGAATATTGAATTTCCCATACTGCGTAGCGAGCCCATACTCACAACCCCGGCACGAGATTGACTCTGTCTTGAGAGGTTAATAATGGGAATCACGCTGTCACGCATAAAGGGGAATAACAATAAAATAATAAAGCATTGACGCTTTCCAGACAAGTGGAGATACCTACTACAATAATGGTGCTTGTAAACGGCGCAGGGACCCACCACCTTTTCAGCATTATGCCTGAAAACAAGGAACGGGTCCTACCAATAATGGATCACCAGTAACAGGTATATAAACCTCTATCAAAAAGGTATAAGGGATCCCCAATTCTAAACCTTACACTCTCTTACTTGCATAATTCTCTCAGATTTGCTTTCTAAGTCTTGAAGTATTCTGAAATACTGACTTGAGCGTCGGAGAATGATTGCAGGTACCACCCCCAATCGGGTCAAGGCAAAGAAGATCCCGTCAGGCGGACTGCACACCGCCAATGCATATTGCACTCCGCCTCAACATACAAAGACACTACGTATCTATACATTTACGCACATTGCTTTGTATCAGATTGACATTTTATGTATGTTTTGAATTGTTCAACGAACATACTTCTACACCCCCTGTAAAGAACAGTTCACAATATAAAGGTGTAGTAAATTTATGTTTTGGTCCATTTCAGTTTTTTTTAGCTAGGCTTGTCTTTACCCGTTGGTAAACTGAAGAAACAAAAGAGTTGTTAACTGAATTTATTTTATCATTTAAGAGGAACACGAGAGAGTTTAATTGTGTACTGACCTGTTACTATACCTATGCATAAAACCTACATAAATTAATGAATTTAATTATTTTGTTTTAATCACATATCAAAATTTTTAATCTTCAAAATTTAATTATTCTCTCTCATCTGTATTATTGAGGAAAAAAGTAATTATTAGTTTATATTGCATTGGACTTAAATTTGTTTAAACTTTTAATATTGTATTGGACCATTTTTTTTGTCAGGTTTTAGTGGGTTTGGTTGTTTTCATCATTTTCTCAAATCTTATTGCAGTGAAATTATTTTTTTTAAAAAATTTCATATACATATTTTTATTAATTTTATGTTAAATGTCAAAGTTTTAATTACTTAAATCAGGTTGTTCTGTGAAATGCCAAAAATTTTCTTGAGTCAATGGGTTGTTCTCTTAAATTTCATGTTTTTTCCTATACTTTTTCAACAGTCAAATCTTAATGCTTGTACTCATGGTTTGCCTCTTCCAAGATATTCCTCATTTGGTCATTTAAAATACCTTCTTTAGGTTTGCTTTCTTACGTTTGTTATGTTCATTTGTTGTCTTTTTTACGCTGGTTTAATATAAGTGTTGATGGTCCTTTCTTTTTATAGTGGTTTGATAAAAAAAATAATTTAATTACGAGGTTATGTTGGCAAGATAGCTTTAGGTCTGGTAACCTACAAGAATGTTAACCCGGTTAATAAGTTTTAATTAATTGAGTCTATTACTTTTTTTTTATTGTTTCTTTAATTGTTGTGTGGCAATATATAAATTTTTTTTTCAAGAAAATTGAGTTTTATGTTTGAGATCTTGTGTGGGATTAAGTCCCATGGGGGTCTTTATATAAGATATAATAACTGTTGTGTGGGACAACATTTGAAAATTGAAAGACATGTTTCTCTTGGTTGTTATGTGCGACATAAGTCTCAAACAAAATTTGTTTGATTGTTATATGGGACTTTATTCCTCTTAAAAGTTGAATGCCCCCAAGATTGTTTGGATTTGTGAAAAATGCAGGGTTAGGATTTTAAAATTCTATATGTGTGTGAGACGTTGCGTGTACTAGTGCAAAATGCAGATATAAGGACGAAATATAAGGATGGTTGAAAGGTAAACGTGTTAATAAAACGTGTGGTGACATTTTTAAAAAATTTTAGGACAACGCATCAACGCGGTCATCTAGCATTTGTGTTTGAAAAGCATACAGTGATACTTTTGAAATTATGACTAAGATATATGAACACGGTTCCACGAGATAACTGTGCATATAGGTAACGCAAATACTGACTTTCAGATTTATTTACAAACATGGTTACTGTGGTAATCATCTCTTAATTGACTTATTTATAAACACGGTTACTGTGGTAACTATGTCTATATCTCTTAACTTTTTCCTTTTATTTTTAGTTTTAGTAAGTCACACGTTATTCAAAACCCTTTTTCTCCTAAAGCTTTCTTCTTTTTCTCTCTTGTTTCCCTGTGTTTCTCTCGAAGGTGTCTCTATTGTCTATATATTTCTTACGTGCCATTGACGTTCTTTATTTCCCTGCGTTGTTTCTCTCGAAGGTCTCTCTGTTGTCTCTTTATTTCTCACACGCCATTGACGTTCTTTGTTTCCCTGCGCTTTTTCTCTCTTAAAGGTGTCTCTGTTGTTTCTCTGCAAGGTTTAACTTTATTGTGTGTTGTCTTATTCTCTGTGAGTAAATGGTAACAATGTGGTATGCTTTTACAGGTTTCTCTCTATCTCTCATGCGTCATTGACGTTCTTTATGGAGGTTGTCTCACCATCGTGGTACGCAAACTTTCTCTTCTTTTGTCATTCAAGTATGTAAAGCATTCCCCAATGTTCCTTACTTGTTGTTTCTGTTTCTGTTGTTGTTCATGATAGGTTTAGGGTTCATGATGTGTTGTTCATGATGTGATATTGATATAATTTAGACTTGTTTGCGGCTTTCTGAAATTGGCGTTGATTATTTGGAAGGAACAACTGTTTTTTTGGTCTCATGATCACTATGTAGTGGTTCAAATTTGTTGTCATGTGCAAGGATATAGTGTGTTTTGTTGTCATTTTTTGGTTACAACATAGACTAGATAAACTAAATAAAAAGGTAACATGTGCTAGGATATAATGTGGTTTGTTGTCATTTAAGGGATTTAGATAGAAAGGAACAATAAAAAATTTAGTTGTAACATGAAAATCATCACAAATTCATACTAAACAGGAGTGTAACTTGAAAATGCCATAGTGATCCTGAAAATTCACAAATTCATACTAAACAAGAGTAGATGTAACACGAATATTTAATATATCAATTATAGGTATAATTTTTCCAACAAAAAAAATTATATAAGAAATTTTAATATTTAATTAAGATAATTAATCTTGTGGTTTCCATCTAAATTAATAATTACAGGAAGAACCGGACTCTGATACCACTCTGTTATGGTCATACTAAAATCCCAATAATTATTCTAGGAATAAATAAAAATATGGATACATTTTTCACAATTGTATAAGATACTAATATCCCTGGTAACAAATATTGAAAATTCAAACAACAACTAAATACACATAAGTCCATAATTTAAGAAAAGAAATTACATTTAAAAAATATAAACGTATGCCAAAAAATCATTCTTTAAACTAGACAATTATAAACCTTAACCCATTTTCTCATTAAAATAAAGATGTTTGAGTAATATTTAACAAAATTTCATTTTTTTTATGTCAAAACTATAAATTTGAAGTTTGATTTTCAAGACTTACAGATAAGTATCCAAATCTTTTACCACACAAACATTGGTGAATAACAACCTTTTTTAAAATAATGAAAAAAAGAGAATATAATTTACCTTAATATAAATTAATAATTATTATTTAAAATATAAAATAAAATTTATTCCTTAATTAGTGAGAACTTAGAAGATGCCCTCCATGATTGGCGACCCATACGTTCCCCTCTATAATTGGTGTGATTAATTATTGTAAAAATTTTGTTGTATTTGTGTCACCTTTCAAATATCTTGCTTGTTTTTGAATCCTTGTCATCTGTTTTTGTTTCTGTTTAATTGATTTAATTGCCGCAAGTAGTTTAAAATTTTCATGCTTGCATGAGTGAACCTGTTTGAGATTCGACACAAATGGTAATTAAATTAATTAATTTTATCGCTTATGTTGTATCTTGAATTGTCCGTTTGGACAGTTTGGGATGAACAAATTTTTGTATACGTCATTGGTCTACAAGTTAAGAGTTATTTTAAAATTTGATAAAGTTTCAATTACTTGCATTTTGTATTGTTCTCTGGGTGCATATTTGATTGTGGTTGAATTTGATGTCACCACTTTCATTTCATGTACTTAGAGACCAATGTAAAATGCTGCCGAAATTTTATCAAATTTTAAAATAAGTGCTAACTTGTACGTAGTTATGATGTATAGAAAAATGTTCATCTTGAATGGGTAGGACCACCACTTTTGTAAAAAAAGAGATTCATAGCACTGTTCAATTGTAAACAATGAGTATGGATCGAAGTTGGATAACTATATTGCATAAGTCCATAGTATGAGAGTGGAGTTGAATAATTCATAGAAATCGTAATAGAAAATGCTGAGGAGGTGAATGGAAGGTATTTTTGCCCTTGTGTTAAATGCTTGAACATACGTTGACTAGAATTGGAAGAGGTGCGAGAACATCTGTTGTGTGATGGTTTTCTTCAGAGTTATGCGCATTGGATATGCCATGGTGAAGATGTTGTGGTGCCAAGTACGAGTTTTTAAACTGAAACTGAAGCTTTACGCATGAAATTGATGTCAACATGCATGACAGACTTGAGGATATTGATCCGTGATGTGGGGGTAAAAAGTTTTAAGAGATTTCATGTATATACGATTATAAGAAGTTGTTGTATCCAAACTGTGCCAATTTCATGAGGTTATCAGTAGTCTTACAATTGTTTAATTTGAAAGCAATAAATTGGAGGACAGATAAAAGTTTCACTGACTTTCTTAAGTTGTTGAAAGAAATGCTCCCAACTGATAACACCTTGCCAAATCGTAACTATAAGGCTAAAAAGGTGTTGTGTCCTATGGGTTTAAAGTATACGAAGATACATGCATGCCCAAATCATTATGTATTATATCGGGGTGAGTATGAAATATTGCATTGATGTCCTAAGTGTGGAGTGTCACGATATAAGAAGAAAGAGGTCAATTCTGGTAAAGTCTGCACTGAAGGGTATCTTACGAAGGTGTTGTGGTATTTTCCTAATGCAGATGATGCAAAACTTATGAGATGGCATGCTGATGAAAAGGTTGTTGACGGACTAGTTAGGCATCCAGTAGATGGATTGCAATGGAAGAAAATTATTACGATGTTTCCAGATTTTGTCCATGACCCAAGAAATGTTAGGCTTGCATTAGCCACAGATGGCATGAACCCATATGGGAACCTAAGCACAAACCATAGTTCATGTCCTGTTTTGTTGTTTATTTACAACTTGTCATCATGACTGTGCATGAAACGAAAATATGTTATGCTACCAATGATGATTTCCGGTCCATGACAATTGGGGAACAACATTTATGTATACTTAACTCCATTAGTTCAAGACCTTAAAATGTTATGGGAAGATCGGGTTGATGTGTTTGATGGGTTTGTAAGATAATCATTCAAATTGCACGCAATGTTATTTTGAATGATCAATGATTTTCCAGCATATGGTAACCTATCGGGGTTCAACATCAAGGGTTATAAAGCGTGTCCTGTATGTGAGGAGGGAACTAGTTCTGATCGACTGCATCATGGAAGGAAAAATGTTTATCCTTGACATCGAAGGTTTCTTAAATCATCCATTTTGTAGGTTAAAGTGTTTAGCAGGATGTACGCCCATCTAGGAAGCCACAACCTGCCATTGATCTTATCTAGAAGCTATAGGTTTTCGTGGCTCAGCTCAATGAGGATACAGTCCTGATCCTATGGGGGAAAGATATTTTTGGCCCCTCAAGTCTGTCACCTCTATACATTGTGCGGGCTGACTTATGTAAGATCCTTATGGCGATGACGATGCTGAACATTTCTGTTATTCAGTGTTAGGAATTATAAGTATATCATTCTTTGTTCAATGATTTTCCATTTAACATGTTATTCGTGACTAAGTAACCATGTCTAAATTTTCTTAGGTTTCTGCATAGAGTTTGTATAGAGATGGGTGTCCAGGACACTTATGGTTTCTTAAAGCCCTCTCTAATACAAGCTCGTAAGAACACCAAGGAGAAGACTTAGGCATACATTCAAAATTGGATGAATGAGTCAGGGAAGACTATATACCTTGTGCCATATCACAGAGAGTAAGAGTCTTTAAAGTGATTATTGTAATCATCTTGAATTGTCACTTATCAAGGTTCATTGTAGCCTTCATTGGTAGCTAATGGTTATTTGTCTGAAGGATTGCATTGTTGCATGCTTTGATCCCTTGCATAAGATTGCTTTTGTGGACTTCAAATGAATAGTAGAGGCGTAAGTTCATTTAAAAAATTAAACAACTTTACATATTCAATTAGGTCATTCTGTTCTTGGTTGGATTCTAACTTAATGCATGTTTTATTCTTACATAGTATAACATCCCTAATAATTATAAAAAAAATTTACTTAAATATTTAAATAATTTCGCAAACATAACTACATATATCTAAAATACTTTGCTGTATAAACATTTATATATATAAAATTGTACATGAGTTTGATTTTTGATTACATTAATACAAAAGACAGGTTTAGAGTAGTAGTAATCCTAGCAAGTTAGACATTAACTGATGCCAAAATAGACTCCAAAACATGTAAGTAGTTAAATATTATAATAAAAAGAACTACTCAACCATCAAACACGGCTGGAGTCATTACCAAAAACTACCCATAACATCCTATTGAGTTAATTATGGCTAACTAAGCGTCATCTATAGTGGAGTCACTCCCAGATGAATCTCCCTCCATGTCCTCTTCATCAGCTAGCGGGGGTGGGGGTGGTTGCCCTTAAAAAGGGTTATTATCACGAAGATCAAAATTAAGTCTGGCTCGAAAAGAAAAGGAAAGGCCCCCAGCGGATCGGGCAATCCAACTATAACTTGAGATAATCTTACAGTAACTATACCATAATATATATATATATATATATATATATATATATATATATATATTCCCTATATCCAAGAACCTCCATCTTCCTATTCCACCTTGACGAGACCTGATTCTTACATTTATCATCTGTGGAATATTATTCATAGTGAAAATTTGTACAAGTTCAAAATTTACACCACATAAACAAGGAAAAGGGTAAGAAACATAAAATATCAATATTATACAAGACACATATAAGTAATAGATTTTCACAAACACTAAATTTTAATAACAATTTCTTCATACATGTTATTTACAGCATGGAATAAGAATGCAGATATGACTGAAGGTTTTTAATTTTAATTAATAAATATTTTATTAATTCTTTCATTGATGATGAATATGCAATGCATGTGGGCCCTTACGTCTTCTTTTATTGGGAGTAATTAGGAGTTGACACTGTTTGTGAAAAGAAAATTACCAATGTGGCAAACAAATAGCTCCATTGAACATTATATGCACTTAGGGCCTAGTCAGATTGGTAAGAGCTTGTTGTGAATTTACCCGGTACTAGGGAGCTACACAGGTCTCCTAAGCCTCTCTTCACACCTTTCCCATCCCAAGGTTTGCTATTGAACCATCCCTAATGCATTTATCAGATTTCAACTGTATCTCCCAAAACATTCTTGTCTTTCATTTATTATATGATGCATGTCACATACTTAATTAGTTTAAACTTTTAGTACATACTATTCATTCTTATTCACAGGGTTTATTAAAATGTTGGTAGAGTTTCCCTTATAAATTGGATATTTCCAAATTATATCTTGAACCTGTTACACTCAAAAAAGTTCCCAGACAATATAATATAACCATATTAAATATATATTTTTGATCCATGCATCAAACTTTGCATAATCTGTATTAAATATATATTAAATATATATTTATTTTTGTTAGAAGAATATGCAACCAAAACATGACATATAATTAACAATTGTAAATAGGCATAAAATAATAGTAACAGAAATAAATATTGAGAGGGTTAGGGAGACTCTTCTATTATCTCATATGTTTTATATTTAGTAATTTCCTATTCACCTTCCCTTTACCTGAGTACTTTCTTTCAAAGAAAATCTTCTTGCTTGAATTAGCTAACCTAAACACAAAAGTTCTTATTGTTAGTGTTAAGTTCACCTTATTTTATTATACTTTTATTTTATTTGGCACTTAGCATAACAATATTAATAATGAGAAAATTTTGATAATTAGATAATTATTATAATAACATAATAATATTAAAAATAACATTGTCATAAATTTTAAAAGTGTATAATAATAATTAAACAACCATTGAATATTATAAAAAAATAAAAATTAAATAAATAAGTAAAGAATAAAGTAAATAAATAAATGATAATTAAATAAACATGATAAACATAATAAATAATAAATATATAAAAATAAAAATAGTTGAAATAAGTAAGTAAGTAAATAAAATGTAAATGAATGAATGGATAAATAATAGATAAACTATAAATTAGTAAATAATTAGATAAATGAATAAAAATGACAAAACTAAATTATGGATGAACAATAATAATAAAAATAAACAAATAAATAAATTGATATTTAAATAAGTCAATAAATGAATCAACAAATAAATAAATAAATACATAACTAAATAACAATAATAAATAAACAACAAATAATTAAAATAAATAAATAGATACAGAAAATAAATAAGTCAATTAATTAAAAATAAAATAAAAAAAATAAAATAATAAATAATTAAAATAATATAGAATAATAAATAACCAAATAAATAAATAAATAAATAAGTAATTTAAACAGTTAAATAACTAATTAAAAATTATATAAACAAATAAAAAAATTAATAAACGATTAAATAAATAAAGAATTAAATAAACAAATAAATAAATAAATAAAAATTAAATAAAGAGTAAACTAAATAATTAAACAATTAAGTAAATAACTAAACAAATAAATAAATAAATAAATAAACAATTAAATAAACAAATAAACAAATGAATAATCAACTAAATAAACAAATAAATCAACAGCTAACTGCTCGTGAAAGAAGTAAGAGCAATGTACACACACATTTATATATATATATATATATATATATATATATATATATATATATATATATATATATATATTCCAGCAATAGAAAGTGACGAAAGAAAGAAAGAAAAAAATAAGAGAATCTTTTTTTAAAAGCATTACCTTAAATTGGTGTAGGAGGAAGAGAGAGAGAGCAAAAAGGGGGAGCAGTGAAAATGACGGGCTCATCACCCTTATATAGAGAGAAAATAGTTTTTTTTATAATTATCCATAACAATATTACAGGTATTTTTATGAGATAAATTTTATATTTAAAATTTTATTATGAATCCTCAAATATACTTACTAAAATAAATATAAGTTTTTAATAAATTTTTTATTCTAAATATCTCAATTACTAAATGTTTACTACTCGTCTTTATAAGTTCATTGGTTTCTTTTTCTAATCAAACGATCTTTAAACTTTACAAAATTTTGAACTTAAGCTCATATGCATGAATCTAAACTCCCTATCAAGTTTTACAATTTTTTTGATAACATTTCCTATACTAGTTTAGACCCAAACGACTCTATTTTGGATTATTTTCACTTATCTCTAAAAATATCAAAAAAATCCCATAAAATCATATAAATTATAATGATCAATCAATTTTAAAGAACCTTAAGCTAATTTTGTCAAAATTGTAAATTATAATTTTTCTTACAATTTTATCCTTTTATATATAAAAAATAGTAAAAACTACAAGATGTTACACATAGGGTTGTAGTTGGACACATGTCAACTAGAAAAAACTTCAATGGGTCAACTCAAAAGTAAGTACTTCAGATAAGAAGCGTTGTTAATTTTTAACTTCTACAAACTAGTAACAATATTAACAAATTGTGAATTTGATGTATGTACCTTGTAGTCTCATTTGTAGTAAGGTGGCTATGAATGTGAGTATTTCATCATGAAGATGATGCTCACCATTGTCCAATTCAGTGTAGTAGACAGATGGACAACTGTAAGTATTCACTGCCTATATTCTCTAAATTAATATTCATATAGTCATTAACTACTACTTGTTTATCATTAGTGCTAATGGTTGTTTCTTCTTTGCAACACTTCCAAGACTCCTTACACTTCCCTTTGAGACACGTTGAAGAAATTAGAAAGCAAGGACCACTTACTTTCTTTAACTCAAGGAAGGACTTCAATAGGATCGTAGGTACGTAAGGTTTAAGGTTTTTTATCTCATTCATTGTACTAGTGTAGGATGTACCTAGTAGTGTTTAGGATTTCATTTTGTACATTTCATGTACAATCTTTTTTGTATATAGATGGTTTTATTCAATCTATTGTACATTTTATTTGTTTTCATTAATTGAGCTGTCTAGGATATACTTTGCTTGCAGGTTTAGGAAATCAATAAAACAGAACCTGCAATAAAAAAAACCTTACTTTTAAACAAGGTTATGGCAATAACCGTGTTTAAACATTCACATTTTAAAGCATAGTTATGACAATAACTATGTTTAAAAGTTCACATTTTAAAACACTATTCTTGTCAACCATGTTTATACGTTGTTACTTTTAAACACAGTTCTTGTCCACCGTGTTTAAATACTATCTATAAGCACGGTTGAAATTCGTGGTATAAAGTCCTAACTTATTACCATAGTGGGAACAAACACGGTTGTGGAATTGTGTTTTAAACCCCATTTTAACCATCCTTATATCCCTTTTATCCATTAGTGGTAGGATAGTGAGACATATTCCACACAACAACCAATGTGAAATAGGACATCAACGTTTCTTCCCCTCATTTCTCTTTCTCTTTTCAAATCTCCATCCTAAATTCTCTCAATCTCCCACAATTTATTTTGTGTGATTCATAGTGTAGAGGAAACTATTTCATTCCTCATTAGTTCCATTGTATTCATGATGCAAAAATAAGAGTTTCTAACTAATTAAAATTTGTAACAAGTTGAAGGTTAGTAACCAAGTTGGTTCTTTTCTTTAAGCTTCTTAAGGATAACTGTAAGAATTCTAGAATAGATGACTTAAATATCATGCCTTGGAGAATATTGACATATGAACTTTAGGATGATTTATTATAAAGTTTGTTTATTAGGGTATATTTCACACATGAGTATGTTAGAATTAAATTTTAGAGTTTTAGAAATTTAAGACATTACAAATTTAAAAATTAAACTTTGGAATTAGAATTTTCAACATCAAAATTTTAAAAATTTATAATCCCATATTTTAAAAACTTTGACTCTCCAGATTCCATATGATCCTTCTTGTAATCCTATATTTTTCCCATTTACCTGAGTTTCTCTTAACTCTTGCAAGTCCAGTCTGATTTCTGCTTCTCGTATACAAGTTTTAGAAAATCATTAGTGATTTTCAAGGTTCCCAATATCATATTTCTTGAGGATTTCATTTCCACACCCAAGTTCAAATCTCTGAACTGCTCTATCATCTCTATTTCCTTCACCATTAAGGATGCCACATGAATGGATTTTCTACTAAGCGTCGCTAACACATTTGCTTTTCTTGGATGGTATTTTAGATCAAAATCATAATCTTTAAGAAATTCCAACCATCTTTGTTGCCTCATATTCAATTCCTTTTGATCAAATAGATACCCCAAGCTTTTGTGGTTTCTAAACACTTCAAACTTAGCTCTGTAGATGGTGTCTCTAGACTTAGCAAATACCACGACATCCAGTTTTAGGTCATGCATTGGATAATTCTGCTTATTAGGTCTTAGCTGCCTAGAAGCATAAACAATCACTTTCCATTGCCGCATTAGTACACATCCTAAACCTATCTTTGAAGCATCATAATAGACAAGTCCTCTTGCGGATTTGGCAAAACCAACACTGGTGCATATGTGAGTCTCAACTTCAATTCCTGAAAACTGTTCTCACACTTTGTTGTCCAGAAATGGGTGGAATAATTGATTTATGTAGTCCATGAACACAACTGGAGCATTGATCACTCCGAATGACATCACAAGATATTCATAATGACCATAGCATGTTTTGAAAGTTATTTTTGGAATATCTTCAAACTTCACATGAATTTGATGATTACCTGATCTCAAGTCTATCTTTGAAAATATATCAGCACCTTTCAATTGATCTATGGGGTCGTCAATCCTTGGTAGAGGATATTTATTCGTTATCATCAATTCATTCTACTGACGATAGTCCACACATAGCCTCATGATACCATCCTTTTTCTTGACTAGCAACGTTGATGCTCCCCATAGTGACACATTATATGTCGAATAAACTACTTCTCCAATAATTCCTCCACCTGCTTCTTTACTTCAGCTAACTTCACAGGTGACATGTGGTATGGTGTCTTAGACACTAGTTCTGCTCCCGGACTAAGATCAATTGAGAATTCTACTTCACACTCGGGAGGTAAACTCAAGATGTCCTTTGGAAATACCTCAAGAAATTCACAAACAATTGGTAATTCGGTCCTTTTAGGTTCATCTTTTCCTTTAGAAATAACGATCATTATGAACAACTGAGTCACTTCCTTCATAGCAAAGCTTTTAGGATTTCTAGGAATAATGCCTCCTTTAGGTGGGAATCTCACAATCTTGTGATGACAATCCACCAAGACTTGGTTAGCTGATAACCAATCCATCCCTAGGATTACTTCTAGATCTTTCAATGGTAAAGAAAAAGATTTACAAGGAAATTTATACCTTCTATAACTATAGGACAAACTTCACACATCTTAGTAGTTCTAAGTTGTGTACCAATAGGTGTAGAAATAATCAAGTCATACATCATAGGTTTCATAGGTAAATGCGAATGTTTAACACAATCTTTCAAAATGAAAGAATGTGTAACGCCTAAATCAAACAACACAACTAAATTAGTACCATTTATTTTACACTTACTTTGAACGAGATCATCTACTTGTTGAACTTCTGCATCACTAATACCCCAAAAATTGTTACGTCTCCCAGAAGATGACGATGATCCAGGCCACATCAGCATCCTTTAGGTTACGTGGCGTCACCAGGTGGAGGTTAATGTGATACATGGCACATGATTAGATGAAAAAAAAATGGAACCTAACGTTAGAGTTTATGAAGTCATTAAATTTACTTAAAGACTAATTTAATCGATCACGAATATGTTGAGTGTGAATTTGAGTTTTACTATAATTTTTTAAATAAGTTGAATTCCAAACTCATTAAATGAATTTAATAATATTGACATATGTATGTATACATTAGCAACTCATAATTACAAATCTGGGCCACACCCTGACATTTATTAGGGCAACCAAAATTTCAAATATAAATAACGAAATGTTAAGTGGGATATAGTACCCAACAAAACATAGTGAATACCGGCGAAGAACTAACCGCAAAAATGCAATCAACAATCCATGTATATGTCTTTGTGTTTGTGCTAGTGTGTTTCAATAGCTCAACCTTTGCTAGTTCTCATACTCCACCACCCGATATCTTACAATCTGACCCTGTTGATCAACCAAACGTAAATGGCCAAATCTTCATTTCCATTGAGAATGACTTGGCTAACATGAATTCTGGTAAACTCGTCTTCATTACCGGTATAAATAATGATGCTTATTTTGTGGAGAAAGGAACACCTTTCGTCACTACATTAAGCAACCCCTCCGAAATTCATTCGGGTATAGTATTTCTTCCGAAAATATTGATGTGTATCAGATTTAATTTCTATGATCCCAACGTAGACGAAGGCCATCAGCGCATCTATTGGTCAACGACAGATGATGGAATATATCGTAGTTGGGATAACGTGAGCTTTGAAAGAACTGGTGCTTGGGAACCACGGGCTTTAAATTATTGTAAGGACGTACGACTTCTCCTTACGCGTAACAACACATTATAGTGTGATGATGATGCATGTGTTACAAAGTTCTGATATATAGAATAAACTTTCTATCTAAATATTTCAATATTGCAACCACTTCCTATTTGAACGATGTTGTTGCCTTGTTGCTGCTTCGGATGAGGTACGTAGCAGCAAGCAAGGTTTGTGCAGAGCAACCTCCGGTAACTGAGGCTTCTCTCCGTGTAATTGATGATGTAGAATGATATAAACTAATAAACTGGCTAATAAAATTAAAATGTATTCATATATAAAATTATATAAACATATTTAAAAAAAAATAGATATTGGATTGATTTTTTAAGAAAATATCAATAAAAATAAAAATATAAAAATAAAATAACATCGGGATTTATAAACTCAAACACTATATTCAAGTAATTTTTAGAAAAATGATAAACTACTAAAATGAATCACTTCATAAAAATTAATTATTTTATATAACAAACTTTTATACTAATAAATAAATTCTAATATAATTTATGTTGTTACTCGCTTGCCGTATAAGCCTATATAACATAAGTCGGTTTTGAAAGAACTTTTCCATTTTAAATACTCAATCCTTTTTATAATAAGATTTTTTTTATTCTACTTTTGCTCTCAAACAAGTGATCCACTGTTACATCTTCTTAAATAAACACATTCTTTTAATTTATTATAATTGGATTAATAAATCTTTTAATTTTTTAAAATGTACATGTTCTGATCACAAATGACTTTTGTCAGATCAATATAATCGTTAACTTTTGTTTAGGTGTCATATAAATTTGACACGTATTATCTCAATAGTTAGGATTATCAGCTGGACATTACTTAATATACGAGGAACTTAATTAACAAAATCTCTAATTTGGCTTTATCTCTCTTATTACTACCATCATTATCTTCACTCGTTTTCCTTACCCACTCACAACCGCCGCTGCTACCATCCTCTGAAAGCAGCATACAAATACGAATAAAAAAAGAATTAGAGTCTCACCCAGTAAGTAAAAGAGTAAAGATAGTGTTTTTGCATAGCATCTTGGGGCAGATCAACACAACCCCTTTGAACCTACCATTTCAATTCTTGGAACTCTAGTAAGTAGAAGTAAAGGTTCACTAGTGCAAAAAGTAGCTATCAGGACGGGATACGAGCACGGTTGAATAAAATACGTCTTTGTAACTAGGCGGTGACAATTTTGTAAATATAAGAAAGTTTAAAAAATTTATAAAACGCATATATAAGCACGGTTAGAGCAACCATGTTTATAATGGCTCTATTAACACGGTTATTTCATGTCCGTGCTTAAATCATTTTATTTTTTGAAAAACATTTTATTAAATGGAGAAACAAAGACGGTTACAAAGGTCCGTGTTTAAATCATTTTATAATTTTTTTTAAAAAAATTTAAAACGGAGATACAAAGACAGTTAGTGAGGAACCGTCTTTATATGGGTTCTATAAACACGGTTTTCCCATGTCCGTGGTTAAATCCTTTTATAATTTTTTTTAAAAAAATTAAAACGTAGATACAAAGACGGTTGGTTGGGGAACCGTGTTTATAGGTCCTCTATAAACACGGTTGGTTTTGAACCGTCCTTAAATGTTACACGCTATCCATTAAAACGTCAGTGTTTGGCTTTTGGTTTTCCGCCTCTCCCTCCATTTCTCTTCATTTCAATTTCACTTTTCACTTTCCCTCTCTTCCCTCTCTTCGTGCATTCCGCCTCTCTTCTCTTTCACACAAACAGCTCCCTCCCTCCATTTCTCTATTCACGCTGTTAGTCTCCTCTCCTCCCTCCTTTTCTCCATTTTGACGACGCTGTTAGTCCTCCTCCTCCCTCCGTGTCTCCATTTTGACGTCGTCTAAGCCAAAAAACGAAGGAGCTGTTCGTCTTCCCTCCTCCTTCCTCTATCTCTCTATTTTGACACACGGTTCAGATGGGCACAGAGAGCAAAGACAAAATCAGAGCAAGTGAGGAACAAAACTGTCAGCGATTTTAAAATTTTACGAAAGAAGTCATGCTATCTTTGAGTTGGAAGGTAACTTTTTGTTTATTTGTTTATTATATTTCTAAAAATTTATGACTTAAGATTGCAATCTCGTCGTAAAGCTACTGCTTAAGTTTCAATATTTGTTTCTTATGTGACAATTGTTTTTGCTAACTTTGCAAATTTTTTCTTCTTAGGTTTCAATATTTGTTTCTTATGTGACAATCTCGTCGTAAGGACAAGGAGAACAGTCCAGCAAACAGTGCCACTTTTCTGCATATTCAAATAGAAAAAGGCAGTGAATGAAAGAAAAGAGTCTGTTAAGATTACAAAAATGCAAATTGCTCCTAGATACAGAGAACACTCATGTTAAGATTACAAAAATACAAGGTCAGATACGAGCACGGTTCAAAGGAACCGTGCTTAAAAGTGGTCAGCTACGAGCACGGTTAAAAATAACCGTGCTTAAAAGGCACATACAAGCACGCTTCAAAATCGTCCTTAAAAGTCCTTATCTACAAGTACGGCGGGAACAAGCACGGTTTTGGAACCGTGCTTAAAGGTCCAACACAACCGTGCTTAAAACCCCTTTCTACACTAGTGGTTGTATTTTTACCTCAAGGGCTGCAAAAGAATGCCAAACAAAGAAATGAGTCATTTGTAAAGAACGAGTTTTAAATTAGTATGAGACGCGAGAGGAGTACTTCTATTCCCTCTACTTTTAGCTTCACAGAAATTGTGTGATTTTCTTTCTTGGGGATTTGAGAAAATTAATGTGTGGGGATTTAAGGATTTTTTTGTGTGTATGGGTTATGGAACAAGAATGGGATGGGGTACGATTATGAAAAAAAAGGTGAATAATAAGCTATTTAATATACTACTTATAACACCCTCTGTTACACCTTAATAAATTCTAAAAAAATTCGTAATTTTTTTTTTACTAAAGATATGTTTGTTAAAAAGAAACTATCGGAATAAATTATATATATTGTTTCTAAAATACCTCATAAATATTATTAAAACTTTATAAAGTAATTTTACATTCATCCAGCGAAAATAAATATTAAACATTATAAGAAAGAGAGGAAACTCCATGGCCCAGAAGCAGTTACTTAATAACATTATTTATTCATTGGACCACGGTATTCATACCGAGCTTCCTTTCTAGATCGTGCTATATTTACTTCTAATATTCTTCGATCCTTCCCTCTGAACCATCAATTTAAAACATGTGAAACAAAAACACGAGAAAGGAGTGAGAAACAGAATATAATATTCTCGATTAAGACATAAGCAACAAAGGGTTTTCACAAACCAATACATAATAATATCAATCACAACCACATACACAATCAATTATGAATGCATGAATGTTATGTAATATCTTCATCATAACTTACCTATATATGTGGGCCCTTAAATTTTAATTTACACTGGGCCAACCAGGAGTTTACACTGTTCCATAAGTCTGGATAATAATAATATGAATAGCTCAACTGGCATGGAAACACTTAGAGACTAGTCAGATTGAGAAAGTTTTTATTGTGAAAGTACCCGACACTAGGGAGCTACCACAGGTCCCCTGAAGCACCCTTTCACACTCTCTCATCCCAAGGCTCGTAATTAAACCTCTTCTAATGTATCCTCGGTTTCTATAATCCGTCCCCAGACAATATCATTTTATTTCACTTTAATGATTCATGATGCATGAACTACTCGCGTATTTAGTTAGTTAAGGCTTTTAAAAACTCAATTATTAAATACCTCAAAAGGTTTACAACATCATTTCTATAAACTGTACATTTTCTCAATTCTCTGAATTTCTGTCCCACAGAAATAAATTTGGTACAGTTTTTAATTCTCACTGAAATTGAGTTTCTAAGCCTTAAATATCTCAAAACTTTCTCATATAAAACTTTACATAATCTTTTTCAAATTAAATCTTAACAAAATCAAATTTAGAAATCTCAATTATTTCCAAATAGCTTTAGTTATTAAGTTGGAAAAATAAAATAATTTCCTTTTAAAAATTTTATTTTATTAAAAGAGAATAATCTTTAAGTTATTAACCAAAAATACTTAAAATTACAAAATTTTTCTTTATCTCAAGATTTAATTATTTCAATTAATTATAAATTAATTTTCATAAAATGTTTTCTTTCTAAAATAAATACTAATTTTTTTATTCTAAATATAAAAATAATTTCTAAGAAAAAATAAAAGATAATAAAAATTTAAAGAGTAAGGTAAGAAATTCTTACTGAATTTTAGCTTTCCGTCATGCTCGCTATATGCTCAAACTCCACATTACAATATCAACAATCAAATATCATCAATCACAGTTAAACATCATCAATCACAGATATAATCAATCATAATCAAATCAATCAAATTAAATATCATTAATACATATCATAATACAAAATTTAATGATTATTAATATAGTTGATTTTTTTTTTAGTTCCTTTTGTCCATTCCTAGCATAGGTATATGTAAGTCCATATAATCCAGTCCTTGCATAGGTATTGTTCAGTCCATATAAGTCATAATGGTCCAAGTCCTTGCATAGGTATAGTCCATATAGGTCATAATGGTCCAAGTCCTTACATAGGTATGTTAGAGTTAGTTAAACCGGATATTTAATTTAAAATTTATTAAAAATTTTAAGTTAAAAAGTTAATATTTTAAAATAATAATTATTAAATTTAAAAGGAGTAGGGGACTCCTCCCATTATTCTTATGTCTTTTCATATTATACTCTTATCTCACTCCCCCTTACCTTGAGTTGTTACCCAAAAGAGATTTGCTTTGCGCCTCCGATTTCTAGAAATATTAATACCAATCTTATTTCAGTATAAACATAAGATGAAGATTAAGATTACTACTTAAAACAGAATGGTAAATTTTGAATAGTGAATAGTGAATAGTGAATAGTGAATAGTAAATCGTGAATAGTAACAGTAAATAGTAAAACGTAAATAGTAACAGTAAATAGTAAAACGTGAATAGTGACGGTAAATAGTAAAATGTGAATAGTAAAGGTAAATAGTAACAGTAAATAGTAATTTACTATTGAAATAGTATTTTACTATGTAGAATAGTAACTTAAAATAATATTATTTCTAGTATAATAACAGATTTCTAAAAACGATATGAAAATAACCTAAAAAATATAAAAGAGAAGTATTCTTACCTTAGGATTTTAGCAGAACCTTCTCCCAAAAAATTTACTTCTCTCTCTCACTTCCACCACTATCTCACTAGCACTACTGTATTTAGAAAACTTAATCTGAAATTATGAATTCTAAAGAAGAAATCCTTCGGTATTTATAGGAAAAAAATTTACTATGCATTTCATTATTTTAATATAAAAGTACTATGCATTTTTGAGTTTTTTATTCCTGGTTACTGTGCATCTTTTGAAAATTTCATACATGCACTCGGTAAAATTATTAAGTCAAATAGTAACCCTTCACTCGGTATATTTTAAATATTCAAAATGAGTCTTTTTTGAAATTTAGCGATATTATATCAGTCCTCACTAATTTTATAATAAGTAATATAAAGCTGAAATTTTAAAAATCTAAAATTTTCTGTTAATAAAAATTTATCGATACGTTTCCATTTTTTTTAACGATTAGAAAAAATCAAGATTTTTCTCAAATCGATAATTTTTAGATAAGTCTACTTGAAACGGATTTTAGAAAATTTTCTTATAATTTAAATTCACTTTCTTATAAATATTTTTAATTTAAGTCACTTATATGAATTTAAAATTATTTAAAAAATATTATTTTATTAAAAAAATTCCAAAGTTCCAAAAAATTCCAAAAAATCATAAATAATACGTAGATTAAAAAGTTTTAAAGAACCATAATTTAATTCCTTCAAAATTTTCAATATAAAAATAAAAATAGGTGTGTTACACTACTTCCTATCTAGTTCTAACAACAACCACTACAAGCAATAATCATCATAATTCATCATTAAACCATTGATTTTCCACTTAACATAAACCATATATATCCATATATCATCACGTACCATATAATCACATCATATTTCATTTATTTCATCAATTCATCACAGTTCGGTATCATAAACATTACTATTTAGCATATTCATACATATACATCACCCTAGATGTATATCACACAATGTCAACATTGGTAGCTGCCTTGCAACATTCAAACATCCTTAATGGTTGTCTCACAGCGTATCAATTCACAACGGTTGCGTCGCAGCTTTCAGTGCATATCCATAGCTGCTCCACAGCTTATCAATGTCACAGTGGTTGCCTCATAGCTATATGTAATGCATGCAGATCTAACTCTAATGATGGGATTAATACTGCAATATTTAAATTTTTTCAACATTTATTTATAAATCTTTTTATTAATACCAAACCGCTTACCCATCTTGCAACACCAGTCACTCTCAGTGACAGTGACATCTCAACTCAGGTGTTGCGGGCTAACCTTGAGCTCAATCAACGTTATGGAATCCAAAGGAAATCACTACAGGGTTTGTGCCTATCTAAATGCTCCACTCCCATCTAGGCTAACATCACAGGCCCCTTGTAGTCCTCTGTGTGTCTTTTAATGCACATGTTATGAAATACAATCATCAATCATTACTGGACTGCCTAATTATCATCACCGGGGGCTACCACTTGGTTACCATCACCAAGGATCCTTATTCAATCATCAATCATGCTTAGCATGCAATAAACCAATCAATCATAATTATCCATAGTCTCAATTTGTATCACTATCATCATCAATACCGCATACACATCAATGGCAACCTCATACCATTAATATCATAATCACAATCAAGTATCATACCCATACATTACAACCTCATGAATTATAATCATCATCAATTTCATATCAACATGCATGAGCATAATTCATAATTAAATTATCAATTCTCATATAACACAACAAGGGGGATGGTTTTGAACAAAAATACACAGTTAACATTTCATCACGTATATCAACCAAATTACTAACAATGAATATAAATCATCCCCATATTCATTCATAATTCATACATTTAAAATATAATGCTCCTTCTACCTGGAATCCAAGATCCGAAGCTAGCATCTTCATCTCTAAGACCATACTTAGGTGTTCCATCTCGACAACGAATCGAACACGTCAACAAGTTCTAAATCTGATTCCTAAGGCTCTGAGTCCTTCTTGCGCCTCTCACGACTTAGGCTTAACTTGCGTGCAACTCGTCGATGGTAGGATTAGGAACTCTATCGTAAAGAATATGCTTTTATAATATTCCATTTTGTCTTCTTCTTCTTCTTCTTTTGCTTTTTATTGTTGTTGTTTTTGTTGTTGTTGTTATTGGTTTTGTTGTTGTTGGTGTTGTTGTTATTGTCGTTGTTGTTATTGTTGGTGTTGGTATTAGTGTTGTTGTTGTTATTTTTGTTTTTGTTGTTGTTGTTATTACTGTTGTTGTTACTGTTGTTGTTGTTGGGTATTGTAACTAGTAATAGTAAAAGGATATACTATGGTTAGAAAAAGGAATACTATATGACAGTACTCTTTTATAGTTAGATAAAACGGGGTGGAGTTGTTGTTATTGTTGGGTATTGTAACTAGTCCTCTTTCCCTTGTAATTGAGAGGATTGAAAAGAAGTAATAATTATATTCTCAGTTTCAATTCCTCTCTGAGTGAGTCAAAAGTGAGCAGGTTGGAGAGTTCTCAAAAACTCTTTAACAATTGGTATTAGTTGACTTAGCAATGATGGTGACCAACAAGGAAGTTGACACCCATGTGTAGGGATGGCAATATGGGCTGGGCCCGTGGGCTGGCCCGTTTGGCCCGTTAAAATAGGTCGGACCAACCTTTGGGGCCCGTTTTCCCAAATAGGCCCAGCCCATTTTGGCCTGCCAGCCGGCCCGGCGGGCCTTTATTAAAATATATATTAATATGTTATATATATAATATTAATATTTGGTTAGTTGTAATTTTGATTATTTGATAAGGAATTAATTTTAATGACTATTTATTGTTTAATAAATTAGATTAATTATAAAAACTTTGCTTTGGAAAGGTGAAATCTAATTTTTATTTTTAATTTTTCTTAAAAATATTTTAAAATAGTTAAATAAAAAATAGTTTGTATAATTCTATTAAAAAAATAGGTTGGCCTGTTTTGACCCGTGGGCCATATAGAAAGCGGGCTGGGCCAATGTTTTTGGCCCGACACATAGGCCCGTTTTGCCACCCCTGCCTATGTGGAATCTTCTGAGAAGCTGGTCGTAGAATCGTAAGCTGAGATGCAGAAATCCATAGCCAATTTGTAGAAGTTGATTTATAATTTTACTCAGGAACAACCGCTGAGGAAAACAACCAATGACCATGATTGTGAAAGCGAAACACCAAAAACTCATAAATATGTGATCGATCGTACACATCTACAGTTTCCCATGTTTAATGGATCTAATTTCCATGAATGGCGATCCAAAGTAGAACAATTTTTTGAGTTGGAAAATAGCCTATCGATCAGTGCAACAAGCTGTTGCTATTATCGATGAATGGTAGAGCGTTTTCATGGCAACGCCATTATCTTCAGCAACCTGGTTCCAAGACTCATTCTTGGCAACAAATTCTAGTTGATATGGCTAACCGCTTCAATGACGATGCATGTGACGATCCTATTGTTGAGATTTCATGACTCAAACAGGATGGAGGTTTGGGGGAATACTTATCACAATTTGATGATCTTCTTGCTCGTGTTTCAGTTTTCAAATATGGGTATCAGCTTCTTTCTTGCGGGATTGCAAGCTCACTTGGAAAAGCGGTACGTGTCCATAAACCAAGGACTCTTCACAAAGTTGTGAGATTGGCTAGATTGCAAGAGGATCTCTTGTGCGAGATAGAGAAGAAGCTGACATTGGGAAAATAGGTTTCTTCAGAATCACAAAATCACGGTTACCGTTCTTGGCCAACACAAACAGTATCTCAAAGATCACAACCCATTACAACCCTGAATCAACATTCAAGTCAGACAGCAAGTGCAACCAGAACCAAGTTTGATTCAACGGTTAGCACGACTAATTTTTCTAATAGAAAATCAGCTAGTGATCGTATATCTAAAGGTTTGCATAGATTTTACGAAGAGAATTGGGACAAGAATTATAAGAATCACTGTAAAGTATGGGGTAAATTAACTTCTCTTTTTGTTGCTCAAGGGGATAATGCTGATAGTGATGACGATAGGAATTCACTGACGTAAATTTAATTGAGAAAGGATTAGCCCTATTATAAGAGGAAGATGTACATATCTCCTTATAATTGAAAAGGTTAGTTAAGAAGTAGGAAATTCCCTTCCTTATGGATATAAGAAGTACACATAATTTCCTTAGTAAGAGATGGGCTAAATCCTCAGGACTGAAGACTCAACTTATCAAAGACTTTCCACTTACAGTTGCGGATGACAAAGGGATACTGATTACAAAGAAATGTGACCAAGTAGAGTGGTTTTTTAATAATCACAAATTCATGGCAGACTTTTTGATTTTCCCTGGAGCAAATTTTGATGCAATCTTAGGAATGTCGTGATTCAAAAATCTGGGAGAAATATCATGGAATTGTGTAAACTTGACCATGAAATTTAACCATGAAGAAAGCCTAGTGGTGTTACAAGGAGAACATTCTTCAAAAATCATCAATAAGTTAGAGGGTAAATTGAAAGCTATACCTACCAGTCCATGCTGCTGCCTATGAGTAGACCTAGTTGTTTCTCTTTAACAGTTAAAACAAAAGATGATAAGCTTACTTTTGAACAGAAATCAGAGTTACAACAACTTTTAGAATCACACAAGTAGTTATTTTTAGAGCCCTCTACGTTGCCGCCTCAACGAATATATGATCATAAAATCCTCCTCAAAGATAAAACACCGGTGTGCTTAAAACCATACAGATATCCACATATGTAGAAAGCTGAAATTGAAAGGCAAGTTGAAGCCATGTTAAGTATTGGGTTCATCCGAGAGAGTAGCAGTGCTTATGCTTCTCCAGTTGTTTTGATAAAGAAAAAAGATGGTACTTGGATATTTTACATAGATTTTAGAAGACTTAATGCATTGACGATAAAAAAAAGTTTCCAATTTCTTTAATAGACAATTTATTGGATGAGTTACAAGGGGCAAGGTACTTCTCCAAGTTGGATTTACATAGTGGTTACAATCAGGTGAGAATGGCTGAGACAGACATACATAAAACTACATTTAGAACACATTCCGGTCACTATGAATGGGTGGTTCTACCATTTGGCCTCAGCAATGCTCCGGTAACATTTCAAAATCTAATGAATGACATTTTCAGAGACCATTTAAGGAAGTTCATCTTAGTATTCTTTGATGATATCCTGGTATACACAAAAGAATGGTCTGATCACTTAGCTTGCTTGAATTCAACACTTCAGATTTTGCAACAAAATTCCTTAGCTTTAAATAAAAAGAAATGTAGTTTTGGGAAAATAAGAATTTATTATCTAGGCCTTGTAATCTCTCAAACAGGACTAGACCTGATCCACTTAAAATTGGTGTAGTTTAGCATTGGCCTACTCCTAAATCAGTCAAAGAAGTGAAAGGTTTTCTAGGCTTATCTAGGTATTATAGACGATTCATTGCTAACTACGGTAAGTTAGCTTTACCATTGACTACATTATTACAGAAAGAATTTTTATTTGCAGGGACTCAACAGGAAGAAGAAGCCTTTTAATTATTGAAGACCGCTCTAATTACTACACCTGTTTTGGCACTATCCGACTTCACTCTTCCTTTCACAATTGAGACTGATGCATCTGGGCAAGGAATTGGTGCAATCTTGTTACAAAGAAATCATCCTATTACGTATATCAGCAAAGCGATGGGGAAGAAGTACCAACTCATGTCAGCCTATGAAAAAGAATTCTATGCAATTCTTTTTGCTATGAAGAAATGGTAACACTACTTCTTAGGTCACCACTTCATCATTAAGATTGATCAATAAGCATTTAAACAGTTATTGCAACAAACATCAACCTCCTTGATGCAAAATTAGGGCTTAGAAAAATTAATGGGACTGGATTTTGAAATTCAGTACAAGAAAGGAAAGGATAATGTGGTAGCAAATTGCTTATCAAGGAGAGATCCTGGCGGCATCTTAACAACAATTTCACAAATAGCATCTCAATTAGTTGAAGAAGTGAAAGCAACTTGGCAAGCTGACCCAAAAACAAGGAAGATCATTGACAATATAACTCTTTCCTAGTAACCTTACAAACATTTTAGTTGGGATGACACACTCTTAGCAGAAAGGAAAATTAGTGATGCGTGCAGATGAGCCAGTTAGAATCAACTTTTGTAGCACTTTCATAATTCTATTATTGATGGACACTAGGTATAGATCAAACCTATTGAAGGATCAAAGATTTTTCTACTGGAAAGGTCTACAAAAAGCAATAAAGAGATGGGTTCAGGAGTGCACCATATGTCAAAGATTCAAACCTTTGCTTCAATATCCAACAGGGCTAGTACAGCCATTATCGATTCTTGAGAGAGCTTGGGAAAGCATTTCTATGGATTTCATTATTGGGTTACCTAAGTCGCATGGCATGAGTACAATACTAGTAGTAATTGATAGATATATTAAATATGCTCAGTTACTAGCCTTGAAACATCCTTATGGAGTTGCTAAAGTGACGTAAGTGTTTGTGGATTCAGTGGTTAAACTGCATGGAAGGCCCACCTAAATAGTTTCTGATAGAGATCCTATCTTCATGAGCAAATTTTGGAATGAGCTATTCAAGCATCATGGAGTACAATTGTTGAAATCTACTACTTTCCACCCTCAGACAGATGGTCAGAGTGAAGCTTTGAATAAGGCTTTAGAAGGTTATTTGAGGTGTACAGCGGGAGATACTCGTAAGGATTGGTATTCCTACTTACCTTTAGTTGAGCTATGGTATAATACTAAATTTCATTCTGCAACAGGCATGACTCCATTTGAGGCTCTTTATGGGTACCCACCTCCATCTCCAACTTATACTATGCCAACTGAATCTATGGTTGAAGCTATTGACTATACCATCGGAACTAGAGAAGAAATCAATTCCTTACTCAAACAGCATCTACTTAAGGCCTAGGAAAAAATGAAGTTTTATGCAGACTTACATAGAATAGATAGGGAGTTCCAATGTGGAGATATGGTGTATCTTAAATTATAATCTCACAAACAACATTCTATGGCAAATTCTTCTTTTCATAAACTGTTAGCTAGGTATTACGGTCCTTTCAGAGTGTTGGAACGGATTGGGAAGGTGGCATATAAATTGGAATTGCCTGTTGGAACAAAAATCTATAATGTATTTCATGTGTTCCTCTTAAAGAAGCACATTGGTTCTCAAACAGTGGATCTTCACCTACCTGAATTTGATGATGATGTTAACAGTGAAGCCTTTAGCAATATTGGACCGAAGGATGAAGAAAAAAGGAGATAGAGCAATTACTAAAGTATTGGTTCAATAGGAACATACAAGTCTAGAAAATGCACTTTGGCGGGAGCTTCATGATATTAAGCAGTAGTTTTCAGATTTTGACTGAAGTGCTATTAAGGATGGCCTTGAGGACTAGGCCATGTTTTGAAGGGAGGGAAAGTTGTTATATGTCTTTTAGATAAGGATTATATCATTAGGCATAATTGTTAGTCAAAATTGGCCTAATTTGTTAGGCCACCAACCTTGCAAATGAGAAAAATGTGAATGGTTGGTGGCCAACCATTTTTAATGCATTCACATTGCCCAAAACTTGCTATAAATAGATGCATCCATGGAAGAGGAAAATCATTCCAAGCTTAAGAAGTTCTAAGCTTTCAAGAGAGAAAACTTAGAGAGATAAGTTTTTAGTGAGTGAAAATTTGGGTGTAATTGGGTTGTGGGTTTTGAGAGGTTGTGAGTGTTTGTAAACACTTTGTGTATCTTCCCTTTCTATTAGTAAAATATCTGCAGCAGTCCGGAGACGTAGGCATAATTGGCCGAACTCCGTTATCAAATTTTGTGTCTTATTATTCCGCATTTTTGCTCGTTCTCGAATCCAATCAAGGCGTGATGTTGCGAAATTCCCTAACAACTGGTATCAGAGCTTAGGTGCTTATTTCTGTCAAATTTTCGCAACGGGTACTATTCACGTGAATAGTAATTTCATGAATAGTAAATTTCGTGAATAGTGAATTTTGGTCAGTAATACCAAATTCATCCACAGCAGTGTTCTAATACACGGTGGTTCACTGAAATTGTCAGAAACGATCCAGAGGAAGTCACATTTGAGTGGGAGCAATGGCAGCAGATGAAGGAAAAGTGAAAATTGAAAAGTTCGATGGTGCAGACTTTGGCTTTTGGAAAATGCAGATTGAAGATTATCTGTATCAGAAGAAGTTGTACCAACCTCTCCAAGAAAAGAAACCAGATGGCATGAAGGATGATGAATGGAATCTTCTCGATAGACAAGCCCTTGGGGTTATCCGATTGTCATTATCCCGTAATGTTGCTTTCAACATTGCAACAGAAAAAACCACGGCAGGTCTTATGGCGGCTCTTTCCAGCATGTATGAAAAGCCGTCGGCTTCAAACAAAGTTCATTTGATGAGGAGACTGTTTAACTTGCGGATGGCAGAAGGCGGATCTGTAGCCCAGCATCTCAATGAACTTAGCTCAGTCACAACCCAATTAAGTTCAGTTGGAATCAAATTTGATGATGAGGTACGAGCATTGATACTTTTATCTTCTCTTCCAGAGAGTTGGAATGCTACTGTCACAGCTGTGAGTAGCTCAATAGGAAGCAGTAAGTTGAAATTTAATGATGTTCGCGATCTGGTTCTAAGTGAAGAGATCCGACGGAGAGAGTCGGGTGAATCATCAACCTCTTCAGTATTGCATACAGAGTCAAGAGGGAGAAATTCAACCAGAGGAAATGCTCGTGGAAAATCGAAGGACAGGCGGTCCAAATCCAGAAATCATCGTAATTCCCACAACTCGAAAACTATCGAGTGTTGGAATTGTGGAAAGACCGGGCATTATAAAAACCAGTGCAGGAGTGCACCGAAGAATCAGGAGGCGAAGATAGAAGCAAATGTTGCTTCCACCTCAGGAGGGGATGATGCATTAATATGCTCTTTGGAGAACAAGGAAGAGTCTTGGGTGCTAGATTCTGGAGCATCCTTTCATGCCACTTCACAGAAAAAATTCTTTGAGAATTATGTCCCCGGAAACCTTGGTAAAGTTTACCTTGGTAATGAGCAATCTTGTGAGATTGTTGGAAAAGGTGTAGTAAAGATTAAGCTGAACGGGTCTGTATGGGAATTAAAAAATGTCAGACATATTCCCGACCTAACAAAGAACTTAATCTCAATAGGCCAGTTGGCCAATGATGGCTACACAACAGTGTTCCATGGAGATCAATGGAAGATTTCAAAGGGTGCAATGACGATTGCTCATGGTAGAAAGAGTGGTACTCTTTACAAGACAGCAGGAGCATGCAATTTGATTGCGGTCGCAACAAATGAAAATCCCAATCTATGGCACCAGAGACTAGGCCATATGAGTGAGAAAGGGATGAAGATCATGCACTCAAAGGGCAAATTACCAGGTCTTCAGTCAGTAGAAATTGACATGTGTGAAGACTGTATACTTGGAAAGCAGAAACGAGTAAGTTTTCAAACAAGTGGAAGAACCCCAAAGAAGGAGAGACTCGAGCTTGTTCATTCTGATGTTTGGGGTCCATCGGCCATCTCATCTCTTGGTGGGAAGCAATACTTCGTGACTTTTATTGATGATCACTCTAGGAAGGTATGGGTATACTTTCTTAAACATAAGTCTGAAGTATTTGAGGCTTTCAAGGTATGGAAAGCCATGGTAGAAAATGAGACAGGGTTGAAGATCAAAAGGCTCAGAACTGATAATGGTGGTGAGTATGAAGACACCAGATTCAAGAAATTATGCTATGAGCATGGGATCAAAATGGAGAGAACTGTGCCAGGCACGCCTCAACACAATGGTGTAGCTGAGCGTATGAATCGAACATTGACTGAAAGGGCCAGAAGCATGCGTGTGCAGTCAGGTTTACCGAAGCAGTTTTGGGCAGAAGCAGTCAACACAGCAGCTTACTTAATCAATCGAGGTCCATCAGTACCATTGGAGCATAAAATACCAGAAGAGGTATGGAGTAGAAAAGAAGTAAAACTTTCGCATCTTAAAGTTTTTGGTTGTGTAGCATATGTGCATATTAGTGATCATAGCAGGAATAAGCTTGATCCCAAATCAAAGAAGTGCACTTTTATCGGCTATGGTGAGAATGAGTTTGGCTACCGCCTCTGGGATGATGAAAACAAGAAGATGATCCGTAGCAGAGATGTGATCTTCAATGAGAGAGTGTTGTACAAAGACAAGCATAGCATAAACAACCACAACTCAGAACAGAGTGGACCAGTGTATGCAGAGGTGGACGATGTCCCAGAAAGTCCTATAGTTGAGAGTCCTCACCTAGAGGAATCAACTGAGCAAAGTAGTGACCAACAATCTGACACACTAGAGCCTCCTACTCCAGCTCCTGTATTAAGAAGGTCTTCTCGGCCTCATGTGCCTAACAGGAGATACATGAACTACATGTTGCTGACTGATGGAGGGGAGCCTGAAGACTTTGAGGAAGCATGTCAGACCGTGGATGGCAGCAAGTGGGAGCTTGCCATGGAAGAAGAGTTGAAGTCTTTAATCTCAAATCAGACATGGGAACTGACTAAGTTACCCGTGGGGAAAAAGGCACTTCACAACAAGTGGGTGTATCGATTGAAGGAGGAGCATGATGGCTCAAAAAGGTACAAAGCCCGATTAGTTGTCAAAGGATTCCAACAAAAAGAAGGAGTCGACTACACTGAAATTTTTGCTCCGGTTGTGAAGCTCAATACTATAAGGTCAGTGTTAAGTATTGTTGCCAGTGAAGAACTCTATCTTGAGCAGTTAGATGTAAAGACTGCATTTCTCCATGGAGACTTAGATGAGGAGATATACATGCACCAACCTGAAGGATTCTTAGAGAAAGGAAAAGAGAATTTAGTGTGCAGATTGAAGAAAAGCTTGTATGGCCTGAAACAAGCTCCAAGACAGTGGTACAAGAAGTTTGATAGCTTTATGCACAAGGAAGGTTTCCAGAAGTGCAATGCTGACCACTGTTGCTTCTTCAAGAGAAGTAAGTCCAATTATATCATTTTGCTACTTTATGTTGATGATATGTTAGTAGCAGGTTCAGATATGAATGAGATTATAAGTTTGAAGATGCGGTTGTCAAAAGAGTTTGACATGAAGGACTTAGGCCCAGCAAAGAAGATCCTTGGAATGCAAATCACAAGAGATAAGCAAAAAGGAGTTTTGCGGTTATCTCAGGAAGAGTACATCAATCGTGTTTTGCAAAGATTCAATATGGGTGATGCCAAATCAGTTAGTACACCTTTGGCAAGTCATTTTCATCTATCCAAAGATCAGTCCCCTCAAACAGAAGAAGAAAGAGAATTTATGGCTAAAGTTCCATATGCTTCAGCCATTGGAAGTCTGATGTACGCAATGGTCTGTACGAGGTCAGACATTGGCCATGCAGTAGGAGTTGTTAGCAGGTTTATGTCAAATCCAGGTAAAGCTCATTGGGAAGCTGTCAAATGGATTCTAAGGTATCTACGAGGTACGCCAAAGAAGTGTTTATACTTTGGTAAAAGTGAATTAAAAGTACAAGGCTATGTAGATGCAGATTTTGCAGGTGAAGTTGATCGCCGAAGAAGTACCACTGGTTACATATTCACTGTCGGAACTACAGCTGTTAGTTGGATGTCGCAGATACAAAAGATTGTAGCTTTATCCACTACAGAGGCTGAGTACGTAGCAGTGACAGAAGCCAGCAAAGAATTGATATGGCTTCAAGGTTTGTTAAAAGAGTTGGGATTCATCCAGGAGAAAAGTGTTTTGCATAGTGATAGTCAGAGTGCTATACATCTGGCGAAGAACTCAACATTTCATTCAAGAACAAAACATATCGGTCTTCGTTACCATTTCATCAGATCTCTTCTTGAGGATGAGGTGTTAACATTAAAAAAGATTCAAGGAAGTATGAACCCAGCAGATATGTTAACAAAGGTGGTGACTATTGACAAACTGAAGTTGTGCTCAACTTCAGTTGGCCTGCTAGGATAACAAGACCAGGAAAGACTGCTGCATTGATCAAGGTGTGAAGACAGATTGAAATCAGTCTTCAAGTGGGAGATTGTTAGTCAAAATTGGCCTAATTTGTTAGGCCACCAACCTTGCAAATGAGAAAAATGTGAATGGTTGGTGGCCAACCATTTTTAATGCATTCACATTGCCCAAAACTTGCTATAAATAGATGCATCCATGGAAGAGGAAAATCATTCCAAGCTTAAGAAGTTCTAAGCTTTCAAGAGAGAAAACTTAGAGAGATAAGTTTTTAGTGAGTGAAAATTTGGGTGTAATTGGGTTGTGGGTTTTGAGAGGTTGTGAGTGTTTGTAAACACTTTGTGTATCTTCCCTTTCTATTAGTAAAATATCTGCAGCAGTCCGGAGACGTAGGCATAATTGGCCGAACTCCGTTATCAAATTTTGTGTCTTATTATTCCACATTTTTGCTCGTTCTCGAATCCAATCAAGGCGTGATGTTGCGAAATTCCCTAACAATAATTAGTTTTTCTAATATTATCTTTTAATAGATTATTTTATCTTTTAATAGATGAGATATCTTTTAATAGATTAACTGCAAGATTAGATACATAGGATTTTTAGTTTAAATAGACTCCTTTCACTTGTAATAAGATTGAAAAGAAGTAAGAATTATATTCTCAGTTTTAATTTCTCTTTGAGTGAGTCGAGAGGTTGGAGAGTTCTCGAAAACTCTTTAACATATTAAGAAGGCATAGAACAATCCTGAATTTGATGTGATTGGAGTGTATGGGATGTGCGTGTGGGATGAAAGAGTTGGCTAGGCAAGTAAAGGAAGATGGGTCATTTGGTGTTGTAGTTGTGGCTACTATAACCGACTCTCCAAATTTGGAGAAAATTCAAGGCCCAATTGCAAATGCATTGGATCTGAAATTTAATAAAGAGACAAAAGAAGAAAGAGCTGGGCTATTACGCATAAGAGAGGAGAAGAGTATTCTTGTTGTTTTGGATGACATTTGGGATAAACTTGATTTGGTGCAAGTTGGAATTCCACGCCTAGAATGCAAGTTGATGTTGGTATCCAGAGATCGCAATGTTCTCAACCGTCAAATGGGTACCCAAAAGTGTTTCAGACTTGAGATTTTATCTGAAGAGGATAGTTGGTGCTTGTTTGAGAAGATTGTCGGTGATATTGAAGGATCCAATAATATAAAACCTGTGGCAGAAAAAGTTGCTAAAAGTTGTGCTGGTTTACCCCTTTTGATAGTTACTATGGCTAATGCTTTGAGAAAAAAGAAGGTTTCTGCTTGGGATGATGCATTACATCAATTGGAGAGATATAAACAAGATGGAATATTGGAGAAAGTTTGTTGCACAATGGATTGGAGCTATCATCATTTAGGAAGTAGAGCTTAAGTCACTATTCCGATTCATTGCTTCATTTGGACAAAGTGGTATCCATGTTTGAACTTTTTTTATACTGTTGGGGATTAGGCTTATATGGACACATGGACACATTGGGTGAGGGAAGAAAGAAACATTATGAACTAATAAATGACTTAAGGGCCTCTTCTTTGTTGCTCGAAAGTGAGGATGAATATGTAAGAATGGATGCTACTATTCTTAAAATGGCTAGATCGATAGCATCTAGGTTTCATCCAATTTATGAAGAGCAAAGAGTCAGTTCTGAAACAAAAAAGTGGCATGATATGCATGAGCAGTATAAAAAGTTCCATTACATTATCTGAACCAGAAGCTTCCTCTCCACCAACTCCCAAAACGGTGCAGCCATTGTTGACAAATGCAAAGGGGGCTTTTCAAAAACCAACCCATGTCCAGCTCATTGTTTCTTGCAAGTGGTGTTTAATTATTAAGTTTATTAGCATTCTGAGTTCTATAAATAGCAAAGCAATGTAATTTATTTTCATCAAGTAATCAATAACATTTCTTCCTTAGCTCATTTGAGTTTTCTCTCTTTGAGAGTTTCTCCTTGGCATTCTGAGCCATCTTGGCATCAGAGCAAGGTTCCCAGATCTTGCTGCGCCTTAGGTTGAGTTAGAGAGAGCGGAAATAGTGAGTGGGTAGTTGTTCCCTCACCGGAAAAATTTGGGTCACCACAAAACGCCCTTTTCCAGTCCGTTTTTGACAAAACCGCCACCGCAGAAGTGTCCGGAAGGTCCCAAAACCTTGGGATACTAAGTTTCGTGTAAAACGGAACTCATTTGAGGTTAGAACAGCCTCGCCGGAAAAGTCGCCGGAAAATCGGGCTTCGCCGGAAAATCTGGAGGTTGAAGACGATACTTTTAACACCGGTTTTCTAACCGCTGTTAAAAGTCTGAACAGCCGCTGTTAAAAGTTTGGACTTTCTACAGCAGTTTTGCTTTCAAGCTGCTGTTAAAAATATCCTCCACCACATCCTGCCACGTGTCCCTTTGACCCAGGTTTGACCAGATATTATTTTGCATATTAGCCCCTTATATTTCTATATATTTCATTGTAGCCCATAGCCTTTCCAAATTACACATTGGCCCCTGTAGTTTCAATAATTCTCTTTTTACCCCTAAACATCTTGAAATTACAGATTTACCCTTATCCATCTAAAATTACCATTTTGCCCCATTCTTCCAAAAATTACCATTTTACCCCTATCCATCTAAAATTACCATTTTGCCCCATCCTTCCAAAAATTACCATTTTACCCATATCCATCTAAAATTACCATTTTACCCAATTTTCAAAAAAAATTATCTTTTTACCACTACCTTTAAAATGCCTCCTAGAAGACAATTTGAAAGAAATCTCCAAGACATCGAACTAGATGACTTGCGACAACAAATTCAAAGGTTACAGGAGATAGTTGAAGCCCAACAAGCCCAGCTCAACCAACAAAGAAATACAAATTCTGTTGAAAGTGACTCTGATGATAGTAATTCTTCCTCCTCTAACAACTATAGAGTGAGAAGGTCACGACAACAAGGCCATGACTTCAGAATGGATATACCAGAATTCGAAGGGACATTAGAACCTGACGAATTTTTGGATTGGATTCGTACTGTTGAGAGAATATTCGATCTGAAGGATATTCCAGATGAGCAAAAGGTTAAAATCGTCGCCATCAAACTAAAGCGACATGCATCCATTTGGTGGGAGACTCTGCAAAAGAATCGTGCAAAAGATAGAAAAAGTAAGATTAAGACTTGGGAGAAAATGCGAAAGCAACTCAGAGCTAGATTCTTACCTGCTAATTATCGTCAAGATAATTATATGCGGCTTATTAATCTTCAACAAAAGACAATGACAGTTGAGGAGTATACCAGGGAATTTGAGCAGCTAAAGATGAAATGTGAGCTGATTGAAGAAGAAGAACATACCATAGCTCGTTACCTTGGAGGGCTAAATACAGAGATTTCTCATCTAGTCCAGCTACAACAATATTTCACCCTAGATGATGTCATCCGACTTGCCATCAGGATAGAAAAACAACTCCCCAAGAGAAACCAGTTCCATCCTTCTTCTTCCAGATTACCTTTCCAACCTTCTTCTTCTAGAAACCCTTCCTTTTCCCGAAAAACACAAACCACCCAACCACCTATCCCAAACAAAACACCAGCCAAACCATACAAAGATAACAACCCTAAACCTACCTACCAATCCAAGTCCACTATAAAATGCTTCAGATGTCAAGGTTTTGGCCATATAGCTTCTGATTGCCCAAACCGAAAGGTTGTCACCATCATTGAAGGAGAACCTTTTGAAGCTTCAGAAGAAGAGCTAGAAGTAGAACTAGGAGAGTCGGTGTATGACAATGAACTCACGCCTGCTGATCATGGTGAGTTACTAGTTGTCAGGAGAAGTCTACACACAGCACAAATAAAAGAGAACTCCTGGTTGAGACACAATATCTTCCACACTCGTTGCACCTCGCTAGGAAAGATTTGTAATGTCATCATTGATAGTGGAAGTTGTGAGAATGTAGTCTCAAACTACATGGTGGAAAAGCTCAAGTTGCCAACACAAACTCACCCGCATCCTTACAAATTGCAGTGGCTTAATAAAGGCAATGAGGTAAAGGTTTCTAAAAGATGTCTTGTGTCTTTTTCAATTGGCAGGAAATACCAGGATGAAGTTTGGTGCGATGTTGTTCCTATGGATGCTTGCCATCTTCTTCTTGGAAGGCCTTGGCAATATGATCGTCGTACCCAATATGACGGTTATACAAACACCTACTCGTTTGAAAAGGACGGAGTGACAATCAGATTAGCTCCACTACCGCCTGATGAATTCAACCAAGACAAAAAAGAAGAACAGCAGTTGGTGTCCTTAGTCACCAAGAATCAATTTAAGGTGGCTACAAATAAAGTTAATCATTTGGGCTTTATATTGTTGATTGAGCAAAATCGTGGAACCAGTATACCACCAGAAATTATGCCACTTTTATCAGAATTCCCAGATGTTATTCCAAAAGAAATTCCTCCAGGACTACCACCTATGCGTGATATTCAACATGCTATAGACTTTGTTCCAGGAGCAGTTATTCCAAATAAACCCGCTTATCGAATGAATCCTCAAGAGCATGCTGAAGTACAAAGACAGGTTGAAGGATTGCTGAAGAAAGGATTAATTCAGGAAAGTGTCAGTCCTTGTGCTGTTCCTGTTATATTAGTCCCTAAAAAGGATGGCACATGGAGGATGTGCATGGATAGTAGAGCTGTGAATAAGATCACCATCAAGTATCGATTCCCGATACCACGACTTGATGACTTGTTGGACCAATTACATGGTGCCACTATCTTTTCCAAGATTGATCTCCGTAGTGGATACAATCAGATCAGAATCAGGCCTGGAGATGAATGGAAGACCGCTTTCAAAACACGAGATGGTCTGTATGAATGGACAGTCATGCCATTTGGGTTATCCAATGCCCCCAGCACATTCATGCGCCTAATGAATCAGGTATTACGCCCTTTCAATGGACAATTTGTGGTTGTTTACTTTGACGATATCCTGATTTACAGTAAAAGCAAGGATGAGCATTTAAAACATATAAGACAGGTGTTAGAGGTTCTTCAGGAACAGAAACTCTATGCCAACCTAGAGAAATGCTCTTTCATGACCAAAGAAGTGATGTTTCTTGGTTATATTATTGGCGCTAAAGGCATCTGTGTAGACCCTAGCAAGATTGAGGCAATCAACAACTGGCCTATTCCTCAGTCAATCCATGACGTCAGAAGTTTCCATGGGCTAGCTTCTTTTTATCGCAGGTTTATCAAGAATTTTAGTACCATTGCAGCTTCGCTCACCAATTGCATCAAAGGTGATAAATTTCAATGGTCAGAACAAGCACAAAAGAGTTTTGATGAATTAAAGGAGCACTTGACGAAAGCCCCTGTACTAGCACTACCTAACTTTGACCAAGTGTTTGAGGTAAGTTGTGATGCTTCTAACATTGGTATTGGTGCAGTACTCAGTCAGGAAGGCCGACCAATAGCTTTCTTTAGTGAAAAGCTAAATGATGCTAAGCTGAGGTACTCCACTTATGATAAGGAATTTTATGCCATCGTACGAGCTTTGCAACATTGGAGTCATTACCTGCTTCCAAAAGAATTCATTCTCTATTCAGATCATGAAGCTCTCAAATACTTGAATTCCCAACAAAAAATCAGTCGTAGGCATGCTTCATGGATCGAGTTTCTACAGGCTTATCCATTCCTAATCAAACATAAGTCTGGGAAACAAAACTCTGTTGCAGATGCTCTTAGCCGACGTCATGTCTTGCTATCCACTTTGCAAACAAAAGTTATTGGCTTTGAGATTCTAAATGAATTGTATCAAGATGATCCTGACTTCACCAGTATTTGGCAATCAACTGAGAACCAACCTTTTCAAAGTTACCATCGCCAACAAGGTTTTCTATTTAAGAACAATGTTTTGTGTATTCCTCGTTGTTCTTTAAGAGAAGCCATTATCTGGGAAGCACATGATGGAGGATTAGCTGGTCACTTTGGCAGAGACAAAACAGTTGCACTGATCAAGGAGAACTTCTACTGGCCTAAGCTCGAAAGGGATGTCATTCGGCATATCCAACGATGCCGTATCTGTCACCTTGCCAAATCCAAGAGTCAAAATACTGGATTATACTTACCATTGCCAGTACCCACAGCACCATGGGAAGATGTTAGCATGGATTTCGTTCTTGGGCTACCACGAACACAACATCAGAAGGATTCTGTAATGGTGGTCGTAGACAGGTTTTCAAAAATGGCGCATTTCCTACCTTGTCAAAAGACTAATGATGCTGTCTACATAGCTAACTTATACTTCAAGGAGATTGTACGACTCCATGGAATTCCCAAAACTATCACATCAGACAGAGATGTCAAATTTCTAAGTCACTTTTGGAGAACTCTATGGAAAAAGATGGGTACGAAGCTACAATTCAGCAGTGCTAGTCATCCTCAAACAGATGGCCAAACAGAAGCAATCAACCGATTGCTAGGAAACCTATTACGAAGTTCTATCGGTAAAAATCTTCGTCAATGGGATCAAGTCATAGCCCAGGTGGAGTTCGCTTACAACAATTCCACAAATCAGGCTACTGGAATGTGCCCTTTTGAAGTAGTGTATGGTGTACGACCTATTAGTCCATTGGATATGGTTCCTTGTTCTACAAAGAATCAGTTCAGTGCTGATGCTGACCAAAGAGCCAAAGAAATCAAGAAGCTTCATGAACAAGTTCGAGCTAGAATCGAAAAGCAAAATGCAAAATACAAAGCTCAACGAGACAAGCATCGAAAGCAACAAGTGTTTAAAGAAGGAGACTTGGTATGGATTCATCTTCGAAAGGAAAGATTTCCAAAGCAACCCAATGCCAAGTTGTCCCCTAGAGCCGATGGACCCTTTCGGGTAGTTCAAAAGATTAATGATAATGCTTACAAAATTGAGCTACCAGGTTCCTATGGTGTATCAGCTACCTTTAATATTGCTGATCTCTCACCGTACTTCGAAGAGGAAGATGCTTAGACTCGAGGGCGAGTCTTTCCAACCTGGGGAGAATGAACCAGAAGCTTCCTCTCCACCAACTCCCAAAACGGTGCAGCCATTGTTGACAAATGCAAAGGGGGCTTTTCAAAAACCAACCCATGTCCAGCTCATTGTTTCTTGCAAGTGGTGTTTAATTATTAAGTTTATTAGCATTCTGAGTTCTATAAATAGCAAAGCAATGTAATTTATTTTCATCAAGTAATCAATAACATTTCTTCCTTAGCTCATTTGAGTTTTCTCTCTTTGAGAGTTTCTCCTTGGCATTCTGAGCCATTATCATGCGTTCTTGTAGCATTGATGATCTTCCTGAGAAGTTAGAGTGCCCAAATTTGAAGTTACTTGTACTTGGAAGCGATCATGAGTATTTGGAAATCCCTGATCATCACTTTTTCTCCGAGATAAACAAAGTAAAGGTTCTTAAGTTACATGAAATAATGTGTCCCCCTTTCCCACCTTCTTTGTGCCTCTGGAAAAACCTTCTATCATTGAAGCCATGTGGATGTAAGTTAGGAGACACAGCCTTTGATGCAAAGCTAACTAGTTTAGAAATTCTCATCCTTGAAAGATCTGAAATTCAAGAGCTCCCTACAGAAATAATAAGAAGTCTTCCAATGCTAAAGTTAGAAAATTGCTTTCAACTAAGAGTCACTCATACAGACCTATGGAGCTTCACATGCGTGGAAGAGTTGTATATAAGGAATTGCAATATTCAATGGGAGGATGAAGATACCAAAAGCCAAAGCAGCAAGGTAAGTCTTGGTGAGCTAAGAAGGTTGCACCAACAAATAATTTTAGGCTTATCAATCAAGATGCTTCATTGTCAAACCTAGCTTTGCTTATTGATACTCTCAAGTTTGGTTATGAAATTTCCACAAAGCTTACTCTAAGAGGCTCTCTGGATCCAAATATTTTTTATCACCGTCAGATTAGAATATTGTTGAATTCAGTTGAAGACTTGAATTTTGGGAATTAAATTTTAGCGATGCTTCTATTGAATTAAGGTGGGCAGAATTTCGCCAATTACAATTCAAATCATGCAATTTTGAGTCTTTGTCTCTTTATGAACTGCCGTTTTCGGAAGAAATATGTTATGGTTCTGATCAGCACTTTCTCTTGGGAATTTAAAAGCTATTAGAGTTGGAGGTTGTAATAACTTAAGAAAGCTATTTTCATATTCCGATGCAAGAATACTTTCCCAACTTCATGAGATCGAAGTTTGCAATTGCAAGACTATGAAAGGGATTATAGTCGAGGAAGAGGTAGAGGATGGTGAAGAATTTCCCACACTTGTGCTCCGTAAATTGCACTTACATTGGTTAACTTACTGCGGGGTTCAGTTTTTGTTTGCCCTTGACAACTGATAATGACAACCAATATGTTCCACGGGCACTGTTTAATGAAAAGGTGAACACGTGAAATTTTACTATATCTTCAGTTCCCTATTCAAATATATTCTTTGTTATTAAAATATACATGTCGAATAACACTTTTAGAAGTTTCAAATCATTAGGTTGAAATGCCTAATCTTAAAAGCATGAAGCTGAGTGACCTTATATTTGAGAAGATATTAGATGATGAACTTCCAGTCCAATCTTGCATTCAAAATTTGATCAGTTTGGAAGTCAACGAATGTCATGACTTAGAGAGTTTGTTCTCATCCATGGAGAGTAAAGCATTCGTCAAACTTCAACATCTTAAGATTATACATTGCCATCGGTTGAAGACAATTTTTCTTCAAGAGGTGAGTATTACAGCATGTTTGGTGAAAGGGGAAAACGGAAGCAAAAGGAGGAAAATGAAATTTTTGATCTTACGGGTCAACGGAATTTTGATTGTCTTGAACGGTTTAATTTTTCACTTCAACTCAACTCCGTTTCACCAACTGCAAACCAATCAACCTCTTAATAGTGTGTAGAGAAGTTTATGATGATTTTAAAGGATAAAAAGCAAAAACTATATATGATCTCTATGTGAATCATAAATTACCCAACTTGACAGGTTACACTGCCCAACTTGGAAACGCTGGATATCAAAGACTTGCCGCATTTGGAATCAATATGGGCCGATAAACTAGCTACAAATTCCTTTCGTAAGTTAAATAAAATATCCATTCATGGGTGCCGGAATTTGCCGTATGTCTTATCAGCTTCTGCAGCAAGGGAGCTTCGACAGCTCCAATCACTTCAAATTCGCTCACGTGTCTCACATCAAATTTTTGAACACAGTGATAGTGGTGATGTTATGTGTGTTTATGTTGAAAAATTGGAAATGGAAAAATGTTTTCGGTTTGTTACTGTGGTCCCATCTTGGGTGATATTACAAACTTTAGTTGAATTGGTGGTGAGCCAGTGTTCTTACCTGAAAAATATTATAACACCATCAACGGTCATGGGTTTGCCAAAACTTGGCATTTTAACCATATATCGTTGTGAACATTTAGAGGAGATTTACGGAAGCAACGATGAGGGTAATACACTTGGTGAGATTTCATTTATGGCGTTGAAGGAATTGAAGTTGAAATCTTTAAAATATTTCAAATGCTTTAGCATGGGAAGTTACAACTTTAACTTTCCATCCCTACAAACATTATGTGTACAAGGATGTTCCCAGATGGTGTTTTTCTGTTCAAGAAACTTAAGCACATCTAGCCTCATAAAAGTACAATATGGACCAGGCTGGAATCTAAGTCATTGGGATGGTGACCTTAACACCGCCATTAAAAGGTAATTAACACTTTCAACCAAACTTCATCATCTCTCGTTCCAACTTCTAGATGAGGTTCACATTAATGTCTGTTTCTGTTGACATTTCAGAATAGCCGGAATGTAGAGTTTCCAGTCAAAAATTGAGGGCTGAAGGAAGATATTTCTTGCAATTGAAGTATCTAGGTCTGTTATTTTTTTTTCTGTTTTGTTTTGTGATTTTAATATGCAGTTTCTCTTGGTTTCTTTTCCTGCTTTTAATGTTATGTTCAATTTCATTTAATGGATTCTTGCTCGCCTAGTTCATAAAGATTACATTGGCAAAATGTTCTCGAATACTATCCTCCAAGAACTCATAATTGACATTTCTTTTACCTTAGCTATATGAATAATTTACCTAGTTAAACCTCTGACATTTTAATCTCTAGAGCATAACACCATCCTTTGAGTTTACGAAATATTCGACTGGGTTATAGCAGGAAATGGTTTGTGTTATATCAGCAAAGAATGTGCAATCTACATTAACTTGTCTACTACGAATTCACAAATTACTTATTCTTGTGTTTGTGATCTTTGTAGTTGAGCCCATGCAAAAGGAAGGTGACACGCTGTTGACAAAGAAAATGAGCCAGAAACATGTGTACGCCTGTACCTTTTTCTGCCTAATTATTCCACTGTTGGAGTCTGGTGAATGAAGCTTTTCTACATCAAGCTATTTGGTTTGTGTTGGTTTGTAAATATATAGTGTCTAATGTATATAAATTTGTCAAAATTGGGTTTGTATCACTCAACTATATTCTGGAAACTAGCTACTTTTTAATACCAGTTCTGTTTATGTTTGTTCTCATTTTATAAAATCTTATTTACTCATTATGTAACCAAAATTTGTGATGCCACTTTTAATTTTCTTTAGTTTTAAATATACTTTTCTATAGAAAAGTAAAAGAACATATGTCACATAAAACCATCTCAGCAAAATGAGACGACATACAATATCTGAAGTGGCAGTGTCTAGAAGCTAACAATAGTTGAAATGGCAGTGTACGGATGTATATCTAAGAAAAAATAATTATAAATAGATAATACTCTAATAAAAATGAGAGAACCTCTACCTTGGTAGTTCTTTTTCAGGTTTAAAGAAAATGTTACAATTCAGTTTATCACAATAATTAAAGCTTGTCCTGTAAAACTGTATAAGGCACGTAAAAAAAAAATGAGATGACAGAGAAACCAGCGAGGTAAAACAAAGGGAGCAATAATTGCATGACGAAAAAGCATTGAGTAGAGATTAATTAAAGAATGTTAAGAATGGGTCACCCTTTCCCTTTGTCTCTCTCTCACATGCACATCAAAGTCCAACACGTAAATGCAGCACTTGCCAATAATAATAGTATTTTTGGCACTTTCAAAAGCCACTCTCACTTTTCTTATTTCTTAGTCACACACACATACATATTCAAATCAAACACATTTCTTTTTTCCCTTTCCTCTCATCACCTTAGAGGGAAAGAAAGCTAAACCAAAACCAAAAACAAAAACAAAAACAGGTTCAAAAGCAAAAGCAAAAGGAGGCACTCAGCTTTTCAATCAGTGCAGAAAGCAAAGCGCATAGTCACTCACTCTCTAAAAAGTGCACCCAACAAGCTTACCTCACTAAGTAATCAAAGACACTATGGAGAAGATTCAACATATATACTATGCATCTTTGTCACACCCTTTTGCTCGTTTCTTAGCTCAGAGCAATGGCAGAGATTGTGCCTGCGGAACCCATTGAAGGCATATATTTTGAGCAAGGAGAGACATCAGCATCTGCATCAGAGAGGCCACGTGTCACCTTGGCCATTACCGATGGCATCAGTGATAATAGTAATAGCAGCAGCAGAAGGAGGGACAACAACAAGGCTCAATATGTTGCAGAACCCTTCGACAGTGAAAGGTTGCCTACGGTTTTTGCTTCTGAAATCCAAAGGTTTCTTCGTGTCGCTAACTTGCTGGGGAAGGAGGAGCCTCGTGTTGCCTATCTATGTGAGTCTTGTTTTGCTCCTTTTGATTGTGTTGGTATCATTTATGAGGATCGGAATTTTGGTGTCTTCTAGGTGTATTTATGATGAACTCCTTAAACCCAACTTACTTGAATCTTCTGTTAAAAAAATATATTTTTTGACTAAACAAAAATTGTGTCTTATGATGTTTAGGGGTAGAAATAAAAAATGTGAAGAGAGATGAAATGTAATATGATAGATGATGTGAGAAAAAGAAATGAAAGATAGAGAATAAAAATGTATAGCTACTGCCTTTAGTGTTGACTGTAATAGAATCTTTTTCTATCCTTAGTTTATATGGCTTTAAAGTACTCCCTCCATCCACCCAAAAAAAAAAGAACAAAAAATGTATCAAATGGTATATGTACTGTTTGGTGGAAACATTTGGGACTTAAAGAAAAATACATTTCCAACTGAATTCTAATAGACAGTACTTTCTATGTTTAAGTGAACAAGAATTTTTTTAAGTGGGTGTCTAGATTTTGAAGCATTGTTGGGAAAAGGACAGTGAAGTATGCGTTAGTGGTTTTTATTGTACGTGAATGAAGAAATGATTGGTTACTGGGACATGGGCATCTATGAGGCCTACAGTTGTATGTCTTTGTTGTGTAAGTCAAATAGGTTGTTACATAATGGGCTATGGCCTATGGGCATGGATTCAATTTTCCATTGCATTTTTTTTTAATCCTAGTTACTTATTGTAAAAGAAATTTGAAGTTAAAAAAAGAGGCTGAATGTGGCTTTAATTTTTTTTACACAAATTAAAAAATTATTAAATATATAGATATTTAAGTTAATATGAAGTAAAATACTCTTATTTATTTTTATTATTTTATTAGTAATATATAATGTCTTAACTTTCTAAGTCTTATTGATTAATTAAACGAAAGGTGATAAAAGAGAAATACATACCTATAATTGAAAATATAAAACGACATGGAGTATCACAGGAAGAATTAAGTGATTTCTCAATTGATAATGACAAGTTATAAGCCTTTGAGCCTCCCACCACTAGACTTTAATATGTTCAGCTTTGTAGGTAGTCTTATGTGTTCCAATTATGAAATTCTCTGTTGAATATTTTCACTATATGCATTTCACAGTCACAGTGTACCAGTATTTCTAATTTGCAGGCCGTGTTCATGCCTTTGTGATTGCACACAACTTGGACAAAAATTCTAGTGGAAGAGGTGTTAGGCAATTCAAAACTTCACTTCTTCATCGACTTGAACAGGTAAACAAGATTCTTAAAGCTTAATCTGTCAAGAGCAAAATTGTCCTTTAGAGAGCACTACCTTTAACATGATGTAACAATAACTGAATAATATAAAATTATAAATCATGAAAGCTAATGATTTCATGATTTTTTTGACTTGTGACATGCAGGATGAGCATGTTACAAAAAAGAAGGGGACAAGTGACATTCGTGAACTTAAGAATGTTTACCGTGCCTACAGAGACTATTTTACCGGACATGATAAAGCATTTGATCTAGAACAAAGGTATCCATGCTTAAACTTTTTAATGAATCATTTTCTTTTTGACCATTCATATGCAGATGCCTTTATGGCCTACTAAGGCAACTTGTATGATGTTTCTATCTAAACAGTCGCAGGGAGAAATTGATAAATGCACGAAATATTGCTTCTGTTCTGTTTGAGGTGCTAAAAACTGTTACAGATACAACTAATACTCAGGTGATACCTCTAATTTCTTTCTTCCTTTTTCATATACCTTGTACTTTTCTTTCCTGGTATTTACATACATTTCTTAGTCAGATATAAGCAGATTATCAATTTACCATGTATTTCGTTTCCCTAGAGTTTCTCACTTTCTCCAAATTAGGCGCTTATTGAAGGAAATGCAATCCATAAAAAAACAGAATTTAACATTCTACCACTTGAACAAGGAGGTATTCAGCATGCAATTATGCAGCAGCCTGAGGTCTGATACTTCTTGGATGATTCACCTTTGCCCATTTCATTGATGTCTTTTATCCCAGTCACAGAGGATTCAATTTCAATATGATGGATTGAGTGTGCTACTGAAATTGATACAGATTAAGGCTGCTATTGCCGTTCTCCGCAACGTTCGTGGTTTACCCCCGGCTCAAGAATTCAAAAAACATGGAGCCTTTGTTGATCTATTTGATTTTCTTCAGCATTGTTTTGGATTCCAGGTCAGTCAGTAGTTATGAGTAAAACACCAATTTGATCTTCTAAAACTTGGGTGGCCACCAACTAGGTTCTCAAAATATTCTGACAACCAGATAAGTCTTCAAATGATCAAAATGTTCACCAACTAGGCCCTAAAAGATTTTGACCATCAAATAGATCTGTGAATGAATAAAATGTCTACCACATTAGTTATTTTGTTAACTTCCATTATCTAGTTAACGTGTCAGATAAGCCTTTGTTAATGATTTTTCATACAAAAATTAACTGGGGGACAAACATGGTGAATATTTTGATAATATAAAGACCTATTTAGTGGACAGAATCTTTCGAGAACTAAGTCAGTGTCCATCCCATATTTAGAGGGCTAAATTGACATCCTTCTCTAATAGTTATCCTATTTAAATTGAGCTCGAACTTTTCCTTTCACTGTGTATAACTTAAGCTATTGAATCACTCCATTATTGTCTAGTTTTAAGGACATCATGTAGTATTGTATGGTCAACATTTCTCTAATTACTTCTTCAAAAAAAAAAATCATTTCTCTAATTAGACTTTCATGATTTTTCATTCCATGTGTTGTATATGATATTAGGAAGCCAATGTGGCCAACCAAAGGGAACATCTTATTCTGCTCCTTGCCAACATGCAAACTCGTCAAACTCCCAATCAGATATCTGTTTCGAAGGTGGATATGCTGTTAAACATGTACCTTCTGGCTTTACTTCATCATATTTTCGACTATAAAGTTATTTTTACCATATCAGTTAGGGGAAGGAGGTGTGGATGAATTGATGAGGAAGTTTTTCAAGAACTATACAAACTGGTGCAAATTTTTGGGGAGAAAAAGCAATATCCGGTATGTTGATCTAATACTATAATCACTTTCAACAATTTATGTTATATTTTTTCTTTTGATAAAAATGGATGCAGTATATTTCGCTCTTTCTCCCCATCGATAGGATGTCTGTTTATTGAATATTCTTCATTCCTTCAACCTTTCTTACTGTTTTATATATTTTATCTACAAAATCATAATTTATTTGTTTGAACATTCTTTCTGTTTTCTGACCTTGTATTTTAATAAGGAAGTTTTTTACTTGTGTTGCAGTTTGCCTTTTGTGAAACAGGAAGCGCAGCAATATAAAATCTTATACATTGGGCTTTACCTGCTCATATGGGGGGAGGCAGCAAATTTGAGGTTTATGCCAGAATGTCTCTGCTATATATTGCACCATGTAAGTTGGAACTCACTTTCTTTTCTTATTTTCAATAAAAGTATTAGACTTCACGGGGATCTATTAGCTCACAAGAATAACTTATGGTTTTTTACTGGTATACTAGCCATACAGGATGGAATTTTCAACATTTCAAGTCCGAAGATTGTGTTGTTAAAATTTGGTTCAAACATAGAATCTTGATTCACAGTAGCTTAGTAGTTTAGTATATCGGTGCATGGTTTATGTCTGTTTAACCAACCCTTGTTGTTGATAGAATCTTAATTAAGCTTATGGCTTTTTTTATTCTTTTTTATCTCGAAGTGAAAATTGGGTTGGCAGTTGGCACATATGATGAAATGACGTAAATGCTTGATGGAGTCTCTCATGAACACCTCTATTTTAATCACTGGTTAAAGTTTTCCAATAACCTTACAACATATGATTATTCTCTAATTTGATTTTGTGTTTTCTGGTGTGTTTTAAAGATGGCATATGAATTGCATGGAATTTTAAGTGGTGCTATCAGCTTGACAACATGGGAAAAGGTCATGCCTGCATATGGAGGAGAGCCTGAGTCTTTCCTTAACAAGGTTGTCACCCCGATTTACAACGTTATAAAGAAGGTACTATCCAATTTATCCTCTCAATTTTTTGATTTCTTTTTTCCGGTAATTTCCTTCAGTTTAACTAATTTCTGTTCAAACCAAAGGAAGTTAAAAATAGCAAAGGCGGCACAGCTGATCATTGTATTTGGAGAAACTATGATGATCTGAATGAGTATTTCTGGTCAGAATTACCTTTAGACTATGATTGTCTTTATATAACCTTCTTTTCATATCATCAGTTTCTTACTTTTGTTCAATATCTGCAGGTCTCCTGATTGTTTCAAAATTGGTTGGCCAATGCGCACAGATCATCACGACTTTTTCTATGTTAAAGAACTTGATAATGAAGATGAATCAAAACCAGGTGACAAGAAAGCCCCCGTCAAGTCACCTGGTAAAACAAAAGAAAAGAAAAAGAAAGAAAAGAAAGAAAAGAAGGATGAAGAAAATCCAGAGCCAGAGGTAATCCTTTTAATTTTAAAACGCTTGTGCTTCAGGTTCTGTATTAGAGATAATTGAGACGTATAACTAAAGCTCAATGAAATTCAACAAGTTTTAACTTATTTAATCATATGTTGCTAATCCTCTATCTAGTTGGATGAAGTGAAAAATTACTTCAAAAGTTCTGTTAAATGATAGAATTTAGAGCTAACTTCAATGAAATTCCCATGTCTCGCTGGAACCATTGTAGTAGAAACTACAATTTTATTGCCTGTTGAAAGCAATCACCTTGCTCTGACATGTAATGTATAACGGTTATTTTCCTCCGGCATGACATAAACTTCATTAGGCCAATATCATTATATACTAATAGTCTTGTCAGCAGTTCATAAATTTGATCTTACCATGAATAAACATTCATTTAGAAGGATTAATTCAAAATATATATGTTGATCAATAAAGATGCTACACCTCTTTTATTTCTTATTTCCTTTAAAGTCGTGTTCTAGAGGGAATTCATTCATTATTATTACTATCATCCAAAAGATGGGTAGAGATCATTCTCTTTGAACTTATAGACTTATCTCTTGATCAACAATAATATATACGTTATACATAAATACATCTAAAGGCTGAGCCTGGACATGAAAGGATGCCAAATGTTGTACAGGATGACGGGGATGGAAATCATGAACGACAATGGCTGGGAAAGACAAATTTTGTAGAGATACGTTCATTCTGGCAAATTTTTAGAAGCTTTGACAGAATGTGGAGCTTTTTCATTCTATCTCTTCAGGTTTACTCCAAAGCTGGTGTGGATGATAGTTTACAATTTTCTGCTTTTTATATTAATTTGGTTACTGTTTTGGTTCTCAGGCCATAATAATCATTGCTTGCCATGACTTGGGATCTCCACTTCAGTTGTTCGATGCTGTAGTATTTGAGGACATAATTAGCATCTTCATCACCTCTGCAATTCTTAAACTTATTCAGGGTATGGTTCTCATTTATGTTGGCATTCAAGTTCGTTTAATTGGATGAAACCGATGGAACTAAACTTAATTGTCAATATGGTGTATTTAAAGTATTTTCATTGGTCACATCCTTAAGGAGGAAGAAAGTTGTTCAAAACGGTTACTTTGATTAGCTAGTGACTGTTATGCTTCTTAGGCTTAATTACACTCTTCTTGGTATCTCAATTATGATGTTTGAGTGATTTTATTCCTCAATTTTTAATTGAATGATTTTAGTCACCCAACTTTTAAAAGTGTGCGATTTGTCCCGTGTCAATTTTTCATCAATTAATGGAAGTCTGGTGTGAATGATGACATGTCACTTAGATGTGGTGACAGTTGGCAAGTTATCACAATTTCATTGAAATTTTTATGAAAATTAATGAATGGACTAAAAGCGCATACTTTTAAAGTTGGGAGATTAAAATCGCACAAACGCTGTAGTTGGGAAGCTAAAAGTATAATTACACAAAGTCCTTTTTTCCATTTTCTTGATATATTGCTCAAATAAAGAGAAATCTACTTTTGATAAGTGCCTTTGGAAATTCAACATCCACCTATCGTCAGGCATTTTGTTTGCACAAATGGTGTTACAAATTTTTATACCTGATAGAATTTGTTCAGTATACTCATGGGTGGAAGTCTATATGCTTGACAGTAGATTACACTTAGCACTTGATTTTTCAATTCCTTGTTAATGATGGACAATACAAATGATCAACCAAACAGAACAACAACATATTTAATTTTTTAATTTCCATATCAATATTCTAGAGAATCTTGATATTTTATATAGATATTGTGCCCCTTCTCCTTGCTCTCTCATAAAGTCACAATAAGGATGGTTCTCATGTTTTTGTCTCAGCAATTTTGGATATTGCCTTTGTATGGAAAGCCAGATACACCATGGAATATTCACAAAAGGTCAAACTAGTGATGAAGTTGGTCTTTGCCAGTATATGGACTATCGTTCTTCCTGTATGCTATGCTAATTCAAGAAGAAAATATACTTGCTATTCCTTAGTTGAGGAATGGTGCTTTACTTCCTATATGGTTGCAGCAGCAATATACTTGACTACTAATGCAGTTGAAGTTGTGCTATTTTTTGTCCCTGCTGTTGCCAAGTATATTGAGGTCTCTAATTACCAAATATGCAAAGTTTTGTCTTGGTGGACTCAGGTAAGTTCATCTTATTTGTTACTATATTTTCCAACAGTGTTTTAAATTACAGAATTGCTTGATCAATATTCAATTTGAAAGACCTCAATACAACATTGTTTTGATTTCCATAACTATTCAGTTAGCTCTAGAATTGTTTTGATTTTCCATAACTATTCAGTTAGCTCTAGAATTCACAAGTACAAAATTTCCCATTCATTCATGGCATCACATGTTGTAACTTGAGTGTCACGTTTATTTATCATACAGCCTAGGATCTATGTTGGTCGGGGGATGCAAGAAGACCAGGTTTCAGTTTTAAAGTATATCTATTACCTTGCTACCTTATTCTGATTGTTTATGTTTAATTTCTTTAGCATATTCATCCTAATATGTATAGTTATGTTGAATTCTTTCATTATATAGGTACACGTTGTTTTGGATACTGGTGCTATCATGTAAATTTGTGTTTAGCTACAGTTTTGAGGTAATAATTACAAAACATTCATAAAGGAGTTACATTATCTGGTTTCATTATTAAGCAACTTACTCTTAGTGACCAATGCAATATCAATATATGCAGATAAAACCACTCATAGCACCAACCAGACAAATTATGAAAATTGGTGTGAAGTATGATTGGCATGAGCTTTTTCCAAAAGGTATGGTGCGTTTCTAATAGTTTTGGTCACTTAAGGAATAATATCTGACAATGGTTTGATTATACTGCAGTGAAAAGTAATGCTGGAGCAATTATGGCTGTATGGAGCCCTGTAGTAATTGTGAGTCAGAATCACCGCTTTGGCACATATATCTCTTTTCTTATAACTTAAATATCATCATTATAATTGTCCTTACATGTAAATTCTGTGAAAAAACAAAGGGAAAAGAAAGGCTCTATTGATTGAAGCATAAATCTTCGTCGATGAGTGGTCTATTTGTTATTATGTGTTAGATAAAGCTCCTTTTGCTATGATTCTCTATTTAAAAAATGATCTTGATGGACAGTTAACAACATTCCATTCTATGCTTATTACAGGTATATTTTATGGACACACAAATTTGGTATTCTGTTTTCTGTACAATAATTGGGGGACTTTATGGCATTTTGCATCACCTTGGTGAGGTAAGCTGTGTTTTTTATTTGCTTCTTTCTTTCTTTCTTTCTTTTCACACAAAAATGAAATGGTCTTCTACATCTCTTACTGAAAATAGATAAGGACACTTGGAATGTTAAGAAGTAGATTTGACTCCTTACCTTCAGCATTTAATGTGTGTCTGGTCCCACCATCTTCCAAACGTGGTAAAAAGAAAAGAAAAGGCCTCCTCAGCAACATATTTCAAAAGGTAACTTCTAAATTAGAAATTGTGTGAATTAGATTATTTTCATAAGCATGTTCTCTTATGTTGGCCAATTATCTATGTCACAGATGCCTGACGAAAAAAATGGCATCGCCAAATTTGTTGTAGTATGGAATCAAATTGTAAATCATCTTCGCCTTGAAGACTTGATCAGTAACAGGTGATGTTTGTTATAACTTTCCTGCACTGCTATGTCTTGTTTGTTCCAACACCTGACAATGATTACTTTAACAGAGAGATGGATTTGATGATGATGCCTGTGTCTTCAGAATTGTTTTCTGGCAAGGTTCGTTGGCCTATTTTCCTCTTGGCAAATAAGGTAAATGTAATTTTAAGTACCAACCTATTATGAGATTCTGTAGCAGAATTTAAGTTTAACATCTTTTATTCACTAATGTACTCTTCTTGCTGCATGTTCTAGTTTTCTACAGCTTTGACAATTGCCAAAGATTTTAAGGGAAAGGATGAGGTTCTTGCCAAAAAAATTACAAAAGACAAATACATGTTTTATGCTGTAAGAGAGTGTTACCAGTCACTGAAATACGTCCTTGAGATTCTTATTGTGGGTAGCATGGAGAAAAGGTAAGAAAAATGGAATGTTTCTTCTGCATAGAATCTTCCGCATCTTTCAACTACTGTTTTATGCTGCAGAATTTTATCCTCTGTACTTTCAACATACAATTTTGAAAGTGGTGTTGATAAGAGGTGGTTGTTATGTATGCATATTTAGGATCATATGTGATATACTAAGTGAAATTGAAAAAAGTATCCAAGAATCAACTCTTCTCAAGAACTTCAACTTGAAAGTTCTCCCAGCTCTACATGTTAAGGTCATTGAACTAGCTGAACTTCTGGTAATTGTTTCCTAGATCCAAACTAAATGCTAAAGAATTTATTTTGACAAATTTACATAACCAATAATTTGAGTCCTAATAACTTTGATTTCAATGCAACAAGGTTGAGGGAGACAAAGACCATCAGTACAAAGTTGTGAAAGCTTTGCTAGATATATTAGAACTGGTAACAAATGATATGATGGTTGATTGCAGGTATTGGTGCTTAAGAATTTTTTGTCCTTTATCACATGACTATGCCTTAGTTTCTAATTTACTTTCTGAATCTGTACAGAATATTGGATATGTTCCACTTTCCCGAACAAAATGAGTGTGGCTTTGTCTATTTTAGAAATGATGATCAACTATTTGCCAATGAAGAAATGAACAGAGATTTCTATCCATTTTCTAATGAGAACTCCATCCATTTTCCATTGCCAGAAAATGGCCCTCTGATGGAGAAGGTGATATTCATTATCTCAATGATGATTTCTTGCTATTTTTCTTTCATTATGAACTAGTTATTATATTCACATACAAATGCTGCTGGCACATACACACTCTTGACAAATAGCATCTCATGAATATATGGAACCCCTACTTGATGTACTGATATAATCAGCCTGTTCATGGCAGATCAAGCGTTTTCTTTTGTTGCTTACCGTAAAAGATACAGCAATGGATGTTCCTGCAAACATAGATGCTCGTAGGCGTGTATCATTCTTTGCTACTTCTCTGTTTACAGATATGCCTGATGCTCCGAAAGTGCACAATATGTTGCCATTCAGGTAATTTTATACGCCTATGAACATTTCATTTACTTTGAAAGGTTGACACTCAATGATACATTCCATTGTTGAAGTGGCACTCATACCACTTTCTAAATTAATACTCCTTTGGTTCTTTTAACGGTCCATTTAAAGAGAGAACACTTTTTTCTATAAATTTGTCCATTTAGGATATAAGATAATATATAATAAGCAATAGGAGTAAATATATAAGAAGAATAAGAATATACTTTATAAAGGATAAAATAAAAAAATAAATAAGTATTATGAAATTAACAATATTAATTTCATTTCTTAATATAAGTGTTTTTTTCTTTTTCTCCACTATTAAAAACAAATAAAAGGAATATTTTCTTTGAACTCATCAACCTTGTATTACATCAATCGTAAATTGCATAATGAGAATTTCTTTAGTCAATGACAGACACATTATACTATAAAGGAACCTTCAGTGAAAAAAATGACATTTGCACTTTAAATAAGCATTCACTGAACATTTTTCAAGTTTTGTAGTTCAATCATAGAACTCTCTCTGATATATAACATGATTGATAGCGTTATAACTCCACACTACATCGAGGACATTAATTTTTCGCTGAAGGAGCTTGGTTCAGAGAAAGAGGAGGACTCCATCATCTTTTACATGCAAAAGATATATCCAGGTTGCTAAACATATGAATTTATTTATGTATCTTAAACATTCTATTTGAACTCATCTCATAGTTTGTTACACCAACTTTTATAGATGAATGGAAAAACTTTTTGGAACGAATGGGTTGTGACAATCGTCAGAGTATAGAAGATGAACAAAAGACAGAAGATCTGAGACTGTGGGCTTCATTTCGGGGCCAGACACTAAGCAGAACAGGTTTAATTTCTGTGCTATTCTCAAAATTGGATATTCATGCAATTATAAGGCGTTCTCTGAACATTGCAACAATATTTTGTAACAGTTAGAGGGATGATGTACTACAGAGAATCCTTGAAATTACAAGCATTTCTTGACATGGCTGAAGATGAAGGTTCGTAACCAACTATAAGTGACATTATCATCAGTATTTTGTTATGGTGCAATGACATAAAAAATAAACTGATGACATAATGAAATCATGTAATGATTGAATATGTTAATGCAGATATTCTTGAGGGTTATGAGACTGCTGAAAGAGGTAACCGTGCATTGTTTGCTCGTCTAGAAGCACTAGCAGATATGAAATACACCTATGTCATATCTTGCCAATCATTTGCATCACAAAAGGCTTCAAATCATCCCCATTATCAAGATATAATTGACTTAATGATAAGGTAAGATTTTTCTTAGAAAGAAGTATCTTTTGCTTTTGAAACAAATTATGTAGACAGTAAACCTTGCATGCATGTGTTGCTTGCAGGTATCCCTCTCTTCGTGTTGCTTATGTTGAAGAAAAGGAGGAGATAGCCCAGGGAAGATCTCACAACAAAGTATATTCATCTAAACTGGTTAAAGTTGTCAATGGTTTTGAACAGGTATCTTTATGCAACTTGCAAAGCATTAGTATCTCAGAACCATTTTTTCCCACTTAAGTAATATATCTATAGGTTGATTGAATATTTTAGTAGGCCAGAATGCCACTTAAACAGCAGCATCAATAGGTGTAAGAGAAGCTACAGCCAAAAGATTATGCTTTGTTTTTTCCTATATATGGAAGCATTGAATTGGCTTTTATTGTGCTTGTAGTCATGCAGTGCTTCTAACAGTTTCGTGAGTTATAAATCCTTTTATTTCATGACATTTGTGATGCTAAAGAAATATGCAAACATTATTTCTCAAATGCTTTTCGCGTGGTACTAGAGTAGAAAGTATTTTAAAACATTAGAGTTCAGCTGAAGGCCGTATAAATATAACTATATATAAAAGTATTGTATCTGGGAAATATGATGGTACAACACACCTTGCCCTGGTGTTGATTGTTAGGATCAACTGTAACTCTGTATGAATGGCTGATTTCTACTTATATATATCAATGTTGTTCTTTGAGTGTATATTAATAAAAAAGAATGTTCGATTCTTAACTTATTTGATTGTAAAAATTAAGCAAAACTGTTAATGAACTAGTTATTTCGAAAGCTTAAGGTACTTGATAAAAAGTAAAAACCTATGAAATTCCTTTTCTTTAATTCTCTAACAATCTTGAAAAGTGTGAACTTGAAACATGAGTTCACAAGTCCACAACTATTTAAACTGAATATGATACAATTGAGAGAATAAGATTGGAAGAAAATTGGTTTTATAAAGAAATTTGAACTTGACTGTTTTCTCCGCCAGTCGCACCATGAGAATAATTCAATTAGCCAAGGCTCAAAATTGGTTTTATAAATATATCTATAGTTAAAACCTGAATCTATTTGGTCAAATCAGATGTTCAGTATTATTGACTTGATGATCTCTTCCTGGTCAAAAGAACAATTCTTTTTATTTTATTACACAAGTAGTTACTTAGATGCGTCAATATTATTGACTTGATCATCGCTTCCTTGTCTTTTATAGACAATATATCAAATAAAACTTCCAGGTCCACCACATCTTGGAGAAGGGAAGCCGGAAAATCAGAACAATGCAATAATATTCACTAGGGGTGAAGCCCTCCAGACAATTGACATGAACCAAGTAGGCTTCATATCTTTTAATTTTTACATAAAAAACTATATGCTATCATTATTCATCATATATAAAACTTGATCTTTTCTATTACATTCTTATGCATATATGCTTTTACAGGATAATTACTTGGAAGAAGCTCTAAAAATGAGAAACCTTCTCCAAGAATTTCTTCAGCGCCAAGGAAGGCGCCCTCCTACTATACTTGGTTTAAGGGAACACATTTTCACTGGAAGGTTAGCCCTCTGAATCCCATAATTCAAGAAAGCCACATTGTGATGACAATAGGGAAAACTGAGCAGGATTCATTTTATTAGAAAAATATTCATGTACCACATTTTGCTGCAATGTCAATCACATGTTCCTTGAACCCATGAACATCGTATGCTATTATGCCAAATATGACAGATGTACAAAATCAAATGTTTCTAGAGTGGATTATAAAGATAATACATGATACTATGATAGCTCTTCTACGATTTACCTCTTTCTTGCATTGATCTCCTTTTCTATTTTACTTTCACATTTTTTATTTGTTCCTGATATTCCCCCTTTCTCATAAAAATACTTTACAACTATTAGAATGTGTTTAATATACTAATACCATGCCCTCTATTCTCTTTTAACTTCAGTGTGTCTTCTCTAGCATGGTTCATGTCATATCAAGAGACTAGCTTTGTCACTATTGGACAAAGGCTTCTGGCTAATCCTCTCAGGTAATAAATGTATAGTGTTAATTATTCTGAAAATGTAAGCAAAGCAACTACAGATTGGAAAAGTCCATTGAATGTCCAAGGGCTATTTAGCAAAACCTGTAATAATTTTGAAATTTATCATACTTTTATGGGCTTGAATTTTTCTAGTTGTATGAACACGCTATAGCATTGGTCACGCAAGCATTAGCGTATAGTCTTCAATGTTTGACTTGTCATTTGCCTTACTACAGTCAACAAAGTTATTTTCTTACTTCAAATTACTTACTGACAGTTCCATTGGGATATTTTCGTATTCTAGTGTTTCATAAGTAAACTAATAATGGCGATCTGTGTTTTGTGGAAGTCATGTACTCCTACTAATAAATTTGATTTGCTGTATCATATCCCACATGAAACTAACATACATAAATTTATGAAACCTGACACAGAAGTATTTTCCCTTATTCTGTTTTTATTGTTCTGTTCTTTTCTTCTTAAACTTAAAAGGTTCTAGCTCCTCTGGATTACAACATTCATCTCATCATATCATCATTTTTTTTTCAATGATGTGTTTTAACTCTATTAATTACTTACTAAATATTTCTGATGTATTGTCTCACTCAGGGTGCGATTTCACTATGGCCATCCAGATGTATTTGACAGGGTTTTTCATATCACTAGAGGAGGAGTAAGCAAAGCATCTAAAACAATTAACTTGAGTGAAGATGTTTTTGCTGGTAGAAATTGGTGACCTTAAAATTATATCCTAAGTTCATGTTGTTTATGATAGTAGACACAATTACACATGTGTTTTTATCATGATGCAGGATTCAATACAACATTAAGACGGGGAGGTATTTCCTACCATGAATACTTGCAAATTGGCAAAGGTCGTGATGTTGCTCTAAATCAGATCTCAAAATTTGAAGCCAAGGTGGCAAATGGAAATAGTGAGCAAACCATAAGCCGTGACATATTCCGCCTTGGACGGCAATTTGATTTTTTCCGGATGCTTTCTTGTTATTTCACTACAATTGGATTTTACTTCAGCAGCTTGGTAATTTTATTAAACCGTCATATTCTTTGTTTTTTCCCTCTTAATTTCAATGCCTTGTTATTTATTGTATGGACTGTTGAGTTTTGACATATCCTGCTATAATTACCTATTTCCCTTTTCACCACAAGACATAAATAAAGTATTGGAATTGACAATAAGTTATCTTTAAAGCAGACAAAATTCACTAAATGCAACCAATAAAAATTGGTCTAGTTTGTTAAAGATTGAACTTATATTCATATAAGGATTTAGGTTCAAATCCTATCAATGTAAGGATCATGTTTACAGGAGATTTATAAGTATTTTTGTAAACACTCCTTGAGCCTTAAGGCATGTCTGTTCTAATTTTGTAGTTGGGTGGGTGTCCTGAACATGAGAAAAGTGTGTTAAACTCTCATATTGATAAGAGAAATGGAAATTTTCATTGAGGTAGCTTTTGGAATCCAATTAAACTCAATATCTAAATTTTAGCGCAATGCAGTGTGATTGTTTGAGAGGGGGCCAGGAGTATTTTGAAGTTTCCATGATCTAGCGTTATATCTTAGATAAAGACAAAGTATTTTATTCTGAAATTGATGAAAGGCCATTTCCAATGCCTGAAGTAAACAAATTTCACCATCGCTGATGCACTATAAAATGTTAGATCATCATATTTTAATTTTTATTTTCGGGGGCGGTGAAACACTGCATTTGTCATTATGTCAGTACATATTAGGTGACATTCTTTGTGCTTGGCCTTTCATTAGTCATTAAAATTGTTCCTTAGTTTTCTTGGAGTGACATGTTTTTTATCACTCTTATCTAATGCTTTATATATCATAAATGACCAATGCCATCAAGTTTGACTAATCTATCATTCTATTGAATTTCTCCACAGATTTCAGTAATAGGAATATATGTATTTCTCTACGGGCAATTATACTTGGTTCTAAGTGGGTTGGAGAGAGCACTTATCATTGAGGCCAGAATCAAGAATGTACAGTCCTTAGAAACAGCTCTTGCCTCTCAATCATTTATACAACTTGGACTTTTGACAGGCTTGCCAATGGCGATGGAAATAGGCCTTGAGAAAGGTTTCCTCACAGCCCTTAAGGATTTTGTCCTTATGCAGTTGCAGCTTGCTGCTGTTTTCTTCACTTTCTCCCTTGGAACAAAAACACATTACTATGGCAGAACAGTCCTGCATGGAGGAGCAAAGTACAGACCAACAGGGCGAAAAGTTGTCTTCCATGCTAGCTTCACTGAGAATTACAGACTGTATTCAAGGAGCCACTTTGTTAAGGCATTTGAGCTAATGCTGCTTTTGATTGTTTATAACATGTTCAGGAGGTCCTACCAGAGTAACATGACTTATGTGTTAATAACCTATGCCATTTGGTTCATGTCATTGACTTGGTTGTGTGCACCTTTTCTTTTCAACCCTGCTGGGTTCAGTTGGACCAAGACAGTAGATGACTGGAAAGAGTGGAATAAATGGATTAGAGAACAGGGTGGTATAGGAATTCATCAAGATAAAAGTTGGCATTCTTGGTGGCATGATGAACAAGCTCATCTTCGCCAGACAGGTCTTGCTTCTAGGATGACTGAAATATTGCTTTCTCTTCGTTTTTTCATCTATCAGTATGGTCTAGTCTATCACCTAGACATCTCTCAGCATAGCAAAAACTTCCTGGTTTATGTCCTTTCATGGATTGTGATTGTTGCAATTTTCCTCTTGGTGAAGGTAACTAGCTTCTCTTTGGCATCTCACTTACTCTTGTTATGATTTTCATTAAAAAGAATACACCAAATTCCTTGAGGACAAAACATAGGTATAGTTTCTAAGGTATTTTTGGTGCTGCTCTCCAATTAGAACTAGACTTTCATCTCGATAACTCATGCTAACCTTTATTATATAGGTTAGGCAGAAAAAACTCTCATTCTAATTGAAGAACAACATTAAAATCACCTAAAGAACTGTTTTATCTTGGTAACCATTCTAACCTTTAATTACAACCTTTATTACACATACACTGATTAGTGATTACCATGGTAAGACTTTACTTGATTCGAGAAAAGCACTTAAAGAACTGCACTTAAGTTTTGTCCATACTGTTACATGTTAATAACATAATCTAAACATCCATGCAGGCTGTGAACATGGGAAGGAAACTACTTAGTGCTAATTATCAGCTTGGATTCAGATTTTTCAAAGCATTCTTGTTCATTGCCGTTATTTCCGTCATCATTACTCTTTCTGTTATATGTGAATTGTCATTGACAGACCTTTTCATCTGCTGTCTAGCATTCATGCCAACGGCATGGGGATTGATACAGGTAAGTAACAATCTTTACCAATTACCTCGATTGAGCTAAATAGTTATGGACACTTTTATTTTCATAAAACATTTTCTTTTTTTATTTTGTTTTTATTTTTAATTATAAAATATCATCTTAATTTTAATTACAAAATTATCACATTATTTTTTATTTTCATAAATTTGTACAGAAAATAATAAAAATAAGGAAATATTGTTTTTCAGTTTTAAAAATAAAAAATAATATAATAATTTTATAACTAAAAACAAGACAATAGTTTTATAACTAAAAGTAAAAACTCTGAATGTTTCTTGAAAGCAAAGAGATCCTTCGTTTATTTTATTTTCGTTTGTTCTGTGGAGTTGATCCAAGTAACATATTTGCTGGTTCAGATTGCACAAGCTTCAAGGCCAAAGATACAGCATACAGGATTGTGGGACTTCACACGTGCACTTGCTAGAGAATTTGACTATGGAATGGGGATATTTCTTTTTGCACCTATAGCTATTTTGGCATGGTTACCAATCATTAAAGCCTTCCATGCTCGAATTCTTTTCAATGAGGCATTCAAAAGACACTTGCAAATCCAACCAATTCTTGCAGGGAAAAAGAAGAAGCACAGAACTTGATCATGATTATTGTTCGTGTTCCTGTATAGTCAATTAAGCGACAATGTCTAGATATTCCATACGAAGATTTTAGGAAGTGAATAAAAGTTACATTCATGTATAGATGCATTCATGTAGTTGATACGTAGTCATTGATGTACAAAAGAGGAATTTTTTGCTTCTCAATGATTAGTTGAATAAATCGAGGAAAAAGGAATCAAAACACTAATTTTAAAGTTTGTGAATTTAAATTTTTTTCTTAAATATGAAATTAGCATGTAAAAAAAAGTTAAAATTAAGTTAATATTACCGTTAATTTTCTGTTACTTAAATGCTAAGGTGGTTAATGGTTAGCCACCTTAAAACTAACATGTGTGTCTTTTTTTACTCAAATATAAAAATAACCCTTAAAAAAATTTAAAATTAACATCAATCTCCAGAAATTCTTTTAGGATTTAATCCTTGAAATATATTTTTTTAAGATTAAATTATGTCATACCCTCAAGTCCATAATCATGTTTGATGTGAAGCAATGGAATTAGATGCCACCAAATAACGAGTTCAATCGAGCATATGTGTCTTAGATTGAGTTTTCGCTTTGAGCCCAACAACGTCAAAACCAGCTATCACCTCTTTTAATGTGTTGTTCTTCACCTACATTTTCTTCTCGACGCCACCAAACAAACCATGAGGCAAAGAAGGGAAGGGGGCAAGTCAAGGAAGAACAAAAAGAATAGTAGAAAGAAAAGTAATAAAAAGGGATGAAAAGAAAATGACGAACAAACCTTAAGTGGCATTTTAAAAAAATTAAATAAATGCATTGTCAATGTTGAACTAATACTTAACAAATTGAAAGTTTGTTAAAAGTTAACAGCATAACATATTCTTAACAACAAAAAAATATTTAAAAGACTAAATCCTAAAAAGCATTTCTTGAAGGGTTGATCTTAATTTTAAACTTTTTTAAGGGTTGATTTTATATTTAAACTAAAAAAATTACAGATATCAATACTGGGGTGACTAACTATTAGTTATTTTAACAATTAACTGACAGAAAGTTAACGTCAGACTTAATCCTCATAAAAAAAATATTTCAATGGCTAAATCTAAAATAAAATTCCTTAGAGAGTTGATACTAATTTTTATTTTTTTTTAGTTTTATATTTAAGTCTTAAATTTTTTATAGAAATAAGAAATTATAACTCATTCTCTAAATTTAAATTATAATTTTAAATAATTTACTATATAGATACGAATCATCATCTAGACATAAAATTTTATTTAAGAAAAGAAAACTCTCTTACATGACATATATAGTTATAACCCTTCGTATAATTCAATTCAATCCAAACATGAAGATGATCCCGCGAGGCCTTGCTGTGGTTCTCCGAAACGCCCCATCAAAACAACTCCAATTCTCCTCAATCCCGAACAACAGAGACAATGTGATTCTAACAAGACTAAAACACAAAGACTGGCTAACCCCAAAAGAAGCCACAAAGCTCTTAAATTCCCTCACCCACCCTTCCTCCTCCCTCACCTTCTTCCACCTCTACTCCTCCCGCAAAGACTTCAACCCAACCGAACCCTTCTGCACCCTTCTCCTCTCCAAACTCGCCCAATCCAAACACCTCCTCGAAATCCACACCCTCCTCCAAACCCTCAAACCACGCCGTTTCTCCGACAACTTCTTCTTCACTCTCATCAAAACCTACGCTCACGTGTTCAACCGCATCGACCTCGCTCTCCACACCCTCTTCCAAATGCCCTCTTTTTATCAATGCCTCCCCTCTTCTAGAACCTTCAACTTCGTCCTCAACCTCCTCGTCGTTTCGAAGCTATACGACGTCGCCCACGGCGTTTACCGGTCCGCGCCGAAGCTCGGCGTGGGCCTTGATGCTTGCTCCATGAATATCCTCATCAAGGGGTTGTGTTCTCGTGGCGAGTTGGATGCTGCGTTTAGGGTGTTCGATGAATTTCCCAGGTTGGGGTTTGAGCCAAATGAGAGAACTTACACGACGTTGATGAAGGGGTTGTGTGAGGCGGGAAGGGTGGAGGAGGCGTTTGGGTTGTTGGAGAGAATGGAGAGGGATGGGGTTGGTGTTGATGCGGTTGTGTTTAATGTGTTGATTGGTGGGTTGCGGAAGCAAGGGAGGGTGGAGGAAGGGAAAGGGGTGTTGGAGAGGATGGTGAGGAGAGGGTGTTACCCTAATGAGGGGTCGTATAATGAGGTTTTGTGTGCGTTGGTTGACGTGAAGAGGTTTTGTGAGGCTAAGGAGGTTGTGGTCCAGATGGGTTTGGAGGGTTTTCTTCCGAGTTTTGTGGGTTATAAAGGTTTGGTTTTGGGGTTTTGTGAGAAGGGTTTGGTTGGGGATGTTGATTGGGTTGTTAGGGATATGGTGAGGCATGGTTTTGTGCCTAGAATGGGGATGTGGAAGCAGATTGTTAAGTGTGTTGTTTTAGATGGGTGTGTTTGTTTTGATGGGGTTTTGGAGGATTAAGGATGGTAGTGATGATTCATGGAAGTACGATTGATCTTCTCTGAGTGAATCCCAAGCCAAGATGTACCCGAGTAAACATCTGAATTAGTCTTCAAAGTTGTATAGGTAGAACATTTATGAAGTTTTAAAATATAGTCATCCATTTCCTTTTACACCAAAAAGATTATATTAAATGTTGTAATTTTGGAGAGGTTAAGAAGCATTACTGGGTACCCTGTTTATTTCACGATGTACTAATTTGATAGATGGAATGCATTTTTCAGGACCAATGTGATGATTTCTTTTTCTTTCATGGACATGACCAAAGACATGATCTGTTTCAAGGTTTTTAATTGTAGTCCGAAACTGGAATTGCAACCGCAACATCGAAGATTTTGAATAAGTTTATAATTCTCTCTGCGATACCAATGGTTTTTAAGGGCTTCCTGCCACGAGTGCAATTTAGAACCTTGATTTGCTTATTTACTCATCTTCTGCAAATAGAAAGAGTTGTGCAGTCACTATACATGTAGCAAGTTGTGAATTCCTTGAGTAAAAGTGTAAAACATGATGCAATTAAAGTGTACTATGATTTTGAGTTAGCTCAGTTTGAGTATAAGAAACTTCGGGATAACCTGCTGGCAAAGAATAGATTTGGGAGAGAGGCTGGGTGTCACACCATTCTCACAAAATTGTAGTCCGATTCGCTCTCTAATCTTTCAGAAGGAATTTATAGGGAGGGGCGGTTTCCCATTGATTACATGAATAGAAATGTATTGCTTGCCCCATCAGTATTAAAATGATAAAGAAAAGGGCCAGCCATCCTGAATATTGTGTTTTCTTATCCTACATATAGTCACAAACAAAGTGCATAAAACTTCGAGATGCCATGAACCATTCACAAAAGTTGGTCAATATCAGGTATCTTTAAGTATATAAAATCAGATTGTAAATCTCTATTTTTATCTTTCCTTGTATACGTAAACTATTTACATGCTTACACTGATGAAATATGTAACTCCCCCGGCACCCAAAAACATCATGTTTTATGAACTTTGACCAAAATCTAGTACCATCAAGACACTTGGAAGCGCACTGTACAAACAAGAAAATGCTTGACAAAATAGATATACTCGCCCAGATAGTCTTCAGATAGAATCTCTATTATCCTTCAACACTTCTCTTCTTCCCCTTTATCATGAACCGGTTCAACAGACTTAAATTCTTCATTAGACTTATCAGGGGAGCATGCCTTTTCAAGGTTGTCTTCTACATTTGTCATCTTCATTGGAGCTTCATTGTCCACATTAGTGTTAGATGGAACTGTGTGCACAACATTCAGCCTAGAATTGGGGGAACCAATGCTGCCTGAGGCATTAGTCTGGGAACCAACTGGAGTTCTTTCATCTATAGGAGAATGAAGTGAAGTGGATTCATCATCAGAGTCAGATTCCTTCTCTGTTTCTGGAACTGCTTGAGACCTTTCTCTATATTTCCTTGATTTACAAGAAAGAACATGCTTTAAGCTGCGCGCCGATTTTTCTGCATGTTTCAAAATATTCTTTGCCACATCTTTGACATTTCCCTTGGCAGGGCTCTCCGGACCACTCCCTTCAGTTGATCCTCCTTCTCCCTGAACCCTGCCTGTGGGAAAGCCGGAAATGTTATCATCCATGACGAACTGCACACCAATCATCCCTTTTGTGTTGACCGACCTAATGTTATCATGTGGAGATGGAAACTCTTCTCCAATAGAACCTGACATATCATCCCTCCTTTTACTCCTGTGAAATACTGCGCCAATCTTGTGCAGGCCCCTCTTAATTGATTTCATTCGATGCTTTTCTTCAGGATTATCAGAACTGCTGCTGTCATTGTTCAGGGATCCGGATACAGTTGAATTACAGCTGCCAGCTAAATCATTTGACTCCCCATGAATTTCTGTATCAAGGCGTCGACTCTTCCCTTTTCTAGGCTCCCAAGATTGAAAAACTTCACTTCCAGGGTGATGGACCCAAATTCCTGTCTCACTTTGCCCTTCAATGTCTATAGGCTCATAGTTATCAGCAAACTTTTGAGATTTTTCAGTTGTAACAGCTGAGAAGGAACTTTTATTAGTAGTCTCATTTGAAAAGGATTTGTTTCTTTCTTCACTGTCCAGTGTTTCCTGGTCACATTTAATATCAACTCCCTGTACAAATAAAAATTAAGAATTGAAATAAAGCAATAAGCACATGTATAAACAAAAACAAAGGAGGCTAGGAGAAACTTCTTGTCCTTCGAGCCATTTTCATTCACCTGTATTAAGTTTTTATTAGAATGCCCCTCTTTATTAAACATTGGCATGTACCAATATGATAGAGGGGAAAATTACCTTTCCATTATCTTCAACTATAGTGATTGCCAAACGCAACCTGCCCATTTTTACATTCTGAAGAGACAGCCACATATCATGTCTTTGTCCATCCCTTAAATTATTTATGTTCACAGAACAGTCCCTGAAAACAGTACAACATTCAATTATTTGGTTGAATACACCAGTGACAAAATATGTTGGAGTAGAGCATGGGAAACATGCACAACGAATACAGGATGGCAAGACAATCAATGACCAAACAATTCGTAGAAAATAGATTGAACAAGAATAATTAGGAACATTGACCGGACAGGAAATTGAAATTTGAAACATTGGACATTCAGATTTTTACTTGGTTACTAAACATATAATTTAATGCACGATTAAAAGCTTTCATTTATTTTAAGAAAAAATATCAAATGATTATTCTGTTCTCAAATAAATGTCATTTTCATTTAATAGCTTTAGTTGTTTCCTTTACCAATGTCTGAAAGACAATTGTTAGAATTTATCACTCACACACAACTATGACAAAATGCAAAGCTCAAAAAGGGAACAAACCCAAGGATGTCATCAGAAAAATGGTCCTTGTCACGAACAGCAATAGCCAGCGTATTGCTAGACTCCCATGTTATGATGGGTATTCTAAATTCCTCATGCCATTTTGGAGTAAGTGTTTTTCTTTGTATCTTTGTCCTGAATCTGTACCCACCCATATGACCCTTCACATAAGGATCCGCTAACCCTGAAACACAGCAACATCCTATAATTTGTTATACACAAATAACAAATGTAAGAGAAGAGGCTCAGGCTAATAAGAAATCATCACAGATAAAGGAATTACCATTTAGATCAGATGGCTTCATGTCAGATCCTTCAATAACTTCTACTTTTGCAAAAGCAACAGGTTCCTTCTCATCCACAGAGAACCAAGATCCTGTATCATTAAGATTCATGGATGGATTTGATAATGCAAAAACAAATATGTAAAGCATAACATGTGATATTGGAATTGGATATAAACTCTCGTTACAACTTACAACTAAGTTTTACATAACATGAATTCTATAAAGGGAATGTGCTTTATTTACTAAGGATATAATGAGTTCAAAGGCTAGAATTTTGATGATAATATTACGATTTTTCCAAAACCATTTCTATAAATGAAACCAGAACTAACTTTGAAACCGAATATTCACTCTGTTTCCGTTTAATTGTCCACTTAAGGAGAAAAACTTTGTTTCTATATATCTGTCCACTCAAGAGAGTATTAATTGTTCTTCTTCCAATAATACCCTTATTGGTATCAAAGGTAAAGAGAATCTTAAGAGCAATAAATAAAAGATAAGAAAGGATAAAATAAGAAAACAATCAATTGTTTTCTAAACATTAACACTTACTACATTTCTTAATATGTGAGTTCTGTCTCTCTTTGGACAATTAAATAAAAATAAAAACAGAGGGAGTATTATATTAAAGGTTGACCTCAACGCCCTACTTTGAGAAACCAAGACCAGAAAGGAGGAAAAGAAATCTTTTTTAGCAAACAAACTATTATGTATATGTCGAGTTCAAATAGGTAAGTCCTAAGCACGGTTTAAAGGTTGGCAACAGACCAGTAGAAGTTGTAAAACGGACACATTTCATACTTCTGATCTAATCATAGATAGGTATGCGATGCCAGAAACTAAAGGCATATATAAATAAGTTCATGACTTGTTGATAACTACAAAATCCAATGTTTATTAAAATGAACAATGACCATGGCTACTGAGTAAATCAGCTATTGAAAGAGTCTACAAAAAGCATGACCCATATTTACCTGCCTGTGGTGAAGCAAATTTCTCAACATCAACAACAAGCATATTGGGCTGCAAAATTTTCAACATGTAAATATCAAACAAATTAAAAAGCTATAACAGTTTCCAAACATTAGAAACTACTAAAAGAGGTGGAGTACTCTAATACATTCTATACTTTAAACACGTCATTTCAATTTCTAAAGAGCCAATATTAGCAAAATAAACAAAACTAACAAGATGAGAACATGGCGGGGAACAAACTTCACCTCAACCAGAGACTGTTCAAAAGCAATAGACAGCAGCTTATCCTGATTACCAAAAAAAAACAAGTGTTTAGATAACACAAATTACTTAAAGCATGAGCAAATAAAAAAGAAGGTAGATTTTGATAAAAACAAGGTATACTTACTAGCCACCCAGCAATGCCCGGAAGTTCTGTCACATCAAGCCCATGAGTAAACACGGGTTTCACAGTCATTTGGAAATATGGAGGTTCAACAAAGCATACACGTAAACGACCAAGAAAAGGCCATGTTGGAAGAAACTTGATGCCAACCAAGACCTATAAATAGACAGATAATAATAATATTAACTCAATTTATTTTATTCCCTTTTCTCTACCAACTTCCTAAGACACTTATAACATCTGCATTTCACCATAATAAACTACCTTTGAGTTATACAAATCTCATAATGAATTTCTCACCAAGTTTGTTCTTATATTGCTAACTAAGTATTGATAGAGATGAAACTATTTAGGAACGATGCAGGAGTGAAAAATAACTTAATTGTGAATATAATCTTTATGAAAATAATATTCAAACAAGGATGATGAAATCTGTTACTAAACAAAAGAAAATTTATGGCACCCTCATTTGTTTAAGAAATCTCTTTTCTATTTCCATTTACCATTTTAATTAATAACTAAAAAATTTCAATCTTATTTAACTTCATTCCTGTATAAATCTTTGAAAATGGGAAAAAGGAGAAAACCAAGTGACTTTTTGGTAATTATTTGTGAAAAACAGGAAAAAGAAAAAAAATCCCAAACCATTGAAACAAGAACAGAGTGACAAAAAGATGAGATTTTTGTGAATATTAATTAATAAGGAAATGAAAACAAAAAATGTTTTCTCAGACCAAGCATGACCTTAATGTTTTCCACCATTCTATTAGCTTTTCGCTTGATTATAATAACAAAATTATTTAATATTTACTGACAACCCACACACCTCAGTCATCCCTACTCAGTACACCATTATCAGCTCCTTCAATAGAAATTATAATTTTGTAAGAATCAAATTGCATGAGAGAAATACTTGTTTCCCTCAAAAAAATTGGACATGTCACACCCCCGTGTTCCAACCTGGTATCCATTTAGTTTTATAGAACAAATAATAGGTAAAAAAATTTCATACTCAGCAAATTAGTCACAGTAAAATTGAAATTCCATTGCCATACCCTCCCTTCAATGTGCATTCCTGTTATGTGCAACTTTGCCCACATTCCAAAACCCAATCGTTTCCTTAGCTTCACAGCAAGTATTGCACTCATATCATCAGCGGTGAGAAAATTCATTCCTAACTCCAGAACCTGCATTGATCACAATGTAATATCTAAAATCAAACCCAAAAAAGTCAATAAAAAATTCAGTTGCAGATGCTGAGGAAGACATTGTCTTGATACGCAGCTATAAAATATCCATACCAAGTGGTCATCACCACTCTGGCGAAGGACCCTAATATCAGTAAACAAAGGAGCATTTCTTCCCATGTATAGGTGCTGAACCACAGCTTCTTTCTGCCAATTATATAGAGATACAGATATAAATATTTGATCATACCAAAAGTCACAGGAACAATTCTACACTTCCATACAAACATAAAAATAACCAAATGTAAAAACAGTATATATAATTTTCAAGAAAGTGATTGATATCTGAATTTTTTAATCAAGCACTATCAAAGATATATATAACAGAACAGTATGAGACTATGAGTCATACAGCAGTCCAAGGTTTGTACTTCTCTAAGAACCAAGGTATGATAGGGAAAAGAATCTTCTGAGAGACAATCTGCTCCATACATATGGGCCATATGTTTTCAACTGCATGATTCAGCCACCGAACTGTTTCAGAATCTGAAAGCACCTGAAGTACAAAAAAGGCCATCATGCAAGTTATATCCGTAAACACGTAAGACAATCTTTTGCAGTTAGGATAGCGCATCTCAAATTTAACCTCAATGATAAAATCAAAGATAAAAAATGCTTAAAAACACTGAACATTAATTTACAAAACTAATATATATAAAGTGACAAAATGTAGATTTGTAGTCCTTTTACTCTTCAATTAAGTTATATAATTTTATTTTCCTCTTCAAGTGAAAGGCGTTGTTTTCAGATACACAAAAAACTGAATCTAGGACTATCATGTATTTCTAAAATGCTGCAAGAGAGGGTAACACAGATGTGAACTCTAACTTATCTTTTCTCCCGGGACTCGGTCAGATTCCAGTCCAACAGTTAAAGAAATGGTTCCATTTTAGGGAAAAATTTATTTCAATTGGTTTATTTTTCTTCACTCCCCGTTGTTCATTCATTTACTTTGAACTCACTATTCCCCCCCTTGAACTTCATGATCCATATAATCAAATAAGCACAATAAGGCGAGTAAAAATTACCCTTCTCTGATAAGCTTGTTTCCTCTCCTCAAACTGCAACTTCTTCTGCAGCCTTGTGACATATCGTTCATGGACCTTTCAAAAAAAAAAAATCAAAGTTAGAAAAACAAATATTCTCCATACCTGAATCCAGAAAACGATTCCAGTTCCATACCCTTTTTTATCTTCCTTTTCCACGTCATCAAGTAACCAATAAAAAAAGTAAGGAAAGAAAATAACAAAGACAAAACCCAAATTAAAAAAGAATATCAAATAGTTGTAAAATTGTTTAGCCATGATCCTCACCAGATAAAGATAGATCAAAGCCACAAAATAAACAACCGTATGGCAACAATTGCATGCAGATAAAGCCCATAGTCCAATCAGCACGATTCCCACATGATGCAAGATTGAAACTTCCGTTATATCCATCTCTTCAAACCCCAAAACAAAAACAAAAACAAAAACCACCACCCCTTAACTCATATAACTACTCTATACAACAAAGTTCCAAACTTTATAGACACCTAACTGATCCAAATCCAACCTCAAACTGATCAACTCGAAACGCGTGCCCAAGAGGGAACCCCAAATCTCATTTATATTAAAAATTTTGAATCCTTGGCTATGACCCTACTTGCGAAAGCGATGTAAAAAATTAATTTTCAAATCCAAAAGGAGATTTAGAACTGTGGTGACATCAACAATGAAGAACAGGAATTTGGGTCAATAATATACGAAGAAGCTCGATATTGATTAAAAAGGCTGATTTGGGAAGTGGGGAAGCAATCAAGGGGCATTGAATAATTTAAATATTTTGAAACAAGGAAACGGTGCCGTATAGCAAATATCAACATCAATGAGAATAGTAGTAGAAAACACGAAACAGGAATTAGGGAGAAGCAGAAGGCAACTGTTGCAAAATGCAAAAGAACGAGAGAAAGAAGAGGAATTGTAATTTGGAACAGATTGAATTTGGATTGGGATGGGCGCCACGTGTCACACGTATGAATGATAGTTGTGTGCCACGTGTCATGCAAACGTGTGAACCAAACAACGCGTCGGCACTGAAATTATGACTGGATTCTAAACTTTCCATCGAGGTTTTGAAGTGCCTACACCAGCTTGGTACTGTTCATAGGTTTCTACCTATTTTAAATTTTAAATTCTATCTACAGGTTTATTACCATTTTTTTTATTTTACTATAAACCAAACTCGTTACGGACTTTACATAACTCACCCTTTCTTGTAATATCATTATTTATACTGCTGCTAAACATTAAATGATTTCATTATTGTTGACTTTATGTGAAAAAATATTTAAATGAAAAAGTTATGACGAAATTTTGAGTCCCTCCAAAATTTTAGTTGAAGGTCCCCCACATGGAGGATGCGTGTCTGGATGGTGGTATATTCGCGGAAAGGAATGGTTGACTTTATTTGGTAGTATATGGAGATAATTATCTTTTCCTAAGATACATAAATATATTTCAGGTAGTTTAGTTAAAGGTAGGAATAACAAAAAAGCTCATACTTCATGGATATTACTTGTGATTGGGTGGATATGGATACCCAAACAGATACCCACGGGTAGATTAAATGGGTATTTTTAAAATTCGTTAATAAATGGGGCGGGTAGCGGTATATTGGTACCCGTTAGATGTGAAGGATATGAATTATGGGACCTATATATGATTTGGCATATATTATGTTAATGGATTGTTCTTATATTGTCTTTTGTGTGACCATTTACAATTAAGATTGACAATTTGCATATTAAGATTTGGACACTGGACAATGCATAAAATATTTGATATCATGATTATGATTTTAATTGTGTTTTTTTCTTTTTAAAGTTATATTTTTCATGAGATTTAATTGAATAATATTTAATTATGGATACCCGTAAATCCGCGGGTATCCGTCAAACCCGCTTAAATCTGTTTAGGTGGATACCCGACAAGTAGCGGGGTAGGCACGGGTATGGATTGCCCATCATGGGGCGGGTAGCGGGTAAACACTATCCGTACCCGCCCCGCCGCGTTGTTATGCCTAGTTAAAAGTTAGAATTAACGAAGTTAAAAAAATTAGGCTTTTGTAAATAGGGTTGAGAAAATTAGAATTTTGTAAACGGAGTTATGTTTAGTTTAAAGTTTTAGAAAATTCAATTAGAAAATAATGATTGTGTTTGATTGGTAAAAAAATTTGTTGAGTTGGATTGGGAAAATGATAATTTAGGATAAAATTACTAAAAAGGTATTAGTTTTAACATATATAACTTGTATGTATATTTGTATATATTAATATTATATGTATAAATTGAAAGTTATATGTATTAAATTTAATTATACATATTAAAAAATGAATTAATATATTAAAACTAATAATTTTCTTTTTTCTTTTTTATATATTAAATGTGTTTGTATATATATGTTAATGTTATATATACATAAAATGAATGCTATATATATGTTATAACTAACAAATCTATCATAAGCATTAAAAGAAAAATAATTTAATATATTAAAACTAAGTCATTTGGCATTAAGTCTAGGCATTTGCTAATTTTAACATCCATTTTCATTGGTTAGAGATCATTAGTCCAAAAACATGAAACTAACACACCCAATTATAATATAAATCATTCAGGTGCCGCCTCATTTTTAATAGAAAATACACAAAGAAAGTAACAAGTTGAATTTTTTTTACTTATATTCAAATCTTGTTACAATTGGTTGCTACTTGCTAAGTAGTCGTCCACTGTTCAAAGTTTAAAACGACTTCTAATGTAGTTTGCCATTGAATAAAAAAAGTCACCTATAAGAAGATCCAAATGACATAACTTCATTTCACAGTGCCCCAGACACCTTACATAAGATAAAGAAAGAAAGAAGAATCTTAAAAAAAAGAAAAAAGAAAAACACAAACTCCATAATTCATCATCATCAACTTATGGTTTACACTCTTGAGGTAATCTGCCCTTATAGCCCACAATTGCTCACCTTTTAATTTCATGTTAGGTCTATATGCTCTAATGGGTGCTACATATTGGAATGCCAAATCAAACATCTTTATGAGAACATTTGCATTAACAACATCTTCCATCAAAAGATCCACCAGTTCTACCACACTTCCTTCATTATACTTCCTGAAGGCTTGCAAAAAGATCAAAATGCATAGTTTTCGTGCTTTAAAATGAAAACAAATAGCAAAACTTTTTATCTAGTACTGCATTTTTTACTCTAAGTAGCAGCAACTACAAACTCATTTTTGGCTGAGCAAAAAAAGGAAGACTTGGTGTAACACCCTCTGTTACACCTTAATAAATTCTAGAAAAATTCAAATTTTTTTTTTCTAAAGATCTGATTGTTAAAAAAAACTATCGGAATAAATTACATACATCATTTCTGAAATACCTCATAAATATTATTAAAACTTTATAAAGTAATTTTACATTCATCTGAAAAAAAATAAATATTAAACATTATAAGAAAGAGAGGAAACTTCATGGCCCAGAAGTAGTTACATAATAACATTATTTATTCGTTGGACCACGGTATTCATACCGAGCTCCCTTTCTAGAACGTGCTATATTTACTACCGAGATTCTTTGATCCTTCCCTCTGAACCATCAATTTAAAACATATGAAACAAAAACACGGAGAAAGGAGTGAGAAACAGAATATAATATTCCCAAATGGGGCATAAGCAATTAAGGGTTTTCATAAACTAATGTATAATAATATCAATCATAATCATATACACAATCAATTATGAATGCATGAATATTATGCAATATCTTCATCATAACTTACCTATATATATGGGCCCTTAAATTTTAATTTGCACTGGGCCAACCAGGACTTTATACTGTTCCATAAGTCTGGGTGATAATAATAATATGAACAACTCAACTGGTATGGAAACACTTAGAGACTAGCTAGATTGAGAAAGTTTTTATTGTGAAAGTACCCGACACTAGGGAGCTACCCCAGGTCCCCTGAAGCACCCTTTCACACCCTCTCATCCCAAGGCTCGTAATTAAGCCTCCTCTAATGTATCCTCGATTTTTATAATCTGTCCCTGTAACATCCCTGTTCTTTTAAGAATAGTTTTACTCTTGTAAAATTTGAATTATGAAAGGTTGTGAGTAAGAATAAGCCAATATATACCCTGTTAATGGTCTATAGTATCTCAAAAATGTCATTTTTGCACATAATAATAGAATTTATATGGACCATTAGTGAAATTATGCAAAAACCGAGTGAAAAGGGCTCTGTTCTGAGTGACAGAGAAGAATTCCGAGTGAAGAAATGAAATTCCGAGTGAAGGAGTGAAATTCCGAGTCAAATACTTCCTTTTCTGAAGGAAATTACTCTGATTGAAGCATTCCGAGTGAAAGAATGCATATATACTTATGTTTATGTTGATTTGATGCTTCCTACCGACTGGAGTGTGTTGTGGAATCAATTGGGAAGGATTCCGAATGGTTTCATATGTATTTGCTTAAGAAACCGAGTGGAAAATGGTAAAGGGAACCCATTCCGAGAGAAATGTAAGAGGCTGAGCCAATTCCGAGTGAGATATACTCTACTGGACCAAAACCGAGTAAGAGTTGTACGTGTAGGTCTTGTTCCGAGAGGAAATGGCTTAAACCGAGTGAACCAAGTGAATGAGCACTCGGATTTCCGAGTGAAAACTCTGAGAAAGAGAGGACTCGGTCTGGACAGATATTACCGAGTGAGAAACTGAGTACCTGAGTCGGTTTCAAAGGAATTCCGAGCGAGGACTTGAAGACTCGCTCAAGCGAGTCGGATTCCGCTTGAGCGAGAAGGACCCCTGATGCATATTTCTCTACTTCGCTCAAGCGAGCAAGCCACGCTCAAGCGAGCCTTGCAATTGTTGACTCGGAAGTAAGAATTTCAGTCGGTATAGTGGTTAACCGAGTGGAATTTTCACTCGGTATTCAGTGTCAGTAGTGCGTATTGACTTCAATTTTGTCTTTTAATGATTATTTTAATTCAATCATGCGCATTATAGACAGTGGGTGGCCAGAAATGGATACTGACTCAGCATATCTCCTTATTTAATATCCACTGACTCTCCATTAGCACTCCACTAGCAGCCCACTCAGAAAAGTTGTTCCCTATTTAGTTCCCACTTACTCTCCTTATTTAAACCAGTGCAAGGATTCTCAGAACACACACACGAAACACAGCTACAAACACACTTCTGTTACCATTTTCCTTTCCAGCAAGCTTCTTTCTCTCTCCTTTCTCTTCTGTTTCACTCGGAGTTCATGCAGGACAGTGAAAGGGAACCTCTTCTTCTCCTCCAGGAGCTCCATAAAGGTAAGGGGGTATATTCTTGGGTGCTCTGTGGGAAAACCGAGTGAAGGAAAGGGTTAAGGAACTTGTTCCTCACCTTTCCAGGACAGATTCAGTGTTGTGTGAATTAAATGCCTTAATTGTTATTATTTGTATTTATATATATATATTTGTTATTAAATGCATATAATCAGTGATGAATTGTGAAATGATATGTACTGTATTGGACTGAAAATACTAAGAATCATGGGTACCGTGTGATTTCCAGTGAAAAATTATGAATAGAAGATGGATTTAATGATAACAGGTTCTGTTTTATGTTAATCCGACCAGTTTTACATCTATAATAACTCGGTTTTGCTTAGTTTCAATCGGATCCAACCTTAACTAAATGTATTTTATTCTGATAGAACAATTCTTCACTCGGTAAACAACCTTATTGCACTCGGATAACTTTTCCTAGTTTACTTTCACACGGTCAGCATCTTCCCAGTTGATTTCACTCGGAAAATATCATATTTCACTCAGAAAACAGTTAGTTTTACCCAGACAACACCTTTCAGTGATTTCACTCGGAAAACAATTTATTTTACTCAGCAAACAGTTATTGTCACTAAAAGAACTCCTTTCAGTTTGATGTAACTCGGTATATAAAGTCAATTCACCCAGAAGACCTTTCCCAACCTGATTCCACTCGGAATCAGGATTATCTTACTCGGATTTATTTTACTCGCATGTGTCTTATTCAGACAGAACCCTTTTCAACTAATTTCACTCGGTAAACTCATGTTTCACTCGGAACTTATATTGAATTCACTCAGAAAACTCCTTTGAGACTGATGTCACTCAGAATCGTAGTTTATTACACTCAGAAATTCATTTTTACTCGGTTTCACCAACATTTTCACTCATGAAACTCTTTCTTACTGATTCCACTCGGAAATTATATTTTAATTCACTCAGAAATTTATTTCACTCAGAATTTAAGTTATTTCATTAAGAAAATACTTCTCAGTTTCTGTTTCACTCGGAAAACATATTAATTTCATTTAGAAAACTCTGCTCAGCTTTATTTTACTCGGATTCATAGCTATCTCATGTGGAAAACTCATTTTCACTCGGATTCAAGTTGTTCCAGTCGGAAAACAGCATTCCAGTTCATTTTCACTCGGACCCAAACTTATTTCAGTCGGAAAATAGCTTTCCAGTGTCATTTCACTCGGATTTTTAGCCAGATCGCTTGGAGAACCCTTCTCTGTATGATTCCACTCAGAATCATACTTATTTCACTCGGATTTACCCCTGTTCCACTCGGAAAACTCTGTTTTTAGTGTTTTTCGCTTGAATTTTCAATTGGAAACTAATCTTTACTACTTTTTAAGTTATTGGTAAGTTATAATTATCATTCTTATTCTATTATTATTATTATTATTTATTATCAAACTTAATATTGTTATTATTATTATTAGTTTTATTATTATTATACATTGTTAACATCTTAATTATGAGTATTTACATAAAAAAAATATATTATTTTACTCTTTATGGAAAATATAATTTTAACCAAGATATAATAGATATATTTCTAAAATAATAAACGGATATCTTACAATGTTTAAATAATTGATGGAATTCAAAGAACTTGGGAATGATATGATGAGACTGGAAACACATAAGATACCCAAGGAATCAATTGATAAAATAAATGCATTTTGCATCATGAAAATATTTTTGAAGAAGAAAAACCTCTAGAGCATCCACTTGGTACAGTGGAGGACACTCACGTTCGATCTCCATGAAGAATCTTGGGAGTACAACTGGAACGGCAACCCAATGGCATCAGAGTCGCGCCTGATAGCTGGGTGAGACGATGCAATTCTAGTGTACTTTGACTAAATGACGGAGTATAACTATGATCGTAGGGATCCAAGTTCCAAAAATATTTAAATCAATGATGAGAACCAATGAGTTCATTTGTACCATATGGAACTTGGGCGGACCCTGATCGCTCTAGATGATTGGAATGGAGATATTCCAAAGAATGAGAAGAAGAAATGATTTCTTGGGCCCACATGTATCATGAGACTTAATCAAAGATAAATCATAATAAATTCAATTCATGCATTTTCATGATGACATGCTTGATTGTTATAAATATGCTAATTGTATGAACTATGTGATATTATTTGTTAACTGGATTATGTCCGCACCGGATTAACCAATCAGGGTATTGGGTTATACTCACCCTTACTGTTGACAATTTTCAGAGGAATTAGAAAATCAAGAACCCGAGTGTGAAGAACAGCAATATGCTGAACCCACTGAGAACGATCATTAAAGATAGAATATTTATTATTAATAATCAGACACTGGATGACTGTATAATATTTAAGGGTGCCTGCGTGCCCTATTCTGTTAAGAGTACAATTACTTGCAGTTCGTGAATGACTATGTGATCTATATAATATTGCTTCCACTGATCTGCCATCTCTTTATTTTTTTTTAAAAAAAATATTCACTTTTTCTAAAAACTGTTAACACTCTCAGTTAAATAGGATGAACCTACAGAAGGATTTGTCTTATCTAACCGAGGGTGTTACAGTCCCCAGACAATATCATTTTGTTTCACTTTAATGATTTATGATGTATGAACTACTCGGGTATTAGTTGATTAAGGCTTTTAGAAACTCAATTATTAAATACCTTAAAGGTTTACAATATCATTTCAATAAACTATACATTTTCTCAATTCTCTGAATTTAAGTCCCACATAAATAAATTTAGTATAGTTTTCGAATCTCACTAAAATTAAGTTTTTAAGCCTTAAATATCTCAAAACTTTCTCATATAAAACTTTACATAATCTTTCTCAAATTGAATCTTAACAAGATCGAATTTAGAAATCTCAATTATTTCCAAATATCTTTAGTTATTAAGTTGGAAAAAGAAAATAATTTTATTTTGAAAATTTTATTTTATTACAAGAGAATAATCTTTAAATCATTAACAAAAAATACATAAAATTTTAAATTTTTTCTTTAATTCAAGATTTAATTATCTCAACCTTTTTATAAATTAATTTTCATAAAATGACTTCTTTTTTAAATAAGTACTAATTTTTTATTCTAAATATTAAAAGTAAAGTTAATAAAAATAATCTCTAAGAAGAAATAAAAGATTTAAAATAATAAAAATTTAAAGAGTAAGGTAAGAAAATTCTTACTGTGTTTTAGCTTTTTGTCATGCTTGCTATATGCTCAACTTCATATCACAAGATCATCAATCATAATCAAATATTATCAATCACAATATCATCAATCACAATCAAAAAAGTCAAACACAATCAAATAATATCGATCAAAATTAAATATCATCAATAATAATCAAATACTAATGATTATAATCAAATCAATTAAATATAATTCAAATTTTAATGGTTATTTGAATTATCAAAATTGATTTTAAGTCCTTATAGTCCATTCCTTGCATAGGTCTATGTAAGTCCATATAATCCAGTCCTTGCATAGGTATAGTTCAGTCCATATAGGTCAAACTAGTCCAAGTCCTTGTATAGGTTCAGTTCAGTTCGTATAGGTTATGAAAGTCCGGGTCCTTGCATAGGTATATCAGAGTTAGTTACATCAGATATTTAATTTAAAAGTTATTATAAATTTTAAGTTAAGAAGTTAATATTTTAAAATAATAATATTATTAAATTTAAAAGAGTAAGGGACTCCTCCCATTATTCTTATGTCTTTTCATATTATATTCTTATCTCACTCCCACTTACCTCTTGTATCTTGGTTCGTTATGGAAAGTCCGTGCGTGCCTCGTTTTCGAGTTCTAAAATATACCAATTTCACTTTAATATAATTATAAGATAAAAATTAAGATTTTTACTTAAAACAGAAATGGTAAATTTTGAATAGTGAATAGTAAATGATAAATAGTAAATCATGAATATTAACAATAAATAGTAAAACGAGAATAGTAATGGTAAATAGTAAATCGTGAATAGTAATAGTAAATAGTAATTTACTATTTGAATAGTAATTTACTATTGAAATAGTATTTTACTATTCAGAATATTAATTTAAAATAATATTATATCCAGTATAATAATAGATTTCTAAAACGATATGAAAATAATCCTAAAAAATATAAAAGAGAAGTATTCTTACCTTAGAATTTTAGCAGAACCTTCTTTCAGAAAATTTATTTCTCTCTCTTACTTCCACCATTATCTCACTAGCACTACTATATTAAGAAAATTTAATCTGAAATTGTGATTTCTTCGTTACTCTTCTTCCGTATTTATAGCCAAAAAAATTACTATACATTTGAATGCTTTAATATAAAAGTACTGTGTAAGAATTAAAAATTTCGTTCTTGGTTACTGTGCAACCTTTGAAATTTTTGTTCATGCACAATGTTTTGCATAGTAAATGTCGGCTGAATTATTAAGCTAAATAGTAACCTTTCACTCAGTATATTTTAAATATTCAAAATCAGTCCTTTTCGAAATTTAGCGATATTATATCGGTCCTCACTAATTTCATAATAAGTAATATAAAGATTAAATTTTAAAAATCTAAAATTTTCTGTTAATAAAAATTTATTGGTACGTTTTAATTTTTTAATGATTGGTAAAAATCAAGATTTTTCCCAAACCGATCATTTTTCGATAAGTCTACTTGAAATAGATTTTAGAAAATTTTCTTATAATTTAACTTTACTTTCTTATAAATATTTTTAATTTTAAGTCACTTTATAAGAATTTAAAATTATTTAAAATATATTATTTTTATTAAAATATTTCCAAAATTTCAAAAAAAATCTAGAAAATCATAAATAATATGTAGATTAAAAAATTCTAAAGAACAACAATCTAATTCCTTCAAAATTTCAATATAAAAATAAAAATAAGGGTGTTACACTTGGCATGAATTTTGGTTCACAAAACACCATACCACGACATCACCAAACCGCCACATCCCTATTACCACCCTTATGACCTCACCATCACACACCACCAAACCACCACGACTACACCACCACTGTGACATCCCAGCGCTGTTGAGGGCGGGGAGTGATCACCGGTGCATGGGCACGGACAATGAACGGCTTCTGGCAGGCTTCCAACGGGGAACGTGACATCCCAGGCACTGTTGAGAGCGGGGAGTGATCGTCGGTGTATAGGCACGGACAAGGAGCGGCTCTTGGCAGGCTTCCAGTGAGAGGGACACATGAACAAACCGAATACATACCAGAATGAGAGGGATCCAAAGACTGTATAGGTATGAGACTATACAGTCGAGGATAGCTTAAAGAAATGAATTCGTACTACCTATACCAACAAATGCATTAGCCTTTTCGGTGGCCTATCAATTAAGAACTCCAAAGTTAAGCGTGCTTAACTTGGAGTAATTCTGGGATGGGTGACCTCCTGGGAAGTTCTCGGGAAGTGTGTGATTGAGGACAAAACACACTGGTAAGGTCTTGTGGTTGTCTATGGGGAGAGTCGTTCATTCCTGAAAAGCGACCGGGGCATTACAACTACAAACCCGAATCAGCACCCCTACGACCTCACCAACCCATCCTCCGTCCCCATCATCACCACCCCCTAACCACACTAACCCAACCCCCACCATCAAGTCCCCACCACACCACCGATTTCAACCCAACCCCCAAAACCTTTCAAGGTTTTGATGGGGGTAACACGGTCTTTTCGTCGAACCAAACATCCTCTTCATTTGTTTCACATTTCCTTTATGATTTGATTCGTTGTAAAGTCCTTCGTTCCATTGCGTCCAATCCTTTTGTCTATCTTACTTAGTGTATCAGTTCATTCCTTGTATTTTGTATACACTAAGTTCTCAAAAACACCTTACACATTTTATTTTTTTAAACTTCTTGTTGTGTAAAAGTCTACTGTGTTGCCAACCTTTAGTTTCTGTGGGAAACAGTTTACGGCCCGAAGATGCTTTTGAAAGAATACTTGGATTTGAGTCAAGAATGAATTATTAAAAGAATACTTGGGTTTAAGCCAGAAGTGGCTATAGTTAAGAATACTTGTGATATAAGTTTGGTGTTGATATTGTAAAGAAGATTTTACAATAGTGGAAATCCTTCAAGTTGGAAGGGACTGGACGTAGCTTATGTGTTAGATGTGAACCAATATAAATTCCTTGTCTTCATTCTTCACTTTCCTTACTCTTAATAGGTCTATTTCATAAGTTTGATTACTTATGCTTTAAAAGTTCAAATTTCGCGTAAGAGTCTAAAACTTATTCAACCTCTCTTCTAAGTCTGACTCTGAACTATCAAGATAGTTAGACACGATAAATATAATCAACCAAATGATTGTTTTTACCTTTACGAGTGATAATTGAATGTGGAGTTATAAACATTACTTGTTTATCAAAAGTAAAAAAATAAAGAAGACATATAATAAAGAATGTATTTAGCTAGTTAGACATAACAAATATAATTAACCAAACTATTTTTTGTTTTAAGAGAGATGATAGAAGAAGAGACTTATATTCATTATATGTTGATTTAAGAAAAAAAAATAAAAAGATGTATGACAAAAATATATAGGCTAAATACACATTTTGGTCCCTTATGTCTTAAGTTTTTTCTAAATTGGTCCCTTATATTTTTTTAATTCAAATTGGTCCCCAAACTTTTTAAATCTTTCATCAAAAATAAAATTAAAAATATTTTAAATAATATTTATTTACAATAATAAAATTAAATATGTTTTATTAATAATAAATAAACTAAATATATTTTTAAATATTTTATCAAAAATAATTAATTTTATATTTAAAAATAATTAAATCAAATATATATTTTAAATAATATTTTATTAGTAATAAAATTAAATATATTTTAGATAATATTTATTTATAATAATAAAATTGAATATATTTTATTAATAATAACTAAACTAAATATATTTTTAAATATTTTATCAAAAATAGTTAAATATATATTTAGAAGATATTGAAATGTTTCCTTTATGTACAAATATTGTCATATATAACATGAAAGTCACATATAGGCTAGTGGTAGTGCATTTTGTAACACCCTCTGTTACACCTTAATAAATTCTAGAAAAATTCGTAATTTTTTTTTTTACTAAAGATATGATTGTTAAAAAGAAACTATCGGAATAAATTATATACATTATTTCTGAAATACCTCACAAATATTATTAAAAACTTTATAAAGTATTTGTACATTCATCCGAAGAAAATAAACATTAAACATTATAAGAAAGAGAGGAAACTCCATGGCCCAGAAGCAGTTACTAATTAACATTATTTATTCATTGGACCACGGTATTCATACCGAGCTCCCTTTCTAGAACGTGCTATATTTACTGCTGATATTCTTCGATCCTTCCCTCTGAACCATCAATTTAGAATATATGAAACAAAAACACGGAGAAAGGAGTGAGAAACAGAATATAATATTTCCGAATAAGACATAAGCAACAAAGGGTTTTCACAACCAATACATAATAATATCAATCACAATCACATACACAATCAATTATGAATGCATGAATGTTATGCAATATCTTCATCATAACTTACTTATATATGTGGGCCCTTAAATTTTAATTTGCACTGGGCCAACCAGGAGTTTACACTGTTCCATAAGTCCGGATAATAATAATATGAACAGCTCAACTGGCATGGAAACACTTAGAGACTAGTCAGATTGAGAAAGTTTTTATTGTGAAAGTACCCGACACTAGGGAGCTACCCCAGGTCCCCTGAAGCACCCTTTCACACTCTCTCATCCCAAGGCTCGTAATTAAGCCTCCTCTAATGTATCCTCGGTTTCTATAATCCGTCCCCAGACAATATTATTTCATTTCACTTTCATTATCCATGATGCATGAACTACTCGCGTATTGAGTTGGTTAAGGCTTTTAGAAACTCAATTATTAAATCCCTTAAAGGTTTACAATATCATTTCAATAAACTGTACATTTTCTCAGTTCTCTGAATTTCTGTCCCACAGAAATAAATTTGGTACAGTTTTCAAATCTCACGGAAATTGAGTTTCTAAGCCTTAAATATCTAAAAACTTTATCATATAAAACTTTACATAATCTTTCTCAAATTAAATCTTAACAAAATCAAATTTAGGAATCTCAATTATTTCCAAATATATTTAGTTATTAAGTTGGAAAAAATAAAATAGTTTTCTTTCAAAAAATTTTGTTTTATTAAAAGAGAATAATTATTAACCAAAAATACTTAAAATTACAAAATTTTTCTTTAACTCAAGATTTAATTAAATAAAATCTCATAAAATATTTTCTTTCTAAAATAAATACTAATTTTTTTATTCTAAATATTGAAAATAAAGTTAATAAAAATAATTTCTAAGAAGAAATAAAAGATAATAAAATTTAAAGAGTAAGGTAAGAAATTCTTACTGAATTTTAGCTTTCCGTCATGCTCGCTATATGCTCAAACTCCACATTACAATATCATCAATCAAAATTAAACAATATCAATCATAACTAAATATCATCAATCAATCAATCATAATCAAATCATAATCAAATCAATTAAATATCATTAATACATATCATAATACAAAATTTAATGGTTATTAATATAGTCAATTTTAGTCCTTTTGGTCAATTCCTCGCATAGGTATATGTAAGTCCATATAATCCAGTCCTTGCATAGGTATAGTTCAGTCCATATGGGTCATAATGGTCCAAGTCCTTGCATAGGTATTGTCCAGTCCATATAGGTCATAATGGTCCAAGTCTTTGCATAGGTATGTTAGAGTTAGTTAAACCGGATATTTAATTTAAAATTTATTATAAATTTTAAGTTAAAAAAAGTTAATATTTTAAAATAATAATATTATCAGATTTAAAAGGAGTAGGGGACTCCTCCCATTATTCTTATGTCTTTTCATATTATACTCTTATCTCACTCCCCCTTACCTTGAATTGTTACCCAAAATGGATTTGCTTTGCGCCTCCGATTTCTAAAAATATTAATACCAATCTTATTTCAGTATAAGCATAAGACGAAGATTAAGATTACTACTTAAAACAGAAATGGTAAATTTTGAATAGTGAATAGTGAATAGTGAATAGTAAATCGTGAATAGTAACGGTAAATAGTAAAACGTGAATAGTAACAGTAAATAGTAAAACGTGAATAGTAACGGTAAATAGTAAATCGTGAATAGTAACAGTAAATAGTAACAGTAAATAGTAATTTACTATTTGAATAGTAATTTACTATTGAAATAGTAATTTACTATTGAAATAGTGTTTACTATGCAGAATAGTAACTTAAAATAATATTATTTTCAGTATAATAACAGATTTCTAAAAACGATATGAAAATAACCCAAAAAATATAAAAGAGAAGTATTCTTACCTTAGGATTTTGGCAGAACCTTCTCTCCAAAAACTTTTCTTCTCTCTCCCACTTCCACCACTATCTCACTAGCACTACTATATTAAGAAAACTTAATCTGAAATTGTGAATTCTAAAGAAGAAATCCTTCGGTATTTATAGGAAAAAAATTTACTATGCATTCCATTATTTTAATATAAAAGTACTATGCATTTTTGAATTTTTTATTCCAGGTTACTGTGCATCTTTTGAAAATTTCATACATGCACAGTGATTTGCATAGTAATTGTCGGCAAAATTATTAAGTCAAATAGTAACCCTTCACTCGGTATATTTTAAATATTCAAAATGAGTCCTTTTTGAAATTTAGCGATATTATATCAGTCCCTACTAATTTTATAATAAGTAATATAAAGCTGAAATTTTAAAAATCTAAAATTTTCTGTTAATAAAAATTTATTGATACGTTTCAAATTTTTTAACGATTGGAAAAAATCAAGATTTTTCTCAAACCGATAATTTTTAGATAAGTCTACTTGAAATGGATTTTAGAAAATTTTCTTATAATTTCAATTCACTTTCTTGTAAATATTTTTAATTTAAGTCACTTATATGAATTTAAAATTATTTAAAAAAAATATTATTTTTATTAAAAAATTCCAAAATTCCAAAAAAATTCCAAAAAATCATAAATAATACGTAGATTAAAAAGTTCTAAAGAACCATAATTTAATTCCTTCAAAATTTTAATATAAAAAATAAAAATAGGGGTGTTACAACTCTACTCCCCTTAGAAAATTTCGTCCTCGAAATTTACATAATCAGTAAAACAAATGAGGATGAGACTCTTTCATCTCAGTTTCTAGTTCCCATGTAGCATCTTCTCCTCTCGTTTCACTCCAAATAACCTTTACAAGCGGAATTGTCTTGTCTCTTAATTGTTTTATTCTTCTGTCACTTATTCTAACAGGTGGTGCATCATATGTAAGATTATCTTTAACTTGTATGACATCAGGTTCAATAACATGTGTAGGATCAGATATATACTTTCGCAAGTTTGACACATGAAAAACATTATGGATATTAGAAAGAAAAGGTGGTAATGCTATTTGGTAGGCAAGGGGACTAACTTTATGAATTATTTGGTATGGACCGATAAATCTAGGAGTTAGTTTTCGAGATTTCATTGCCCGACCGACCCCAGTCATAGGTGTGACTTTCAAGAATACATGATCGCCTTCTTGAAATTCGAACGGCTTTCTTCTTTTGTCATAGTAACTTTTCTGCCTGCTCTGTGTTGCCTTCATCTTTTCCTGAACTATTTTGATTTTATCCGTGGTTTGTTGTACCAACTCTGGTCCTAGCATCAAGTTTTCACCAGTCTCAAACCAACATAGCGGGGTCCTACATTTTCTTCCATATAATGCTTCAAAAGGTGCCATGCCAATGCTAGCATGGAAACTGTTGTTGTAGGTAAACTCCACATATGGTAAGAATTGATTCCAACTTCCTTTATGCTCTAACACACAAGCTCGTAACAAGTCTTCTAGAGATTGGATTGTTCTTTCTGATTGTCCATCCGTCTGAGGATGATATGCTGAACTCAGACGCAGTCTTGTTCCCATAGCCTTGTGCAAGCTCTTCCAGAATTGTGATGTAAAACGAGGGTCCCGATCAGAAATGATACTTGAAGGAATTCCATGCAATCTCACAATCTCCTCGATGTATAATTTTGCCAGCTTCTCCATAGAGTAACGAATGTTGATGGGAATAAAGTGGGCAGACTTTGTTAGTCTATCAACTATTACCCATATCGAATCATGTCCTAATGGAGTTTTGGGTAGAGAAGTCACAAAATCCATGGTAATGCTATCCCATTTCCATTCTGGTATTTCCATTGATTGTAGCATTCCAGGGGGTTTTTGGTGTTCCACTTTAACCTTCTGGCAAATTAGACATGCAGCCACATACTCTGCCACCGCTTTCTTCATTCCAGGCCACCAAAATAACTTCTTCAAATCTTGATACATTTTAGTAGCTCCGGGATGAATGCTCATATAACTTTTATGGCCTTCTTCCAAAATTGCTTTCCTCAACTCCTCTTGATCAGGGATACACACTCGATCCTTATACCTCAATAATTGGTCGTTTCCCATATTGAACTCGACTTCTTTT